>JAQPZY010001125.1:52500-692287 GCA_029931535.1 Margaritifera margaritifera
CGGTTAACCGGTATTTTACAGTAACCCCTTAGACAGCGGTGAAGCGCTATCTCAAAGAGGTGAACCTCTGTCTTGCATTACAGCAAGCAGAATGCGTGTTATAAGCAGGGTTTTGAAGTATTAAGTACAGCATTACAAAATGAATATTATCTTGGTTTTCTTCACCGAAACAAATTTTGATGTTGACTTGTCTACTATGAATTCGAAAAATAATCATTTTATGAGCGAAGAATAGATAAGAAAATTAATGGGGCCGAAACCTTTAAAATATCGAAGGAATGATTACACCATACGAAAAGAGGAAAAGAATTTGTGTTGGTGTTTTATTTTGGAGGGGGTTTCAACTTTCTGAGAAACGATAAATTTAGCGGGCATATGAGAAAATATAAAATTACATTTATGATGGCGTGGAACGTTTATCCTAGGAATATTAACCTACTACTCGTATCAATCATTGTATATTAGAGCAACTACGAGAGAGAGAGAGAGAGAGAGAGAGAGAGAGAGAGAGAGAGAGAGAGAGAGAGAGAGAGGGAGGGAGGGAGGGGTATATTTTATTTTAGGAATGTACATCTCTCTCTCTCTCTCTCTCTCTCTCTCTCTCTCTCTCTCTCTCTCTCTCTCTCTCTCTCTCTCTCTCTATTCCGCAAAAGGCCGTACAACATATAAATATATGTTTGTGGTTAAAGATACAAACTCAGCACATAAAGAAATCGTTTTTACAACTATTGAGCTGGTGTTACCGTCTAATAAAAATTCAAGAGGTGTGGTTAATTAACGGTGGGGATTTACCTTGTATATTCGGTTATAAGTTGCTTTCAACTGCAAACAACATAGACCATGATATGCCATCGCATAATGCACCGTTTGATCAGGGCCTATGTTCTCTGTTCTACTTATTACTCCTAACAAACTACAGTTTGCAGTTGGACGGGATTTATAAGCTAGTATAAACGGTAGTATACAGGAGTAATAGGCATATGTGTACCAATAGGCATAAGTGTACCAATAGGCATAAGTGTACCAATAGGCATAAGTGTACTAAACAGGTTTATCCTGAGTACGCCCTGAGGCAAGACCTTAACGTCTAATTGACAATTGTTTGTTAAGAAATGCAATCTTCCTGTCCTGTCGATTGGACACATATGATTTTCGTAAAGGTAAACGTAATTTATAGCGATGAACCGCCACAAAATACCGTTTTACTTCTATTTAATAGTAGTTAACCGGTATCTGCAATTGCAATCCCTCTTTTTGTGTACACTAAAAAGTGAAATACACCAACTATTTATGATGGGGTGCCTCTATTTCGACAGCATACGTCTTAAAGTTAAGTTTGGACATGAAACTTTTGACTGGGCAATTTTAAGTCAAACTTCAATTTCAGCCAATCAGATGACTGGATTCAAGACTTAAGTTTTAGTCCAGACTTAAGTATTGTTGGTAAAATCCAGTCAGGGATGGATTGTTTTCACTTTACCATCAACTGAGGATGTAATTAGGAAAACTGTATAAAAAAAAATTTAAAAATCGAGTATAAAATATGGCGAAATCCACAAATACCTAAATCTAAATGTACCCTTTCATATGACCCTGGTTCTCGCTGTCAATTCGTGGTCTAATATTATTTGTCAGAAAATGTTCAAACATAACTATGAGAAAACACTATAACTCAGCAGGGAAACAGCATGTACTATCACTGTTCCACCCACGTACGTGCACATGTATTGTTTCAAGCACGTAACTATTGCACAAGCTGTCTAGGTATTATACCATAGTTTACTTTATTTTTCGAAAAGGGTTGGGAAAGTATGATTCATAGCACTCAGAAGCTTAATGTAGAAATAGTGTATATCTTCCAAGATGCCTTTAATTCCGACCACAAAGACCAACATGAAATGTGCGAGTGTGCGTGCATCTATGCGTTTGTAAATAAGCGAACAAATATAAACTTAACCGTCTACAATATTTTACAAATAATCCTTGGTAAGCATTAAGGAATAACATTGAAAGTACATATGATACAATAAAGGAGTAGTATACACATGATACAATAAAGGAGTAGTATACATATGATACAATAAAGGAGTAGTATACATATGATACAATAAAGGAGTAGTATGCATATGATACAATAAAGGAGTAGTATACATATGATACAATAAAGGAGTAGTATGCATATGATACAATAAAGGAGTAGTATACATATGACACAATAAAGGAGTAGTATACATATGATACAATAAAGGAGTAGTATACATATGATAAAATAAAGGAGTAGTATACATATGATACAATAAAGGAGCAGTATACATATGATACAATAAAGGAGTAGTATACATATGATACAATAAAGGAGTAGTATACATATGATACAATAAAGGAGTAGTATACATATGATACAATAAAGGAGTAGTATACATATGATACAATAAAGGAGTAGTATGCATATGATACAATAAAGGAGTAGTATACATATGATACAATAAAGGAGTAGTATGCATATGATACAATAAAGGAGTAGTATACATATGATACAATAAAGGAGTAGTATACATATGATACAATAAAGGAGTAGTATACATATGATAAAATAAAGGAGTAGTATACATATGATACAATAAAGGAGCAGTATACATATGATACAATAAAGGAGTAGTATACATATGATACAATAAAGGAGTAGTATACATATGATACAATAAAGGAGTAGCATACTCCTCTTTGGTTCGGATTTTGTTTTTATGTATCAAACACAATCAAACACAGGATATTATTACATCACAACCAAAGTAAATTATTCTGTATAAATTCACCTTGATGTACCTTTCTTTATATTCAAGCTATGTAAGTACTAGCTTTAGCATAACCGAACGGAATACTTTATAAATAAATAGATAATATAGGTTCGAGCACTATTTTGAAGAATCAACTGGATGGTAAAATGTTTAGAAAAGACGTTTCTTGAATACTGGGGTCTAATTGACTTTTGTGTATTGGCAATTTTATCTACAGTTTTGGCTCACTTATAAATTTTAAAACACTACTATCTTCATCAACAATAAATGATCACACTGAGAAAATATATATCTACTCTAGCACAGCTGGTGATCTATCATATATCCCCAATTATCGTGCTATTGTAATGTTACTACTCTAGCATAGCTTGTGATCTACCATATAGCCACTGCTATCGTGCTATTGTAATGTTACTACTCTAGCACAGCTTGTGAGCTATCGTATAGCCCCTGCTATCGTGATATAGTAAATGGAGTTGACAAAATGCTACAGTTTTAGTGCTGAACATTTTCAAACGAAATGGAAAAAACGAATACCAGATACAAACGTTGCAGTGATTGCCCATTTAGGAATTATTATGTAGTAGAACCAGTAAATATAGATATTTCCACCAGCATTTTAAAACAAAAATACACAGAAAATACGAACACGAAAATGCAGCAGACAATCAAAATAGGATAGAATCAATGATAGCAGAAACTCGAGAGAAATACAACACCGATGTCAACCACCTAAAACAAACACAAGTAGTTATAGGGGCTACTTTGGAGTAAATTATGCCACCCTGGAGTCTTTACGATAAAGTTCACTTTTCGGCCATCTTGGATTGGGCCACTCTGGGGTCTGACAGGAATTTATTGTTAAATATTTCCATATAATTAACACTGTACGTCATTCTGGGATTTTAAGAGAATTTAACATTAGGATGGCGCTGTGGGGGCCTGTGTTATTTTAACAGTGTGGAACGGTATGGATTTCTATGGGAATTTAACATTTTGGGTCAATAGGAGTTCTAACACAATCCAATAAATGATATAGTAACCCGAATGATATAAGGTTAGGAGGGCGTCAATATGTTTATCATTAACTTGAATTTCCATAGTTCAAGATGGCTGCAGTAACGTTAAAGATATAGAAGTATATTATTATTTTTTTAACCCCCCCCCCCCCTCCACAAAAAAAAACAACAAAAAAAACCAAGGTGGTTTCAATAGAGATATTACATCACAATTACCAGCAATGTGAAATATTTTGGCATATGTACTTAATTTGTTTACATAAAAAATGTACAATCCCTCCAGTATACTGTATTAAAATGGCCGAGACAGCAGAAAACTTTTAGAATCATACAAAATATTTTCAAAATGTAACAAGAAGATAAATACAAATTGTACAAAAAATAAATTGAAAAAAGTTAAGAAAATAAACTAGAGCAAAAACCAAATTAAGAATTGAAGTAATTCAGATAAAGATTCTCATTTTTAAAAGTGTCACAAATAAAAAGAACCAATAAACACAAAATATTACAAAATTAAATTTAACAAAACAAACCAAATTTCATAATGTAAACTTAATGTTTGAACAAATAAAAATTATAGATCACAACAAAATTTCAAAGATACAAAGTTTATTAAAATTGATAACGAATTAAAAAAATTTTAAAAAATAAAGAATAAAGAAAAAGATACATAAAATAAATTTTGTTAAAATTAACTTTAAAAGCAGGAAGTTTTAAAAATGTACTTAAAAATATAAAAATAATAAAATTAAGAAAATAAAAAAATAAATAAAAACAAAAATTAACTTAAGTAGATTTGCATACAAATTTTAAAAAGAATTGAATGAATTGAATAACAAAGATGCCATTTATAAATTTAAGCAAAATTTTACACAATATTTAAAATGAAAATAAAAAAACATTTTTGTAAACAAAAATGTTTTAAAACTTTAGAACAAATTTAAAAATAATAGAATGATAAACAATACAAAATAGATATTTACAATTTTTGTGAAAGAATTTAAAGCAAACGTAATAAGTCTTTAAACTGAAGAAAAATTTTGCAAAATATTTGCAACAAATTTAAAAAAAATAAGATGATAAAAAGTTTGAAAACGAAATATCTATATAAAATTAAAATGACAAAAGTCAGAATGAGTCACGCAGACGTGTAGGAAAACATCTCTAGCATTAGGACACAGATAGGACAAAACACATTCACATTTCAGGATGATTCACGTGGACGTGAAGGTCGCACACATACAAACGGATTAGGAAGCTCGTATAAATAGACTTACTACCCAATCTAACATCCAACATACAAAATTGAATGGAGGCAGTTTATATACTTCTATTTACTATCTAACATATCATTATACATACATAGGGGTTGGGAGGGGGTAGCTCATATACTTACACTTACTATCCAATATACCACTAAAGATACAAGGGAAGGGAGTGGGGATAGCTCAGATATGTATATTTGCTATTATCCAACATACCATCGCACATACAAAGATGAGGACTAGGGTATATTTTTGTTTTTCATACACACACACTTTCATGCAAGTACACCTACACATACAAATAAACATATATGGAAAGGTAGGGAATATGAAATGGTAACTAACACAGGTTCTTAAATACAAACACCCACATTCAAACAAAACAGGGGAGGGAAAGGGGATAGGTTAGGGTCACTCATATCGACTTATGGACAAACACACGTCAGGATAAATAAACAAACAAACACATTATTATTAACAAAAACAAACGAACAAGCACTTCCTTACAAACATACGTCCTTGTTAACAAACAAACAAACATACATCTTTGCATACAAACGAACAAGTAATAAGAAAAATACAACGATGGTTACAAATAAATTTTGACGGTAATAGATGATATCGTTTCCTTCAAAATGTGCATGGGCTCAGAGAGTGAGAACTAAAAATGGAGATGACATACATGATGCCTTCCGAGACACTTTTAAAGAGAAAAAACCGGAAAAGATAGTTTGGTGACAGAAAAATGTTATACAACAGGAAAGTCAAGGATCTTTTGGACAAGCAAAATGGTTAGTAGTTTCCAACTTACTCGGACAAAGAATCATCTGTAGTGAAAAGGTTTAACCAAACAATACAGACTCGAACGTGGAAGTATTTCGGACAAAAAGAAACCTGAAAAGGGGTTAACATTTTGCAACAGCAAATTCATGGTTATAATAACACTCATCACACACCAATAGTCATGACCCTGGTAGAAGGGCGCAAGGAAGACTAAAAGTATGGATCAATCTATTCTGCTGTTTGACAACTGATACATTCGGAATTCCAGAATTCAAAATAGTTGTGAGATAAAGCAATATTTGCAAATGACTACCTTCCTAACTTTACAGAGGAAATATTCAAAATCAGGCAACTGTTGTTTATAAACTGGAAGACTTGAACAAAGAGGATATTGAAGATTTGGCTTTACGAGTTAGATTCATCTTTGTTCGACAAACAGGATAACATGTACACAATTGAACAGATCTCAAAAACCATGAGAATCAAAGAGAAAAAGTATGTACTTGTGAAATGGAGAAGATCTGATGAATCGTTTGATAGTTGGGAACAAGCAGAAAACGTTACATAGTTAAAGTAAATAGTGAAATCGTAATACCTAGATAGCAGTATCAAAGAGCCAGTTTTCAAAGATATCCAATGTGTGGAATGTGACAAATGTGGTAAACATAGGGCATGAGGAAATATCGGAGTTGAAATATGCTTGCCATATGAATTCGCATTTATCACAAAGCCAGACAGGAAAAAGAAACTACGTCAAAAACATTTCATTTAAACATCAAAATGGTACACATGAAAAGCGTAATAAGCAACTATACTACAGGAAATATCATAGCACAGTAATACATGACATCAGATTAGAAATGAAAAGACACAACATTCGATAATATGACATCGATTCAAACAAGCTGAAAAACAAATACAACGTTAAAGACTGCAAGCTGGTCTTCGTTGAACCTGTATCTGTCGTTTCGTTAACAGATTGTAAGTGTAAATATAACGATGGATCTAGTACTGTTAAATAATATAGAACACTTTCAGCTGATGAAATGAAGCTTCTATCGCAGACAAAGATTTTGCACCTACAGTGCACCTTGTTTGGCTCTGCCGTCATCTCGT
The DNA here is from genome assembly GCA_029931535.1 of Margaritifera margaritifera. Classification (NCBI taxonomy): domain Eukaryota; kingdom Metazoa; phylum Mollusca; class Bivalvia; order Unionida; family Margaritiferidae; genus Margaritifera; species Margaritifera margaritifera. The sequence goes on from JAQPZY010001125.1 coordinate 59,482, forward strand.
CATGACGAGTTCTGTTGCGAAGGAACAACCCCAACAACGAACCTACGCGTTGGATGTACTTCTGTCTGCGGGATAATAATAGTCTAACAGACGACGATATTTCAAGGCTAAATCAAAGTATCAGATTTTGTATAATCTGCATATTGGTTGCACATGTTTAAAACAGAACATCTATCACACGGTTGGTTTCAATAGTATCAGACACTGTTAAAAAGCCAATAGAGCCACTAATATTGGGACAGAAACGTTACGACACAGATAAACACATCATGGTTAAATTCCAACAACACATAACAGATTCAAAAGTGAAATCAGACTATGCTATTGGTGGTAACATTATCTTATCGTTGCCGAGTGACATGGTTATGACAATGGTAGTATTGTTGAATTCAGCAACACATAACAGAAATCCAGTGACTCTTTTAGACTGGAATTAATCCTATCATCAATTCCGTGGAATCCAAGAAAGGCTGATAAACAATATGTGACAGTCATACAATAATCTTTAGAGGAAGAACCGAAGACCAGGTGGGTAAATATGAATCAGAGAAGAATGACTATTATGTCTAATTCGCTTCTCGACAAAGATTGTCTATTCGAGACAACGACAATATTTTTGCTGTCAAGCCTGCTAATTATATCAAATTTTCAGACGTTCAAAGGACACATGCCAATCACGAAATCTCTACAATGTCCAAGTTCCAAACGCAAAAGGAAAACAACAATACTGATGATGAAATACAACAAAACTCATTAATGTTTATAATGACGGTTGAAGGAGCCGGTATAGTTTACTCTTTGAAATAGTTTAAGTTCTTTAAAAGAAAGACCTCATCTACATTTTTCTCCCATTGGAAGACATCACCGTTAGCAGCGACGAACCTCTAACTCTGGCAGATGTTAGGTTCACATCATTGACCAAACGTGCGAGCAACAAATCTAATAATGTCAGGACAAGAAACAAATCGTGTTTAGAGAGAAAAGAAACAAGTTGTCCAGTACTCCTTAGCAACCCATCTATCAGACTACCAATAATTTCAGGTACTGCTACTACTGCTATTTTGTCTAAACCAACCAAATGGTCGGCTAAATTGTTCAAGTCTTTCTTGGTCATGTCAAATATTATTTACGATGAGTTTATGGAGTTGGCGAAATGGGTACAGGAATTTAGCTTCTAAACGCTAATTGTCAAGAGCTTTATGTTTTGTAAGCGGTCTTTAAGAACACTGAAAAAAGCTAATCGCTGTTTTAATTAAAGTTTAAGGGCCTCATCATATCAAGTACATACCAATAATCATCCTCAGACATGTATGAATCACTCAGATTTTAATACAACTATTCTTTGGGTGGTATGTTTTTGTATAATCTATTGAAACTATCCATGTATTCATATGTGTATATGTTTTTCCTCAAATATATAGGTTTCATATCAATAAAATGTTTAACTGTTTTAAGGACCTTGCCTGCTCGAGATTGGCCTACGAGTGGAAACCTATCAAAAGATCTAATTGTTATTATAACTGCTACTTCCTTGCCACGTTTTATGAACCTGTAAGTACGAACAAGTTATGAATGAAAAGAGTATTTTTTTGGGCATCTGAAATTTATATTACAGTCTCTGTGAGCATGACCTCTGTATTTGCTTGTTAAATGAGCATGGACTCGAATTTGTTTTAAACTATTTTTCTCTGACAAATATGGCATGTACTGTTAATGCCATAAGTTTTGCTTTTTCCAGTACAGTAGTCTCGCTATTCTACCCATACAGTATTAAAACACTTGAACGCAATCAGTACATCGAAAAATTATTGGCCTGCGATATGTAGCAGTTCACTAGAGGTTCACTGCACCTTTGTTACTTTGTTTGTACTTTTCTCGCCTTTGTCATATTTGTTTTGACTGTAATTACACCTTTGTCTTGTCACAAGAGACGATGATAACGTCCAGAATTTTGATATTGTCGACACATGTGCTTCGTCTATTTTAACCAGTACACTTTCAAAATCACCGTAAACACATACATAACTTTTAACTGATGATGATAGTTTGTGTATGTGACAACTGACTCCTCTCCAGGTATTATGTACACTGATACTTAGTTGTCTACACTCTAACATAATCTTTTTTGAGTCGATACAGTCTCTGGTACATTGAATAATTTCAAGCATGTGTGTGTATATATATATATATATATATATACATATATATACCCATCATGTTTGCTAATTTGTGATGACACCAATTTTTAATCAATCGTTTATGCATATATTGTGATATTTTTCCATTCCATCAAATAGAGATAAGATGTCAATGTGCATATATTTCTCGTTTCCTGTCACTCTAATTGGTTTCATGTATTTGTCTTTAATTATTTCCTACACATTTACAGAAATATTAAATTCATTCGCAATATGTAGATACACTGTTGATACACTATAATGCTATATGACATAGGCCAAAACAATGACTGTATCTAACTAAACTAGATTTGGTGGTCTATGAGGATTCTGAGTGGGAGTATTTATCACAGATTCTATAGTAGCCTTCCTTATTTTGTATTTTCATGCTATCGAGTTTGTTTTTACTCATTTAGGCAAATCTATATATGAGCTTCCTCTGAACGCTGATACATATCTACTGAATAAAGGTTAAATATTATTCCTGTTAAACATCCACCTCATGTTTTGGCTTATATCTTGTCTAAATTTGGTACATAAAATGTCAAATAAATGTTCAACGACAGCATGTATTTCACCTCTTTTCATTACATTCATAGGTCTTATTTAATGATAAAAGTGTCTGTACTCAACTTTCTCACCCTCCTATGTGAGTGTCTTCATAAGTCCTTTCGTATGAAGTCAAGTTGTACCTTCATAGAATAAAAATACCCAATCTTCCACATCACAATATTCTTCACGTATTGTTCAATATCATTGAAAAAATGCATACAGATCTTGATTGTCCCCATGGTAAAATTGGTACTCATTGTGATAATTCTGTTCGAAGTTTGCTTATTCATATCTCTCAATTATTTTCTTTTTATAGAACGTACTAAGGGATTTTTCATTTCTTTTCTAGCCTGCTTTGGAATTGGCAAATCAAGTAGCAAGACTTTTATCGCCGACTTATTACACTAGCAATTTTTTCAATATATTTTACTACTAAATCTTTCAATGTGTGTGAGAAAGGTATCTTGAAACTTTTGTCATAAAGTTTAGCCAAAATTCCCGAGTGCTATCTCATAGCAAACAAGCACCAAGGGTAGTCATCTGTGGAGTTGAATGTTTTTAGTCACCTCCTTGTATTGGGATTCATATTATTTCTTGGTATGCAAAATTCTCTGCACACAATTTTCTGTCCTTTCTGTGTGAGTCTCTTCAAAAGTCTGTTCGTCAGGTCAATCTGTACCTTCACAGAACCAAAATGCCCAATCTTCGGAATCACAATTTTTCTTCAGCTATTGGAAGTGTTTTGGGATTGGTATTCTTAGATCAAATAGTATGGGACGTGGCTGAAATACTTCAATACGTCAGTAATGTCAGCCCATACCCTTGGTACTATTATGATGCTATACTAGCCTCAGCTCCGGATCAATCAGCCCACTCCACTGTCTGACCGGTTCGATATGTCGACTTTTTACGATGATTGGGAGGGATGTTGCCTTGATTTCTTACATCAAAATTCTCTAACCTGTATAATACTATTGTTTATTCGCATGTAAACATTTTGTTAATGTTATCAAGCTTTCTCCTGTAGTATATCGGGAATAGCACTTTCCGCTCTGTTTGGTGTATATTTCTAATTCTCGCTCTCTCTCTCTCTCTCTCTCTCTCTCTCTCTCTCTCTATATATATATATATATATATATATATATATATATATATATATATATATAATATATATGTATAGTATGTATTCTGTATTATTGATATATTGATATACCACGAGATGTATAAATTTGTCTTGAAAAGGAAACGATGCTTGCCGAGTTTCCTTTCAATGAAAAATTTATACAACGAGTGGTATATCAAAGATACAGCGTACATACTATACATATATTTTATTTATATCACATACAAATACACATACTTGCATTTCCAACGGAGTTAAGATTGACTTCAGGGAACTTTGTATTGAAGGAGTGAGTGAACTCTTCACATCCCTGCCCAGTGTGTCCGCTATAAAATGTAGTTCTGTACCTATTGCGGCTATTGACAGTTCTCTTTGCAAAATGATCAGCTGCTTCTTTTCTTTTTTTTTTTCTTTTTTTTAGCTTCCTTTTTCATTCATACTGTTTAAATAAATATAAGACACACTTATGTTTTAAACATGAAAGATGGTTTAAGTGAAAAAAGTAGAGCTCTACAAACACAGCATGGTTAGCTTCTTGAACACTGAACGCGCAGCCATTCAGTCACCGTCGAATATATTAGAAAGAGTGTGGGAAATAGACTAAGCTAACTGACGAGCCAACAAGAGGTAATTCAAACATTTAAATTTATTTACAGTTGATCTAAGTGATTATTATGATTTAATTAACATTGCTACCGACCATAAGATTGTTTTTATCCTCCATCTCTCTCTCTCTTCCTCTTTCCGTTAGTTGGTTTAAATGTAAATTTTACTATCATTCATAGGTCCAGAGTCAAAAAGTCGCATGACAGGCGAAAATGCGCTACTCTCATTTTTTCACGGATTTTCGCACGTAGCTTGCGGCGATGGTCCAGAGAGAGAGAGAGAGAGAGAGAGAGAGAGAGAGAGAGATGCACTGTGGTAAAACTGATATGTTGAGTCAGACCAACCAACAGAGAGAGAGAGAGAGAGAGAGAGAGAGAGAGGTGGGGTGGGGGTTTGGGGAGACTTAGCATAATATTTTTTTAATTGTCTATCCGTATGTTTCTCTGTGAGTCAATTAGTCTGCTGCCTGACCAACCAACACAGTTAGAGAGAGAGAGAGAGAGAGAGAGAGAGAGAGAGAGAGAGAGAGAGAGAGAGAGAGAGAGAGAGAGAGAGGCCTTCGGACATTAATATATTTAAAAATATTGTTTTTAGAACCCTAATGTAGGTTTTAAAAAACCCAAAAACAATTCATTAAACAGATTACAGTGTGTGTGTGCCTCCTAACCAAGACATTTACCTACAGTCACGACAAGCTACTGCAACTTTGTATCACTTTTGGTATTATGAACACTGTATATAAATCCCATGAAAAGCGTAAGCATACCAGTACGACGACCCAAGTTCTTGTAGGTTACTTGGTGTAAGTTCAAGTTCAAGGGTTTCATCCAGCTCAAATTCTTGTTTTCTCCCTCGCCATAGATTTCCACGTGTGTGTGTGTCCCTTATGCATGAGAGAGAGATAAAGAGAGAGAGAAAGAAAAAAAAAGAGAAAGCAGAGGAGATTTCAATGAAATTGTGTACCATGTTTAATTCATTTAGAAAGCGGGGATTATTAATATTTGTTCTCGTTAATTTCTTATGTCGATAATGATTAATAAGTGGAAATTCATCACTGATTTAGAGAGTATAAAAGCAATAACCACTGTTGAAACCATGTTTATATATGCGTATTCATGCGCCATGGGCGGATCACAATTTGATATACCAACAGTATTGGTATATCAAATTGCTTTATACCAACACTTTGAAGGTCATGTTATTTTTAATGTATATGGTATAAATATATATATATATATATATATATATATATATATATATATATATATATATATATATATATATATATATATATACGTACGTACGTACAATTTATCGTTACACCCTGTGTAGAAGCGATGAAAAAGGCCAAAGTGGCGGCAAAGACCAACAACAGGAACAGCTTGGAATTTCGTGAAGTTTTCTACAGGGTGTAACCTTGATTGTAAATTGACGTCCAACTCAGTCTCATGGGTTGCCTTCATTTCGTACTCTTTCATAGTTGAAAACTTCACATTAAAGTTTAGAACTTCACTTTAAAACGTGTGATGTGGTAATGGTCCGATTTGAATCACAAAAGATTTTGCTTGATATGTATAAGACAATTTAATGAATTTCTAGGCTTTCAATGATCGAAAGTGGTGGGGTTTAAATTGCAGACAATATAATGTAAGGTAATACAATATCGTGAATGTTCTGACTAGAATGCTCTACAAAAGTGTCTCTTCGTGCATGTTAAACAAAGTGGTAGGTTGATTGGTCGATTATAGTTTCTGAGAGAGGAAATAGGACCAAATGATTTCTTCAACTCATTATTGATTGTCCTGTTTCAAAGTCAAATGTTTGTTATATGAAATATTTATTATCACCACCCCCCCCCCCCACCACCCCAAATGAATGCCCTATGTTTCATGCAAAAGTGTGCTGAACGTATATACATCTTTATACACCTAAGTATGTATGCAAATAGTGAACATCTACATTTTTGCGTTTCTGCAACTTCTGTAGGGATACAATAATATTTAAAAATAGAAATGGTTTGGTTTTGGTGCTTTACGACACAGCAACACAAGTAGGTTATTTAGTGCAGAGGCAATTGGAGTAAAGTGCCTTGCCCAAGGACACAAGCTGACCCAGGTAGGTCCGATGGTAGGATTCGAACCCAGGCCCTTTGGGTCGTGAGTCCGGCACGCTAACCACTGAGCCACCATGACTCCCTAAAATAGAAATGAAAAAAGTCACTAGTCCTCTCATTTTTTGTGTGTATCATCATTTGCTATAGGGGATACGGGAACACCAGAATACTAGAATACTGTTTAATATACTTGATACTCTTGTATCATGACAATCCAAATCATTCAATATGTGTGCACTGATATATTTTTTCATATCCCGAGATATCAATTCGAAGCGACATCCCTTCTACAGAAAATATGAGCGATCTATACCTACTGTGTTGTACTTCTCTACCATGCTGCTGTTAGACGACTTCATGTTAGTTTTATACGTAGTAAAATTATTATTATTTATTAGACACCTCATAATCATAGATTTGTGAAATACACCTGCAAATTCTTGCGTTCTGACGAAATCCAGAAAGTAAATATTTTCTTTATCTAACTTTCCTGAAGTTCTATCTACCATTACGAAACTACAAGCCTTTGTTTTACGTCTGCCAAGTCTATCTTATAGCGAGCAATAACATTGCATCCTAAAAAATATTTGTAGCAATGTTTCGTATGTATTCTGGACTTTATAAAAGAATTGGCTTCTTAATCTGTCCACCGTGCCGTTGCAACTTAAACTCTTTTATGCATATTCGCATAAGCAATTTAGTTGCTGTACAGTGCACTTTCTAACTCTCACCTAGTGTCCTCTAAAATTGCATCGGTCCTTCATATACAGTTTTTAAAAAAACTTTGTTGTCACAAAAAGACTCTCAAATAGGTTCAGGACTACCTTTCCGCTCCCTCTGTGTAACTGATGGTTCCTTTGTCTATTACGTCCTTTTTATCCCCTAGAATTTTCTAACCGTAACGTCAAACTGAAGCTAAACAATATTGTCCTGTATTGACATCGTTCTTTGTCTTATTTTTAAAATTGTGAATATCTTTACTTCCGTTTTCAATTTGTATTTATTTCAAGAACATTTTTACTTTTGTTTAGATGTTAGGTTTTCTAGCTTAATATGCATACAAAATAAAGCCCATTTCACTAACGTACACATTTAGTAGATGTATCCTTGAGTATTTATGTTTTATATGCGTGATGTAGGCTCTGTCATTTAACGTTTTCCTCTTTGTCTTCAAATATTACAGGATGATTTTGGTTTTGACTCCAATTTGAAAATTACAATTACATAACCATTACCAATAACCAACATAAGGTTTTTGATTTTTTCAGATCATCCTCCATTTGACCGATATCCTCTATTTTTCTAACCTTTTTGCACACTCCATTATTATGTATAAATATAAAGCCTCTTTTCGAACGTACTCACTTAGCAGATGTACCCTTCGGTTTTTGGCTTTTTAATCAGGTAGATAAAACCTGGGTTGACGGGAAACCGCCCTTTCCTACATGACGAAATGTACACGATTAAATCATAACATGGTTTCGAATTTCGTGTTACATCACATTATACAGAAACGGAGATCTGATACATTTTTGTGGAGGCCGTCATTTCGGACAAACGTGTTGACCACAAAGATTGTTAAGTACACAAATCTTTAGCCATCGACGTACCGTTTTGTTTGTAGGAAGGCGACTGGAAATACGGCACATTCACAGACCAGACGTTTTAGTCACTAGACAAATATCTTTACCAGACGTTTTAGTCACTAGACAAATATCTTTGCCAGACGTTTGTCAAGCTGCTGCGTCTTAGTTGTACATAATACAATATTAGTAATTAAGTACTTTCTTCGTATGGACCAATGTAAGAATAGAAAAGTACCCGTTTGCATTGTATTACTAAATGCTTGATGCATGCACAAATAGACACACATAACGTGTTGCGAGAGAGAGAGAGAGAGAGAGAGAGAGAGAGAGAGAGAGAGAGAGAGAGAAGGGGAAAGAGAGAACTATTTTGGAAGATATCCCGTTCATGCATTGAGGTTCACACATGGTGGAGACCATCTGATGAGTAAATAAAATAAGATTAATGAATAGAATATATATGACAGAGTTTCATGCAGGGAAATCCAGCTGCTGAGATCCCCTACCAGCTTTATTACAAACTCATGATTAACACACTCTATAATTCAGAAGGGTGATTACGTAAGATTCTAGGAAAGAGTTTTAAATCATGCTTAACGAAAGTTTTGATCTTGCTTGGTGATTCATCCCTTTCGATGGAGGATCTCAAAGATAGCGAAATGCAATGCGTGTTATTAACATTTTGACTTTTGAAATAAATTATGTATTCTTATATACATGTATGTATGTATGTATGTATGTATGTATGTATGTATGTATGTATGTATGTATGTATGTATGTATGTATGTATCTTTGAAAAAATCTATGTATTTATGTATGTATGCATGTATGTATGTATCTCTATCTATTTATCTGTCTCTCTGTTTCTCTATCTATCTGTCTGTTTATCTATCTATCCATCTGGGAGACTCAATGAGATTTATTTCTGTTTGACCCAAAACTTTCCCGTTCTTTTCATGTATGTCCTTACATTTGTTCCTGAATCAGTAACAATACATTTTTCTCAAACGTTCAAAGTGCCTTCTTCTTAAGAAATGTGACGCCGTGCGATTGTAAATAATTTCAGTAAATGCAATGTAGTACATTATATTATTAGGCAAACAAGAGCTACTGCTTCAGTTTGGCCAATGGACAGCCTAGCCCAGTAGACAAAACGCAAACTATTATATGCAAAAGATCTCAACAATATAACGGGTAACGAAAATAACTTTAAAGCTGTTGATGTGAACAAACATTTCAGAGCACTGTTTTACATGCTGCACCTGATTATGTACAATCTTGGGGAATAATTGTTGTTGTTGGCATCATAGCAACATCCTGTACCATAAAAACTGTGAAAGATTTTGTTTACATTGGTAGAATGTAGAAGGAAATGGATTGCATTGCAGACTTTTCCATGACATTTAACCTTCCATATCTTGTGGAATATGTTAAAGAAAGAAAAGAGCCTTGAAGCCTTGAAAAAGCACAAGACTAGATATATTAAACGTAAGGTTCAATTTTATTCAGAAAGAAATCATGAACAATTACAAATTACTTTGCAAACCCAGACATAGACAAAGACAGCAACAATTCAACAGCTCCTCGAAAGAGAAATTAGACTACGGCCCTATCTTTTAGTCTAAATGCTTTTGCAAAAACATAATTTAATGAGATTCTTAAGACTGTGTCCAATGCTATTTAATATATTCGTTGTCACAGACATTTAAAAGATACAAGATTCACAACATTTGGTAGATCTAATATTAGTTCATAGATTGTACAGTTGATTTGTTTTAACAGCATTCTGTAGGGTTGTCATTCTACGTTATTGCATCTTTGGTTTTGGCAATGACTCTAGTTTGTAAATGTTGTAGGATAGCAGATACCAATATGCAGCATCAACTTGGTTATAAACAGTATTCCAAAAAATGCCTTTGCCTTTATTAATTTTTCTGCTTCCCCTGTTTTAAGGTCTTTTCTATCTTGTTTTTACATTGGTTGCTATCCTCGTCTAGTTGGTCTAACTTTCGTCTGCTATGTATGTTTTATAATAAACGATATGTTCAAATTTGTTTCTATGCCGTGTAGTGTTTGGAACAAACTGTCTAATGTATTTGCTGCAGGATTATTATGCTTGTCAATGGCTTGTATGCCAGTCTGGTTTAATTCAACTGTCTAATTTAGCAACGCTTTCTTTTCCATTGGTTCTAATTAAGATAGTATTTCCTTCCTTTTGTTTTCTTTCTGTTGATTTCTTTGCTGCTTTGAATGTGCACAATTCATCCATCTTGTTAGACTATTTGCTTTTCACATGCTGTGTTAAATTCTACATGCCCTATGTTGAGTGTGAACAATGTAGATCATCATTACAAACATTCAATAAATTTTCTCTCTTAAAGGCAATAATGACCATCTTGCATGCGCTTAAATGGATTTACTAGATCGGTGCCACAAAGCAATTTACAATAACTTTGGAAATTTGGACACAATTTCGATTGTTTCAGTAGGCAATATAGCAGCATCCTAGACATTTAAATCTGTATATCTTACATCGGTAGAACGCAACATGAATTACAATATATATATAATGTACTTAAAAGTTCTGGTGCATTAAAACAGTTGCTAACTGTCCCATGCAGTCTTGCTAAACCAATTTTTTGTTTCTATGATACTGTTGAACGTACTTGCCAATCTTTTATTCGGAGAAGATAACAAATTCAGTATGTATACCAATATGTTTGTATATGCCTGGTATGATGAATGATATACAAATGTTTTCAAATTATAAAGCGACAACCTCTATACATCCAATGAAGACGATTTATATTTCATCGTCTTTTCATTCTCTATTATATAGACATTACAGATTTTTACGTTAATTTAATCGGTAGTAAAGTATGTTTCTTAATTAGATTCCTCACCACATCTGCTTTGTTAAAACTGTCTGCAAGCTGTTGCGTTATGTCGAAATAGAAGAACTAACAATTTTCCGTAGCCAACTGTTCTTCAGTTCCATCTAACATTTCCCCAAAACAGTCTACCTTTAGCAATCTCACGTATGCAGAATTTAGGAACGTTTTTAAGTGATGGCTTCTTAATATATAAAGCGTGCTGTTGTAGTTTCAACCCGTTAAAGTAAGCTCGTATAATAGAGTTAGTTGCTCCACAGTGTCCTTTCGTAACTATTGTCTGTTGTCCTTTCTAAACTATTGTCTGTTGTCCTTTCTAAACTATTGTCTGTTGTCCTTTCTAAACTATTGTCTGTTGTCCTTTCGTAACTATTGTCTGTTGTCCTTTCGTAACTATTGTCTGTTGTCCTTTCTAAACTATTGTCTGTTGTCCTTTCTAAACTATTGTCTGTTGTCCTTTCGTAACTATTGTCTGTTGTCCTTTCTAAACTATTGTCTGTTGTCCTTTCTAAACTATTGTCTGTTGTCCTTTCTAAACTATTGTCTGTTGTCCTTTCGTAACTATTGTCTGTTGTCCTTTCTAAACTATTGTCTGTTGTCCTTTCTAAACTATTGTCTGTTGTCCTTTCTAAACTATTGTCTGTTGTCCTTTCGTAACTATTGTCTGTTGTCCTTTCGTAACTATTGTCTGTTGTCCTTTCTAAACTATTGTCTGTTGTCCTTTCTAAACTATTGTCTGTTGTCCTTTCTAAACTATTGTCTGTTGTCCTTTCGTAACTATTGTCTGTTGTCCTTTCTTAACTAGTCTGTTGTCCTTTCTAAACTATTGTCTGTTGTCCTTTCTAAACTATTGTCTGTTGTCCTTTCTAAACTATTGTCTGTTGTCCTTTCGTAACTATTGTCTGTTGTCCTTTCTAAACTATTGTCTGTTGTCCTTTCTAAACTATTGTCTGTTGTCCTTTCTAAACTATTGTCTGTTGTCCTTTCGTAACTATTGTCTGTTGTCCTTTCTAAACTATTGTCTCTTGTCCTTTCTAAACTATTGTCTGTTGTCCTTTCTAAACTATTGTGTGTTGTCCTTTCGTAACTATTGTCTGTTGTCCTTTCGAAACTATTGTCTGTTGTCCTTTCTAAACTATTGTCTGTTGTCCTTTCGTAACTATTGTCTGTTGTCCTTTCTTAACTATTGTCTGTTGTCCTTTTTTAAATATTGTCTGTTGTCCTTTCTTAACTAGTCTGTTGTCCTTTGCTACTGTACTGGTCTTTGGTCTTTAACAGTTTAATAACCATTGTGTTCTACAAAAAACACGATCTGTAATATGCTCGTGGCTGTACCTTGTCTGCCCCAGTGTGTTATAAACCATTGTGTTCTACAAAAAAACGATCTGTAATATGCCCGTGGCTGTAACTTGTCTGCCCAGTGTGAAATTTCCCTTTACCTATGTCTGCTAAAAGGTTGTTATCCCGGGCATTTTCTAACGGTAGCATCAAACTGTAGTTGAATGTCGTCCTGTATTTACCCATTTTAATGTGTGTGTGTGTGTGTGTGTGTGTGTGTGTGTTGTTCTTAGATTTCTAATTTTAATCTCGTATTTGTTGCAAATATTTTCAGATTTTGTTTGAAGTTAATTTCCATTGGTTAAAATGCATATAAAAAGTATTTTTCCAAAACGAACTGATTCAGTAGATGTAGCATACAATATTTTTATTATTCGAGATAAATGTAACATGGATTGAGGGTTTAGCCCTCTTCCACCGGTCCTGTACATATTAAAATCATAGCATGATGTCGACTTACGTGTTACGTCACACTACAAAGAAACAATGATGTGATAGACTTTTATGGAGGCAGAAAGTTTTGGATTACGATATTGACCTGAATAATCGTCAAGTAAACATATTCTGAGTCATAGAGGAATCTGTTTTATTTATTTATTTGTATTTTTTTATATATTTTTTTCTTTGTTTTTGCAGGATGTGACTGGAAATATGCTTATCTTTCAGGAATCGTTCAAAGTTTTAGCCACTAGTGTAATATCGTTTCAAAACGTTCGTCAAGCTCTGTCTTATTTGCTTACGGCACAGCAATAGTACCAAAGTATTTCCATCTGAACCAATGTGCGGATACAAAGTACTCGTTTTAATTGTATTGCCTGTATCTAAATGAGTAATGGATGCACACATAAACATACATAAAACAGTGTCCAGAGAGAGAGAGAGAGAGAGAGAGAGAGAGAGAGAGACTTAAGGAAAGTATCCCGTGCATGCATCTTCCAAGGATTATACAAAATAAGAGCAATGAAATAGAATAGATATGAATAAGTTCCATTTGTCGAGAACCTTTGACTGCGTTATTACAAATTCATTATCAACAATATTTAAACTCCGGTAAGATAATCACGTAACATTTGGGAAAGAATTCTAGACCGAAATATAGGAAACAGGTGGTAATTTTTGTGGAAAAAACGTTTGTTTCAAATTTTAAAGCTTTTTAAAATTTTTATTTTATCTAACCAATAAATCAGTAAAACGTTACTTTTTGTACTTTAGTACGCTAACGTTCATATAGCAATGAGAAAGTGCAATTGCGATTCTTCCGCATATTTCTCAACATCAATCCCTTTTTCGAAAATTTTTACGATCTTAAAAGTAGATATCAAAAATATACCAAACTCAGCCATTCACGTTTAAGCCGGCTAAACAGATTTAACCACTTTAAACCGATTTTTACAAAGATATCTCACCAACATACAGCTATTTTTGAATACTACTTTTAAATTTTCCAAAAAGCTGGTTCTAGGTCATTTTCAAACACTTTCAACTTAAAGAGTTCGCCATTTACTATTTTTATTTTTCAACAAAGAGATGGCTCACCTATGACCATCCATCATTTATATTTCTTGAAAAAAGCTGGCTCAGCGGACCATCCAATATTTTTACCTTTTGAAAAAGCTGGCTCACCTCCATTTAAAAGATTGTAAACAAAAAACACTCATCTATCATTACCACTTTTAAAATTGAAGAAAAGCTAGCTCATCATCCTAACCCACTCAACTGGTTTTAACCCTAGGAGAAGGTTATAGAATAAACTGAATTGATCATCTTATTGATCTAATAAATTCAATTTACTTTTTAAAAAATAGTTAAAAAACTCCAAACAACCAAACAATCTTATTTAAAACGGTATAAACACACAACATAAGGAATTATTATCTAATGATAAAGATGACATTAATAGTCCATAGGTTTTATTATTTGCTATTGCTCTAATTGTGGCTATTTTATATCGTTTCATTTAATCCTCTTAGACCAATAAAATGATTCATACAAAAAATGAATTGGGAATTGATTATAAAGTCTTCTCTCTCTGATGATGCAAAGTTTGAAAATCATCGAATCGAACCATTTTTTTTCCCCTCTAAATTCTATCTTTGCAATGGACGAACCATTGCAAAGATAATTTTAAACAGTTATAAATGCTATCTTGATTAAAAAACAAAACAGGTTTAGAAGAATTCAAATATTCACTTGAATGAAATTCCAAATTATTACCGTTTTCATATTTTACAGTTTTTAAAATTTTGCCTGATGATTTACTGAGGAAATTCCCACGTGATTTCAGAAAAAAAAATTAATTGCAATTCCTCAGATTTTAAAAACAAGGGATTATGTTTTTCTTTATTTTCTTAATTGAAATATTAATGCTTTTTCCAATTTTTTTTTGCTGGGAATTACTGTTTTATACAATACTTATATACACCATTTAAGATTGCATATAAACAGATATTAGTTTCTGATATTACAATTAAACATGTCAAAATGAAAATAAAATATTATAAACTTAAAGATTGGTTAATCGAACAAACTACATTGTTACGTCTCGGGGTTAGACATAGTAACAAAAGAAAGAACGACTCAAACAAGCTTTCACAATTTCTAAAATATAAATTTAATTTCCTAAGATATTAAATATTTCAAACAAACAAAGTTAAAGAATTAAAAGTAACTTACAGTTTAGATATTCCTAAATAATCCTTAAAGTCCTATTGAATTTTAATAATCCGGTAGTGTCCAAAGGTTATCCGAATGAAATCACTAAAGTGCTTATATGCCACAAGAAACACAGTTTTAAATCCAAATGTTATTAATTCCAGGTAAACTCCTGTGAATGTAGAATTTTGTTAAGTTCCTTGAAGAATAGTACTTAAATCCAAAATGTACTATGTAGATAATAGATTTTCACAAGCTGATTTTGCAAACAACAATAATCTTCCTCAATAACCTTATGATTCTGATGAACTGCAAAGAATGCCAATCCAGTGGTTATATTGACATTATATAGTCTCTTACGGCGTAAAAGAGAATTTAACTTTCTAATACTACGACTTAGAAAGTGTTCTGTTAACAACCTTTTTTAACCAATCAGAAACTAGGTCGCGCATGTTACTGCTTGTAGTGCCTTTGCACTATCATTAAAATACCTTATTTCAAATCAACAAGATATTGACATAGGATTCAGGTCATAAATCTGCACGCGCTACCACGTGATACACCATTGTGGGTTAAGCTGACCGGTATAATTATTGATTTTCCCTGGACATAGCATGACTCATGTAAACATGTTGATGTATATTTGTACTTTAAGAATAGCGTAGGCTACTGAACTAAGGAATTATAATACAATGATTACAAAAACCCAAATGAAAACTATTATAATTTAAAGATAATACTTAATGCCGTAACAGACATGCACACTACACAGTCAAGCTTGAAAATATATTTTCCTATAGAAGGGTTTAGATTATGCAAGGACATGAAAATATAACAATGGATACATTCTGACAGTGATATATCTCTTCTCAAAATACGCATGGGCTATGAAAGTAAAAACAAAAAAGGGAGTCGATATACACGACAGTTTCAGAGAAATATTTAATGAGAGAAAACTACAAAAGGTACATTTCGATGAAGGAAAATAATTTTACAACCGAAAGATTAAGGAATTACTTGAGAAAGATAATATCGAATATTTTTCCACTTACTTAGACAAAACTGTGTATGTAGAGGAAAGGTTTTATCCCGTGGAAATAGTTTGCAGAAAGTAAATCCAGAAATTGGGTAGATATATTACATAGACATATTGATGGATGTAATAATTCATATCACAGATGGATACATAAGTCGACAATTAAACATAATGACCCTACAAATATGTTTTAAGTACAGACTAACTGATTTGGTGATCTGACAACTGATATCTATGGAACTCCTAGATATAAGATAGGTGAGAAAATTAGGATTAAAACGTGAAAAAAAGTTTTTTACTACAGGCTATCTTCCTAATTTCACGGAAGAGATCTCTGCAATCAGACACTTAATTTTAGAGACCCTGTACCATACTTACTAAGGGATGCAAGATTTATACAAAATTAATATCTTCACAGAAGATAATCATGCTCAGGAAAATAATTCTGTAAAAAAGTGCTTTCATATTATGATTCAGAGTTAAATTCTAATAAAAGTGTGTGTAAAAATGTTTCCAACACCATAGATATAATTCCTGAAGAGGGATCTGAAATAAAGTTTCAAAATTATCAAAAGAAATTTGTGCCGGAACAATTGGTAGTGATTTAATTTTTCATGATTTTTATCTTTACTTAAATACTAAATTGGAACTTGTTTTCTTCACTCTCTTCGCTTTGCTCTCCACTTCATAAATATATTTTTGTCTTATAAATATAGGCTCAATATGCATTATATGAATAAAATAGTTATTGGTTTAAATACACCTATAACCAAGCTAAATTTGTTTGATCAAGGTTATTTTCCCTTGAACACTTTGGATTTTAAATTTTTTAAATATACCCGTTATACTGCTTTATTTTATTTGCTTCTTTTTGTCGCATCCACATATTATGCATTCCTCATAAATTAATCCGTTGTATTACATATCATACACTTTGTGTCTAGCTTACCACAAGCACAATCATTCTCCCTTAGTTTCTCCAGTTATTAATATTGTAAAATTTCAATAATAAAAACGAACTGGCTTCTATTCGTTTCCACCCCCACCTCTCTCTCTCTCTCTCTCTCTCTCTCTCTCTCTCTCTCTCTCTCTCTCTCTCTCTCTCTCTCTCTCTCAGGCTCACCAACTCGCTTTTTGATCACTATTACTGTGCTCACTAGAATATTATAGCTTTTTTTTGTTTGTTTTGAATATTTATCCGGGCAGCAAATACAATATAAATATATATAATTTTTTTATGCGAATAAATAATATTATCATACGTATTTAAAAATCATGCAACTGTTATCAAGCATTCTCCTGTAGGATCAAGGGATAGCACTTTTCGCTCTGTTTGGTGTATATTTGTAATTCTCTATAATAGCTTCTAAATATCATGATTTCTGTAGTAGGAATCCAGATGGACTGTATACTTAGGTAAGAATTAATTACTGGGTCGACATGTGGGTATGTTTTCTACGCAGGAATGCTCATACCACCGACTTTGTAGCATCGTTTTGGTGCTGTGTTCATGGTCGAGATGGTATAGAGGTTGGTGCTTACAGGCACTGCGATGGGTGCCGTAACCCGTGAATCCGGGTTCGAATCTCAGTAGCGTACTAAATAAAATTCTCTAACCTGTATGATAATATTATTTCTTCGTGTATATATATATATATATATATATATATATATATATATATATATGTGTGTGTGTGTGTGTGTGTGTGTGTGTGTGTGTGTGTGCATATATATATATATATATATATATATATATATATATATATATATATATATATATATATATATATATATATATATATCTTGTGCTCCTGATTCTCCAATTCTTAATTGTGGTCATTGTGGTCAACATTTTCTTTTCTGTTTATCGGCATATGTTTTCCTTGTTGAACATGTGATAATTTCTGTCCTATGCTGTATAATCCATAATCACACGTGCTTCTTAGATTCAACTATAAACAATAGTTATCTAATCTCCGTGTGATTTTGTTGTTCATGAAAGAAATGTTTCGTTGCTTGATTAAACTGGTGATTTGATTTATATCCCTGTGGATAAAACATCCTGGGAATCCTTTTTTCAGTAACATCTTTTTCTCCTTCTTCTTCTCTATTGCTGAATTGAAATACTTTTCCAGAGCAGTCCGTGCGTTTTCACTGTGTAGTATCAATACTGCTTTTAAACGCATTCACGATGAATTGAGTATGACATGTGTTAAGGTTGTGTTAGCAACTACATCAATTATTCTCTCTCTTGTGATGTAGTCTAGAAAAAAGAAAACCCATTTCTATTATTTTCGTTAATAGATTGGCCATTATATCGGAAGTAATTGTGTTATAATGATGTCAAATATTCTCCAATTCTTAATTGTGATTAGCGTCATCTATCACTTCAGATGCTTTATATAATGTAATCCTAAACATGGGATCTTGCGGAAGATGAAAAGAATAGAAAAGACAATTATCTGGTAGTATCTGAAACTCGAGTGCTGTTCGTTCCGTATGCGATAAACTGAATAGCTTCAGTACCGGTTTAGTTTCAATATATCACCACAACCATCAGACATTTTTATATTTGTAGCAAGTAATCTTCCTATATTGTTCACAAATTAATTATTAGCACCTCATTTGACCATCGTATCGAACGTAACAAAAAACTACTAGGTATAATCAATACACTAGGTCCTAACTCAGGTATCACCACCTACAAACGTTGTTCAAATTTTATACTAGCAGGATTGTACGTAATACAATAATGGGTTGAAATAAAATGTTTTACACCTTGTGGTGACTTCTTGTTTGTGAGGAGTTTTATATTTTCCATATGTTGCCATTTAAGTAACTAAATTCTCTAGAACTTGAAACTTGTTCTCTGGGGCGAATCGAAACTTGTTCGATGTGCTTTCTTTCACTTCTTTCTAATCACTGATTCTCTCAATAGCTTTGCTCTGTCTCTCAGAGATGCTTGTAACTAAAATAAACTGTAGCTTTCACTGCAGTACCCGTAAATAAATATTCATAAGTCATCTGTTTATCAGAAGGTTGATACAAATCATTGCGTTTAAGTTGTCTATATTTGTCTACAATAGCGTCGATACTGGTAGAAGAATAAAGAGAAAAAGCCTCATTCAAATTATTTAAGTTCTGTTCTCTTAATCTTTAATTCAGGTAATGTAGTTATTTTTGCCTCTGTTTTCATTAACCTCATTACTTTTCATTTGCAATTCTTCAATCGATTTATCATGTTTTACTCTGGCATCATTTTGCACAATTTAAATCAAATAATGGAAATAGGAAATTTCTTCCTGTCAATGCTAAGGCGTTAGCAATTGCAACACCAATTATAACCACTGCAGTTGCCATTAAATTGTAAAACAAAATTCACACTGTGTCCTATATCAAATGCGAATGTAAATTCGTCTGGGTTTTTATTATCTCTTCATATGTCAAAATATATAATGATACCCTCTTCAAGTTAATATGTTTTTATATCTTTATTCATTGATATTTAAATTTAGTTTCTTCATTCTCATTTTCTTTACTGATATCAAATGTGTGAGAAAAATATTTATTAATATGTCTAATCGAATAACAAAAATAGAATATCAGTTTGTGATTTAATGTTCAAGTTTGCAAAACTTGTATGTAATCCTGATTTGGTGTTATTTTTAATGGTATACTACTTACAACTATATATTATATTAGTTGTATTGCATTCATAAAAATGTGCTGCAGCATAGTCATATTTAAGTAGTTGCTATTTTGTGTTGTTCTGAGAATAAACTCAACAAACCACTTGTTTCTATTAAAAAACCGTTTTCATTCCTTGCAGCAGAACAAATTATTAGCAGCTGTAGCAGAAATATATGTTGCATTTCGATGACCATAAAGTAATATACAACCAGATATTAATCTTTCGTCAAACGTCTTTTTTTAGCTATCGATTTTTATGTTTTAACTCATCAATTTTGGCAATAGATGCAATACCTCTTATTCCAGTTTATGTGGTTAATTCAGTTTTAAATGTCTCTGCGTCTCCTTCTGTTTCACATTGAATTATTTTTGTCCATAAAGATTTAGTCTTCTTATTTGAGCATTCCGTATTAGATATTGTTTCCATACTTTCACTTGAATCTTTCCTCAGCAGTTCTATCTTTTTATCCATTTCGTTGATACCAGCTCGTACCATACCTGCATTACCAACTATTTTCCTCTCAGCGTATTTCTGAGCCTCTTGTATGTTTGAATTTAGTTCATTTATTTGAGTTAATCAAGTCTGGTCATTTAGAACTTTAATCCTGTCGTTGATGTCTAGTATAATCAGATAATAGCGCTTTCGTGCAAATTGGACTTATTCATCAGGTTTACTTTTTTATATTAACTTCTTCAGAGTCATTATTTTTCTGTAATTGCGAAAGACTATTGGTGATAGCACTTATATCATATGATATTGATTTACAAATGAATGATGACGAGTTAAAAGATATAAAAAGAATTACATTTCAAAAGAAATAAGTGAATTTAGGAAAGCAAGATTATAAGATCTACACTAATTAGGGCACAGCTAGTTGGACATTTAACCGATTTAGAAAAATAATAACTTTAGAGAAGATGTCAATAATATAAATCTAAAGGTTAGAGAAACGTGACCATTAGGTGAAAGGCTAAAACAACTATTTAAAGAAAAAGGTGTCACAATTGCTACGATTTTGATAACAATAAGTATGATTGCAACAACTATCAAGTTTAGAAGAAGTTTCACATGAGGAAAATAACTTAGAAGGTGAAGGCGGAGGAATGACATGTCCTGGAGGCGGAAGTACGATAGATAAATTCCTTGCGAAATTATAAGTAAACTTAACAATAGTTCAAACTACTTGTTTGATTTAGCTAAAGAACCAGCAACGGCATTGCATGGTATTATTGGCAGTGTAATAAGCTAGCTTTTAAAATCAGCTGGACAAATTATTTATGTGATATCTGATTGTTTTATTTATCTTGTTGCTGCAGTAATTGGTGTTTTGCTTGTAATTAGTATCAAAGGTATAGAAACAACAAGAAAAAGGATAAAAAGAGAGTGAGCAATTTTTACAGACTAATTATCAGCTACTGGTATCAGTAGTCATTCCTAAAATTAATGTATATGATGACTTTTGTAAAGTGTTATGGTATCCTACAATACTTCCTATTTTCATCACCATTTCACGTGGAATTAAATATATTCCGTCTGCACCAACTCCATAGTTTAATCTAACTTTTGAATCTTAAATATGTTGTTGAAATCTTGTTGTTGAAATCTTGTTGTTGAAATCTTGTTGTTGAAATCTTGTTGTCATGTTTCCATCTTAAATATGTTGTTGAAATCTTGTTGTCATGTTTCCATCTTAAATATGTTGTTGAAATCTTGTTGTCATGTTTCCATCTTAAATATGTTGTTGAAATCTTGTTGTTGAAATCTTGTTGTCATGTTTCCATCTTAAATATGTTGTTGAAATCTTGTTGTTGAAATCTTGTTGTCATGTTTCCATCTTAAATATGTTGTTGAAATCTTGTTGTCATGTTTCCATCTTAAATATGTTGTTGAAATCTTGTTGTCATGTTTCCATCTTAAATATGTTGTTGAAATCTTGTTGTTGAAATCTTGTTGTCATGTTTCCATCTTAAATATGTTGTTGAAATCTTGTTGTTGAAATCTTGTTGTTGAAATCTTGTTGTCATGTTTCCATCTTAAATATGTTGTTGAAATCTTGTTGTCATGTTTCCATCTTAAATATGTTGTTGAAATCTTGTTGTCATGTTTCCATCTTAAATATGTTGTTGAAATCTTGTTGTCATCTTTCCATCTGAGTCATATCCCTGCTAACCTAAAATTTAATATCGAATCAGTATTTTGTACGATGGATGAAGACTACGTACTGTTCTATTTTGTACGATGGATGAAGACTACGTACTGTTCTATTTTGTACGATGGATGAAGACTACGTACTGTTCTATTTTGTACGATGGATGAAGACTACGTACTGTTCTATTTTGTACGATGGATGAAGACTACGTACTGTTCTATTTTGTACGATGGATGAAGACTACGTACTGTTCTATTTTGTACGATGGATGAAGACTACGTACTGTTCTATTTTGTACGATGGATGAAGACTACGTACTGTTCTATTTTGTACGATGGATGAAGACTACGTACTGTTCTATTTTGTACGATGGATGAAGACTACGTACTGTTCTATTTTGTACGATGGATGAAGACTACGTACTGTTCTATTTTGTACGATGGATGAAGACTACGTACTGTTCTATTTTGTACGATGGATGAAGACTACGTACCGTTCTATTTTGTACGATGGATGAAGACTACGTACCGTTCTATTTTGTACGATGGATGAAGACTACGTACGTTCTATTTTGTACGATGGATGAAGACTACGTACTGTTCTATTTTGTACGATGGATGAAGACTACGTACTGTTCTATTTTGTACGATGGATGAAGACTACGTCTGTTCTATTTTGTACGATGGATGAAGACTACGTACTGTTCTATTTTGTACGATGGATGAAGACTACGTACTGTTCTATTTTGTACGATGGATGAAGACTACGTACTGTTCTATTTTGTACGATGGATGAAGACTACGTACTGTTCTATTTTGTACGATGGATGAAGACTACGTACTGTTCTATTTTGTACGATGGATGAAGACTACGTACTGTTCTATTTTGTACGATGGATGAAGACTACGTACTGTTCTATTTTGTACGATGGATGAAGACTACGTACTGTTCTATTTTGTACGATGGATGAAGACTACGTACTGTTCTATTTTGTACGATGGATGAAGACTACGTACTGTTCTATTTTGTACGATGGATGAAGACTACGTACTGTTCTATTTTGTACGATGGATGAAGACTACGTACCGTTCTATTTTGTACGATGGATGAAGACTACGTACCGTTCTATTTTGTACGATGGATGAAGACTACGTACTGTTCTATTTTGTACGATGGATGAAGACTACGTACTGTTCTATTTTGTACGATGGATGAAGACTACGTACTGTTCTATTTTGTACGATGGATGAAGACTACGTACTGTTCTATTTTGTACGATGGATGAAGACTACGTACTGTTCTATTTTGTACGATGGATGAAGACTACGTACTGTTCTATTTTGTACGATGGATGAAGACTACGTACTGTTCTATTTTGTACGATGGATGAAGACTACGTACTGTTCTATTTTGTACGATGGATGAAGACTACGTACTGTTCTATTTTGTACGATGGATGAAGACTACGTACTGTTCTATTTTGTACGATGGATGAAGACTACGTACTGTTCTATTTTGTACGATGGATGAAGACTACGTACTGTTCTATTTTGTACGATGGATGAAGACTACGTACTGTTCTATTTTGTACGATGGATGAAGACTACGTACTGTTCTATTTTGTACGATGGATGAAGACTACGTACTGTTCTATTTTGTACGATGGATGAAGACTACGTACTGTTCTATTTTGTACGATGGATGAAGACTACGTACTGTTCTATTTGTACGATGGATGAAGACTACGTACTGTTCTATTTTGTACGATGGATGAAGACTACGTACTGTTCTATTTTGTACGATGGATGAAGACTACGTACTGTTCTATTTTGTACGATGGATGAAGACTACGTACTGTTCTATTTTGTACGATGGATGAAGACTACGTACTGTTCTATTTTGTACGATGGATGAAGACTACGTACTGTTTCTATTTTGTACGATGGATGAAGACTACGTACTGTTCTATTTTGTACGATGGATGAAGACTACGTACTGTTCTATTTTGTACGATGGATGAAGACTACGTACTGTTCTATTTTGTACGATGGATGAAGACTACGTACTGTTCTATTTTGTACGATAGATGAAGACTACGTACTGTTCTATTTTGTACGATGGATGAAGACTACGTACTGTTCTATTTTGTACGATGGATGAAGACTACGTACTGTTCTATTTTGTACGATGGATGAAGACTACGTACTGTTCTATTTTGTACGATGGATGAAGACTACGTACTGTTCTATTTTGTACGATGGATGAAGACTACGTACTGTTCTATTTTGTACGATGGATGAAGACTACGTACTGTTCTATTTTGTACGATGGATGAAGACTACGTACTGTTCTATTTTGTACGATGGATGAAGACTACGTACTGTTCTATTTTGTACGATGGATGAAGACTACGTACTGTTCTATTTTGTACGATGGATGAAGACTACGTACTGTTCTATTTTGTACGATGGATGAAGACTACGTACTGTTCTATTTTGTACGATGGATGAAGACTACGTACTGTTCTATTTTGTACGATGGATGAAGACTACGTACCGTTCTATTTTGTACGATGGATGAAGACTACGTACCGTTCTATTTTGTACGATGGATGAAGACTACGTACTGTTCTATTTTGTACGATGGATGAAGACTACGTACTGTTCTATTTTGTACGATGGATGAAGACTACGTACTGTTCTATTTTGTACGATGGATGAAGACTACGTACTGTTCTATTTTGTACTGGACCTCCTAGATTACAACATGCAAACTACATAAGCCCGTTTACTTGAATTTAATCTAGATATTTCTTCTTCCGTTTAGTCCGTTGCTATCTCGTGGAGAAAAATAAGTCTATTCTATGTTTTCATTAGGGCAATCAATGACCTTATTAATTTCTTGAGGTGACATTTTTCTCCAGTATTCATCTGTTTTAGCTCCATAATTATAATGGCGTTTATATGCGCTTAACACATTAGCTTGCGTTGGTTCTCCAAAACCTTGATGTACAGTTCTATGTTTTCCAGATCAATCAAATATTTACTTTATTTATTGTGTATCTCCAATCAGGATAAGAAGGAATATTAAAGTTACTACAAATTGTATCAAATTGTTTTAGATCTATATTATTGATCTGTAATGTTATGCTGCACTCATACAACAGTTTTCTCATTTGAAAGTAGATGTGAAAAATGCATATCAATTTTACTAGCTGTGGTATACTCGGATCAGATAAATGCCGGAAAGATATTCCACAGCATGATGTTCCTATCCATGCCGCCCAATTTAATTGATTTTTGCCAAAGTTTAATATCACACTGTATTCTATATCTGTTCATTAACTCATCATTATCAAATGTTAGAGTGTATTTATACAAAATGTTTAATGATCTGTATGTAAAACAATTATTTTATTTGTAGTATATTTTAACGTCATTACATTCATTTGCTACATATACTTGTTTAATGTGAATTTCCTATTTAATGTAATAAACTTAGTTGCTGGATAAGGGTAAAGTATACTAATTGCAATGTTTAACAAAACATCTGAATTCCATTTATTTAGTAAAATTATTTAAGTGATTAGTTTTTAAAATGATTTTCTACAGTTGTTCAGTTGTTATTTAAGTGATTATTTTTTAAAATGATTTTCTACAGTTGTTCAGTTAAAAGCTAGGAAGCAATAAATGGGGGAGGCGAAACTGACCTTTCAATTTGACTGCCAGACCCTTTTCTGAGATATATATGTGTAAAAGCAATTGCCCCCAGGGACACCACAGTCCTGCGGCTCTAATATAATAATGAAAATTTACTTAACTTATTTTTAAAAAAAAAACATACTTGTTGTCCTATAATATATTGCATTGCAGATAAGGACGGATTTTTTCATATCAAAATTAGTCCTTCGAAATCTGTCGCAAATCACCGGAAATAATTTGTTGTCACCTCAAATGAATTTGGCCAAACTCAGGCAAAAACTCTCAAAGTCATATTTTCTGGTTAAACTGTCAAACTCTTAACATAAGGTATTTGTATAAACAGATTTCCCCCAGTACACACATCTGTCCTTTGATATCGCCATCAATTCGTAGTCAAATATTATTTGTTGGGTTGTGTTAAAACTTAACTACAACAGGACATGAAGTCGGCAACAAAACAATATGTCCTCTATGCTAGCTTAAGCATGGAAGTACATTCACGGGCTGGCGGAATATTTACCATAGTTCACCTTTATTTTTAGAAAAGGGTGTTGAAACAATATATGATTCATAACATTAACAAGCTTAATGCATAAATGGTGCACATCTACCAAGATTTCGATGAATTCATACCTCAATGTATGGCATGAAATGAGCAGGTGCGTGCATCTGAGCGTTTGTAAGCAAATCACCAGTTTAAGCTTCATCATGCATAACAGTCATTAAACATCATTTGTAAGCATTAAGCATCCATCTATTAGTACATCCATCATTCATCCATTAAATTTACTTTTTCATCCGTTCGTGTATTCATCTCTTGATTATTATGTTTCTAGCTCTTTCTTTGTTTCTTTATTTTCTTATCTATCTATATATCTAAATATTTACGATTCAAATCAGATAAACACAGTAATGCTGATTATAATCAAATCTTTATTAATCTAAAGTAAATCAATTGATAGTGCGTGTAACCTAGTGACACGTTCATTAGCCTGTTGCCTTGTACACTACAGTGTCGGTTCATCCGGTTACATCGCCATCTCAGTGCGAGAACCTGTAGAGAGAAAGTATAGATTTGATTATCAAGATTTAATTTATTACTGATTTATTTGTCACAATCCATTTCAATAGTTTTCTGTGTTACGTGCTAGTAAGATTACATATGTAGGCATAGCCTGCTGTCCAATCCCGACTCTGTGAAAATAGTGAGATAAATAAATATATTTTCTCCCATTCCTGTAAATGTGCGATCCAGTTTGCCATGTGAGAAAACCATGCGGAATTACTAATAATAGAATCCTTCATATGCATTAATGGAGAGAAGACAAATTCCACACAAGGATCAGAATTTGGCGACATACACGAGGTAATGCCGAGTATTTTATGTAACATTCTGATCCCGAGGGTGGACTTTTTCTATCCAACATTGATGCATAATTAAGAATTATTTTTCTGATATTCATGAACGAAAACGAGGCGTACTGTGAATTTTGATGCAAATTTAAAACAGTAAAATTCCCCCTAAAAATGTCCTCACCTGAAGATAGCGTTTACAATGATACATTTACTAAGGAATAATCAGTGTAGACTTTGAACGAGGTTTAAATACATCAAAAGACAGTTGTCGATGTAAGGATAATACACATCATCCGAATTGTGTACCGAAGATAGGTTACGCAATGTCACACAGATGTGAAGCGGTCTAAAAGTAAAATCAACTCTCATCCCTAAATTGAAACGAAACAGACGAAAATAATAATATTGTCCTTGATTCAACTTTGAACAAGAAGTGATTTCGCTTTCATAAATTAAAATGAAAAACTGAATGTAAAAAATAGCAATTACAAAAATGGATTTCGACTTGAAACTACATTACAGAATCTGTACCTGTGGCTAGGTCGATCAGTGCAAAATGTCCTGTTTGCGGGACACTAACATCAGCCGTCGCACATTTCAGAATGTGAATGTCCTACAATTAATATTCATTGTAAAAGAATGCTCAATTGATGATGAAAAGTGTGGGGTTGTTTTTGACAGTTCTTGTGCACCATGATCATGCGATGAAAGGTAGCAATCACGTGATGAAAGATAGAGATATTCCCCCGTAGTTGTTTTTTTTACTGACAAGCACGATCATACGAACGTAGGAATGTGTGGAAAAATAATCCATCATATGCATTGGAGTGTGGTAGGAATATAGTAAAATCTGGGTTCCATCCAACTACTTCTGATACTAGGGTGGACTTACCAAATCCGATACCGGTGTACATGAGGAAGTCTCTAAATGTATGATATGATACTAAAAGAAAACATTGAATGAGCAAATCATATCGTATACTCAACTCAGCTGCTTTCTTTTGAATCTTCTGTGGTAATAAATAATTTGGACTGAAATAGTGATTTGAATAAATTTGGAACCTTTGGCAAACTATATGGCTTTGATATTTGATCGTTATATGTATATTTCCAGATGGAGTATGACATATCGTTAGATTTTATTTTGAAAACATGTATGACGTTTCGCTGTTGGAGAACACTCAACTCTAACAATAGCGTTTTGTGCCCAATTTGCGTTTACCTACGGATCGTTAAGTCGATACAGATAACTGAATCAGATTATGAGTTTAAGACCTATCGAGGAGGTGTTAACTAAACATCATGTTGTATTAAGAATTGAAGAGCGAGGTAAATTTTCAATATTTTCCAAATATTTATATAACTTTATATCCAGGGGGAAAGGCTAGGTTTGTTTATCAAGATACCATGGTAATTAGTATGAGCAGTTTTTCATCTATGGTCACGTGTGAAGAAAATTCAAAGAAGAATATCTTGTTCATTAAATAGTGGTTGGCTGAATTACAGTACAGTACTGGTATGGAATACAAATGACAATTACAGTACAGTACGTGTATGGAAAAGAAATGACACTTACAGTACAGTACTGGTATGGAATAGAAATGACAATTACAGTACAGTATGGAATAGAAATGACACTTACAGTACAGTACTGTATGGAATAGAAATGACAATTACAGTACAGTATGGAATAGAAATGACAATTACAGTACAGTACTGGTATGGAATAGAAGTTACAATTTTCACATTTGAACCGAAAAAGTAACCTACCTTCGTCTTCAATAAAGTCGAATTTAAATAGCTGTGATTTATCTTTAGAAATCAAATACAGAGTCAAGTTATGTATTCAAAGTATCTAATACATATATCATTTGGTATTGACACCCTGATTCATCTTAATTGTATAATAGTTATTGCTATGAACTACTTTATAGTGTGTATGAATCTGTGTATGCTCGTACACATTTTGGCACAGAAAACGCTAGTTTGGGTGTAAGCTAGAAGCACGGCGGTGCTGTAGTGCTTTGCGTGGCTATTTAGTTACGTCATAAGGACGAATTTGTGTAATTTTTGTGAGCCATAATAATGATGTCACTAGACGAGAATGGCGCTGAACAATTTGATAGAAAGAAACTGTCGACAAAACACTTACGAACTAGAGAATTTCGTTGGATATTTCTCTTTTTAGCCATGTTCATTATCGTCCATTTATGATTTGACTCATTGGGCTGTATTTCGAGGGCGTTCGATTGAATTTTGTATCGACCTTGTTTCTGACATTTATACTAGAGATAAAAATTGTCACACTTATTTTTATTTTCTGTTTAAATTCACTTATGCACCTGACGATCATGCGCAACATAATTCTTTAATAACGAATGAAAATTGAATGGTGTCAAAATGAGTCAGCCATAGGTTACACTTTTAAACAAACAAACAATTAACTATAGAAGTGATTGAGCTATAGTATGGTTAATGACTATATGATATTATGGTGGAGATATAAATGATTAGTAAAGATACCAGAACATTATCAAGAAAAATCCCGTAAAGTGAACTAACATTAGTACGAGTTATAGCTAAGATGTACCGGATTTTACTACTATATTCGAAAGAACATTTCTATTTTATTGGACGCCGTAAAATGCATATTATCCAAAGAAAGGTTTGATATGCAGTGAAATATGATCATTATTGAATGAATCATTGCGAATTGTTGAGTGATGGTTGCTAAACCTGTCACAAGCCACATAGTGTGTGTAGTAGAAGTATAGGGTACATTTTACAATACTTTCATCAGTGGGAATTGTCTGGGTAGATTGGTAACGTGATAGCCTGAGAATAATAAAAACGGCAAAAAGTACTACCACTACTATATCTACTATTACTACCATAAATAAAAACAATGAACAAACCGAAAAAATAAAATAATATACAGTGTTAAACATGCTTAAGACCCAAATTCAGAACATTCAAATGATTGGCCAATATGAACAAAATAAAATTCAAAACAGAGTCCCATCATATGGGCAACAGTACAACGCAGTGAGAGACTGATAGACAGACAGACAGAGCTAGAGATAGAGAAAGGCTACATGCGTTTTAAAACCACCGTCTACAGCAGTACACCCAGCCGCACTTTCGCCAAGGAGGGCAATATGGGCATCTGCCCCAATATATCTCTCCCCAGTAGCAGCCAATCCAGTCTGGTCGGCAAACGCATCTAGGTCGATTAAACTGCTGATGATACCAGTAACCTGTGAAGGGGGTAACAAGAAACCAAGCATCTTTATCTGCAGAAAATAACTTATCTTGGGAGAGGGGAATATTTCTCGCATAGAGCTTTTAAGGCGGCAATCCCTTCGAAAACCAACTTTAAACTAGTACGACAAGTGTGTATTTTTTAATTCATAACAATTCAATACGATAGTCGTGCCACCAAAATCCAGCTTATCGTCAACTTCAATTTATTTAACTTTTAGGAACTTTGTGTACCAGACTGAGATTAGGATCGGTCACATCCAAAGACGCGGAGGTTTTTAAAAAAAGAGAATCCTTTTCCCAAGGGTTCTTGTAAACATGCACTGTGTTCCGATGATTGTGTCTTCTTTATTGGATTTGGTTTGTTACATGCGCGTATTTTTTGGGCTTTTTTATTTCTTGAACTAAAAGTGGACTTCCTTTTTTATTATCCGAAGTATCATAAATGATTTAAACCAATTAAATGTGTTCAAATCTAGCATTCGTTCTTTAAAATCTAATTGCATCATCATCATCATCCTCTTCTATCATCTGCACCATTTTAAAGAATACCGCTGGATTGTGATGATAGTTCTCAAGTTCTCAGGTACAGTTCCGTATGTATGTATGTATGTATGTATGTATGTATGTATGTATGTATGTATGTATGTATGTATGTATGTATGTATGTATGTATGTATGTATGTATGCATTGTTATGTACGATATTTATATACTTAACTTTTGTCTGTGATTGTAAGTTTTATGGTTATTTGGAAATACATGCTTAACTTTTGTCCAGTTGTTCACATAGCATTTCGAAACATGTCCTGCTGTGACATGTCTCAGGTAAGCAAGTGTTTTTCCATTAGAATTACTCATATTATGTTGTGACATAGGTCATGTAGACCATTTTATGCTTGTTCTAAAATTCCTGTTCTCAAGATCTGTCTGAATTTACAGTTGTGTTGTTGAAAATCAGATATAATTTGTGAGAAATTATTTATTTAAAATATTCATTGGAATTACTACTAAAGTGCTCATTGACTTTTGAATTAATAAATGATTTGGGGATTTATGTGAACTCATTCAAATACATTCTGGATTACATCTTTGTGGTACATCAGGACATTCAAAATTATTGGAATTCATTCGGAACATTCTATTATTTTGGACTTGTGGTTAAGAAATTTATAATTATTTGGAATTTAACTCACAAATTGTAAGTGTCTATTGAATTTTCACTTTAATTGTCTGGAAATAAGTTCCTTGTTGATTTTGCTTGATTTTATTGGTTTCACTTTCTTTATGTTACATAGTGTAAGACCTAGAATCGTAACAGTATATATGTATGTATGTATGTATGTATGTATGTATGTATGTATGTATGTATGTATGTATGTATGTATGTATGTATGTATGTATGTATGTATGTATGTATGTATGTATGAATTATCATTACTTACCATGTGTAGGAGCGATGAAAACGGCCAAGGTGGAGGCAAAGATCAACAAGAGGAGCAGCTTCGACATTTTGCCAAGTTTTCTCCAAGGAGTAGCCTTGCTTACATATGGAAGTCCAACTCAGTCTCCTGGTTTGCCGAATATTTCGGACTCTTTTATAGTTTAGAATTTCAGACACAAATGTGTGCTGCGGTCTGATTTAAACCACTGTAACAACATTTTTTCTTTTTTGTTTTATGTCCAAGACAATTTGATATATTGCTGGGGTTTATTATTTGGACGTGGTACAGCTTAAATTACTTACAGAACAAAGGTAAAATAAGGTTTATTAAAAGATCAAAACCATATTGATTAGAAACCTCGACAAATGTTTTTCCTCCTTCTTTGTGTTCACTAGTACAAAGTGGCAGTTTGATTTATCGACAATAAAGTGTTTCTGAGCAAGTAAATAGGGGCAATTTTTTTTTTACAAGTTTTAGTGATCATTTTCCAAGTCAAAGGTTTCTAATGTGAAATGATTACGATCACGACCAATACCTCAAATAAAAAATGTCCTCTGTTTCATGTAAAAGTGAACGGAACATTCATTCTTTATACACCTAAGTATGCATGTTAGAAGTGAACATCTAAACAGTTACATGCCATTCATATGTTGGTGTCGTTACATCCCTTACAGGGATACTAGAACATTCAAATGTTGGTGGCTTTCCATCGCTTACTGGGATACCAGAAAACTACAAATCAAAATTAAGCAACAATTGCTACAGCGTCAAGACTAGGATTTTTGTAACATCATTAAAAGTTATTAAAGAGATATATTGTTGTGTAGCAAAACATCTTATCGGTATACAAGAGCATTTTAAGAATCAAAATTTACAAACTCAATAGACTAGGTATATTTTATGTTTATTTGTGCAGCTTATATTGGGATTTGGGAGCATTAGAAATCAAACTAATGCAATTATTAGACCATTCATATATGTGTGTACCTCCATCTCGTATAGGGAAATGCACTAATCAATCTTACAATTGCCACGATCAGTATGACAGGGTGCTCTTTTGAAAATCATGACATAATTACAAAATCAGAAAGACCTGGGGTATTTTGAAAAGAAAATCAATAAAGTAAGACTTGGGGGTGTTTTGAAAAGAAAATTAATAAAGTAAGATTTGGGGTGTTTTCAAAAGAAAATCAATAAAGTAAGACATGGGGGTGTTTTGAAAAGAAAATCAGTAAAGCGTAACTGGAGTAATGATAAGCAGACATAGGGGTGTTATGAAATTCGTTAAAATATTTGTCACTCTGATTTGGGATTAAAAATGGTCTTTCCGTTACTGGTATGAATAGTTCATTTGCATGCACTTTGATATAAATAGGTTGCACAAGTCAGTATACAACACCTAACATATTTAGATAATACTACATATGTTGCTGGTGGAATCACAACAACATCTTACACGCAGAACTGTGGAAAAAATCAGTCCTTGCATAGGCAGAATGCAGAAGGAAATGGAATATCTTACAGATTTTGTGTAATACGTTACATACATTGTGTAATACGTTACATACATTGTCGAATAGTTTTAAACAACAAAACAAGCCCTAAAAAGTACAAGGTTAGATATATTTAATCAAAATAACTATTTTATTCAACGTCAAGTCGCACACAATTAAATATTCGTCGGTAAACTGAGACATAGACAAGGCAGGAACAGGTTATAGAACTCCTCAAAAGAGGATTTGAACTGTGTCACTATACTATAAACGACTAGTGTTTGCAGCAACATATCAAACTGATCAAACAATGCAGATAATAATGTAAATACTATTTTAAATTTTCTTTGTCTCTGAGATACAAAAAACACATCAAATCTATAATATATGGAAGATGTTTACTAAATGAGAGCATAGTAATATCGAAATATGAATTTAAGCCTGACATGTAAACGAAAAAGACGTGATGTCGTTGTAATAAGATGGCGCGCTTTTAGTGCTATACGTCTTTAATATCTTAGTTTTTGCTGTTATTGTTGTTGTTGTTTGTGCATTTATCTGTATTTCATGAACCACGTGTAACATAGTTTAAATAATCGATGCTGGAGTATTTTTTTTACTTGGTTTCAAAAACAATTATAATCTATTTGCATTTTGTTATATAAAATCTGTATGGAATATTTCTAGCATTATGCACAAATAAATGTAGTCTGTGTGATTCCACTTAAAATAATACAAACGTTTTAAAATGCTCCATGGTTCCATGATGGATCACCTATACATACCTGATCTTCTATCGTGTCTTTGAGTCTGTACAACATTTTGGTTATATAAAAAATAATATTTTCACAAATTCCACGATACTCTCTTTCTCTATTGCAGGATCGCGAGAGCATCTTCATCCAAATTTACTGTATC
The DNA here is from genome assembly GCA_029931535.1 of Margaritifera margaritifera. Classification (NCBI taxonomy): domain Eukaryota; kingdom Metazoa; phylum Mollusca; class Bivalvia; order Unionida; family Margaritiferidae; genus Margaritifera; species Margaritifera margaritifera. Next base: position 93,567 of record JAQPZY010001125.1, read on the forward strand.
TTGCCAGGGCATTATTATTTTACAAAAATGAAAGCTAGATTAAGTTAAATTGCTTGGTTTTACCGATCTACTCGCTTTCTACAGTATATTCTTTACTAACCCTCCCCATTTGACAGCTAAACGTAAGAATAAAGAAATCGAAGTTATTATATAAATAGGTTGATATTATACATTAATACTTATCCGATATTTTAAATATGATTGTAGTGTTATGCAGGACGTATTATTGTATTGATTATTATTATTATTATTATTATTATTATCATTATTATTATTATTATGATTATTATTATTATTATTATTATTATTATTATTATTATTATTATTACATTTTAGCCGGAATATCACTATACCATCCAAATAAACCGCTGGATGGAAATTCGTTTTGCGAAAAATGAGTTTCGTGTACTTTATCAAGTTTATATATGTATATATATATATATATATATATATATATATATATATAATCAGTTCGATAAAGGGGGTGGTCAGTATTGACCGACTACCGTCTAGTACTATTGTTCATTTTGCAGGTATTTTTTTTTCTATCTGTACGCTGAAAAAATTAAGGGCGAAGTTTGTTCAAACTATAGATATGTTATAATGATCTATCTCATAATAGGTACGACATTCTGTGTAACGACGTTGGGGAATGGTTCAATTTATATGCATTATGATTTTCAATAGCATCGCCCCATCCATCAGTAAAAGTTGATTGCTTAATCAAAGAAAATTGCAAGCAACGCGTACATCTATTTTAGAAATCTTTTCCATCACTTACAAATGTGAAATTTGACATGCCTCTGTAATATTGATGACAGCACGCGAACACGTTTTTATATTGCTTCCATAGCTTCCAAATCAATCACATTTCAAAGTGTTTCCTGTTTTCTACCTATGCAAAAGACTGAGTGATTACATTAGCCTTGGAAAATATATATTGGGCTACACTTGTCCATGCCCTCAAGGACAAAAACAAGTCATGGTTTAATGATGACAATGATGATGATTATGATGAAAAAAAAATAATGAGGAAGAGAATACGTGGAGATGACGACGACGACGACGACGATGATGATGATGATGATGATGAGTTAGGTGAAAACGAAATTATATTGTCACCAATCTGTTTTGTTGTTGTTACGTTCTTGAAAATTTCATTCCACGTGAAGCTGTACCAAAATAGGCAGGAATATTTGACGTATGCATCAGTGAATATATGACCTCCTTGTTACTCTTGAGCTCAGCAAATACACTCTATGACGGCCTTTCACACATTATATATATATATATATATATATATATATATATATATATATATATATATATATATATATGTATATATATGTATATATATATATATATGTGTGTGGGGGTGGAGAGAGAGAGAGAGAGAGAGAGAGGGAGGGAGGGAGAGAGAGAGAGATATTGAAATACTGAAATATATCAGTAGAAGAAAAATTATATCACCACAGTGGCAATATCACTTTTGGAACTACTTTTACCATTTAGGAAATATGTCTGTCCTTATGTATGTTATTCAACCCTGTATTTCCATATTTAGGCCTGTTTAATTTTTCTTCTTCTTCAGCTCTTTCTCTATCTCTCTCTCTCTCCCTCCCTCTCTCTTCCTCTACATCAGGATGAACAGATCTTAAAATGTGTCTGCTGTAGAACCTCTAGTGTACATTTATACAATCAACGAGGTGCCATCAAGAAATGCCTAAAAACGAACTCCAAACAGCAAAAAGTAGTCTTTAAATATTAACCTGTTTATAATTAGTTTTCTACAGGAATCGTGGAAACTGTCATTGACCGAATTTACATGACCTGTTACTATGTGTCACCCATACAGTATTGTATACCTGTAATAATCTACGACAAACGGTACACATTTGTTAAGAAAAAACTCTTTGTTAAATAGTAATAAAAAATTTTCAGTAGCAATTTAAACTCGCATCACAATCGTGTTTGAAAATGATGGACAACTCGTGCGTTGATTAGTGTTGATTGCAAACCGAAATTAAGTGATAATCGAAAATTGGATACAGCGTCTGCTACCGAACTAGACTGCAAACTTGCCAGGACCAAGCAAAACAAAGAACGAAAATCCTTACAAATAAGCTCGCAATCATTATTTTTTATTTTTTTCTTGTTTTAAGATGTTACGTTTTAAAGTCTATCAGATAAAACTGCTGTGATGTTTTAACATTACTCCACCCCAACAGTATCAATGCGCGCATGAAATGTGTTAACAAGAAAACAAATGGCTTCATTTTCGTACTAACACAGTCATTAATTTGACAAAATACACAATTTGAAGCATGATATATACAAGCTAAATCTGTAAAAGGTCGCTGTCGTAAAATTATTGTAAAATTTAGGAACTTATTTTTATCGATGTAGTAATGCAGCTGTTAATCGCATTGGCACAGGAATAGAGAAACGACGATTTTCGCCTTTAAGAATACATATAATAAAAATAAAATCTGCATTTGTTTAGTAGATATATATACGAAAATATTTCAATCGTGAAGTGGAAATATTTTGTATTGTCACTCGTGGCTTTGCCACTCGTGACAATACTTCACTTATGAAATATCTCCGTATATTACTTAAAAAAGTATATATATATATATATATATATATATATATATATATATATATATATATATATATATATATATATATAAAATATATATATATATATATATATACGCACACACACACACACACACACACATAGATCATGGCCGTAATAAACAAAGAAAAACAAAAATATGTTCATCTCGCGCTGAATTTGATTTTGTCAGAAACATTATAAATTTACAAACTTTACTCATTATGTTTACATTTGTAGAATAAATAACAAACCAAATGTGTATGCATTAGGGAAGGTCCAATAGTATGGTTTTATATAAATGTTTCTCTGTGTTTGCTGATAAATATATACCTAAAAAAGATCATAGAAATCATCTCCCACTTCATCTTCAGAACACAATTCAAATTTTATATTACTTATTTCTGTATTTGGCCATCTTTCAGATTCTTTAATTAGGAAATGATAGGGCATGCTGAATATTTTTCAAAGATACCAAATATACGTGGTAGTAAAAGTGTCAAATACGGCTCGTGTTTAAAGACTCGATACTTGATTGATTTAGATAAATTCCAAAAGATACCTAATAAAAGTTGTGGTAAAAGTGTAAAATACGCCTCGTGTTTAAAGACTCGATACCTCATTGATTTAGATAAATTCCCATAGATACCTAATAAACGTGGTGGTAACAGTGTCAAATACGGTTCGTGTGTAAAATCTCTGTACTTCACTAATTTAGATCAATTTCCAAAGATAGTTAATAAACCTGGTGGTAGAAGTGTCAAATACGGCTCGATAATAAACCTGGTGGTAGAAGTGTCAAATACGGCTCGTGTTTAAATACTCTATACTTCATTGATTTAGGTGAATAATAGGGACTATTTTGAATCGCAATGAACTCTGACCTCAGGAATATAATAATAGAGCCAAACTTGCATTGAGAAATCACACTACAATAGAAAAATTTGTTTACAGTAAACCCAGCTAATTAAGCTGATATTGTACATATAAATAATCCAATTCAATTAAATACGTATTTGCATATCATGATGTTGACTATTAGCATTTAGATTACCAATTGTGAGTTGCTTTATTTTCAAAAATTGATACTGTTGTGACAAACACGGTGTTAATGCGAAATCACCATATTACATTCAAAGGCATGATCTATATCACCTTCTGGTCTTTTGTGATAAAACCCAATTGGTTTTACAGCATGTGTGTGCATGCAACTGTGTGTGGACGCATGAATGGATGGATGAATGTATCGTAGGATGGATGGACAAACATATGTAGAAATTGATAAATCTATATGGATGTCTCCTTCCATCTACATCTATATATGTCGCTCTCTCAAAATCTGTGTATATCTGACATTTTATTTGGCTGAGCACATTAACTGAATGAAACACGGCTGCTTTTAATACAAGATTTATTAAATATCATGTAAATCTTTCAAAATATTATGAATTTCACCCAGTGACGTAATCATGAGCTTGTTGTGGTAGACAATAGCATGGAGCCCTTACATCGATCAGCCATGTCGATGATAAAGCCTAAGGAAGAAAAAAAGAAAAACCATGGTACAGTGTAGATAACATATACGGACGTAGATAAGCTTGAAAAAGGAACTTGTTAAATAAACACTGTACATAGGTGCATGCCGTTATTATGATAAAATGACATCTGGGTTAAAATTCGGGTAAGAATTTGTGTTGCACCTTGTGGTCACGAAATAGTCACTCTGTATTCGAGATGAACAGAGTCATCGCCATCCGCATATATCGTGAAAGTTCAAGGAAATCTCATGAGACTTGATATAAACTTAGATCGTAAGCAATTGAAGATGACTCCACTGTTTAGGTTTTTATTTATTTGACGATACCAGGGTCGTGGTTCATTCATAAGGTCATGAAATTTACTTTCAGAATTAAGCTTGCGTTATGGTTTTCTGCCATGCCAAGACAAATCGAAACATTATACTCATTGAGTGTTTATATATTCAAATACTATAAGTTGTCTTTTACTACTCCATTGCAAACAAAGTTTGGAGGGGATATAGTGTTTTGCCCATTCTTGCTTTCGTTTGTTGGTACTTACGTACGTTCGTTACGCCCTCAACATCTTGGAATCTTTTTGTATACACCGTCATGAAAATTGGCACGTGGACATATCTCAAGAAAAAATTGATAACGGCGCAAATACAAAACAGTTTCCCAACGTTTCGAGCTACACAAGCTCTTCGTCAGGGGGAAAACACAATTTACATCCACAAAAGAAACACTAAACACAAAAACCAAGAAGAATTCTTGACTCCTACATACTTCGAAACTATATATCTATAGTATGCTACCATCAGTCTAGCAAAGTTGTGTACAAAAATTCAAAGACGTGTTTATCGTGCGTATCACGCAGAGGACCAAAGTGTTTTTACCTAATTCCAGGCTTGGAACAAAGGACTGACACCATGCGATGCGAAAAATCAACCCCATCATCAAAATGTGCAAAGAAATTATATCCTGGTAAAGTTATGCATAGAGGTACTAAGGAAGTATGTCAAGAGCATGGTATAACGGGATAATGGACAAGAGTTCTAATAATAATAATAATAATAATAATAATAATTATTATTATTATTATTATTATTTGAGCAATAATAATAATAATCATAAGCAGAAGAAGAAGAATACCAATAATACAGGTAAAGAGTTACGGAATATTTCTTTGGGTAAATATTATCGTATAATTTGTGTACGTCTCATAAACTGATGCCTGGCTGTAGTTTTGATAAGATTGCATTAGGGAGATTAGACTTTTTCATTCATGCCGAACTCCCCATGATTTTTCAATTAAAGTATCTAGTATCGTTCCCTACATGTGCGTTATATATATATATATATATATATATATATATATATATATATATATATATATATATATATATATATACTTAAGTGTAAAATATAGAAACGCATTGGCGAAATAATTTTCATATTATTTTTCATTCCCATATTTTCTTATGTGAAAATACAAGATTTCCCATCGTGCCATGCAACGCTTGATTGTGTGTGCCTATATGGGTTATACATGCAGCAAGAAAAACGAGCAATTTGTGACGTAGAACAAATAAATAGAAACTGCGTTATATTTCAGACATGAAACTTAATTTTTGCTGAAGAAATTTGACTCAACGCCGCTCGCGTCTCCATGAAATTATGTCCACTTACTTGCATGACAACAATGATAAACCAGCTGTGACGCATTGCTGAATCAGACTTGCTTTGTGGTCAAATATGATCAATAGTCTACAAAATGTCAAAAATGTAATTTACTGCAACAGATTAGGCCAGTCCAATCCTACCACTCTGATCAGCCTATGAAAGTGAGGTTCATTTACAAAATAGGAGGTGGGGTCAGCGGCGGCGGGATGGGGCGACGCTGTCGGGATTATATTTTGGTTCTATTGCAGCTGAAATTTTCATAGTATTTCACCTCACCTTAGTGTAATGGGGGCAATTCTTCATAAAACTTATATTTAGGAGGGGTGGGGAAAACATTGCCCCCAGGGCGCCTCGAACCGTCGCGCCGCCACTGGGTGGGATGTTGTGCTGAAGAGTGAGTTTAATCTTCTGCGCTTCGATTCTGGATCAAGTTTGGTACATAATAAAAAGACAATTTTCTTTTCCTGCGTAAATACTGGATATATTTCATCCTGTGGTACCAAAAACGATATGCTTAAACTTGAGGCTTCGCCACTCGTTAAAATATCACTTTTTTGTACCACGTGATGCAATATATCCGGTATTAAGCGTTCAGCAGTTCAAATCAAAGATGAAGTTTTTGCACTGGTCGACCCAGACTCATATACAGATTATGTGTTCAAGTTTCTAGCAGAAAAAAACCGCTTTGGTAATTGTTATTATTTTACATTCATTTTCTTATTATTATTTATGAAGGAAAGCTATTTCAGATCAAAGTATATGGCCCTCGGGAGGATTTTTTTCTATCTTACACCGTTGTATATACAGGATGATATTATTTGTTCACAGGGTTATCATGGGCATTATTAAAATTTTATAGGAATTTTTCTTTCGTCATTAATGGAGAGACAGAAGTTATCGCCATATCATGTGATGTAATATAAATGACGTCATAATGTATTGACACTCCATTTCGAGCTGCGCAGTAAGCGTTGATTTCACAAAAGTGGATTACCTTAAGTTAAAAAAAAAATCACCAAAATTTCTAACACCGGAATACAAACATTTCTAGGTATAACGGGTAGAAAAAATGGACCCCAAGAAAGGCAAACGGTCAAACTTTAAATGATATGCCTTAATGGATAGCATTTATTTTCACGTACAAGGAAATTATTTAATCCACAAGACCAGGGGAAAAAATAAAACCTGAGCTATTCAGAAAACAACGAACCCAAAAGTCATGCTTTAATACTTCGATTTTTTTAAGTCGAATTATGTGAGCTGGTACACACCATAAGTTACACAAGAGAGAGAGAGAGAGAGAGAGAGAGAGAGAGAGAGAGAGAGAGAGAGAGAGAGAGAGAGAGAGTCATACTCATGTATCCAGTTCAGTTCATTTAATTCAGCCCCAATGTCTACGACAGCAATACACTTTGTTACACCATTTGTCAAAGGGTTTACACCACGGGCATCTGCCTACGAAGATTTCTCCTTTAAGGCATCCCCACCATTTTGGGCGGCACTCGCATTTCGGAGGCGGAAACCAGTCGCCTGCAAATGGAGATATGAATATATTTTCTTGCGTAAGTTGACTTATGCTATAAGGCAAACAGTTTTTGTGTAAATTTTATTTTAATTACCCCTTCTTTCCAGTAACTTATGATGGACAGATGCTTGATACCGGAAGATATATTTTCAGTTGCTTCAAGCCATGGATAAAGTTACAATCTCAGGTCTTAAATAGTCACCAGAATACTTTAAACCTGACTCACAAAAAAAAAGAATAATACAAAATAGCATAAAGATTTATCCTGAATAATTCACGAGTAAGTGGAGCTTGGTCTTTCAGTGAATGGCTTTAATTTAAAGACGAATGAATTATTGAAAATAATGGATATGCTTATATACGTTTTCAGTAATAATGACAAGCATGGGTCTATATCAAAGTCGAGATAATTAAAAACTAAAACATTATTTGTTGGTTTTGTTTTGGAATCGGGATTACTTTGTGAATGTTGACTAATGTGCTGTGTTTAGATGGTTATTGTCAACAAGTCCCAAAATATATTGCACTTAAACCAAAAATTAAAATACCATGAAATTCTCAAAAACCATTGGCAAGGATTAATTTAAGTAATAAAATCGAGTATTTTGTATGCTTTTTTGTTGTTGAGACAATGTATTAAATAAAATATAGGTAAGGATATATATCTCCTGATACATATATGAACCTAAATCTACATTATTAAATCTCTCTCTCTCTCTCTCTCTCTCTCTCTCTCTCTCTCTCTATATATATATATATATATATATATATATATATATATATATATATATATATATATATATATATGTATATATTGTTTTGCTTAAGCATATTGTATTATCGTATTGTCATGTTATTAAACAATATGGGATTGGACAAGAGTTGTCTAACTCATCTAGGTCCTTTTCCAAAACATACAAAAATATTCAAAGATGACATTCATTTTTGCAAAAATTCGAATACATCTGATAAACAAGGTCAAAAGTGTAGTATATTAACAGACGTGAAACATTTCAAAGAAAAAGAGACTGATTGATTGATTGATTAGGGTCTTACGTCGTACCAAGCACTGTAAGGCTATATAGCGCTAAACATATAGGTATGTATTTAAGTATATAAGAAATTAAATGACAGGGAAAGATGGTAGAAGAGAACGAGAGAGAGAGAGAGAGAGAGAGAGGAAGAGAGAAAAAGACATTGCACAGGTTTCAGTCACTTTTGTCCATTTTGTTAATTTTATAAATTTCTTATTTAGAATATAATTGTAAGCACGCACACACACAAATATATATATATATATATATATATATATATATATATATATATATATATATATATATATATATATATATATATATTCTGTCTCTGTGCATCCCTCTATCTGCCTGTATCTCAACATAACTTACCTTGTGTCGGAGCAATGAAAACTGCCAGAGTGGAGGCCACGATCAACAGTAGAAATAGTTTTGACATTTCGTGCCTTTCGAAGCTGACAATGATCTTGCTGGGAAAAACGCTTTTGCTTGATTTCCTAAATTTCTGTAAACGTCGGCGTCTTTTATAGGTAAGGCGTCTCAAACAAAGTTCGAAAAAGTTGTCAAAGTGGAATGCAATTGTTCATTATTCGTAGGTTGACGAGTATGATTTATCGAGTGACTATGTAATGCATATTTAAAAATGTAAAGTTTCCAGAAGAAGAAAAAAAATATACCAGTGCGGTTGCAATAAATATATCGACGAAATCTTCAAGTCATCGGTATAAAAAAATATCTTCCAACTAATTTTTTTTCGCTGAAAGTGTATGATAATGACATGGATATTTAAATTCGTTATTGTCCTGTCAATCTTATACATGTCAAAAAGGGGTTTTATATCATCCGACCACAAATAGACGGCGAGTTCAAAGTTGTAACAAACTGCCCAAGTAGAGATGTCTACGCCTAATTATTAACATATCATTTTCCGCACAAAGATTTTCTTTTCAAAATTGTACTACTTAATTTATAGAAAAATATTTTTAAAAATTCGGATCAAAGATAGTGAAGCTATAGAATCTTGAATTTGTACATGATATATGCTAGAGTATGTCAATGTGTCAGAGCACAAGTTAACGACGCCACTTCATAGTCAGATATACTGAACACCCGTGCAAAATAACGTAATTATTCATATATATGAGGGGTATTTTAAATGTTCTCAACATTAGTGCGCTGTACAACAAAGTTATTTATTAGTGAATAGAACGTCAGTGCATCCCCTGAAAGTACTCCCCGTCAGGGCCGGATTAAGACCTTTAGAGGCCCTATACACTGAAAAGATTATGGTGCCCTCCTCCCCCATATGTAATTTTAAAAATAAAAACCGTAAGTTCTCTTCTTTTTTTTTGTGCCCCTGCTTTGCTGGTGCAGTAAGCACGTGCTTAGTCTGCCTATTGGGTAATCCAGCACTGCTCCCCATGCAATTCTATACACTTTCGCAGTCTAATTATTAAATTATTAAATGCCATTTTGGTATGTTGTTCATACACTGAAAACTGTACTTCCAGTCGCGTTGAGGCTTTCAAATTGTCTGCTCCTCAGCGAATATTTAATAATGTGATTCAGTCAAAAATCACCTGGAGCTAATCAGACCTGCAACGAGAGTGTTGCGAAGCCAGGATGCTGTGTTCCTTAATGAAGTCTGTCACGACGGCGGATCTATGCGCCTGTGAGTTGTCATGGAGTATTTGGATACCTCCGATACCGGTACGTGGATGGGCGATTCGGTAGTGTTCCAAAACTTTTGGCAACACATTAAAATGCAGAGTGACATATGCAGAGATAAGCACAGATACATGGACGACCGGGCCTTTAGCATTGAAAAATAATGCGCATACAACTCTCTCGACAGTCCGACTACGTCGAGCGATTTGTGATCTCTCCTCGTTTTTACATGATTCAGACTTTTTTTTATTTTCTCTTGAGTCGGATTAAAAATTATAAATCCATGTTTCATCACCTATGAAAATCTCATTCAAGCGTCTCTGGTCACTCTTTATTTGGCAAGTTGCTTTTTCTGGTGAATTAATGCCAGTGGGATACTAGAAATATCTCACACCGTGTATTGAACATCTTCATCAATTTTCCCCTTTATAGTAGCCACTTCCTGCCTACCAATCGCAGACAAGGGTTTTCCATACCGTGGGGTCATCGTCCACGGTTTCGTGAGCATCTTTAAAACAATGAAACCATCTCAACATTTAGAATATGACAGAGAATTGCATTCGCAAACTTTATTCAAGACGTCCTTGATATTATTCAGAGAGTACCCTAAGAGCGCCCGGATTTGCTCTTCAAATAGTAGCAGAAGTGTTCTCATTCTCCGACATATTTACGTCAGTGTCACTTTCCTATGTTACGTCACAGGCATATATCCGCAGGTGTCCGGCGTGCTGCATGTGCAGCTGCAGATTATTTTTTAGAATGTCATTATGTGTATCGATCGACATTAACTATATTGACAGCTTCAAAAGAAACAAAAACGTTCTAACAAAATATTTAGAACTTTTGAAATACCCCTCGTAGGCCGGCCTGACATTAGTCAGCTGTCTATTGGCACCTTGAATAAGCAGCAATCGACTGACAGCTGGTGTAGTTAGGTGGAACCTGTGATTCGGAGTGTACTGTGTGCATCCATGATAACAGAGGGTAAAATGCATAATCATATACAATGGTATACAAAAAGAGTCATAATTTCAGATACCGTTTAACCGCTTACAGCCAGTGGTAAAATGCAGGACAACCAATATTCAAAGCGGATCACCACTAAAAATTACATTTACCATTAAAATATAATGGGTAACACGCTACGAAAAAGCGTTTCACTTTGATCAAAAAAAGCGGTTAACATACATTTTGCAGTAGCCAGCGGTGTAGCGCGATCTCAAAGCGGTTAACCACTATCTTGCAACCAAGCAGAATCTGTTTCAAAAGCTGTAGTGTACTAACGGGGGGCGGGTGAGGGGGGGGGGGGGCGGACGGGGCGGTTGAAGTAGGGTTTTCATGTGTTAAGTACAGCATTACAAAGTAAATATTATATTGATTTCTTAACCGAAACAAATATAGATGTTGAATTGCCTACTATACATTCGAAGGATAATAATTTTATGAGAGGTGAAGAATAGAAAAGAATGTATCTGCCTGAAACCTTTAAAATATTCAAACAATGATTACACCTTATGAAAGGAAACGAATGCGTGCTGAGTTTTGGCACCAGGGTGAGGTGGGGGTGGAGTGGTTAACATTTTTTGATAGAACGCAAATTTGGCGGGCACATGAGAAAATATAAAATTACAAATCGGATGGCGTGGATCTTTATCTTACTGAGATGTACCTGGTATTAATATCAATCATTGTATACCAAAGCAAGTACATGTGCGTCTGTGTGAGAGAGAGAGAGAGAGTGTGTGTGTTTGACATTTTAATTTCAAAATTTCTCTCTCTCTCTCTCTCTCTCTCTCTCTCTCTCTCTCTCTCTCTCTCTCTCTCTCTGTTACAGAACTGCTTTTTAATGTGTAAAGTACTAGAATGAAGGAGATGATTACGTCGCAACAAAAATAAATTATTCTATCACACTCCTCGCGGCTCATAACTTTCAGAATACAACGCTGCTGGAAGTCTGTTTAAACCGTAGTAGATCGACTTTGCGCATTAACGCAAGGGCATGTGCACTGGATCCTACCTTGCACATTATTATCAAAGATTGAAATGCAATAAAATGCAAGGCAAAAAGAACCAGACTGTGTTTGGAGACTCTGAGGCTCTTCATTGTGACGCCATCGGCATATTGTGACGCTTGTTGCGTACTACCTTGTAACATATTCCGACGTATTGGGCAGAACTTCCCATTTTGCACTTAAGCCATTGTAGACAAGAGATCACAGCAAATGCAGTCTAAATTGAGTATGGTGCACTTATGAAAGCGTACGGTGTTCTCTGTTTGTTACCACAAAATTGTTATCTTTGTGGCAGTGGTGTTATCCTAACCAAGGTAGTAAACCACTGTGAGGAGTATGCTGTTCTACATGAAATCACCGCTATGTTTCAGAAAAGATGCAGATTTACAGATTGTATTCACCGATTATAGCATCGAGATAAATTGTATCAGCTGATCAAAACAGTGCATTATCAGAAAGGAATACATTATGTATTTGATGCAAATAAAATTATAGATTTGTATTCCACTAAATGTTTGTACAAATCGAAGATCTCGTAACCATTACGAGATCGATTTACATGCAGTTTGATGATGGGAAAGAGTTGTACAACAAAGGAAAACCCTGAGTACTGTTCAATTTGCTTGAACAAAAAGTATCTGAAGTGGAAAGGTTGAACAGGACACTAAGGACTCGAATGTGGAGGTATTTCACAGAACATGAAATCAGAGAGTAGGTTGTCGTTTTGCCAAAACTAATTCACGGTTACATTAACACTTGTCACACATCAATGGACATGACCCGATCTAAGGGAGCAAAAAGGCGTTTGGTCAAATGTATGCATCAATATATTATGTTATTTGACAACTGATACATCTGGAACTAAAGATTTAAAATTGGTCAAACAGTTATAATTTCAAAATACAAAACTATATTTGCAAAGGGCTACCTTCCTAACTTTACTGAGGAAATATTCAAAATCAGGCAAATATTACCAGGTGATGATGATGTTTACAAACTGGAGTACTTGAAGAGAGAGGATGTTTAAAGACATATCTCTGTACGACAAACCTGACGACGTGTACAAAGTTAAACAGATCCTGAAGACCGTAAAAATGAAGGTTAAAGGTATGTACTTGTAAAATGGAGAGGATACGATGAATCATTTAACAGTTAGGAGCCAACAGAAAACAGTGTTCATTAAAAATAAATGGTAGAATTATCACAAATATATAGCAGTATCATAGAGCATGAAAACTTTGAGTTTTTCAAAGATAACAAATTTAGGGAATGTGACAGATGTAGTAAAAACATAGCATTAGAAAATGAAATAAGTAAAACAAGCATGTCATATAAATTTGCATTGATCGCAAAACCAAACAAGATAAAGAAACTACTTCAAAATTTAACAACAAAATGGTACACATGGATAACGTGGTAAGGCGACGACTACAATGTAGGCAATGTTATAAGAGAGACAACAAAAAAGAGACAGCATTTGAGAATACGAAGTTGATTCAAACTACAACACAAAGAAGCTGTAAAGTAACTGTGACGATACGATATTGTAGAGATAATAAAAGCTATAAAAATCACATACATGTTGATACAAGCATCAGGGTATTTAAACATTATTTCCGTTTCATTAAAAGAAGGTAGAGACTCACACAACTGCTCATTTAACTTTTATTACATTTATTACATTTTACATTTATTACATTTTACATTTATTACATTTATTACATTTAATACATTTTACATTTAACTCATGTATTTTGCATAGACAAAAATTTTACCTCATTGAATTTTAAAGTATCTGCAAAACCTTCAGTCACAGAAAATTACCACAAAATTAACCACGATCGTTTGATTTGGGAAGAATTCCTACGAAATGTTGTTGAAGTAAAACTGAATACACTTTTCATCATATGACGATATGCAGACTTTTCAGATCTAGTTTTCACAGACATCTAATAGTAATTAAAATTGAGCTACCGAAATAAATGACAATATATTGTACCTTCGAGTGCCTTTTTCTTCTGCCTTCGGCTGCCCGCTCCCCCACCCAAGGCCCCAATAATAACGACATAAGGAACAACAGATGAAACAACTGTTATAAAATGTTACACATATCACAGAGAGAAACTGGTGGAGGAAATGGATACAAGAAATACAAAATACCAGAGATGCAGAGACTGTGTAAAACAAAACAAGATTAATCTGGTATTACAAAGGGCAATTAAAAAAGAAAAGATTAGAATGCTAAACCAACAGAGGAATAAATGTAAGTGTGGAAACACAGTATATGGGGTATCAATGTATTCGCACAAAAAGTCAATTTTATACTAATTTTGGGGTTAGCAAAGCAAACACGTTTTGGTAGATATATGAGTTTCAGATGTAAAAATAACTAACTAATATAACAACTTACCCTTGTCATGTAACTGAGTTTAATCCTCCACTGAAAGTGGGTATTTCACAAATATATAAGAAGATAATCATTTCCTACACAGAAAAAGATATTTTCACATACAAGCCACGAAACATTTGACAGTACTACACTTTAAATTTGACAGTGATAACAATACGAAACCATGCAGATTACAGTGTAACATGCAATTTTGGCAGAATTATCTAAACTGGAAAGTATGGATTTCAACTGGTTCTTACATATTTGTAATGCATTCAATAGATAAAACCATACAATAGTTAGTGAAAGCAGTATACAATTTCATGTTTATATCCAGATGCGAAAACTGCTATCTGAATGCAAAACGCCCTTATCAGATGACGGTACGTTCAAATCAAATAGTAAAAGTGTTATGTATGATGTTTATATGGTGTTGTAGGTATTTTGGGAAATTGTAAATGTTTCTTCACTTTGATGTTTGCTTGGATCTTAATGTTTATCAGGAAAAACATGTTTAACTAGTGTCCTTGAATTAGGTTGTTTTGATCAATATAATGTTTTCTCAATTTGAAGGTCAAGGTTGATTTTTGTTTACAAGTAAAAATTCCATTAAGATGACTCATATTCTAGAACATTCTGTCATGTGACCAATCTTTATATATGCCATGTTTGGTGGACATTTATTCAGTTTTGACATTACCATCAGTCTTGTAAAGAGCTATTACAGTTGTGAAAATTCATTCCAAATTCTAAGAGATTCATTATTTTAAATATTCATTGGATTATAACAGTGCTCACAAACTTTTGGATTTTGGATTTTTAATTGATGATTTTGGAATTTAAGTGAACTTATTCAGATATTTTGGAATACTACATTTTGACATCAGCACATCAAGATTTCTAGTACATCAGGACTTTGGAGACCATTAACACATCATAACATTCAAGGACACAGCCGTGAATTCGGAACATTCTATATTTAGGACTTGTGATTAGAACAATCATTCTTATTGGATTATTAGGATTTCAAAACACATTACTGTAAGTGACTTTTTGATTTTTCCTTTTAATTATCTAGTAATAAATTGCTTGTTGATTTTTTACTTGATTTGTTGGTTTCACTTTCTTTCTGTTACATTTTTCTTAGACCATAGAGTCGTAACAGAAATTGGGGGCTCGTCGTTCCGCGATCTGAATTTCTTTAAAGCATATTAGAGATATTAAATTTATCTTTGAAATTCATATTGATTTTGTCTCGGAATTTTTTTTGTCTTTGGCAAAAATGTTTAATAGAGAAATTTTTTTTGTGTGAAACCAACAAGCATTTACAATGGCATCTAATGTTCAGAATTTCATTTCAAAACCTACCCAGGAGGGGTTAGAGTGCATGAGAAAGGATGAGTTGCTCGAGCTTGCCAGAAAATACAGTCTATCTGAGGCAAAAGAATCATTGACAAAACAGGAGATAAAGATTATTTTGATTCAGTATTTAGTAGGAAAGGGAATTTTTGAAAATAGTGCTTTAAGTTTGAAGAGAAAGCCTGTATCTGGTTCTGACAGGAAATTAAGGGAATTAGAGTTAAAGAACCAGATGGATTTAGCATTGGCAAAGCTTCAGATTCAGAGAGAGAGAGAGAAAGAAGAGAGGCAGATACAGATGGAGAGAGAGAAAGAAGAGAGGCAGATACAGATGGAGAGAGAGAAAGAAGAGAGGCAGATACAAATGCAGAAAGAAGAGAGGCAGATGGAGAGAGAAAAAGAAGAGAGGCAGTTGGAGAGAGAGAAAGAAGAGAGACAAATGCAGATACAGATGGAGAGAGAGAAAGAAGAGATACAAATGCGGATACAGATGGAGAGAGAGAAAGAAGAGAGGCAGATACAAATGCAAAGAGAAGAAAGGGAAATGCAATTTAAATTAAGAGAATTAGAACTGGCAAACAGAGCACACTCCACTCCTTTAAAAACAAGTTCAGGTTTTGATGTTACTAGATATATTAGGTTAGTACCCCCTTTTCAGGAAAAAGAAGTAGATAAATACTTTCTTCATTTCGAGAAAATAGCTGAAAACTTGAAATGGCCCAGAGAGCATTGGACTTTGTTGTTACAAAGTGTACTTATTGGCAAAGCTCGTGAAGTCTACACTTCACTGTCAGTACAACAAAGCACTGATTATGATGTGGTTAGGGAGTACATCTTGAAAGCTTATGAGTTGGTACCAGAGGCATATCGACAAAGGTTTAGGAATTGTAGAAAAGAAACTGGACAAACTCATGTCGAATTTGCAAGGGATAAAGAACAACTATTTGATAGGTGGTGCTCAGCCAAGAAAGTTGATCAAGGTTATGATAACCTCAGACAGCTCGTATTAATTGAAGAGTTCAAGAGGTGCATCCATAGTGATGTTAAAACCTATCTTGACGAGCAGAATGTGGAAACTTTGGAAAATGCTGCTCGTATGGCTGATGATTATTCCTTGACTCACAAAATTTCATTTGGCAATAAGTCGTCCTCTCAGCAGTTTTCTGGTAAAAAACCATTTCAATCTCATTCGAGTACTTCCAACTTTCACAAGAGCACAACTGTTAGGAATCAAACATCTGATAAGACTGATCAGAAATCCTTATCTCTTCCTACGTGCACTTATTGTAAAAAGAAAGGGCACGTTATTTCTGATTGCTTCAAGTTGAAAAATAAGCAACAGAGAAAAGACAGAGCTTTTCCAAATGGTCTTATTTCTACGAGGTCAAGGTCACGGTCTTGTATGGAAAGCAATACATTTGTTGGGTCAAACAAACCCCAGTCTGATTCTATTTTGGAGGCTTATGAACCATTCATGTCAGAAGGTTCTATATCACTTATTGGTGATTCTGCCAAACCTATCCCAATTAAAATATTAAGGGACACTGGAGCTTCTCAGAGTCTTTGATTGTCAGGTACTTTGCCTTTGTCTGAGGAGTCTTCTTCAAGTGAAAGTGTTCTTGTTCAGGGAGTAGAGTGCGGCTTTGTAAATGTTCCTCTCCATTGTGTAAATTTGGCATCAGACTTAGTTTCTGGACCTGTGACTGTTGGGGCAGTGACTTCTTTACCCATAGAGGGTGTTCATTTATTACTAGGCAATGACCTAGCTGGAGATAAGGTTGTGGTTAATCCACTTGTAACTGACAAGTCTTGTTTGGATCAGAAAGTTGATCCTGTCGAAACTGAAATCCCTGATTTGTACCCTGCTTGTGCAGTTACTAGAGCTATGGCAAAAAGAGCTCTTGAGAGTGATGTTGATCAGGATATTATTCCTTTAGCTGACACATGCATTGGTCAGTCTTTTGATGAGGTCACTTTTTCCTCAGGTATTGATCAATCAAATGGTATTGATCACAGTGATCCTCTTTTGGCAACTCATTCTCTTTGTTCTAATCAGGATGACAAACGACAATCCCTTGTCGTTGAACAGGAGCAAGATCCCGAGATATCTTGTTTGTTTCAGAGGGCTATTAGTGAAACTGAAGCCACACAAGTTCCAGTGTGTTACTTTGTGAAAAATGGGGTCCTTATGAGGAAATGGAGACCACCTGATGTACCCGCTGGTGACGAGTGGTCAGTGAGCTATCAAATTGTTGTTCCTAAGTCATATCGACAGGAAATTCTTAATTTAGCCCATGAAACTCCTTTGGCTGGTCATTTAGGAGTCCGTAAGACTTATCACAAGATCTTGAATCATTTTTATTGGCCGAAACTCAAAAGTGATGTTTCTAAATACTGCAGATCTTGTCACACTTGTCAAATGGTAGGAAAACCCAATCAGAAAATACCTAAGGCTCATTTACAACCTATTCCTGCATTTGATGAACCATTTAGTAGAATAATGGTAGACTGTGTTGGTCCTTTACCTAAAACCAAGTTAGGCAACCAATACTTGTTGACCATCATGTGTACATCTACAAGATTTCCAGAGGCAATTCCTCTGAGAAATATAAAAACTAAAACTATTGTGAAAGCTTTGGTGAAGTTTTTTACACTTGTTGGCCTTCCCAAATCTGTCCAGTCAGATCAAGGGTCAAATTTTATGTCTGGAATTTTCCAACAAGTTATGCATGAATTAGGCATCCAACAGTTTAAATCTTCTGCCTATCACCCTGAAAGTCAAGGTGCTTTGGAAAGATTTCATCAAACTTTGAAGAATATGATTCGATCATATTGCTTTGATACAGAAAAGGATTGGGATGAGGGTGTTCATTTGTTGTTGTTTTCTGTTAGGGAATCAGTTCAAGAGTCGTTGGGTTTTAGTCGATTTGAACTAGTTTTTGGTCATACTGTCCGTGGATCATTGAAATTATTGAAAGAGAAACTTCTTTCAAATGAAGATTCAAAGATTAATCTTCTTGATTATGTTTCTGATTTCAAATGCAAGTTGTCAAAGGCCTGTGAAGTAGCAAGAACTAATCTTCACACTACCCAGTCAAAAATGAAATTAAGGTATGACAGAAATTCACAGGAAAGGAGTTTTAAACCTGGTGAAAAGGTTCTGGCTCTCTTTCCCATACCTCAAAATCTTCTTCAGGCTAAATTTTATGATCCTTATACCGTTGGAAAGAAAGTAAATGACTTAAATTATATCATTAGCACTCCTGGGAGACGGAAACAAAAACAACTTTGTCATATAAATATGTTAAAGGAATATTTTGACAGAGACAGCCCAGCTAATTATTCAGTTAATTTAGTTGTACATGTCCCACACAGTGAAGATATCAACGATGGAGTACAATCAGACTATAGTGACTCTAGTATAACCAATCTTCGGAATTCAGAAATATTGAACAACCTAGACCAGAAACTTTCACATCTACAACAACAGGAAAGAAATGAACTAAAACAGCTATTACATGACTATGAGAACTTGTTTCCTGATGTTCCAACACGAACAAGTAAAATTTATCATGACGTTGACATTGTAGATTCTGCGCCTGTGAAACAGCATCCTTATAGGATGAATCCTCTCAAACAGAACTATCTGAAGAAAGAAATTCAGTATCTACTGGAGAATGATTTCATAGAACCAAGTAAAAGTAACTGGAAGTCACCATATACTCTTGTTCGCAAGCCAGATAATACATTCCGTATGTGTACTGACTATAGAAAAGTCAACAGTGTCACCAAAACTGATTCATTTCCAATCCCAAGAATGGACGATTGCATTGATAAAATTGGAAATGCGGAATATGTCACCAAGTTTGACCTTTTAAAAGGATTCTGGCAAATTCCACTGACGGAAAGGGCAAAAGAAATTTCAGCATTTGCAACTCCAGATGGACTTTATCAATATAAAGTCATGCCGTTTGGAATGAAAAATTCGCCTGCAACGTTTCAACGTCTGATGAACATGATAACATTTGGTCTTGATAATTGTGACGCTTATATCGATGACGTCATTATCTACAACAACACCTGGGAAGATCATTTGGAAACCATTCGAAAATTCTTTGATCGACTCAGCGATGCGAATCTGACAATTAATTTGAGCAAAAGTGAGTTTTGCCATGCTTGTGTCACATTTTTAGGACATATTGTGGGACAAGGTCAAGTTAAACCTATAGAAGCTAAGGTCAAAGCTATCTCTGAATTTCAAGTTCCAATTTGTAAAAAGCAACTGATGCGATTTCTAGGTATGGCTGGATATTATCGGAAATTTTGTTCCAATTTTTCCAAAATTGCTGAACCTTTGACAAGTTTATTGAGTATGAAAACCAAATTTTGTTGTTCTGACAAGTGTCAGGAATCTTTTGACAAGTTAAAGGCCATGCTTAAGAATGCACCAGTTCTTTCTGCACCAAATTTCAGCCAATCATTTAAATTATCTGTTGATGCAAGTGATGTAGGGGTTGGTGGAGTATTGATTCAGTAAGACAAAAGTGGTGTGGATCACCCTGTGTGTTATTTTTCTAAAAAACTAAACAAGCACCAGAAAAATTATTCCACAATTGAGAAGGAATGTTTGGCTTTGATATTGGCTTTACAGCATTTTGAAGTGTATGTTACCTCAGCTCTTTCTCCAATTATTGTGTACAGTGATCACAATCCCCTTACTTTCATCAACAAAATGAAAGATAAAAATCGGAGATTGTTGAGATGGAGTTTGATATTGCAGGAATATAACATTGACATCAAACACATCAGGGGAAAAGACAATGTTATTGCAGATGCACTCTCACGTGCCTAGAAATGTAATATTGCTTGATGTAATTAAGTCCAGTATCATAAAACATGTTCTTATGTATTTTTGGTTATTGTAGTATTAGATGTATATTCTTTCTTTTTCTTTATGAGGGGAAGTGTTATGTATGATGTTTATATGGTGTTGTAGGTATTTTGGGAAATTGTAAATGTTTCTTCACTTTGATGTTTGCTTGGATCTTAATGTTTATCAGGAAAAACATGTTTAACTAGTGTCCTTGAATTAGGTTGTTTTGATCAATATAATGTTTTCTCAATTTGAAGGTCAAGGTTGATTTTTGTTTACAAGTAAAAATTCCATTAAGATGACTCATGTTCTAGAACATTCTGTCATGTGACCAATCTTTATATATGCCATGTTTGGTGGACATTTATTCAGTTTTGACATTACCATCAGTCTTGTAAAGAGCTATTACAGTTGTGAAAATTCATTCCAAATTCTAAGAGAGGAATTATTTTAAATATTCATTGGATTATAACAGTGCTCATAAACTTTTTGATTTTGGATTTTTAATTGATGATTTTGGAATTTAAGTGAACTTATTCAGATATTTTGGAATACTTCATTTTGACATCAGCACATCAAGATTTCTAGTACATCAGGACTTTGGAGACCATTAACACATCATAACATTCAAGGACACAGCCGTGAATTCGGAACATTCTATATTTAGGACTTGTGATTAGAACAATCATTCTTATTGGATTATTAGGATTTCAAAACACATTACTGTAAGTGACTTTTTGATTTTTCATTTTAATTATCTAGTAATAAATTGCTTGTTGATTTTTTACATGATTTGTTGGTTTCACTTTCTTTCTGTTACAATTTTTTTAGACCATAGAGTCGTAACAAAAGCATAGAGATCTAACAATTCAATTTAATCTGCAACCGTTTTAGACTTTCACTGGAGATACATCAATGGAAAGACGAATATTCAATCTATAGTTGACCAGAAGAACTTAAAACTGTATACAAAGATGTAGTGTGCTTACATCTCTCCTGTGTTAGTTGCTTACACACGTAAATGTATCTATTTATCTGGGATTGCTGAATACAGGAGAATATAATCAGTTAATGACATTCGTTCTTTGGTAAACAAAAAAGTTCCATCTAGGGCGCAATTGCTGGCTCTGCTGTTGTCCCTAGGCGCCAATGTCAATAACGAACCAACAGTTTGGACCTACTACTTTTTGCAGGATAGTAACGGCCTGACAGGAGGAGGTATTTGAAGCTGAAAACAAAGTCTCAGATCAGATACAATCTGCACCGTGGGTGCACAGGTTCAAAACAGTCTGTTTCGACAGTATCAGACACTGCAAAATTTCAAAAATACAAAGATTCAAAGTGAAATTGGATTATGCTGCTGGTGGTAATCGTGAATATTTGCTAAGGACTGACCTGGTTATACAAATTGGTAGTATCGTTGAATACAACAACACATAGCATAAATCCAGTGACTCTTTGAACTGGAATTAAATCCTACCTGAGGTAACCTAGAGACGTAATTGTTAAGGCTGATAAACAATCTGTGACAGTAAGACAAGATTCTGAGAGGACGACAAAGAAAACCAACCGTAGAAAAGTTATTTAGAGAGGAAGCACTATGACGATGTCGCTGTGCAACAAAGATTGTCTCTTCGGTACAACGAATTCTATCAAATTCTAAGGCGTTCCAATTTAGAAAGCCCCCGCCCCTACTCCGAAAAAAGTACTGAACATGAAATAAACAAATAATAATTTCTTTTGATACGTTAATTGTGGGAGCTTGTATGATTTACTTTTTGAAATAGTGTACGAAGAAAGACCCGGACTCCGTTGTTCTTCGTTTAGGAGACCTTGCCGTTAGCAACGACGAACATCTAATGTTGGCAGACGCTAAATGTATACATTTGGCCAACAGTGCGAGTGCGAAACCTACTAATGCCAGGACATGTAGCAAATCGTGTTTAGAAATAAACTAAATAAGTTGACCAGCACTCCAAAGTAACCAGCTTATCTCAGAACTGATAATTTCAGGTGATGCTGCTTCAGCTCTTCTGGCTAAGCCCCGCAAATAGCTAAATTGTTCAAGCCTTTTCTGATCATGTTAGATGATACGCATAGAGTAGATAGAGTTAGGAGAGAAGGTATAGTTAAGAGTTGGTGTCGGGTGTATCGGAGAAGAAGATAGAGTAGGGGGAGTTGGGGAAGTTAAAGAAGATGGATAGTAGGCAAAATATCACTTCCTACCAAATTTGCTATGAACGCATCAGCCGCTGTCCATTGTAAGCTCTTCAATATCTTTTTCACACATTTCAGCACCAAGTCTCTTGAATTATATTTTCATTTGAAAACTTCCATAGCATTTGCATAAATTCTTAATTCTCTTTGCTCTTGAGTACCGAATAATCTTTTCAATGCTGTTGGAATTTCTCCACTTTGCATGTCTTCGCAGTGCAAATCTACGATATTGTCTACCTCTAAGAGTTAGTTTTCAAACGCTTCATTCGTGTATGTTGTTGGAGTCTCCATATTATCGGGGACTTGTATTGGATGTCTGATCGTAGCTCATGGTTCAATCGGATATTCTCTTTCAGTGAATCTTACCAATTTAGTCTCTCTGTGATGTTTCTTATAATGTAGAAAACACATCATATTCAAATGCGATATCAAGACATTTTTTTAAAATCAATACTTTGAGTAAATGTATGGCTGCTAGTTTAGCTTGTTTCAGATCTTTCATTTCTTCATATATGTGTGTTGATCCACAGATTCATCTTTTTTTGTTTTCTTTTTTTTCAGCCAGGATCTCTCATGGATTATTTTACTCGATATTATAACACTTTTCCTTCTGTGTTGTAAAAATATAGTGTGTTGTCTTCAATTAAAAAATTATTTACCATTAACTGATATTGTTGTTCATCTACGTTTTAAGCCACGCATTGTGTACCCCATATAACCATATAATATCTACTGATACGTTCTGCCTGAGGATTCCATTTTAGTAGTTACAAAACCTTCTCTTGATAGATTAGATTTATCCGAATCCATTTCAATATTTTTTTAAAGATTGAGTTTATTCAAAGTCAGATGTTGTGTACTCTTCAGGATTTTCAAAATCTTCATCACTTTTAGACATTCTTTTGGTTATAATAAATATAAAAAATAGTTTAAAGAAAAGTTTTTATTTTTTTAAAGACAAAAATAGATCCATTTCTCTGTGAATTTATGACTTCAACATTAATTATAAATCACTTGCAACCAGAACATACAAAGATATACAGTTTAAGTACATATTTTACTATGCAGCATACATATTGCTTTGGAAATGTTGTTTAAGTGTCGATAAGCCCGGCTTCAAACATAGACATGAAAAAATTGCAAAGCTAATCATCATTTCATTTTCATGTAGTCAGTTGAAAATTGACCACGGAATAGCATGTGAAATTTTACCCGACAAAATTGTTAACGGTGGAGCCATAAATGTAAAATTAAATATACATTGTTAACAATAATGGGTAATAAATAGGATGCAGACTGAAACATAAATCATTATTAACACTTTTTATCATACAGCATTAAGCTCTGTTCTAACGGTTGCATACATCATTCTTTTGAAAAGCTATGGTAGATACACCATCGGCAATAGATACTGAAAATGTTTTCAAGATAATCGTCACAGTTTCCTTTAGTCAGTTGACAATAGAATAACTGATATCAAATATACTTTAATCGGAGATAGTTGTTACTCAATAAATGAACAGTACAAAGCAAGATAACCATATTACACTAGCCTTGGGCCTTGAGAAAGAAATACGTGTTTTAAATCAAATTGATAACAGAAATATTAATATTTAAATTTCATTGCAGGGAATATATTTTGTTTATGGTTATTAAAATATTGCAGATAAGCTAAAAACAATCTCTTCTGCTACATCAATGACAAGACTGAGACATTGATTGCTTCAAATCCTGATGGTTCTTATAACCTTAATGTGTACATGAGAAAAGCCAATGACTGCAAATTTTGACAACCAAAAAATATTGATATTGACTATTTGAAACACAACTCAAAAGTTAAAACCTTCCTGACTGGCAATTACACAAGATGTATAGCCTACTAAAATATTTAATTATTAGGATTCAATAGCCAGCGAATTATACATTTATCTATTCAATCATATACAGTTTGTGGGTTCTCAAAACCACAAAACGTATACATTTTCCTCGATTAGATCAACGACACAAATTATTTCAGCGCTTATACATTGTCAGAGATACAAAAGAAATATGTTTTAACATTAAATAATCAAAATGGTAGATGACGAAACAAAAATGAGCATAAATGAATTCACAATTAGATATCAGAGAATGTGCGATTTCTCCATTACAGATATGAATGAACAATTAAACATTTACCGAATTTTGTAACACATTACACCTCAGAGATTGAACAATATAAAACAAATGGAAAAGAGTATGCTGACATAGAACTGGTTTAAAATATGATTGTGATGCAAAGATTGCAAAAAAAAAAAAAATGATATGGAACACAGGTTTAAAACAGATACAGACGCACTCAATACTCCATTTGATAAAAAGAATCGCATTAAGTGCTAGCACTGATGCAGTTAAAGCCGACATAAACAAAATTGTCAACAAATTGAAAATGTATTGAACACTGATATTTATAAGTTAAACGATCGGCCAACATTTGTAAACGAAAGACTACCTAAAATGAACTATTTCTACCAGCCGTCTGATGAACAAGTCAAATGCGAATACATATTAATTCCTCTTGTGACGGGTGTTAGTGTGAATATTCCTTACATATATCTTGGGTCGTGCTACGACCTCGACTTCTGCAGAGAGGCACGCCGATGGTGTAGGTCTTTTAGCAACCAAAGGCTCCGCCGAAGGTGCACGATGTTTTCAGATGCTCTCGCACAGCATTTAAGATTAACAATACACTTACAAAAAGCAGCTGAAGTGATTGAGGATGACAGACTTGACTATGAACTGGAAAACATTTGTTTGCAGAATGATACCATTACCTCTGAATTATACTGCACAATCAATGAATGACAAGTATAGACATGGGATCGCTTTATTTTACAATTACATTACGAGAGAGAGAGAGAGAGAGAGAGAGAGAGAGAGAGAGAGAGAGAGAGAGAGAGAGAGAGAGAGAGAGAGAGAGGATTATATACATAGCAGCCAATGCATCTTTAATAAGCTTTACTCTTGATTCTCCCAGAATAGGCATGACGAGTGTTTTTATGCAGTGCAAACAGACTTGCGAAAACGATCCTGATCATTTTACTACTCGACCTCGGAGACAATAGAAGATCTGCCAAACATGGTTTTTTCACAGGGCCTTTAAGTGAGACAACAGGTTACGGTAGGCTCTAGGTATTTCTTTGATGAACTACAAAAGCACACACTAGACAATTATTACACTGAAATTAATTGTATTCGGCTATGTCTGAGAATTACATATGATAAAATATAGCATGATAGTGAAATAAACTTGCTAACGTACAACAAGGTATTCAGTCGTATTCAGTCGTAAATCTACAGAACAGCAGCTACATAAGCTCAAAGAATATATGTTTATTTCGTTTCCGATAGACAAGTTACAATCAACTGAAATCAATTCTCTTTTCGACGTAGATATATAGCAGAGCTTTTATCTATGGATACATGTATTTAGCAGTACCTCATCACATAATAATGTGTGCAGTGAACTAGAAATCTATCGACACATCTAATGTTTCTTTTAACTATTATGCTCTTGGTATCTTTTATGAACCTGTTGATTACGAAGCTTTTGCTGAATGAAATATATGTTTCGTCATTATTCGGTATGGTTTTTACCTCTTTACACGGATCATTTTTCACAAGTGTTCTGATGAACATATGACTGTCATAACCATACAAGTTATGATATAACAGTGGGATATATTTTGGGATATCTGAAATATAAATTACAGTCTCTACTAACAGGATTTCAATACTTGCCTGTAAAGTGATCATACTCTCTAACTCTATTTTCAAATATTTATCTCTCTCAGATATGACATGTTCTTGTTGAGTGAAAATGAATTTCATCTTCATTTGTGAATACCATAGGTTTTTCCACTTTTCAGTTCGTCCTAAACTAGTCTCGTTATCTTCCCCCAAACAGTTTTAAAACACCTGAATGAAATCAGTACCTCTGTCTACTATGGACCTGTAATATTTATGAGTTGACTTAAGGTACAAACAAAACCGTGATGGAATGTGCTTTGCTATTTTCACTATCATTGTGCCTCTCGAACTAGCCAGTACCGTCGTCCCTAAGGGACGACGATTACGTTCAGGATTGTGCTAATGTTGGTACACTTTCAAAATCACCATCAACAACATACGGAACGTTTCATTGATCATGATAGTTTCTGAATCCGACTATCTCTTCAGGCATTATGTAACAACTTGCCTGTATTGTAACAAAGTCTTATATGATCTGATACTTCTCGGGTGTACTGAGAAAAAAAGAATCAAGCATTTTTTGCAGATACATTTCTTCCCATCATGTTTGCTTTATTTGTAATGAGACCAAGTTTGATAAATCTTGTGTGCCAACATAATGATATTATTCGATTCCATCGAAAAGAATTAGCATGTCAACATATATATATATATATATATATATATATATATATATATATATATATATATATGTGTGTGTGTGTGTGTGTGTGTGTGTGTGTGTGTGTGTGTGTGTGTGTGAATGTTACTGGACAAATGTATATGTGATTATTTCGTAAACATTTACATAGATATCAAATGAATTGTCACTTTTTTGATGCACTGTAATGTTATAGTGCATCTCTCAAAGCAATGACTATATTTGCTTCAGGTATGGTTCATCGTAAAATCTATACTTACTTACATTTCCCTTCAATAAATCCCTTAGCTTTTTGGTGATAAGTCTTATCACATTTTGCTTATTCATACGTCTCCATTATTTCTTCTTAGAGTACCTATTAATGGAGCTTTCAATTTGTTTGCTTTGGAATTACGGCTCGAAAGATAATCACAGACCCCCTCCTCCCAAAAATGTAAGGGTCGGTCCCTAAGCTAATTCTGATACTGGATCTATCTACCAACACTCGTTTTGAAAAGCCTTTTCTTTTCACATAAATTCTATGAAAAAGACGGCGGACTCTCTTTTTGACTGTCGACTTGGCCATGGCGTAAATCGGGATATTAGGATCGAACAACATATTTCAGACGGCGGTCGAGCTTTCTACACTTATGAGCATGGTGTTTCTTTTAGAATGGGTAGTAACACTGGTGAAAAATTGCGCTTCATATAGATAGACAAAGGATCGAAAATAAGTTTTGGCACCTTGCTAACCCTAGAACGTCTTGTTCTAGTCTCAACTAAAAAGAACGCATCTCAGTAAATTACACATGTCTGAGCCGGATTTACCACATTTGACTTTCTCTGAATTTTTGTTAACACAAGAATTTCTGATGGCACCTACTTAATACGATGATTAATAACAATGTCTTAAGTCACAGCGACAATAAATACAACAACAACAAAGACGAATATGCCATCTGCATCTGTGGGACTTGGACATAGGAAACAATTAAGACAGTTACAACTCATGATGGAGAGTCCATGACTTTCTTTGGACCCTTTATCAAACGTCCCTTTTCAGGGCCATTTATATCTCTCACACAGGAGTGTTATGTATGATGTTTATATAATATTATAAATATTTTAGGAAATTATAAATATTTCTTCACTTTAATATTTGCTTAAATCTTAATGTTATCAGGAAAAACATGTTTAACTAGTGTCCTTGAATTAGGTTGTTTTGATCAATATAATGTTTTCTCAATTTGAAGGTCAAGGTTGATTTTTGTTTACAAGTAAAAATTCCATTAAGATGACTCATGTTCTAGAACATTCTGTCATGTGACCAATCTTTATATATGCCATGTTTGGTGGACATTTATTCAGTTTTGACATTACCATCAGTCTTGTAAAGAGCTATTACAGTTGTGAAAATTCATTCCAAATTCTAAGAGAGGAATTATTTTAAATATTCATTGCATTATAACACTGCTCATAAACTTTTGGATTTTGGATTTTTAATTGATGATTTTGGAATTTATGTGAACTTATATTCAGATATTTTGGAATACTTCATTTTGACATCAGCACATCAGCACATCAGCACATTTTGACATCAGCACATCAAGATTTCTAGTACATCAGGACTTTGGAGACCATTAGCACATCATAACATTCAAGGACACAGCCGTGAATTCGGAACATTCTATATTTAGGACTTGTGATTAGAACAATCATTCTTATTGAATTATTAGGATTTCAAAACACATTACTGTAAGTGACTTTTTGATTTTTCATTTTAATTATCTAGTAATAAATTGCTTGTTGATTTTTTACTTGATTTGTTGGTTTCACTTTCTTTCTGTTACATTTTTCTTAGAGCATAGAGTCGTAACAGGAGATACTCATCAACCATTGGCATGTAAAGTCAAAACAAAACAAAATAATCAAAAAGAAAAATAAGAAAAGAAAAATATATGTATATGTGCATTTGAGCGCATGAGAGAAACACCTCCATGATCTTTGCAAGCAAAATCCCACCCCAAAAACATTAATTCACACCCAGACAGGAAAGAAGAGACTAGAAATGGTAAGCAAATAACATGCTGTTGAATCTTGACTTATCACATACTAATACACATACTTACATTTCCAACGGAGTTAAGATTGACTAAAGGAAACTGTGTATTGACGGAGTGAATGAACTCTTCACATCCCTGCATAGTTTGTCCGTTACAAAATGTAGTTCTATACCTATTGCGACTATTCGCAATTCTCTTTGCAAATTGATCAGTTGCTTTTTTATACCTTCTATTTTCATTCATATTGATTTAATAAATATAAGACACATTTATGCTTTAAACATGAAAGATTTTTTACGTAAAGAAAGTAGAGCAGAAGAAATACAGCTTAGTTAGCTTCTTGAACACTGAACGCGCAGCCGTTCAGTCACCGTCGAGTATATTGAAACGAGTGTGGAATATAGACTAAGCTAAACGATGAGCCAACAAAAGGTAATTCAAACATTTAAATTTATTTACAGTTGATCTAAGTTATTATCATGTTTTTTATTTAACATTGCATCCGACCATAAGATTGTTTTTATCCTCCATCTCTCTCTTTCCCATTTCTGTTGGTCGGTTTATCTGTAAATTGTACCATCATTCATAGGTCCAGAGACATCGTGGCATGACAGGCTATAATGCGCTACGCTCGTTTTTTCACAGATTTTCGCACGTAGCTTGCGACGATGGTCCATATAGAGCGAGAGAGAGAGAGGTATAAACTGTTGTAAAACTGATAAATTGATATGCTAACATACCTGCCAACCATTACGCTTTTGGCGTAATCATTACGCTATTTTTCACTGAATTCCGCCTTACGCTCGCATGTATATAGATTACGCTTTTTCGTTTAAAAATAAATTTTTAAAAAAATATATACAAATAAAGCAATAAAAAGTTGTATTCTCCTTTTTATTAACAGCTCATTATTCCCACACATCATATTCCAGAAAAGAAGGCTTCTGCGTAACTATCGTATAAGAGTACAGGTGACCATCTTAGACCTACATGCACTTTCCAAAAAGTACACTATCATTATGTTCTATTTATAGCAGCTGTCACATTTCCAATAAAACAGACTGGTTATAATACTTTTAAACCCATTCCATCAGATTCGTTGTTCTGATTCATATTTGGTAGAGAACCAGTCCATAGCTAGTTTGTTGAAAATCAGTACAGTTGTCCACGTTTGACCTACATGTACATGTGCTTTTCTAACACTATCCTTACATTCCATTTATAGTAGCTTGTAGTGCATATTTCCAAGAGAACAGACTGGTTTTCTATTTTGAAACTTTGGTCTCAGATTTATTGTTGCGATTCCTATTTCACACAGAACCAGTCTATAGTTATTTGGCGCTAAAAGTCGTCGAATGGATTCTGTTCAGTGTGTAGGAGAGGAGAAACTTTAAAAATAATTGTAACAAGATGGAACATAAAAAGACAAAAAAACCAGAATCCTCCAAAGATTCAAAGACGAATACATGGATGATGTAATACAGCGCCCCAGTCTGGGGCAGCATCATGCCCGATGCAAGCTCTGTGGAACGGATTTTATGATCGGTCATGGTGGTCAATTTGATGTGGAAAAACACTTGAAAACAAAGAAGCACATAAAATTAGCCAATATCACTAATTCGAATACTAAAGTAACTGCCTTTTTACGGCAAAATTCCTGTAGAGATACGAGTGTAATAAATGCAGAGGTGTTATTTACCGAGTTCTTAATAGAACACGGACTTCCCCTAGCAGTAGCAGACCATGCTGGTACTTTATTGAAACGGATGTTCCCAGACTCCAAAATTGCAGAACAATATGCATGTGCAATAACAAAAACATCTACTATTGTTCAGTGTTTATAAAAAGATACTTCACAGAAAATAGCAGAGGCCATGAAAATTGGACCATATAGTGTTGCTACAGACGGGAGTAGTGATTACGACGACAACAAGTTGTACCCTATCTGTGTTCGATACTTTGATAATGAAAAAGGCAAAATCATGAGTGTTCTTCTTTCCTTACCAGAACTGACGGTAGCTTCCACTGGAGAAAACATTTTTGATTTGCTTGACAATGTGTTGAAAAAACGTAACATAAGCTGGCAGAACTGTATGGGGTTTTCTGCTGATAATGCATCAGTTATTCGTAAAGGAGTTGCATCCTACATTTTGAATACATCTCCATCAGTTTATGTAACAGGTTGTCCCTGTCATTTGATGCACCTTGCTGCAGGAAAGGCTGCAGATAAATTAGAAGTAGATATTGGTAGTCTGTCAATTGACATATACTATTATTTGGAGAAAAGTAGTAAAGGAAACAGGCACTCGAGCTGTTGTAAGATGAGTTTGACCTTGAAGATTATAACGTTACAAAGCATGTGTGTACAAGATGGTTATCTCTTGGCAAATATATTAGCAATTTACTTGAGCTTAGGACAGCTCTACTAGCTTTCTTTCAAAAGAAAAGTAAGTCTGCAGAGAGAAACAGGGAAAAAGAGTGAAGAAGAGTTTGTTAGAAGTCAGAAGAGAAAAGGAGATGAATGTAAAGGTAGAAGTAATGAAGAGGATGGGTCATCAGAAAGAAAGAAATTTAAAACTATGGAAATTCCCATATGGAGATGAAGTGCTTTTAAATGTTTCAGTTGCTGATGTAACTGAGAGACAGTCAAAAAGCTTTAAGAGTGTCAGATTCTTCGTTAAGAGATATCCTTTTCCATTGCCTCCTTCATTTTTGGATCATCTGGAAGCAGAATTCCTAAAGTATCAAGTTGACATTCTACCTGACAGTGTACTTCATGCATACAGAGTTAATGTACAATGGCACCTTATTTCCCAGATAAAAGATCCAGCAACTGGAAGACATAAATTTCCTCTTCTGTGTCACGTTATGAAAGAAATATTGGTTCTTTACCATTCTAATGCTGACTGTGAGAGATTGTTCAGTATTGTCAAGAAAATTTAAACTGAATTTAGATCCAGTCTCAGTAACCCAGTGCTTAGTGCTCTACTGGTGTGCAAAACATTCATGGTACCAGCTGGTGAGAAGTGTTTTGAACTGCATCATGACAGTTTGTTGCTTTCTAAAGTTAAAAGTGCAACATATGAAAACTTGAAGCAATAAATATTTTTAAAAAGAACAAGACCAGAGGATTAAATAAACACACGTAAATATGTTTAACATGTACTGATCCATTTATATTGTGTCCATTTTTGTACAAGGACTGGAACTAGCTGCTGATTCAGGTTAGTAGAAAATATAGCATATTATATGTAGATTACTCTTTTTTTGCTCGGATTACTCTTTTTGTCCACTTGGATTACACTTTTGCCTCTCAGGGGGTTGGCAGGTATGTACTAAGACAGACCAACCACGAGAGAGAGAGAGAGAGAGGTGGAGCGGGAGTTTGGGGAGACTTAAAATAAGATTTTATTATTATTATTATTATTATTATTATTATTATTATTATTATTATTATTATTAATCCAATGTTTATCTGTTGGTCGATAGGTCTGGTGCCTGACCAACCAACCAACCAACACACACAGAGAGAGAGAGAGAGAGAGAGAGAGAGAGAGAGAGAGAGAGAGAGAGAGAGAGAGAGAAGGGGTGGGGGTGGAGAGACTTAACATAAGATTTGTTTTTTATTATTATTGTTATTCATCCCAATGTTTTTTCTGTTGGTCGATTGGTCTAGTGTCTGACCAACCAACACAGAGAGAGAGAGAGAGAGAGAGAGAGAGAGAGAGAGAGAGAGAGAGGCCTTATTTTAATATATAAAAATAATGTTGTTAGAACCCTCATATAGGTTATAAAAAAAAAAAAACATTAAATAGAATACAGTATGTGTGTGCCTCCTAACCAAGACATTTACCGTACAGAGTCTAGACAGGCTTTTGCAACTTTGTATCATTGGTATTGTGAACACTGTAGATAAATCCCATGGAAAGTGTAAGCATACCATTACGACGACCGAGGTTCTTGTAGGTTACTTGGTGTAAGCTCCAGCTCAAATTTTTTCTCTCTCTCTCTCTCTCTCTCTCTCTCTATATATATATATATATATATATATATATATATATATATATATATATATATAGATAGATAGATAGATAGATAGATAGATAGATAGATAGACAGATAGATAGATATAGATAGAAAGATATACACTGGGAGAGAGAACAAACTCGTGCGCCAAGTCTTTTTTTTTTTTTTTTTTTTTTTTGTATCTACCATACGGTGATATTGTTGAACTGAAATATTAGTTTCTTCAAATGAATGTCTTACTTGCAGAGTTCGATATATAACAAATAAAATGTGTATCTTCCTTTTTTCCAAAGGTCCAAGTACATTCCGTAGTTCTAACATGAAACATATATTTCGAGGGAACAAATACATAATTTCCGTCGTCTGCAAACTGCGTAAACGCAATGTGCAGCAATGTAGGACGTTTATTTTGTAATATTTCTCCGATCCACTCAGTGATGCTTTTTACAGTGCAATGCTGGCTTTTATGTGCAATATTTTTCAAAATTTGTTTATCTTCTATTGGATAAACGGCAGTTTTAACACAATATTGGCTATATCATGCTGAATATATGGGAGCTAAGTGCGTTTCCCATGGATACAAGTGATGGTTTTTTGGGGAGTTTCAATTTTTGTTCATTTTTAAACCTACAATTCTCACTATTTCTACGTTTAAAACATTTAAAATTTAATAAATAAAGTCAGTTTCTAATAAATTCTTTAAGAATGGGTAAAGGAACCCAAAGGTTCGCTTATGAGCAAGAATTTTCATACACACACACACGCACACACATGCACATATATAAAATCACACTGCCTCAAGAGAAAGAAAGAAATCTATTGACCGAAAGAAAGAGAGAGATATAGACCAAAAATAATAAAAAATAATAACAAAAGATCTTGTGTATTCTTTTCCAAAATCGATACTTTCATGTGTTCCTCCCGGTAACTGCTCGATGTTCCGAAGGTTCATTTGTCCGAAGGTTTATAAGTCCTAAGTATTTTTGTACAGGAGCTCTATTTTCCGAACATTTTAGACCAACGTTTCATTGTTCTGAACGTTCGAAGTTCCAAGAATATAGGGGTAAATATTTCGAAGGTTCATTGATTCGAGGGTTCATAACTTCAAAGGAAAAGGATGCAAGGTTCACAAGTCCGAAGGTTCGTTAGTCCAAAGGTTTTTGACAACAATTGGTCCGAAGGTTCATTAGTCCGAAAATATTTGAAAAAGGGTTCACAAATCCGAAGGTTCTATGGCCCAAAGGTATTTGAAAACGGGTTCATTGGTTCAAACATATTGACTAATAACCATTCTTTAATTTCATATGAATCTTCGGGTGAACGAACCTTTTACTACTAAACCCTTCTTTCCGACCAATGAACATTCGGAACATTGAACCCTTTTTTCGCACCAATAAACTTTCCGAATAACGCACCTTTCGACCACTGAACTTTCGGAACATGGAACCCTTTTTTCGCACCAATGAACCTTCGGAAAAACGCTCCTTTGAACCACTAAACTTTAGGGCCATTAAACCCATCTTTGGGACATATGACTCTTCGAATCAACGTACCTTCGAAACAATGAACCTTTCTTTAGTAACATAGAGCCTTCGGACCAATGAACCTTCGGACTGTCGAAATGTAACCGTCCCTCTCAAGCAACTTAATATTTTTAAACACTGGTGAACACTTCTAGATACAATATTGTGTGAGACGTCTGTTTATCTTATTTCCCAAAATAATTATGTACATTCTTGAACTTGAACATTAGTGTCCTGAAATGAATGTCTTCATTGAAGAGAACGAAATATCACAAATAAAACCTGTTTTCATCTGTTTTACATGGGTCCAACTACATTGCCTATTTCCAACATGAAAATTAAATGTAGAGGGGACAAACATATAAGGAACCAACCGTTTCATTTTCTGTGTGTGGCCTGGGATTTTCTTTCGAACCAAGTTTTTTTTTTTTATTTATTTACCTTAATATAATGTATTATTTGCAACTAATATAGTGGATATAATTAGTTCTCTTTTTTATATACAAATCAGAGAAAGAATGTTGTTTTGAAGTTGTTTGGCGGCGTAAAAGCGTTTGTTCACAAAAAATCTAGCCCCCCCAAAAAAATCTAGCCCCCCCCCCCCCACCACCACCACCACCACAACCACCAACACCACCGTCCCCCACCCTCTCCGAAAATAAATTTCGGTCCCTAATCTTTGTCGTCTGCAAACTAAGTTATAAATAAACGTCATATGCAGCAATTTGGTAAGTTTATTTTGCAATTTTATTCCAATAAGTGACCCCTTTCATGGTATCCTCCCCCAACAATAGATTTAGGACTGAGACACTTGCTTTTAACAAGTCAGTGTCACGTAAGCTCCTTAGGTGGTAAATTTGAAATATAAGTAGTACAGGCTAGATAAATACAAATCAAAACGAAACATGTCTTTAAAATGTGTTAAAGGCACAAAAGGTGCTTCCATTTTTATTCAGTGATGTTTTACATCCAACATCAATAGATTTGTTTTTATTACCCCTGGAGAAAAGGATATACAGAGTTTGATGACGGTAGGACAAAATTATCTAAGGTTACCACGCTGAAACCAAAACGAACTAAGGTCAGACGGACGGACATATATATCCCTAACACAAACTCTCCACCTTTAAGCAGGCGTATGTAAGACGCAGTGTACCTCTCCAGTCTACCCCCTACCCCTTCATATACCAAGAATTTAAGCGTGTGCCTTGAATGGTGCCAGAGGAGTGTTGCAACAATCGTAATATTTACACACCCATGTGACTGTTATTTCATTTACCGTACACATAGTGGGATCTCGGGCAGGGGTATGAAACTCATTTGCTATGGCGGGCCAGATTTGATATAAATAATAACAAAAAATAATAAATAATGGGTCAGGTGGGCCGTATGTTTGACATCCCTAATCTTGGATTACTGTGCCCATGGCAGGCTCTAGGGTAACCGTACACATGGCAGGGTCTAGGAATACAGTACCCATGTCAGGGTCTAGGGCTACCGTACCCATGGCAGGGTGTAGAATTGGGTCCAGTGTTACCGGGTCCATGGCAGGGTCTAGTGTTACCGGGTCCATGGCAGGGTCTAGTGTTACCGGGTCCATGGCAGGGTCAAGTGTTATTGAACCCATAGCAGAATCTATGATTACCATACCCATTGCATGGTCTAGGTTTCAATCTTTTTTTGATAAAACAAAATAATTTCTCGCAGATGTTGCTTCAATAAATATTTTTGTAACCTTATAAAGTACTCTCATAAATGAAAAAAAAAAAGAAACATTCATTGCTTCAGCAACAATTGAAAAAAAGTTTTCATAGGCCGTAACGATTGCTGCAACAAATGAAACTTTTTCATTTATTGTATGTTGTTTCATTTAGCGTTACTATACGGCATCATTCTAACTTTTAGTGAAAAGAAGAGAGATAGATATTTTTTAATAGTTCACACAATTGTAGATTGATGATGGAGAGCGAGATGCTTTAAGGCATCCAATAATTTGTACATCCATCATCCATCCATTTATCAATAATTTGCATATTAAACCGTCTATTTATCCATCATTTGATCTGTATGTTTCTCTCTATATCTCCAAATATGTTACGTTTCACATCAGATAAATAACGCACAGTCGATTACGATCAAATCTTTATTAATCTGATGTAAATAAATGGGCTGTACACGTAGCCCTGGTAACATGTTCTTTAGCATGTTGCCTTGTACACTATTATGTCAGTTCATCCGGTCCGAACGTCATGTCAATGCGAGAACCTGTAGGGAGAAAGGATTAGAATGATTTCAAGATTTTAATTTACTATTCACAATCTAAACATTTTCACAGTTTTTGCGTCTTGAGCTAAGGAGAGCATGAACTTGTTCAAGCCTCTTTCCAGCCAACGAAATCTGACTCTCAGGCGGGATTATCTCATCCCACATCATGTACATCATGGATTCTCTAAATCTCATTTCTAGTACTCAGATAAAACATTGAAGGAGCAAAGTATACCGTACAATCAGCTGTATACCGTACAATCAGCTGTATACCGTACAGTCAGCTGTATACCGTACAATCAGCTGTATACCGTACAATCATTTGCTTTCTTTTGAATCTTTCCTGGTAATGTTATCATTTGGATTGTAAAAGTGATTTGAATATATCTTTAACCTTTTGCAAACCTCAGTATATGGCTTTAAAGCTGCCATCTCTGTCCGTATATGTCCCGATGGATTAATAAATATCGATTGATAAACTGAAAACCTGCACGACATTTCGTTGCGATTACTCAACTCTAACTAATGAGTTCGGAACCAAATTGGCGTTTTATATACAGACTACAAAGTCAGTAAAAACAACCAATTAAGAGAATGAGTTTACAAAGTATCGAGTACATTAGATTTTGTTTGTTGAAAATAGCATCATATTGTTTAAGAATTGACGAGTGGAGTAAATTTCAGTATTTATCATATATGTATTTAACTTTATATAGGGGAGAATGTCTAGGGGAAAAGGCTTGAGTTTTATATAGTCAATTCTTGGGTATACATTTTGAGCTCAATTGATGGGTGAATCAAACTTAAAGCAGATAATTCAAAGTTATCAACTTTGTGTTCACTACACAATGGTAAGGTGAACTGCAAGTGTTCATTACACAATGGTAAGGTGAACTGCAAGTGTTCATTACACAATGGTAAGGTGAACTGCTGGAGTTTTGGTATGGAATAGATATGATAATTAGCAGATTTGGACTGAAAAAGTAGTATACCTTTGACCTCACTAAAGCCGAATGTAAGTGTCTGTGCTTTTTCGTTAGAAATCGGTCATAGGGGTAAGTTATATATCCAATGTATCTTATACATATTTCAAAAGCATAATGACTACCTTATTCATCTTATACATATTTCAAAGCATAATGACTACCTAATTCATCTTACAGAGCATAATGACTACCTAATTCATCTTACAAAGCATAATGACTACCTAATTCATCTTATACATATTTCAAAGCATAATGACTACCTGATTCATCTTATATATATTTCAAAGCATAATGACTACCTGATTCATCTTATACATATTTCAAAGCATAATGACTACCTGATTCATCTTATACATATTTCAAAGCATAATGACTACCTGATTCATCTTACAAAGCATAATGACCACCTAATTCATCTTATACAAATTACAAAGCATAATGACTACCTAATTCATCTTACAGAGCATAATGACTAATTTCAAAGCATAACGACTACCTAATTCATCTTACAGAGCATAATGACTATCTAATTCATCTTACAAAGCATAATGACTGTCTGGTTCATTTTATTCATATTTCAAAACATAATGACTACCTGATTCATCTTAACTATATACAAGTAATTGATACTAACCACTTTTTTTATGCAAGCACACATACATACTGATATATATATATATATATATATATATATATATATATATATATATGCAAATACATAGTGAAATCACAATGTAGAGACAAACAGTCATACATACAATTATATATATATATATATATATATATATACTTTTATAACTGATATATATATATATATATATATATATATATATATATATATATATATATATATATATCCGTGTGTGTGTGTGTGTACAACATATCATTTCTTATATTAACATTTTATACAGTTTTATATAATGCCTTAATATTAAAGCCATTGGGACACAAAATATCTAACCGATTAATCCAGTAACTTTCTTTAATCAGTCTGTTCATCTCTCCATGCACAATATCGATTGGCATGAAAGAAAAATCACGTAAAGAGTGATTATTTGTATTAAAATGTATTGAAACATTAGAGGAGAACTGAGGATCCATACATGTTTTTATATGAAAGCGGTGATTATTCATTCTCTTAGAAACTTGTTGAAGTGTTTGTCCAACATATTGCATATTACATTTTTTACAGGTTATCAAATAAACTACATCTGTTAATATGCAGTCAGCGTTATAACGTAGAGAAAACAATTCTTTCGTATTGGAGCTGCTAAAACAGGTAATTTCTTTAATATTTGCACATTGAGAGCACCGACGTCTGCTGCATTTAGATTATGTTCTGTCGGTTTAGTTCTGATCAAAAGATCTTGAACATTCCTAGGTATTCTATAAGCAAGAATAGGTTTTCTCTTGTAAAGTGTTTTTACGCTGTTTGTATCTGATAAGTTGAGGAGACTCCAATATTTATTAAGTGTAAGGCCTATATTTGGCCTTGAAGGATTATATTGTATTATGAAAGAAATTATATTTTTATCTTTCGTACATTCTGCTGTATTTAAAGCATCATTTTGGGTAATAATACAGACTTTATTCAAGGCAGACTCAATTACATGTATAGGATAATTCCTGCTTTGGAAATATATTTTTAATTCATTCAAAGATTTTTGTAATTGACAATCGTCTGAAATGATACGTCGGTATCTTTTTGCCTGACTATAAGGTATACCGTTTTTACTTAAGCACAAACTTATCAGCGTTTGTGTTGTTTTTGTATTTCAAATATATATATATATATATATATATATATATATATATATATATATATATATATATATATATAACGACGTAAAAGTTTGAAAACGGCGAGGGAAGAAACATTTTTGCTGCATTTCGACAATAGCAAGGTCTCCTCAGAGAAAATAAACATATACACACTGAAGCGTGAAAACAATATATAATAAAATCTGGCACAGAGAAGGAAAAGTAATACCCAAAATAATGAAAAGTCAGAACTAAAGACAGAAACCGAAATAAGAGAATATTTTTCTATATGCTTAAAAGGGACCTAACATCTACGCATAACTGGAACAGATTAAACTAGTTCGGGTGTAAGCTAAAAGCACGACGGCGCTGTAGTGCTTAGCGTGGCCTATTTA
Source organism: Margaritifera margaritifera (assembly GCA_029931535.1). Classification (NCBI taxonomy): domain Eukaryota; kingdom Metazoa; phylum Mollusca; class Bivalvia; order Unionida; family Margaritiferidae; genus Margaritifera; species Margaritifera margaritifera. The sequence goes on from JAQPZY010001125.1 coordinate 133,891, forward strand.
GTTACGTCATTAAAATGTCACTAGACGTGAGTGGGGCTGCACAAACTGATAGAAAGGAAACTGACGCATAAAACACCGATGGACTAGAGATTTTCGTTTAGGCCAAATTCTCCATGTGCTTGTATCTGCAGTACCCAATCTTTCTCTGTTTAGCCAAGTTCATTATCAATCCCCCTGTAATTTGACTCAATGGGCATTGTTTGAACAGTGTCCGGCTGAGTTGAAATGGTTGGCAAGTTTTATATCGATCTTGTGTCTGACGTACGTACTGGAGATAGGAATTGTCACAATTATTTTAACTTTTTGTTTAAACTTACTTCTTCCCTCGATGATCTAGTACAATATAGTTATTGAATACCGAATTAAAAATTAAAGATGAAATGAGTCACTCGAAGAACAATTACATATAGAGTTAATTAAACTGTGGTATGATGAATGACAATGTCATATTATGATGGAAATAATAATAATTAGTACAGTTACCCCTATATTATGAATAAAAGGAAGGTGATGTTCAAAATATTTGGTTGCCAAAAACCGTACAAGAAATTAAGCATTGGAGTGGTTCATAGCTAAGATGTACCGGATTTTACTACTACATTGGAACAGAAGTTTCTATTTGAAAAGGATCCTTCAGGGTAAGATTCTATTTATAAATTATCCTTCGAGTACACGTCTGTACGCCATAAAATGCATATAATCAAAAGAAAGGTTTCATACACAGAGAGATAATATAACTTGAAGGACTCGTTGTAAATCTTATCGTGACTGTTGCTAAACCTATCGCAAGAAAGTTATTGCGTTTGATAGAAGTATCAGGCACATTTTACGACACGTTATTTCGAGGGATTTGTGCGGGAAGGTCGGTAACATGGCAGCATAAGGAACATACAATTGGCAAAATGTACTTCCACTACTAGCAATAATAATTGAACAAACCTGAAAAGGGAACTATTCTTAAGTACTTAAAACCTCCTTTAACACCCAGAATCCAGAACATTGAACCAATGAGCCATCATGAAAAAAGGGTCATGCGCTTGATTATGAATGATAGAAAATTAGTTAAGTTGCATCGTATGAGAGAGAGAGAGAGAAAGAGAGAGAGAGAGAGAGAGAGAGAGAGAGAGAGAGAGAGAGAGAGTGTGTGTGTGTGTGAGAGAGAGAGAGAGAGAGAGAGAGAGAGAGAGAGAGAGATATGCTACGTGCATTTTAATGCCACCATCTACAGCAGTGCACCCTGTGGCACCATTTCCATGGGCCGCACCATGGGCATTTGCCTGCAAATATCTCTCCCCGGTAGCAGCCAATCCATTTCGGTCGGCAAACGCATCTTGAATGATGAAACCAGTCACCTGCAAAAGTAACAAGAAACCAACCATTGTTTATCAGCCGAAAGGTAATCAGGCAAAGTGGAGAATATGTATTGCATGCTTTTTCAAAGTTGTTTTCCTTGCCCAAACCCGATTTGAAACTAATTTGACAAGAACGTTCTTTGTAGCTTATAACATCGCAAAACGATTTGTCTTACCACCAAAATCCATCCCGTCATCCAGTTCAGCTTCTTTAACAATTTGGACACCCTGTATAGCGGACTAAACATAGTATTGATTGATATGTTTTAAAAAAGAGACTAGCTTTAATATTGTTTCAAAAAGATAATGGCGAAAACTTATACAAAAATGGCTAACAAAAATAATAATCACGAAAGGTTAGTGGGGACATATTATATATAACAACTGGTAACGGCGCAATTACAAAACAATTTCCACAAGTGTCGAGCGAATCAAGCTCTTCCTCAGGGGAAGTTATAATTAACATCAACAAAACAAACAATAACTACAAAAGCCAAGACAGAACTTTTTGCACGATAATTACATGTTTGTATGATAGGGAAATGTACAAAACAAACAAGTTAAATAATGGAAAAACGCAAGAAGAAACAGTTTTAGCACTGTTTTTAAATGAATAAACTACATGTCGATTGTGTTTTGTTGTCAGAATGGCAAATTTAAAAACAAAATATAATCAAAGATGGGGTGATCTGTGTAAATTACATGTTTATCGCACTGAGAATACAATTGTTTTGATTTGATTCCAGACCACGAATCAAGGACGGAAACTAATCGTGGAGAAAATCAACGCCATCTAAGGCCAAATACTATAAATATACTAAAAAAATATTATGTCTCCGGTAATGTTATCAGTGGAGGAAATGTGTCATGAAAATATCATAGCGAGGTACTGAACACGAGATAATAATAATAATAATAATAATAATAATAGTAATAATAATTCATATTAAGAGAGTTAAAGAAAATTTACTTGAGATCTGCATACGGACGATACACAAATGCCTGACTGAAATCTTTATAAAATTGCATTAGTAAGGCTAGACTTTTCATTCGGATCAAATTCCACAGAAGGTTTCAGTTGCAGTATCCAGTATCGTTCCTTACATATGCTTTCTATATCGGCCAAACTCGGGTTAGACACAATCAGTAGGATCGTTATTATTGTAAGCGAAATCCCGAAAGCGATTAACTAATCTTAGTTTGAAATGAGAGATCTCTAGGATATTATTGTCACTACTGTTTTACAAAATATTCACCTCCAAATGTAAAACATTACTCGGTTTTCTCTGAAAAGAATAACTTATCTGAATCCATCTTCAAATGTAAAACCTTGCTCACTTTTCTCTGAAAAGAATAACTTATCTGAATCCATCTTCAAATGTAAAACATTGCTCACTTTTCTCTGAAAAGAATAACTTATCTGACTCCATCTTCAAATGTAAAACATCGTGCGTTTTCCTCTGAAAAGAATGGCTTATCTAACTCCACCTACGAAATAGAGTTTCAAGCATTTATTTTCTCCTGAATAAAATCTGATCTAATGTATATATCCCCGCATGTAAACCTTCCAGCATTACTGGATATCGATTAACTTAATCATCATTTTTAATATCTCGTCCGAAAATAAAATTTTATAGGTAATACCAACCACTTGAACATAACATTCCTTCATATTTTCATGAAGGAAACTGGAGATTTGTAAAAACTTAATTTTGCAATCATTACCTTTAGCTGAATGTATGTTAGGAGGGTGCGTAATACCTTGAAAGCATCTCTACACAAAATAGCATGATCCGTTCTTTTTTAAAAACCAAATGTACAGCAATTAATTATTTTATGACATACCTTAAAAACAGGTTAGGAGATATTTTGCAAAAGGTGAAATTTCCGCGTGGTTTAATTTTTACGATTTTCACGACCTCGTCATTAGTTCTGAATATTTAACCTCGGAGAATTTCACTTACTGGAAAACATACATTTAGTATATTGAGAAAGGCGAAAATCAAACACGCGACTTTTTAGAATTGCCAAATTGTTTTTAACTTTAACGAAGAAATTTTATTTCACTGAGTATCTATCTATCTGCCTCACTATGAACACAACTTACCCTGTGCCGGAGCAATGAAAACGGTCAAGGTGGTGGCAACCAACAACAGCAAAAATAGCTTTGTCATTTTATCCCGTTTCAGGGTGACAATGATCTTGCGGGGAAATTAATGTCCTGCTTGACTTCCTTGATTTCGTCGATTCTGACGCCTTTTATAGAGCAGCACAACTCATTAATATTCATAAATGTTATTAAATATTAAAGAAGATATTTTACTTTATTATTTTTGAGGCTGTGCATGATTAATTGACAGGCTTATGCATTCATCTCCAAGGCAAACGTGCAAAGGTAAAACAAACAAATCTGCATAGTTTCATAGTTCGTGGTTTAAAACCTCAGCCTTGTTCTTTATAAGGGGATTTTAAGTTACAATTGGGCATAGGTGTTTACAAAGAATAAACAGAAACAAATATTTTCTAATGGAGTTTAAGTTACAATTGGGCATAGGTGTTTAAAAAAATAACAGAAACAAGTAGTTTCTAATGGAGAGGTTAGGAAAAATGATCATTTACAATAGCCATCACCTGTAGTGTCTGAAGAAGTAATTAAGTACTTATGTAAGTAATTTATTTGGTTAGTTACTCAGTATGTATGTATGTATGTATGTATGTATGTATGTATGTATGTATGTATGTATGTATGTATGTATGTATGTATGTATGTATGTAGCAAGGTAAATCTATATGAATAAAGTTCCATTCCATTTTATATTCATGATTGTCTTCAATAATCCCACTGATCTATCAGTATATTCATCCATTCCTATAAACGACCATCTATGCTTCTATCTCCCTGATCTTAAATGCTGTGAAAAAAATATCAAAAAAATAAACAAAAACATAATGATTATATTTGTGTTTGTTGTGTCCCCACTGCAGACCAAAAATCCACAAGGTTCAGAACTTTTGCACAATTTGCAAATTGCTATAATAGCATCAACATGTAATCAGGTCAGTTGCCTATGCATACAAACAAGCATAACATAATAATAATAATAATAATAATAATAATAATAATAATAATAATAATAATAATAATAATAATAATAATAATGAGGACTTTGTATAGCGCCTAATCTTTAGAAGCTGTAAGCGCTTTACAACATTAGATAACACCTAAAAAAACATATATAATGATATGATTACGAAACACAAACACCACGAAATTAGAAAACAAAAACATGCTGAAAATAGTTAAGGTAAGGAAACATTATTAAGTCTGTAGGTCTATTCTTGCAGTCGAAATAGGTGAGTTTTAAGAGCACTCTTGAATGAGATCACTGTGTCTTTGTGTCTAATTTCAGTGGGCAATTCGTTCCACGTTGCTGGGCCCTGGTATGCAAAAGAACGTTGTCCGTATGACTTCATTTTGATAGTGGGAATAATGAGAATACGAGTGTCGGAAGAGGACCGTAAGTATCTTGTTGGTGTGTACACATGGGTGAGGTGAGATAGGTATGTTGGACTGGAGCCAGTTAGTGAAACGTAGCATAGAGAACAAATTTTGTGTTTGATTCTGGATTGAATGTGTAGCCAGTGTAGGGTACAGAGCAGGGGGGAGGTGTGCTCTGTTCGTGGTACTCTAAGAATGATCCGAGCAGCTGTGTTTTGAACTTTTTGAAGTTTCTGGAGTAGATACTGAGACGAACCAGATAGAATTGAGTTACAATAGTCCAGTCTTGAAAGTACTAAGGAACACACGAGTGTTTTAGTGGCATCAACTGAAATATAATTGCGAATGGAGCTGATGCGTCTCAGCTCAAGATATGCAGCCTTGCATATGTTCATGACATGTTGGTGCAATGAGAGAGTACTGTCTAGAGTAACACCTAGGTTTCGCATTGACTGTGTGAATTTAATGTTGGTGTTGCTGATATTTATTGTTTGAGGTAAAGGATGTGAATGAGAAAGTCTTTGTGTTGAAATCAGAATGGCTTCAGTTTTATCATCATTTATCTGCAGCTTGTTTCATGTCATCCATGATTTCACATCGGAAATGCACCTCTCTACACCTTGGATGGTAGCATAAACTTCAGTTGGGTTGCTCGATTTGTATATTTGGGTGCCATCAGCGTACAATTGGTGAGACACTGGATGACGATCTATGACACTTGAGAGTGGTTGAGTGTATAGAATGAAGAGAACAGGTCCAAGAACAGAACCCTGTGGAACACCAAAACAACTGGGCTGGAGTGTTTTCCATTTGTGGACACAATTTGTGTCCTGTTGACCAAGTAGGACTTGAACCATAGTAAGGCTGTATCGTGAATGCCAAATACAAGATGGAGACGGTGAAGTAATATATCATGGTCTATTGTGTCAAATGCTGCAGACAAGTCATGGAGGGTGAGAACTGTAATCTCTCCACTATCCAAAGCAGAGAGAAGGTCGTTAACTACTTTCAGAAGGGTAGTTTCGGTACTGTGGTGAGGGCGATATGCAGACTGTACATTGCTAGAAAGACTGTTTGAATTTAGATGAGATACAAGTTGGGATAGAACAACTTTTTCTAAGATTTTTGACATGAATGGGAGGTTAGACACTGGGCGGTAGTTCTTTAAATCGTTATGGTCAAGTGTTGGTTTCTTCAGCAGAGGCTTGACAATGGCAGTTTTGAAAAATGATAGGAATTCCCCGGATGAGAGAGGAGAAGAATTAATAACATCAGTTAGTGAAGGCAATATTGGATCTAAGCACTCAAGCAGCAGTGATGTCGGAATCGGATCAAGTTCACATGACTTTGGGGCACTCTTCATCATGATTGTACGTACTAAATCCATAGAGACAGGTTCAAATGCTGCTAACGGTTGCCGCTGAAATTCTGTATCGCAACTGTATGGCGACGACGAGTCAATTGAAATTGTGTTGTCAAGCTTATTTCTAATGGTTTGTACTTTGTCACGGAAGAAATTTGCAAACTGGTCCGGAAGGTCGACTGGAGAGAAGGTAGTTGGAAGTGGTGTACATTTGTTCCTTGACATTAGCTTGTTAGTAATCTCGAAGAGCTCTTTGCAACTGGAACTTTCAGTGATCTTAGTACTGTAGTGGGCTGATTTCGCTGCATGGACTATGTTTGTAACATTCTTATTAGCGGCTTCGTAGATTTGTTTGTGAATAGCGAGTCTTGTGGAAAGCCAAAGCCTTTCAGCCTTACGGCGGTCTCTTTTAGCAGTGCGAAGCTGTTCCCTAATATTGCTATACCACGGAGAACACTTGTGAATTGGCACTCTACACTTGGTTGCTGGGGCAAGTTTGTCAAGCAATGAACGCAGGCAGTTATCAAGTTGTTCTGCTGTAGGAGGTAACAAAGTTGTTAGGATTGCTTGGATGTCATGCATTAGTTGGGTTCTATTTATCATACGGAGGTTTCTCTTAGTAGCAAATAAAGGTGGAGGGTTAGGGACTGATACGTCAAGATGGCATATAATGCAGAAGTGATCTGATGCAAGTTCGTGGGACAACAGGGAGGACTGTACAATATTATCATCAGGTCTATAAAGAATCCAGTCTAAAATGTGACCATGTTTATGGGTGGGTTGGCTAACTGACTGTTTGAGGTTGAAAACGTGAATGGAATCTGGGATTTTCGATGTATATGGGTTTCCAAGACAGTCAAAGTGAAAGTTGAAATCTCCAAGTATAATCAGGTTGCCCCCTATCAAATTGCCATACTCCAAGAGATTCGGAAACTGCTCCAAAAAGAGAGATTCAGTCAGCTTGTTTTTTTCTACTAGGAGGAGGGCGGTAGAGGCAGAACAAATGGACTGACCTTTGTTCCAGTGTGAGTGTGGTTTGGACTAGTTCAAACGATGTGTGGTAGACATTGAAGGTTGTAGTGTGATTAAGACGGTTGATCATGGAGTTCTGTGCGATGATAGCAATTCCACCTCCGCGGGAGTGGCGGGGGAACGACTTGATGGAGTAACCGGGGGGTGTCAGATCCGCGCACTTGGGTTCATCACCTGATGTTTTCAGCTATGTTTCTGTCAGGAAAAAGATGTCGATATTCTGATCGTTGATAAAATTATCTATTTCTGTGCGCTTTTCCGGTGGTCCTACTGATTGGGCATTGAATAATGCGATGCGCAGTGGTATCTCTTGGATAGTTGACACAAAGGTTGATGATTTCAGAGGAATTTGAATTAAGTTATTTAAATTAACGGCCGAGTTTTCAAATTGCTGAGCTGGAAATGGCGATAGGGAGATAACTGGAATTCTTCTTTCTGTTCTACGCCGGCCAGCTTTGAAACAACGTTTCTTTTTTCGCTTTCGTTTACATTTAAGTAATGATGAATGTAGTCCCAGGTCGTTTAGTCTAGTGCACAATGTTGTGTGGAGAGCCAAGGAGTGGTCATTTAAAGCAATAAATGAGGGTCCATCATAGCATAAACGGGTGGACTGGTGAGTATCACGTGATGGCGTTATATTCAACAACAAAGGTAGTTGTAGCAGTGGAGGAAGATGGCTGAGAAAAAGTATAATAGTTCTCGTTTCCAAAACACGAAGATGATGAAACACATTCCAAGAGAACAGCCAATGCATGATGAATATAATAACGTAGACGAAGACAGACAACAGGCACATAAATAATGAAAAACGGCACAAACATCCGGAGCAGCTGCCTCAAGCCTGTTAAGCGATAGCGGCCATATTCTCATTTCTCATTTTGAAAATGTAATCAGGTCAGTCGCATATGCACACAAACAAGCATACTAGATTTCATTTTTTTCTTTCTGAAGTGTTTCTGCTCAATTGTGTAAAGAATGTTCCGTCAAATAAGTAAAATAGTTCTAAAATATTTTTGGCTTTTTTTTTCTATATCGAGAACAAATTCTTTTAATGACCTGCAAATATAACCAGGCAATCAACATGTTAATACAAAATACGCCTATTAAAGTTCATTTATAGACCTCAAGTGGTTTTTGTTTATTCTTGCTAACATAATTTGTGTTAAAAAAAATTATAAGACCAAACAAATCAAACATGCGTAAAGGAAAATTGAAACAAAAAATGGACTCAAAATGTATTGGTGTCATTTGCAAGTGCAAAAATATATGCAAGGCAAATTTCATAGGTCTATGTCAAGTGTTTTGTTCGCAATCCTGCTGACAATCATTTTGCTTCTAGAGACGTACGTACGTACGGTGGGACATGACCAAATCAAGACTCTGAACACTGCGAGGAAACAAAATAAAAATCTAGTTGTCAGATTTCGTGAGTTAATGCACGTTTTTTTTATTTCTCATCTGTCTCTTTCTCTTGTCTGCATACAGTTTAAATTTAAATGACATAAAATCTTGAATAATATGCAACAAGAAGTGTCTGAGTTTACATTGCTCTATAGCCTCGCGCACTCTAATAAGTGCATGAACTATTTCAATGAATATAGATGCATAATGTTCGTCTTATCTGAATAAAGTCCAAATTAAAATTATTTTAAAATTTAAATGAAGTGCAGCATAATTATGAATTCCATGGGCATATTTAATGAATATAAATTCGAGAAGTACAATATAAGTCACTCGTCAATGTACGATTTAGACACTATATACAGATATGTTATTGTTTTCGCTAAATGAAGATCATGTTAAAATACAACACGAACTCTAATTATAACCTGCATCTCGAGCATTAATTATCTCACATAAGTCAATACTTAGATCAACAAATTGGCCGCCATTATAATATTGTTAGCTTATAAACTTTTAAAGATTAGATGTTATTCCAGATAAAACAATTTGGAGTATATTGCGCATAGGCTTATCTGTAATGCAAATCGAAACGAGAATCTTGCATCCTTTTTATCATTCATTATGCTGCATAACGAATTCGAAAAACTTGCCAATGAGCATTGACTCTAGAATACAATAAACCTCGCTGTAACGAACCTCGCTACTACAAATTCCTTAATATACCGACACCCACACTAGATCCATAAGAGCACCGATACTTACAGATAATACATCGTTATAACGAATGCCTAGTAATATCTAAGGATTTTTATGGACTCCAAATTGTTCCTTACAGCGACGGCCTACTGTCATTTTTAAATGATCTTATCCCGAAGTATGTGTTGGTCAAAATACTTTTGGGAATAACTCAATAATTTCCTCGTTCTCCACCATCATGGGTCGGAAATTATGTTGGTCAAAAAAAAATCTCTTTGTCAATAGACTACCGCTACAAAATCATGATAAGCATGAAAGTGTATAATTATGATGTTTTTACCTCAACTATAAATGCCCAATGATATATATATATATGTTTCAGTTAACACCGTAGCTATGTGAACTTATTATAGTGCAGTGGATAAGACAAAGGATGCAAAAGGTGTGCATCTTATCCTAAGAATGTGGTACTTTGCATAATTATTATGCTTAAGTATATGGTCATTTACTGATATAATAATAATAATTAATAATTGATAATTTATATTTGCTATCTATAAATGTATGAGATCATGATGTCACCCACCCACGGGGTTTTCGTTGTAATATGAATAATTATCTCCCCAGAGAGGCAATGATGGCTCAGAATGTTTGATTTAATGTAGGAATTATCAAACAGCAAGTTGATTTTTTGTATTTAAATTTTCTATGGTGATCTTGCAAGGAAAACAAGATGGAGACCACTACATGTATAACTTTGTTGCAACGTTAACCATCGTGTTTTCGTTATTTTAAGGCTGGGTAATTCTAAAGAATTTATATGATGAATAAGACGTGAAATTAAACACTGCGCCTTTTAGGTATACTTTACCCGAAATGTATCCCTACCGTTATTTGTTTTTAAATACATAAAATGCCATGAGATAACATGACTGTCTCAAATTTAAAGTGGTCGGTCATTTGATGACCCAAGACTAATACAATATCGTTAGGACCATATTTATATAATTGTGAAAAAAATTATCTACAAGTACAATATAAGACATAATATGATTTCACGTCCTAATTTCGAAATGAACTGATTATTACTTGACATTGAAAAGATGTGTGGGTCAATTTGATACAAGGAACATAAGCTTGATCAATTATGTACTGTCCATCACAAATACAAAGTGCAGTGTGTTAGAGGGCTGCTATGTGCGCTTGCGTCTGGTTTAACATCCTTTCTTGCTGCAGAAGGGAACTAATTTCAAGCATAATTCTGGCAGCTCTAGGAAAAAGTAGTCCTAACCGGGCAAAAGACACTCCCCTCCAAAACATCATCAGTCAACATGTAGAACCGCTTGAATAACTCTGATTTGTCCACATATCTGGCACCAATGGTATTCGGGACGTTTGATATACTGTAAGAGAGCAGCCGTGGAATGTGGGACCCCAACATTGAATCTTCCATCTGAGTAAATAGATGCTTTGGTGGTAGATATCCCCTGATATGTCGATCCTGGTCATCTTTGCCTACAAAAACCTAATGTAGAGAAAAGAAATATTTCAAAACTGTACTCTGCAAAAGTTAATACTGTTCCAAGTTTCAGTATCTGAACTCTTGCGGCATAATCAACAGCCATTACTGCTCTCTCAGTGCGTTTTTCGAGGCACATTAGAAGAGCTGAGTTGAACCCCGTAGGCGTCCAGGCTCAGCCGCAAAAAAACACATTATTTTCATTTTTCAAAAACCAACACCCTACCTCTCACCTCTCACGAACCCAAAAATTAAATATAGTAATAACAACCATGAACCCAGGGCCACTACCAAGTCTTTTTTTATTTAGAAAAACCCTAAAACAACAAACAGCCACACGAAAATAAATAAAATTGTATTTGTATGCATCTTATCTCAGGCCACAAAATTAAATTTTATAAAAGCGTTTTCAAAAGCATACCCAATAACTCTGTTTAAAACACGTCTAAACCTGATAAGCAACGTCAAAAAGAAAAACCAGCTAAAACAGGTTTGCAAAAAGAAGAAGCAAATTCATTTCCAGAAATGCTCTAATTGATACATAAATTTCAGGAAATAAATGTAAAGTGAGAAAAATACTATAATTAGCATTATTTACCATGCAAGATTAAATTAAACTCTTATTGTTGATTAAGAGGGGTTTTAGATGTCAATATAGTCATCAGCCAATTTGGATATTGAAGAAGTCATAAAATTGCTTATTCAGATATCATTGTCTCAGTTTACATTTGAGTATCTAAGAGAACAATGGTTAATACCAGACAAAATAATTAAGTGAGAAAATGAATGCTAGTGGACCAAACGATACTTATATTTTGATGTCAGAAAACAAACCGTAAAAAGCGAACAGGAACAACCAGGTAATAGGGACAGAAGTGATCAAAAAGAATGATAACTCTTATACTATTCCTGTTTTTACAGGCACTAGCGATAAGTGTCAGTTTTTGCGTTTAAATGGGGGAGATAAGAGAAAACAAAAAACAAGTGCAAAACATTTTGTAACCAACATTACCACCATTGGGTTCATAAAGATCAACGACACTAAGAATGATTTGTTTAAAAAGATTGAACATTACAAAGGTATCAGAAAAAGGTATAAAACAGCATACACATTTTAAAACTGGGTTGAGCCTAGCATGGCAATCGCACCAGGTGGCATGGGTGTTGCAGCTACTGGTTTATGTCTTGCAGGAATAGCAAAAAAGTCTAGTACATCAACGATAAGAATGAAAATAAAAACTGATTTAATTTCTGACAGTTTCTGTAACCTTGAAATGTACATGAACAAAATCAGAGATGGAATGGTATTGACTGTTTGAAACTCCAAGTAATAATTACACAGTATATATAGCTAACATTTAGATGTGGAAAAATATATAACTTAGATTTACTTGGTTAAAGAGGTCGAACACCACAGTGTTGTCAGAAAAGTTTTTAAAAGTGGTTGAATTTAACATGGCAGCTGCATCGGGTGGTATTGTTGTTGCAGCTGCTGGCTTCGGAGTTGCAGGAATAACAACAAGACTTATTATTTATTTAGCTTTAAGTGGGTTTTGGTAAAAATAAAATTGTGTTGCTTAAAAATAATATTGAAAACAAGCTAGTATGCAGTTAAGTTTTAAAGAGTGATGAGATGATTGTGACCTCTGCTATAAGAAACTTAAACAGTAATAATGATGTGGTTAGTAAACCAATAATGAAAAAAGTCATGAACAATTTAATATGCTACTCACAGAGTATAACAGATACAAGGAGATAAAAATGCAGTTATGAAAGAAAATTGATAACACAAACAGACAAAATATTTATGAGTTAACATTTAAAGAAAATGTTCGAACATGGAAAGAGGAAGAGACTTTAGAGAAACTTACAACAATGCGAGGTGTGTCAAAGAATACAACGTAAACTATGAAGTTACAGATTGTGAAGCTATAAATGACGATGTTATAAAATGTAAATCTTTAATCATTGGTTGCTTGAATTTTAACTATTTTAATTCACGCTACTTGAATGGAAAGTTATATCATCATAGAAGGGCGCCCTGAGAAAGAAATATATTTCTAAAATCCAATTGATAGCATAGTTGGTAAATTCTCTATTTAATTACATACGTTTTTTAGTTGCCTATTACAATATTTCAAATGATTATAGAAAACAATATATTATATTACATCAGCAATAAGTATGAAACAAAAAAAATATAACCCTGCTAATAACGATAATAAAGAATGCATTGATACTGAGTGCTTGATACAAAATTGAAACGTTTTAGTAGTTTGCTAGAATTGAATAATCAAAGATCTTTACAAACATCTTCCTAATCTGTTTGTAGGTTTTTGAAACCTAAGAATGTATACATTTCCTTAGATCAGACCAATAACGCAAAAAATTACTTCAACGCAGCTTAGCATATATGTTAGAGTCCTTTCTTGTCAAATTCTTTTTCGCGGCCACTTTATTTCATGCAGATTTAATGGAAATTGCAAGCAATTGCAGATAACAATAAACAGGTTGAATATCAGCATTAAATATGAAGAAGGAGAAAATATTAGATTTCACATTATGAAGATAGCGAATTGTTTTCGAGTAACTCTCGAAGCTAGCGCACAAATGTTAGCTCCGGAAAGTTAATTTACCGCTTCACGTTAAGTAAATAGCGTAGGTGTGACTGGAAACAAAATCACTTAGAGGCTCAATTGGTATTTTCAAACCAGTAAATGAGAAGGGTAAGACAACCACAACCTTGGATGAATCTCTAAGTAGTACCTTCCAGTTAAATTACTACCGTATTACAAAGTTAGCAGATCCGGTACAAAAATCTGATGCAGCTAATTAAATTTTTGTATGAAAACAGACTGAAACTCGAATACGTAAAACCTTTCAAGATAACATTCTGAAAGATATCAAAAAATGGAGAGGAAGTGTATACAGTAAATTGACAACTATAGAGCAAATGTAGAAACAACCAAAATCTCAAAACTGCGGAAACAAATAGAAGATTAATGCAAGAAGATTTCAGTTGCTTAAGATTTATTTACTCAGAGATTAAATACTATGTCGAGTGCTTTACAAGCTTTACAAACTGTAAAATGGAAACACCTGGAGAAATACCAATCATACAACAATACCTACAACCCAGTGAGCAATGAATAAGCATAGAGATAACTGCCTTAAAGACCAACATGTAGGAAACAAAAAGTCTCTGGAAAATTACAATACTTTACAATCTCATTTTCAACAAGTGTAGGAAGAATTAACCAATGAGAAGAAACAGAAAACGTTATGAGATTTAAAAGTTATTTGATAACTTTGAAGCTGGCGTGATAAATCTGGATAAACTTCCTGCTAATGCCAATAGTGTGTCGCAGTTGCAAAAGAGAAGAATTTTTCAGCAATAACTAAAAAGAGAAATTAAACCAAAAACAAAATAAGTCCAAGTGATAATATGATTAGATCTATGAGAACGACCTACGATATATATATATATATATATATATATATATATATATATATATATATATATATATATATATATATATATATATATAACTTATGTGAGAATATTAAAACACTAAAAGATCAAACCTTAGTAACTCAAAAAAAGAATCAAAAAAACAGATACCAAATGATGCGTGGATTGATAGCTATTCAATAATATCGGTTTTGTACATGCAGGTATCGACCGATCAGAAAAAAAGTGAATCGATTAAGAAAAGATTAAAAGATTTAAATGATATGGATCAAAAGATTACAACCAAAATAGATGCTTTCAAAAGAAGATCATGAAAAGAAGCATATTGCAGCCAATACTAGTAGTCATAAAAAAGACTTAAGTGAAAGAATTGATAGAGTTACATCAGAAATAGAAGAAAACACACAAACATTTAAAACCGAATTAAACACAGAAATGGCAATAGAGAATATGAATTAATAAAATAACTGGTGACATTATTTTTAAAAAACTTAAATGATCATAAAACATGTTTGATAAATTAGACAAGAAACTAATACCTGGAAGCATATTGATTTACAATTTTTGCAATATAACGGATCTTGCTGCTATAGTTGGTACAAAAATGGGGCATGTATTTATACTAGGCATGAAGAGGGTGAACAAATAGAAAAATACGTTGCTTTTTTTCGGGGGGGGGGATAATTCTCTGGTTTGATAACATCCCAAATAATAACTACTATTTATGGATTTGACTATGCTCCATCATTTTGTATTGAGAAAAGTTACACATAATATATACTTCACATTATTATGTCATTCAAATAATACAAAAACTGGTTTATATACCATTCTATTTTCGACTACACAGATGACATTGACTTCTATATTAGATTAGTGGTGAATAATATAATTCTTGCTTCCTTAGTACTTAGCAAATAAAAACCTTAAATTGAAAATGCATTGAAAATAAGTTAATATTTCAAATGAAAGAATCACGAACATTTTATTTTGAAGATAACAATGTTTTAGTATTTTCAACGAGAAAAGGTTGTGATAGAGAAGAAGGATTTTGATTCTTATTTGATATCAGAGACATTATTAACATTTGCTACTATTAAATCGCATGGCAACAGCAGCAGTTATGATTGGTGGAACGATGTTTAATGCTTTAGCATTGACATGAAGTAATTTTATGTTTCAATTATTTGATCCAAATGGTTCAAATGAAGAAAGAATACGACATGATACAACGATGAAGAATTGTATAAGAAGAAAAAAAACGAAAAAAAAAAAAACAAACAAAAAAACAGCACGAGTTTAACGGAAACAGTGCAAAGTCACTCAATTACCTGAATGAAAGTTAAGAGAACAAGGTTTGGTTACTCGGAACGTAAATAATTTGGAGAAGCTTGTTCTCTTGGTTCTTTTACTGATCCTGGTGCTATTTCAGAGAAAATTTGTATTTATGTGGGAGTATAATTATCAATAGGACTTAATGCGTTCTCATCACTCTCACGATTCTCAAACAAAAATGTAGGTAATTAAATAGATAATAATGGCAGCATACAGAAAATATGTAACTCCTCACAAACAGGAAGAAGCACCACAGTGTTTTAAACACCGTAATCAACAACACCATTGTATTACACATACACAAAGTAGTATTGAACCTGAACAAATGCTTCAAGTGATAATACCTAGGAGAAGACCCTATGTCTTGATTGTTCCTGTTAGATTTTTATTTCGTTCGATATAAATGTAAAAGGAGATGCTAACAATGTGCACAATTTGGGAAGATTGTTTATTATAGTCAAAACCATTTCTTATAATAGTGATATAAAGTTCATGTTAATTGATTAAAACATTTTTATTGTGTTTAAATATTTGTGGTTACATGTATATGTGAGAACAAACAAAATATAGCAAGGAATTAGTACCGAAAACCTTGGAAAGTTCATATCAGGAGCGGTTAATGCATGCTCAGTTTATTCAAGATGGAAAAAATGTAGAATACCACTTGATTTCTAGATACTAATCGATCATTGTACATTGTATCCTTTTGTTCTTCCTCAAGAGTAGAGATGAATAATTACATTAGAAAAAACATCTGAAGTAGTAGAAGGTGCATGCCAGGGTTATGAATTAAAATGGCAAATTCTGTGAATAAAAGTACAAAAATGGAATTCTTTTCTTTTATGATTATATCGCGCGAGAGAAATTTATTGAGTAGGTACTAATACGACCTTAACAAATGTCATACTTTATTCATTAAGAATGAGTTTTAAAGGAGTATTGATACTGTGTTAAAAGACAGAGAAAGTAATCCTGAAAAGTATTTCAATACAGCAATAGAAAAATATAGATTACTGTGGAAGGATTAACAAACATGTTTAATCACACGGGTGTAAAATGAATCAACAGTTTGCGGAAACTAGCAATGTTAGTGTTAATGATTTTTATACGGATCACCACTTGTATGGCTGGATTTGAATGAAAATGAATATGGATTAGCTGATGTTCAACACGGAAAACACATGTATACAAACAGAAAAAGGTAAACGCAGAAGTATACAAAATGTATATGTATTGTGTGTCTGATATTCAGGTAAATCTTCAGAACAACCAAATAAAATTTATAATTTTATTTTTTGCGTAAATTACAATGTTAGTAAAGAGGAACTAGTAAACAAGGATCAGTTTAAAATATTAGATAATGATGAATGGGTTAAATGCATAATGTTTGGAAAGTGTAACATATGTAATAAGAATGGTGCAGTTGAGCAAGAAGGTTGTATTATATATGGTTTTTAACGTTAAAGCAAAAATAAATGACAAAACAACACAAGTCAACAACAAATTAATTCTTCTGAAAAAGGTAATAAGATGGTTACAAACAAATTTATGTCCTTACGAAATAATTATAGATGCAATGAAAAGGGGTAATATCATATAATTGAACTTCGACTACATTTCTGACATTTTTAAAGATGACCATAACGTAAAGGACTATAATCTGGTGTATCAGATACTGAACAAGCTAGATGGAAACAGCTAAATATAAAAAATGTTAGCCTGGTTATAGAGGTATGGAAGTTATTTTCCAATTTTGTACAAAATCAGGTACTATGAACGAAACACGAACTATCGTTTCATTTATATATGACTGATGTACATCAAAACAACCAACCAACATAAAAATCCAGTATAAAATAAACTAAAACCAATTAATATGGAAAAAATTGATTGCATCGACTTTTCTAGGTCCCTAGTTAATAAATCCTTTTAAAAAGAAAAATATGTTTAGTTGTGCGAATTAATTTTGTTCAATAAAATTAAGTGTTTTTATGAATAATACGTAATAGTGTAATACATTTATTTGATTTTATTATCTCGGTTAAAAATTTTAATCAATTAAATCTATACAATTCTAAAATTAGACATTATAAACTATATTTACATAACTGGCTTATATGCATCGTATATAAACACAAACATGCATATGTGTGGTTTTTTATGGGTAATGTTATATATTTATTACAAGTTATTGAATGTAATTAATCTATTCAGACATAAAATTAAATCATAAATCAAGAAAATTTAATTTCTCTATGCTTAAAGCAATAAACTGGTATTTATATGGCTTTCTTAGAATTCATACTCAATGATAACTTCCTTGTTATCTGTTAAAATTATGTGTACATACTGTATTGACCTAATTACTATTTTATACTTCCCCGTTTACCTGTACAGAGTTCTATAGGCATAATGTATTGATCAGGTAGTCAAACCATACCGTAATTATTTATCCAAAATTTTGAATGTTTTTTTAAATTTTTCTTTAAATGTTATAAATTTAAAAGATAAAATAATTTGTGGTAGCCATTCATAATTAAATACATCGTAATTGTTTTGGCTTATTGATTAATACCCTCATACTGTACTGGGTTTTAAATTAAAGAGTGACGTGCGGTTTCTCGCTAAAGTCCGCTTTGTGGTATTTGGCTCGAAAGCGGTAGGACTTAATAATATTTTATTTTTATAAATTAGGTTATAACCTCAAAGCTGTTATCCAATAGTATTTTTTTTTTATTTAATCTGCATTATGGATCAAAATCTTAGGAGTATCTGAACTAAATAGCGAAGGGCTTGAAACCGCCTCACTCGCTTCAGCTTCTTACGCGTGGATAACGCTAGGGTTTAATAATTAATAATTTATTTAGTAAGAGTTGTAACCTCTTGCATTATTTTTTTTTTGTTTAATGATGTGGCCTGAGCTAAGATTCATATATATAATTCCTTGTCTTCGTATGCGGTAGATATTACCACTGCCTATTGCAATAACATCAGCTGATTCAGATTTAGGCGTAGCTCTAAACGTTCTATGAGATCGATTGAAGATATAGCTAGTGCATGAAAAAAAAAAATGAAAAAAAAAAAACAACATTTTGTCGAACACTGAATAAAGGCACACCATTTCCTCATTCTTTTCTTCTTCCTCCTACTACTATTACGGGACAGTGCTGACAGAGACTCGACCATTCAATGGATAACTCTGAACGTTTTGCGGTCAATGAACTCTCCTGAAGAAGGTACAATGAAACTTAGATTAAAACTTCAAGATGTATATGGGACTTGTTACGACTAGGGGTAATGTAACAAAAGAAAAAATTACACAAACAAGCTTTCAAGATTTACAAATAAATTTAATTTCTTAAAATATTAAATATTTCAAACAAACAAAGTGAAAGAATTAAAATTAACTTACAGTTTAGAAATTCCTAAATAGTCCTAAATTGTTCTATTGTTCACTGATCCGGAAGTTATCAAAAATATTCCGAATGAAGAATGTTTCGAATGAAAACACCACTGTGCTGATGTACTAACAAGAATAAGTTATATCCAAAAAATAATAATTCCGAACAAAACCTTGTGAATGTAGAATATTACACAAATTCTAAAAATGTGTCCAATAATTTTAAAGGTGCTGAATAATTCTTAAATCTTTAAATGTCAGTATTTAATCCCAAAAGTGTAGTCTGGAAATTTTTCTGAAGTAGCAGTACTAAATCCAAAATGTACTGTATAATAATTTCTCTGAAGCATAATATCACATACAAAGAACTAATTTCGTTAAAGACCTCTCAAGCTGACGAAACTATGTAGAATGACGAAGGCTGCGAATACATCTTATTTTATAGTTTCAGTACTGCGTCATTGAAACAAACCAAATTCTTATTCCGTCTCAAATCAACACCTTAATATTACGATCTTACTAGTTAACTTCTGGTCAACAAAATGAATCATTCCTGAATTGCGAAATCCAGGTCAGGTCAAGTGCAAAACTCACACGCTGATCACGTGACATGATTAATGCTTCAAACGATAATATTGATTTTCCCAGGACCAATGTACTGGATCACATTGAAATTACCGTATATGTGTACTCTGCAAAACGACACCTATTAGACTATTATACAGCGGTCATAAACTAATAAAACTATACCATTATTTAAAAGAAATGATACATAATTCCTTAACAGACTCTATGGTGCAGTGGACAATCCTAGCTCCAGTGATGGGACTAGAGATGGAACGTATAAGCAAACTTGAGTTTATTTTAATTTATTAACAATCCTAAAATCATAGGACATTTAATGTTTCTCGAAATTCAAATATAAGTTGCATCAGTTTAAGATAGAAGCACTCATTCACTTAAGATCACATTTTTGGTATTGTTACGACTAGGGGTAAATGTAACAAAAGAAAGAACGACTAAAACAAGCTTTCACAATTTCCAAAAATACAAATTTAATTTCCTAAAATATAAAATATTTCAAACTAACAAAGTGAAAGAATTAAAAATAACTTACAGTTTAAAATTTCCTCAATTAGTCCAAAATTGTCCTATACACTTCAATAATCCAGAAGTTAATCCAAAGTATTCCGAATGAATGAATGTTGCGAATGAAAGACTGTTCCGAATGAATGGGTCTGGAATGTTCTGATATACCAATGATTTTCAGTTCTAAATCCAAAATATTAATAATCCCAGGTAAACTCCTGTGAATGTAGAGTATTGGTAAGTTCCTTGAACAATAGTACTTATATCCAAAATGTACTATGTAGAGAACAGATTTTCCACCAGCTGATTTTACAAACAATAGATAAACTTCCTCTATAACTCTATGATCAGGAGAACTGCTAAAGAATGAGGAACGCAGTGGTTAAATATCATTATATAACGATCTGCTGCGCAAAAGCGAATTAAAATCTCTAGTACTACGTTCTAGCACTATCCAGTAAACAAGGTATTCTAACCAATCAGAAACCAGGTCACGCATGACACCAATGAGTCAATCGCGTGATCACAATTTAATGTTGAACTGACCGACATAATTATTGATTTTCCCTGGACATAAACATTGAATTCATTGTTGACGTACATATGTACTTTACAAATAGCGTAGGCTACTAAATTAAAAAATTATAATGCAATGGTTATAAACCCAAATGAAAACTATTATAATTTTAAAGATGATACATAAATCCGTAACAGTATGATTAGAACACAATATCTTTTCATTATGGCATAGTTTGATATGAAAAATAGAAATATCAATTCTACTATTGATTTAATATTTAGTGATAGAACCAGATATTTAGACTGAAAATTTAATTATATTCATAGCTGTTAAACTTTATTAAAGTCTTGGGAAATACTCACTGGCTATAACAATAACAAGTAACAACTGATATTCAAAGCTTTACGATACAAAGAATAAATTATCAGCTGGGCCTTGGGAAACAATATATGACTACACAGTCAAACTTGCAATTATTATTATTATTATTATTATTATTATTATTATCATCATTATTATTATTATTATTCCCTGATTCCTATTACTATTGCACTTAAAGAGTTATTATTGATCATTATGAGGTCTGCAAGAAACACTTGACCTTTATTATCAAAACAATAAATATCGGAGGACTTCACAGCTCAGCTTTTCGAAATGACTTAATATAAAAAACGGCACAAAAACTGATGATGTAAAATATCCCGAAACATCAAACATCGTGAAAATGATGTAACTTTTATTGAATTCCATTTTATAAGGTGCATCTAAGCAATAAGTTTGTCTGCATTTGTATTTTATGTATCCCGGATTTTGGTTGTACATTCTGGTGGACTCTCTCCAAAATTAGAAGCGTGTTCAGGATATTGTGTTGTAACATGTTATCCCTTCCTCTTTCTGCATGTAGAATGGTGTTATTAAGATCGTTAATCTTCTTCTTGACTACAAACGGGTCATTATACAGCTTCTGTAGCTTTGGTGAAATGCCTTTGTATCTAGCTTCATCTATGACCCAAAACAAACCCACAGGATTGTACCTGATCTGACAGAGTTTTACGTAGTATAAATCCATATGACGCTTTGCTGTCATCGTCATATACGTCTGGCTACATCATGTGCATCCTGCATTATATTCATCAAGATATCTACATATTCCCCAAGAGGGAATAACTTCTTTATTCCTCGTTGCTATTCAGAAAACTATTTCAGCAGGCAATATAATTTCCCCACCAAGCAGCAAAAGGTTCGGCGTGATACCAGTAGATTCGTGTGATGTGGCACTGTATGCTGCTGCTAAACATTGTAAATGCAGATACCAACCTTGTTATTAATCTTTAAAGTATGCCCTTTTCATCCTAAGCAATATGTGGTTAAAACGTGCAGCTTGGCCAGTACATCAAGGGCTCGCAGAACTTGTTCTTGTTCTGAGAACTCCTAACATTCTTCTGCAAAATTCAGAACATATGGTAAATTAATGCGCTTCATAGCCCCCATCCAACGCCCATATAAGCTAATAAGGACCATGGACATTCATATCGAGAGATTTTTTCATCCAACATCTTATGAACGCAAGTTACCCTGACTTATCGGGTATAGGGAAAATCTCTATTCACTTTTATTAATGATCTGTGAGAACAAAAAGTATGTACTCATTTCCACTGAGTGTTCTCTGCTATGATCCCAATACATATGTAGCTAACCTACCTAAATAAGGCCACCACTCCTATGAATCACAGTGATGTTTTTGGTTTCTTATTGAGCCCCATGTCTGCTGCACAGATACCACACCTCGCGACCAAATTGTTAATGTCCTCTCTCACTTTGACCAATAAAACCTTTGAAAACCTTTTTCACATGTTTTTCTAGATTCTAGGAGACCTGACAGCATTGTGTCGTGCATTCGATACATTATATCCCTTTCTAGCACTATGAGAACCACAAATATCAAGTATTGTCCTGTTCCATTTCTTCTAAAACATTTCTTGAATAGTACCTACTCAACTGTTCGAAGTGAATCCCACACTAACCAATAGTGTCGTACGCTGGACTTGATGATGTTCTGATTGTACCAGCTCGGCTCGCGTTGTCTCGTTTTGCTGCTAGGATGGTTCATATGTCTTCATCAGCCACTTGTAACGTTCTCAGCTTTTACTTGTCGTAATTTCCATACCACAGCAACCGGTGGTCACTCTTAGATCTCAAGTCCCTAAAAGAAACCATAACCTCAGTGTTCTCTCACGTTATCTCTTCAATTGTTCCATCCTCTATCGTAGACTGAGCTCTAGTCTACAGACTTTCAAGATTTCTGATGTTCGAATAAGAACACTTAAGATGACCCCCTCTGAGCCCTCTGCTTTCTTGGGGATTATAAGTTGATATTCTTATCGTGTAGATAAGCTTCCCATCATTTTATGCTACCTCTTTCGACAATTAATACAGTTATTCCATCATGTCAAGTTCCGCATAGGTGTAGTCTCAAGGATATGAACATCTAATCAGAGCATGCTTAGCACCACTTCAGAATTCAAGACAGATAGTATCTATATCCATTGTGCAATATATCCTTTAGGTTCCTTCATAATATCTCAACTAGTCAGGGCCTTTTTAACATGTTCAAGTGTTGTGGTACAAAGAAGGCTTTCACTTGCGTGTAAGGTCCACGTGTGGCCGCACAAATTTGGTAAAATCTTTCACAAGTCTGCAGTTATCCAAGGGAGTTAAGATGTAGCTTCTCGTTCTCTTTTCTTATACATCTTAATACATGCTTATTGGTTTGCATATAATTAGCAACATTTTTAAAGTCCTTCATAAATTGTTATGCTCATGTTGCTATCCAAACTTCTCATAATTGCGATTATCGTCTCCTACGAGCCCAATATAGAAATTCGAAGGAACTATTCTCTTTACATTAACCTACCATTTATTGTCCTGGCAATTAATGCTAATGATCTCAAGAATTTACATGAGGTAAGTCGACAACATCCCTTGCAGAACATGGGTAATGATTTCACTCAAAAGAATGTATGTGCCTGCATTTCAGATCTCGATGAATGTTTGAGTTCTCCATGCGAGCACGGAGACAACAGTACAAACACCAGTTCGTTTGCGTCAGCCAAGCTAATATTTTATATCATTTTTTTGTGCGAGGTCTCACTCCTCCTCACAAACAATATGGCCCAAAAATTCAGTCTCTGTTTTCAAGATGAGACATTACTTGGGTTGCAGTGTCAAGACAGCCTTTCGTATCCTTGACAGGACTTCTTCTAAAACGCAACATTTACTCATCAGGGTTACAAGCAAGCACATTGATGGCATCGATCTATGTTAAACAAGTCTATGTCTGTCATTGCAAGCCCTGCTGTCCACACTTGACAAAACGTTGGAAAGTTCCAGGGGCTTGTTTAAACCAAGGACATTGTATTTTATTCAAAATGTCCATATCTGGTGACAAAGGCAGTTTTTTCTTGAACTTGAAGATTAACTCGTATCTGACGGTACTCCAGAGATAAGATCAGAGATGAAAAAGGGCACATCTTCCGTAACTGAATCAGGGAAGTTTTATACTCAACGTAGAGGAAAAGCATTACTTTGTCAGTGCAGTCAATTTTATGTAATCCACACATGATCTGATATTGTAATTTGTCTTGACTAACACAATAACTAAGGTAATGTAATTTTTTATCACCCCTTTTTCCTCTAGCTCTTGTACGACCAACTGCACCTCTTCTGCAAATATTAAGAACACTCTCCGTGACGGTTGCTTAACAGGTATTGCATTACCAATGTTTATTGGGTGCTTTCTCGTAGTTCTTAAGCCCAACTCATTTTCATCCTGGAAATGGTATCCTGAGACATAGTAATCCTATCATTTTCTTCATGGCTGCTCTTCGTCTTTATTGCATCGTTATACAACCCCTTCAAGTGCTCTAGTACTTTGTAGCTTGCATTCTCAAGAGCATGTTCTTGTATTTCACTGAGCTTGATCGTATTCACCATTCTTTTTATCTCCAATCTGTCAACTTTCTTCTCGTTAGATTGATATTCAATTCGTCGTACGGCGTTAAAATTGACAGATTCTACTACATCTTCCACATCACAAATAATGGTGTGCACACCATTATTGTTCTGTCCATGCCCCACGATCGCATCTTGCTGTATAGATACACTTGCCAGAAACAGATTTAAGAATGTGACTTTCTGAGTCAACATGAATGGGATCCATGATTACTGAATATTTATATGTAAAGCTCCACCTGGTTTGATGACTCCTTTACTAAGTAGAATGTGTACTGGACTACCTTTTAAATTTTGAGGCAAATCAATGCCAAGAAGTCCTCTGTCTTCTGTTTACCTTACTATCACTTCTCTGTCGAGTTTCAATGGTCCTAACTCAATATGGAAAATAGCATTCCCAAATTCTGTTAGTGGTGTGTCACCTTCTCCCGCCAGATTTACATCTTTCTGCAACTCTGTACGCTCCTCTTCTGATAATTCCTTGCAAACTCCATTTGATATTATTGTTTTTCTTGCACCGCTGTTACCTCTAAAAACAAAATAAACTGCGCTTCTTCTATGGATCCTTGTATATAAATTATATCATATTTTGGAAGCATGCGTCTAATAACATCTGTTTAGTCTTGTGTCCTATGATTGAATTTCTGATCCAGTGGTCCCCGTTGCAGACAGGACTATGCTTTGGTCGTGAAAGCCAGTCCTTTATAGTTTAAAGTTTAAAGCATTGAAATCACTGTTTCTTGCACTGTCTTTTTGTCTCTCTTGATACTAGGTTTCTCCAGATTTTCGTTCAGATATATTGGTTTGCGCTGTAATCTGTGTCAATCTCAATGGACAGTCTCGTAAAAGGTGACCCTATTCAGAGCATGTAAAACAGAGATGAATGCGATCACTGCCTGGACCTATTCCTTGAATGGTGAACTCCTATTTGCATCACCCATTCCTTGTCTCAATTCCGCCTATAACCATTCTATCATATCCAATAGTTTTGGAAACAGATCTATTCAGGTTTACTCATTGGGTTTTGGGGAATCAATTTTCACATCATTCTCTAAATTTCCATTAGTTACACTGGATAGAGCTGCATTTTGGTTATTCTTTGTGTTACTATGTTTAGTGTGCGCTGGACAGGTTTATCAACATAGATGCTTCTCCTAATGATTCATATTCTACACTCTCATCTGACTATGTTTCCTCTGGTGCTTCCCCTTCCAGACATGTCCTTACATTTTCTGTTATAATGGAAGTCACTACAATTTGAATAGTTCTTTGTCGGCATGAAATTTGCAAGATAGCAACCAGACTCATCGACATCAGTTTGTTCTTTTACATCTTCGACTTGAAACCGGGCGTATTTATCAGACGGTTCATCCATAAATTTCCTTAGTAGATCTTCTCATCTTGTCTTCCAATCTCTATCAAGAAAAGTTTCATGGTGCATGCATTTCTGCTCTACAGCTTCCCCCGACACAGGTTCGATGAGTCTCTGATTACGCATGCTGAATTGTCCTGTGTAGGTCTTGGCTGCCTCTATAACATTGTATCTTGTATTCAACTCTTACACAAGCGCTTTGATTTTGTTAAAGTTTTCATCGAAAGCTAGGTAAATACGAAATATCCAGCTGATCCATGTAACCGCGGCAGCAATTCGTCTGATTTATATTCTTCTATTTTCTTCCCTCGGCTACTGCTGTGAAACGATCCATTTACATTTTGCAGCAGTCTAATAGCGGGAAGTTTTACACCACTGACCCTAACACTGTTAGTTCTTTTTGTTGAAGCCCGTCCCGTCTCATACCATGACTTTATCCGGAAATATCCGAACTGTACCCTTCTGGTTCTAATTCAGTCTTATTTGATGAGATCAGATTACTCTCAGCAGCATCGTCTTCATTTACCAGTAACAATCTAGGTCGTACTAAAGTCACCATCGGTCTTCTCTTTTTGACTCAATAAATACGTCTGTTGGCTTCTCAGTAAGAGAAATCTGCTACGTAGTTAGAAAACCGTGCAATTTTAAACAACTTTTCAACTCTACGTTTTTCTCAGCTGGACTAGTATGCGTCCTTGACCAGTGGTATAGGGCCAGTACATTATGCTACATTGTCAATATCTCATTTTTTTACTACTTTTGTAGTAAGTTTTTAACATTTGACTAAAACCACATTTGAAAGCATTTCCACCCAAATTTGTAACTGTAAGTACTATTTTACTGTATTTTCAGGGATATAGGCTTAGTGTTTTTATGAAAAGCCGTAGGTCACTAACATTCAAAATGATAAGAAAACAATTGACCACTAACACTCAGAATTTGATGAAAAACCCTAGGCAATTTAGCAAAAGATTTTATTACAAATCAACGGTCACTGTCTCTTAAACTTGGACACTAACCCTCACAATTTTATGAAAAAAAAACCATTACCCACACTTCAAATTTTATTAAAAACCGTTGAACACTAACCTTAAACATTTTATGAAAAACCACAGTAAAATGTACGGGCTATAGTTTTTCATAAAATTGGAGTGTTAGTGACTGATGATCTTTCATACAATTTGGGGGCGGGGGCGGGGGGGGGGGGGGGGTAGTGGCCTACGGTTTCTCATACAATTTCATAAAATCACAAGGACACTAAATCTCAAAATTTTCTTAAAAAGTTATGACTGAAACGCTAAAAGTTAGAAACTTGAGTGAATATGCTTTTATATGTAGTTTTAGGTAAATATTTTTAAAAAATAAAAAAGGTAAAAAATTGGGTACAAATGAGAGGCAACTGAGTCAGTACTTTTTCACGAAACGCTCTTTACAATGCAGTGTATTGTACAGATGGACCAGGGCGTACCTCCTTATAACACTGACCAAGCAAGCAAGCTTTTCCAACTGCTAAAATGTGGAATTTAGTCGAAATGTGTTTTAAAACAGTGTTTATCACCAAATTTTTCACAAATCGACCAAACAAGCAAATATGGGTCAAAAATGTAGTCAATTGTATTTGTGCCTGAGGATGCAAGATTATCCAACTAATCTCTATAACGGCTCTGACCTAACCGTGAACTTCTGCAGCAACATCTCACTGGTCATCATTGTCCCATACATCACTCTCATAACTCCGGTACGACTTTACTGACAGCAGCTGCAACACTTTTTTTCAAATTAATTGGCGTGTGTATCTCAGAGTTTTCTTGCCTTGTCTACCAGAGTCTCTGACATTATGACTGTAGTGATAAATCGTATTAACCTATTTTCTTCATCATAAAACATACATCTTGCTACATTCCTAATATAGTCTGTTGTTTCTTCGCTGTTCGTGATCAAACTTTATTCCTCTTCACTCACTGGTAACATCTATTCATATTTGGCTGATTAGTCTTTCAAAACAAAGTCCTAACCATATCAACTCTTGTCAATTACGGACACATCCACAAAGTAACATTCGGTACCAGCATCTATTTTGAGCTCAGACGACTTTTCTTCGTCATGAATCTCGTCCTTGTCAAATAAATGGCCAACATCTTGACCTTGGGTCCTCTTCATACCCATTATTTCTTTAGGTAGTTCAGGAATTGGTTACGTTATAAACAGACCCGATCCAAAAATACTCTCAAAGAGAAACATATCCACAACGAAAATCGACTATCTGCATCTGCACATTTCCTGGGCCTAGGTTTGCATCTCTGATTTCATTCTTTAAATAAGTTGATTCCAACACTTGGCTCCAAAAAAGCTGTAACAAAATAGCGATGTCGAGTCTTAGCCACTCAATAAATCGCTCTGTACTCTTTACAGCCCATAAACTCTTCAGGGAATATAAGTCTTGCCAATTTAGACCTCAAGAGGTCTTTGTGATTTCCTGGTGAGGTGGGTCCTCTTCATACCCATTATTTCTTTAGGTAGTTCAGGAATTGGTTACGTTACAAACAGCTTTAATGATGGGACAATGGGTTTAACGCAAACTTAAGTTCATTTGCATGTATTAAGAGCCATCAAATCACAAGACATTTAATATTTCCCAAAATTCAAATCTCATTTGCATCACGTTTAGTTAGAGGCGCTCGCTCGCTTGATATCACAATATTGATATGTATTAAGTTACAACTTAACTTAAATAACTGTTCATGCTGGTAGAATTTGATTCAACAATTTTAAAATATCAAGGTTTGAACGTGAAGATTTAATATTAATTTAATATATAGTGATAGACTTAGAAACTTGGACAGAAAAGGTAATT
This sequence comes from Margaritifera margaritifera, assembly GCA_029931535.1. Taxonomy (NCBI): domain Eukaryota; kingdom Metazoa; phylum Mollusca; class Bivalvia; order Unionida; family Margaritiferidae; genus Margaritifera; species Margaritifera margaritifera. The sequence goes on from JAQPZY010001125.1 coordinate 162,809, forward strand.
ATAAGTTATAATAGTCATCATTATTTATTATAAGGTGTATTGATTATAAGGTGTACAAGAAACACTTAACTTGACCTCCCAAGATTATGAAAATTAATGTTTGCATGTAATATAGCCGTTTAGTCAAATCCTTTGAGCTAAAATTATTGATCTTTAAATATAACGCTGAAATAATAAATATCATGAAAACCTTTTCGTTTTTAAATACGATATAATTTGTATTATTCCCTGTACATAGGTAGTAGTCAGTCGGGGAACCATCCCACTGACTACCTCACAATTCATTAAAAATGCGAGTTACTTTACAGGGAATAATAGTTAACACTAATACATGGTATTAATCCTAATTCTAAACCCAATACAGAATTAAATATTGGCTACTTTATATGGGAAATAACAAGAGAGAGGGTGACAACTGACAAATGTTCATAGTTTTAAAGTGTCTAAAGTCGCTTAAGAAGAGAGAGTGGGAGAGCAAGAAAAGAAAATATATTTAGTGTAACCATTTTATACACGTATACTCATATATAAGTTCATATACACATACATATATACATACAAAGATAGAATATCTGCCTGAATCAAGCGAATAGCGGACTCAACGCATCCAGTGGGTGAAAAACTTCATATCATGAAAAATTAATATCCTCTTTATGCGAGATTTAAGAACTTACTATTCGACCTGGCGTAAGGTTTGTATTAGAAACATTATTTTCCTTGCAAAGTTTGTAAACATAATGCTTAAGGATTGTGGATTATTGATTCCTGGAAAACAGTAACTAATTGATACCTTGTCTTGCGTACTAACTTATATGGACTTATTACAACCGATAGTAAAAGAGATGGTCTGCCTGTTCTCTCAGAGTCACCGGAAGCGACATTCGAACACCCGACCACTGACAAGCTCTTATATTCCACCCCTTCAAAATTATGTAGGTGGCAGGGACAATTCTGCCGTTTGCTGGGTGGCAACCGCTGGGTAACAACCGCAGGGACGATTCTGCAAGCGCGCGCTCGTATGGGCAACCGTACTTTTCTGCTGATAACAACAAAACGCTTCTTTAATCAATCTAATTAAACTTCTCGATTACCAAGACAATTAATTAAGTGTACCTTTATTGAATGTAGGTCTAGATAGTACAAATTATGAAAATTTGAAACTGTTTAATCGCTGTAAACTGAGTACCTTAGCAACCCCTAACTGAGCCAACTATCGTGTTCTGAACGAGCAAAATCACACAACGAGTCTGAAAACGATGAATGGATTTACTCATAGATTCGTAGAATAAAATCCTGAATTTAAACAGGATGAATAGTGACGATAGAATAGTTTATATCCGGATACGAAATATAGGTCGAAATGGTACTGACCAATCACTTGGAATTGTGGGACAAAAGGTATTAACTAGAAAAGATATGTTGTGTAATTCGGTATAGGCAACACTCCCACGCCATTTATTGCACTGAAAAGAACAGTACACAAATAGAACATCAGTTATTAAAAATGTACCGAGACTAGAACTTCTTCCCATAAAGCTACTACTACTACTTCTCCTACTACTACTAACACGGCTAATACTGTTACTACTATTTTTACCACTTCTGTGGTTGCTGATACTTCTTCTATCTGTACCACATTGTATTTAATGTTATTAGTGGGAAAGATCTCTAATAGCTGTGGTCAATGTTGTAAACGTTCAACTAAATCGATCGAAGTCACTGAAAACTGAAACAAAAACATGTCGTTGGATACCCATTAGGGAATACAACACCAGAGTTGCTGTTCTTACATATATTATCAATTAAAATGCAAGGAGACTCGTTTCTAAGCAAAAATACGAACTTTACAACATTCATTTTTATCTTTGATTGTCTGTTAACTATTATAGTTTTACCGTGCACGTTACAAAATTGCTGTCATTGTTAGGCTTGCGTAGCCAATCTAATAAATCTGTCAGGAAGACGATAAATACATCAGACATAAATTAACGTTGATCCTTTCTTGATCTACACCCATGTCGTGCTGGTTTTTACTCCCATCAATGCATTGGATAAGGCTCGTTCAAGGTATTTTCCTTGTTTATCTTTAATCATTCTTTTGATGACTCCGCGATACAAATGTGATGGTCCTTCCTCATAATTAATTGACAAAGTATACAGTACATTTTAGAACATTGATCTTCGAAATAAACATGGAGAGACTGTAATCATATTCATCCCCAATAGTACGTGTTCCTTCGGACAAAACACATCACAACTTCCCCATTACCATGACAGAAATTTTACAATTGGAAAGCACTTTTTTTAAGAGACTGGTATATGCATAAATTTGTTACAGAATTGTAATTGCTCTTTAAAGGCGGGACTAGAGGGTTGAAGTTGGATTTAAGTACGATATAAATATTGTCCTTGCACAAAGCCTTCCTGCTTGGTAGTCACACAACCACTCTGCCGTTTCTGATAGAAACTAGCAAGAGAGAGAGAGAGAGATGCAAGACATATTTTTAAGTTATATCTCACCGCCACCAGCTTTGTTTGGGTCTAGGGTGATGGGAGTGGTGGGAACTGAGAATCAAGAGCCGAGAAAAGCACAGTAGTAGTAGTAAGGATTACCGGCACGTCAGCAATATACTAGCTATATGGTGCAAATTAAAACTAAAGATCTAAAAATGTAAATATAAAGAATTGCAAAAATACATGAGGATAAATTATTCCAAAAAGAAACGTAAACATGAGTTCACTGAGAAACAGGCTGAGATTTAATATTTATTACATGGATGTTGTATACCATGCTTTTATCCATTTCGTTTGTAGAAAAATAATTATCCCGAGACCTTCAAAAACAAAACCTGGATTTATATGATCTTGCACGTGCGTCTGTGCGAGTGTGTCCTTACGTGCAAGTTTTTTGGTTGTTTTTTTATTTTATTTTATTTTTCTTTACTTCATTATATCTCCTCTTATGCCACATTAGTTTTAAAACCCAAAAGTTTGGCATGAGATTCAAATATGTTTGTAAATGCATACAACGAGTTTAGACATTTGATCCGTCTCTCTTGGATGAGTTGATTGGTTGGTTTAAATAGCACTTTCAGCACTTTATTTCGCTTTATCATGCCGAGGAAATCGGAACAAAGTAGCACTCCCAAGGACACACCGAGGCAGCCGTCCAGGGCTGGCCCTTACGGGTATTAACAACGCTTTTGCATGTGGCTTGGCATTTGTGTATACGAGCGAATAAGGAAGATGGGCCTTTGATAATTCAAAAAAGCGCGAGTATATGATTTTAATAAAACTCCGATAAAAATAACCTATATTATATTTTCCTTGGGATCACATGTGTGTTTAAATCATAAAATTGACATAATCGGCTTAATTCAAATAATCTTCCATCTTTTTATTGTATTTCAACTCATATTTTCCACATGACTTGGCACAGACAGAAACAATTGTCCAGTAGCTTGAATATGCACAGCGTTGTAATGGTATCAATACAAAGAGAAAACAAAATCATCTACCTCTTGGAGCTTTCTTATCACATGTCGTTGTGAACGTAGATCCCAAATAAAAATCAGAATACGCGTACAAAGGCAGCGTTGACAATGGGGGACACATTTCTTTACTGCACATTGTGCATGCGCTCCACGTGCTTTCTCTAACAGTGGTGTCGGATTTGCTGCGCAAGTTGCTATTGCGCTGCGCCTCAGCACAGTGCATGCTGTATTTTGTTTGGAAACTAGACCGGGTGTTAGTATGGTAGGATGTTTAGAGTTTTCGAAATAGAGCGTATATACCTATTTACTGAAACACACCCGAAACGACAGAATCGAAAGGTGTGCAATAACCGAACCGAACCGACCAAAACAGCGTGTTGATGAAATAGGACCAAGTACAATGAATTAGAATTGTAATTACTATATCAATGCAAAGTGCACAGAAAGCTTCTGCAATAGAGATTATAAAAGACAGTGCTCATAACTCCACTCATCTATACAATGGCTGTTTCCTGTATGGTTCGAGGAAAAGTAGCGAGCCTGCAGTATATTCTATGCACACAGTAACGCAGCGGCCTTGTGCATAATTCGCTGTATTTTAAGCACACTAAGGACGTGAACTATTCTCTATAAGACCTTTGCACTTGTTTTTTGTTTTTCTTTTCTTCCTTATTTTCTTCCATCCTCTCCTCCTTCGTTCCTTACTATGCCTTCTTTTGTAAAGGTCTGAACTGATGTACATAGTGATCGACAACCAGCTGATGTACATAGTGATCGACAACCCGCCTGACGACCTGGACAGATCTTCAGTTTTCAAGGATTGCAAGCTGATAAGGAGACAAAAGGTCTGGGTTTGATAAATCTCTCTCTCTCTCTCTCTCTCTCTCTCTCTCTCTCTCTCTCTCTCTCTCTCTCTCTCTCGTTCAAAATGGAAATTATTAGATCATTGAAGATCTCATGGACTTTTTGACACAATCATACAAGTGAAACACTTCTTACCTCAGAAACATGGTTGTATGGTTTACAAATTGTATTGCCATGGTTTATAAATTGTATTGCCATTGTTTATAAATTGTATTGCCATGGTCTTTAAATTATATTGCTTTATTGCATCTGCTGAAAAAATAAATAATGTACGTAATAAATGCTTTTTATTATCATTAGCATTTTTTTTTTATCAAAAGGTATTTTTGTCGATAACACTTGTGTAAATAAATAAATAGATAGTTTTGAATATTTATTTTCTAGGTTTAGGACTCTCAAAATTGAAAATTCCTGTTCTTAAACCACCGGTTTTTGGTCCTGGACCCGGACTCGCTTTTTTCAAACTTGGGTCCATTGTAACCTGGACTTCCATTTATGTGGAGATGTGGATCTGGACTGCCTTTTTTCTTAATCATACTGGGATCCCTGAGGTTATCAAAGTTTCATAATTACACTAATGACTTATCTTACAAAAAGAGAAGATTTTATCTTATTAAGATCGTGTTAATTCATTCTACAAAATAAATAAATAAATGTCATCAAATAAAAAGTAATATAAAAAAATTACCTATGTTCCTATAAGATTTGTTTTCTTTAATCACACCTAAATATATTAACATATAAACTGAAATATAGGTAAAAAGGTTAGATTAATGAGTGGTCTTCTTGTCTATATTCGGCCTCCGTTTAACAGACTATCACATTTATACAACGAGTTTTACATCGACCGGATCATTTCTTACCTAAAACTTCATGTTCAACAGGCTAATGTTCCGACCGTAACTCCTTCTGTTGGATACATAATGATTAAAAGGTAGTTGTTGTCTACATACTTTTTGCGACTCTATTGTCTTAGCGATAGAAAGCAAGATGACCTTTATAAATTTAAGAAAAGCATAATCAATACATTTACCAGATACACGTTTATCCGACTGATTTGCAATGATGTTTATTTCAATGACGTATTTACTAATTAGGCATAATTAACAGTGAAACAACACAAAAGGAAAGCTTGATTGCACGTATATACATGTAGGTACATGTTCTTGGGGATAAGCTATGCTATTAATGTATCCAACTTTTGTTCATGCATAAGATTTCGTTGAACTAACGAGAGAATACTGTATATACAAACAGATAAAAAGAAGCAGAGATAAACAATGGACAGCATATGGAAAGAAAGGCAGAACATGGCAAGGTATACTAGAGACGGATTGGTACATTTGTAGACAGGTTGCCTGACAGGCACGTGCTGTGAACCACAAGTGATGAGTCAGTCAACACCCCCCCCCCTCCCGTGCATAATTAAGTGGTGTATGGTGTAAATGCTAGTAATGTCCTACTAATTGAATCTAAAGTGCCGTATTCCAAACTGCCCAGCTGATACAGTGTTCTACTGCCACCCCCTTACCTCATTGAGGATTAAAGGAATATGTGTACAGATACAAATAATTAGTATAACAATTGAATTGTTATTGAAACATGAAACTATGCTAATGAATTCATCATTTTGCCTAAATTCCTAAAACGTTTTGGTGGTTTACATTTAATATTCTAAAGACATAAATCAATATAACGCCTGCAGAGAAAACTGTATATTGGATTGAACTGATTGACGTTTAACAGCACATCATTCCTGAAAGGGTATATTGTGTCCGGCCTGGTCTAGGCAGGGTTCGAACACGCACCCTTCTGTTTCATAGTCCAGCAAGTTTGCTAGAAGAAAACAAATAGACTAGAATATATATATATATATATATATATATATATATATATATATATATATATATACATATATATATATAGAGAGAGACAGACAGACAGACAGACAGACAGACAGACAGACAGACAGACAGACAGAGATAGAGAGAGACAGAGACAGAAAGAATTACAAATATACATCAAACAGAGCGGAAAATGCTATCCCTGGATTCTACAGGAAAATGATTGATAACATTAGCAGAATTTTTAAATAGAAATAAATAATATTATCATACAGGTTGGAGAATTTTAATTCGTACGAATTAAAATTCTCTAACCTGTATGATAATATTATTTATTCGTATGTATATATATATATATATATATATATATATATATATATATATATATATATATATATATATATATATATATATATATATGAGAAGAAAAAAAAGAAATGCATTTAGATAGGCATCTAAAGTGCTGGCTTACACAAATAGGTCTGATGAAATATGACATTGACTTCAGAATGAGTAAGTGTACTGCCATCAGCTTTCTTAAATATCTAGAAGAAAAAAAACTCTAAGTACCAAGATAATAGTATTTAAAAATCGGGTCAGTACCTCTGTCAGATATGAGTGGAAGAAAATCAGACTGAAACTATGGCAGATATTATTCATTTCAATCCATTTACGAAATTTGATTACTGTTGAATCTTCACATTTTTCACAAGTTATTTTTTAATTTATATAAGGAATTACAACATTGAAGATTGGATAGAGGATAATACTGTATACTGCTTCAATAGAATATGAACATAATATATACAAGCTCTTAATATAAACATACACACTTCCACTGCCAACCACACCTTGAAAATTTCCATTTATATTTTATCTGGTTACTATAGAATGTATTAACTGAGAATCAACATCTAAACTCAACAAAGTTATCAATGTGAAATACAAATCTTTTGAAGGCACGCATTGAACTGTGCATTTATGTAAAGACAGAGCAAAAACTGTTGACTTGGCTAGCAAGGCATGCACTGAACTGTGCATTTGTGTAAAGACAGAGTAAAAACTGTTGACGTGGCTAGCAAGGCATGCATTGAACTGTGCATCTACTTAAAGATAGAGCAGCAACTGTTGACTTGGCTGGCAAGACATTAATTGAACTGTGCATCTACGTAAAGATTGAGTAACAACTGTTCACTTGGTTGGCAAGGCATTAATTGAGCTGTGCATCTACGTAAAGATTGAGTAACAACTGTTCACTTGGTTCGCAAGGCATTCATTGAGCTGTGCATCTACGTAAGGATAGAGCAAAACTGTTGACTTGGCTTGTAAGGCATTAATTGAGCTGTGCATCTTCGTAAAGATTGAGTAACAACTGTTCACTTGGTTGGCAAGGCATTAATTGAACTGTGCATCTTCGTAAAGATTGAGTAACAACTGTTCACTTGGTTGGCAAGGCATTAATTGAACTGTGCATCTACGTAAAGATTGAGTAACAACTGTTCACTTGGTTGGCAAGGCATTAATTGAACTGTGCATCTTCGTAAAGATAGAGCAAAACTGTTGGCTTGGCTAGCGAATTGATTAGTAGAATACCGTCAGGTACTTTTTCTTTTCAAAAGATCTGGAAGCAAAGTAAAAAAAAAGAAAAACAATAAAAAAGAATGTATGTTTCGCATTATGCACAAAACATTAATCATTCTTTCAAAATTTTACTTACATTGTCAACAATCAAAAAATTGGTTAAAATAGATAAATACCGTTGACAAAGGTTACTGTAGTAAATAAAACTGACAGTGTTAATTTGTGCATTACTTTGAGAATTTTCTGCTGGACTTCCAATGAATGGTTTTTTTTTTTTTTTTTTTAATTATTTATTTATTCCCCCAGACATGACGAGCGATGTCAAGGTCGGGATCCTTCGAATCATCGCTCTTCGTATAGAGGTAACATGGTGATACAGTGGATAAGCATAGATGTTTCAAAATACAAATCACAGATAGCTACTTTCTGAGTTTTTCATTATGTATAAGACTTGAGATATGTTCTGAGTTTTTCATTATGTATAAGACTTGAGATATGTTCTGGTTTTTTCATTATGTATAAGACGTGAGATGTGTTCTGAGTTTTCATTATGTATAAGACGAGATATGTTCTGAGTTTTTCATTATGTATAAGACGTGAGATATTTTCTGATTTTGTCATTATGTATAAGACTTGAGATATGTTCTGAGTTTTTCATTATGTATAAGACGTGACATATGTTCTGAGTTTTTCATTATGTATAAGACGTGAGATGTGTTCTGAGTTTTTCATTATGTATAAGACATGAAACATAAATAGATTATATCGTCTGGGATGCACAGAGACAGTCTCAGATATATTAACCTGAAATATTAAAGCCTATATATCATATTTCTTTTCTGCCATGTTTACTATGAACTGAAAATGTAAACCGGTCTAACATATTTGAGGGAAAGGCAAATTGAGCACAGTTTGGGGATTCAATAGCTTTTGTGTTATATTCACTTGCACATCCAGGTATTTACTTAATCTGAGAATCTGAGACTTGGGCTACAAAACCTATATTATTAAAATTACTTTTAAAAAGGGGACCATCTTCTAAGAAATTATTTTATTGTCCCAATTTTAGCCATATAATTTTCTGTTTAAAATATTTTAGTAGGATCGATAGAAAGAATTCGAACTTTAAATTTTGATTATTAAATTTATTTTGATAATAAAAGATTTTGCAATAATTATCAAGAAGTTAATAATAAAAGTATTACCCAATGTTCCTAGGTTAATGATCCAAATTTATTTCAACTTGTAACTTACAACTGATCTGAATCCAACAACATAACTCACTCCAAACCACTTTCACTCCATTACACTCATTCCAAACCACTTTCACTCCATTACACTCAATCATTAGCTCCATTATAGTTTCCTTTGCTTTGTTACAATAGCTACACTTATTTTAATCAATCTTACATATTTTTTTGTAAGAAATTGTTTGTAATTAAAATACGCTGTAAAATTTTAAACTAAAGATCTTGGAGCTTGTGCACTTTAATTATTTATAACAATGAATAGGAACATTTCCACTCTGCAAGAGTTACATTATGTAAATCAATATCCCACTTTTAAATTTCTGACATTTGATTTGTATCAATAAAAATGTTACAGAAAAGTTTATTTCCTTTTTCGTTTATTCCCAATCAATGTTAACACATATGTATTGATACTAACACATATGTATTGATACCAACACATATGTATTGATATTAACACATATGTATTGATACAACACATATGTATATTGATACTAACACATATGTATTGATACTAACACAGATGTATTGATATTAACACATATGTATTGATATTAACACATATGTATTGATACCAACATTATATTTATATTCAATAGTATTTTGTTTATTTAATTTAGTTGTTTCCAATCATCAGGTATTTTTCTTAAAAGAATAAAGTAGTCTAGAAATGTTCCTTACACATTAAATATTTTTTCATACTATTGAGGGACAAAAACACTCACCATCGTCATTTCATAAATCGAAAATTTGACAAACGCCGTTTAAGTAACAATTTTTATTTTTCTATTTGTTGGTTACAATTATCTGTATGCAGGTATTATAATGATAGCCATAGTGGACAAAATATAATCTCACCTGAAGAATCAATTTTAACCTTTTCTATGATCACCAACTTTTATTGCATCTTCCCAGAATGGATTTTTCATTGTATGACTAACATCAGAAATATATTTTGTACCTAAAAAAAAAAAAATTGTTCGCGATATCTTCAATCTATTTCATATTCAATCAATTTGATCTTCAATCTATTTGATATTTATGTATAACATCATCAACAACTTCAATCTATTTGATATTTATGTATAACATCATCCACAACTTCAATCTTTGATATTGCTGAAATATATTTTCAATTGTAAGATCTAATTCTTGATTTTCACTATAAAATTTTCATATACAATTTTTGTTTCCTTTTAGAGTATATTTACCATTGTCATCTATAGTTTATTCATAGTTTTGTTTATAATATTTCGCTTTTCCAAATTAAAAATTGTTTTCACTGTGACTAATGTAACTCTAGTTACTTCTATAGAATTATACAGAATTACATAGTTACATTGGGAATCTTTTTCCGATTGACGCAATTTAACATCCAATCTATTAAGCTGAATACACATATTTCTATAATTTAATGCAAAAGGACAAATATGGCCTCATTTCTCTGTTCAACTTTCACAGATAACCATGATTTTTCATTAAAATGTATGTCCTCCAGACAAATAATACTATATTTCATTTTTCTCATAAAATGTAACACATCCTGTTGTTTTTTTTTTTCAATATTTAGGCCCTGGCAATTCTGAGAATACACAGAGATTAGATCAGCCATTTTTAGATGCAATATTTATTTGATACCTAAAGATCAGCCAGCACCTCATTCCTTTCACGACAGACAAGTATATAAGGTTTGTACCAAACTACACATACAATCCAGAGGAGAAGTGCAGATGTAGAGTATAACAGATTCATATTCCGTTTGACTGATATTAGAGGGCTACACTTAAAAATGTTTTGCAATCTTTGCTTGTTGAACTGTTAGGCAGTACAACAGCAACATAATTTAAGGTAAAGAAAAGCAAAATAGTTGCAATAGATGTTTTATAACTACTTAAAATTATCCATCTAAATTCTACATACAAAGGGTTGCCCTTAATTAATAGCTATCCAAATTATACAGATTGTTTACAAATACTCAACTGTATAGAGTTCAAATCGTCTTGCATGTATCATGTGGTCATGTATAAATATATATACTACAAATACCTAGGCCGAAATGACTGCCTCCAACTCGCAAACTACACACTACATATATCCTCACTACACACATTCACACGTGTGCGCATGTGTATGTATGTACGTATGCACGTGTATATACGTCCACGCATGCATGCGGATGAGCATATAAAGACGCGCGTGTGTGTGCACACACATGTATACATACACACGTACATACGTGTGAATATGCACGCAGTAAAGATACATACAATGTACAAGAAACAAATCAGAAGCGGTCATCCTGGCCCATTCACCACATAGACACACACATACATTCCTGAGCCGCAACCCGGTGTGCATATTCAAACACGCCTCTTCCCAGTGGTGGCGCGAGGGTTTGAGGCGCTCTGGGGCAATGTTCTTTTAATGGTGTTCCTACCGAGGCGACTGGTGGCAATGTTCTTTAATGGCGCCCCTACTTTGCCACAGAGAACACCCTCGTCCATCTAAGACCCCAAAAAAAGTTCCCGACGGCGCCCCTCTCTCCCGGCGCCAGGGGAGAATCCCCCCCCCCCCCCCGACCACCACCCCCACGCGCCGCCACTGCCACTTCCCTTGAATTTTACCTCTGTTGAAGATCACATTCCTTCTTCAAAAAAATATAAATTACATTCCAGGATTAAGCAAATAGAACACATAGAGTACCAAGCATAGTCACGTAGACCTAGATTACAAGCATGTTCAGAGTGAAATAACTTTAAAATTATATGTAGCCAGTCAAGACCTTTGTCAGCTTGTTTTGTAACTCGATTTGCATTGTCGGTGATGTCAGGAGGTTGACAGCCAAAATCAATTATAATGTACTTCAAATTATAGGATATCACCGAGTACATAACACACACACACACACACTCTCTCTCTCTCTCTCTCTCTCTCTCTCTCTCTCTCTCTCTCTCTCTCTCTCTCTCTCTCTCTCTCTCAGTAGGAGCTGTTAGTGGCTGGAATTTATCATTTTTTTCTGATTTTTAATTGTATACTAGTATCTCGTGATCTTTTTGCTAAATGATCTCCTTATTTCCATATAAGTGTCTTCTGTCAGTCATCCTCAGTTACAATCTGTATTTATTCATTTGCCACTGTGTTGATCTATGGATCTAACAGTGAGGATGCAAGACACAATGTTATTAAAAAAAACTAGACTCACCAGTATTTCATCATAATATTCTTTTTAAAAAAGTAATGTACTATTTTTCATCATTTTCCATTGCACTAAAGAGTATTAAATGTCCAACAATAATAAATTATTTCGAATCGTAACAAATATGTTTAAACAAAACTTGTATATTATGTAATTTAAACTTGACAATATTAACAAAAGACAAGCATCACAGGAAAATCCCTGGGGTGGGGTTTCTTATAGTAATAATAGTCTATATTTGTGCTTACACAATGTTTTCGTATTTATTTAGTGGGTTGGTTTGGACATAATTTATTTCTAAAATTATATACATATTAGTAAACAATTTTTTTAAAAAAAAAACTGAAATAGACAATACCATTTACAGAACCACCCCCCCCCCTCTCTCTCTCTCTCTCTCTCTCTGAGTATATATAAAGTTTTGACCTATCGCACTTTTAGCTTTATATTTTCAGAGTTTCCATGTTGGAGTAAGTATCCTCATTCCTCATTCACAGAGTTTTCATGTTGGATTAAATATACTCATTCCGCATTTACAGAGTTTTCGTGTTGGATTAAGTATCCTCATTCAAAGAATTTTCAGGTTGGATTAAGTATCCTCATTCTCAGAGTTTTCGTGTTGGATTAAGTATCCTCATTCACAGAGTTTTCATACTGGAATAAGTATCCTCGTTCACAGCGTTTTCATGTTGGATTAAGTATATTCATTCACAGCATTTGTATTGTACATCGTATTTTTAAATACACATGAACTGCAATTTCTGATACACTTCCCTCTTTGTCGTTGTGAATAAACGTGTCGTAATTTTGCTTGCAATTTTTTTTTTTTTTTATTTGCGAATGGTCCAAAAACTAGTGCCAGTGGAACGGGCCAAAAATAATTTATTTCTCAGTTCGTACAGGTGTTACGAAAGAAAGTAAAAAGGGCTGAGATTGCTAGAAATCGGAATAAGAAGAAAAAAAAATGTATTTAAATATTTAAAAAAATAAAATGCCTTAGAATATAAATCATCTTTCATTGTTATGGTCATACTGCTGGACGCTGCGGGACCAATTAAACAATGTGTAAGGCAATACATCTTAGATGGACATCAACTAACGAATGAGTAAGACGTTAATGGGATAAGTTTTAAAGCTATTTTTTATCTGAAAATTCATCACCAGGAAAAGTTTTAAAAAGATGTCAAAGGTTAGAGAAGGAAAGTCTATGACGTTATATATAACAATCAATTATAGAACAAATGGCCAACATGCTTGACATGTTAATTTTGACGAACGCAACGAATCCTGAAATAAAAGTAAATCATAACAATAATGTGTCAAATCAACATGCGCAATATAAATATAGATGTAGAAAGTTTCTCGAAATATGATGTTAACTTGTTTATTTATTTATTTATTATTATTATTATTATTATTATTATTATTTGTTACTGCTTAATTACAGACGATCCGATTTCAAAAATATGCTAAGTATAAGTGATTTTGTTTCCGTTAAAACAGAAAGGTATATTCGTCTATCAGCATCTTGTACGAGAATATACAAAATATAAATTCAAAATTTACTCGACCAGCCAGGCTTAATAATATTGTTTTACAAATTAAAAAAACAATACTAGACCAGACTATGGCGTGTTTTAAAAATCAAGATTAAAATTCAGCAGGACGCCCAAAATTGTCTGTATCACCATCACAAGTAGGGATACAAAATCACTAAAGTAGAAAACAAATATTTAGTAATCCAGTCAGGCTGGAGTAATAAAATCTCGTTGTCCCTTCATGGCAATGTCAACTACTATGATTTTACAAATAAGTACATGTTGCATAGCGTATATGGGCCGCGTCGAGTAGGCTTAAAGAATAGGAATTCCGATCCAATTGTCTGTACTTTGAATCGGCAAAGGTAAACAATATTCTACTACATAAAAGAGATTGTCAGATGAATCCGGAAATACGTCATTAAGTCTGAATCAGAATATGACTCAGACAAATCCGGAAAAACGTCATGACATCTGAAGCATAAACTGAATACGTCATTAAGTCTTAATCAGAATATCTGTCCGATAGATCCGAAACTACAGTATTGCACTCATGAAACGATGAATTTTATGTATAGAACAAAAGATGACGTAAAACATTGAAATTTATACACATGCAAAATAGGTACATAAGTATTGAAATGATTCTAGTTAAATCAAAATGAGCTATTCAATACTTGATATATCAATACCAAAACAAGTGACAAAATATTACAACCACCTTTTGTACATGTTCAAACAGGAAAGAAAATCAAGCGTATAAAAAGACAGTTTAACTGGAACCATAGCAAAACGACTGCAATGGATAGGTTCATTGAATGTTTATTCGACATTTGACATGTACAAATTTGGACTGGAGATACGTGAAAGTACAAGATGGCTATTTGACAGGATTTCATATTTAATATTGCATATATATATATATATATATATATATATATATATATATATATATATATATATATATATATATATATATATATGTCAACCGCTAATAGGATGTTCATAGATTTTCAGGAAAGGATCAGAACAAAACGCTCATGTTAACGTAAACAAATATGGATATTTGTTTTCTAAAATTTGTTTATATTTTTTTTTACCGTGGAATCTCGTGTTAAATAAACCCAGTGATCATAAATATACAACACAATACAATTTCCCTGAATTCTGTCATTAGTTTAAACAATGGTAAAAAATAACTTGAAAATAAATTTGATATCTCCGAAAACGTGAATAAAATGTTGAAAATGGGAGACAGAAGATCTGTGTCTGACGAAAATGAGATAAACTATATTAAAGCCATTATACTTACTGAAACAGAGAAAAATAGAGAAGATGACACGTTAAGTATATTTCAATGTGATGATCATTATGACTGTAAGATGACACGTTAAGTATATTTCAATGTGATGATCATTATGACTGTAAGATGACACGTTAAGTATATTTCAATGTGATGATCATTATGACTGTAAGATGACACGTTAAGTATATTTCAATGTGATGATCATTATGACTGTAAGATGATACGTTAAGTATAGTTCAATGTGATGATCATTATGACTGTAAGATGACACGTTAAATATATTTCAATGTGATGATCATTATGACTGTAAGATGACACGTTAAGTATATTTCAATGTGATGATCATTATGACTGTAAGATGAATGGTACCATTACGATAGAATAAACATTTTTTTAATGGTGTCATCATATATAAAAAAGCGTGACGAACACAAACAGATATGTTCAAACAAATGCTTTATATTCTTCTATTCACCAGAAGCATTATCAGAACACAAAAGAATATATGATACAAGGTAGATTATTCACTAGATATAATACCTGTTGCTGTGCCTTTAGTAAAATAAAAAATGATAAACTATCAGTATCAGTTAAACGTTTCGTATGTTGTTTATTGAGATTCGAAAGTATGATCGTGTCATAAGCATAAACTTGTAAATAATAAAATGACGATGTTCGTTTGGAACACCTCACCGCTAAAGGCGAGGTACGTCAAGGACGTAATACCCACAGTGATGAATATCTTGGACAATTAAACAGCCAAACAGATTCCATCACGGTTACGTTTGTACCTAAATTCAATCCACAAGTGATATGAACCAATATTTTACAGATGTGCATATTGCATTAAAGTATATTACGACGCATTGTCAAATATTGCAAAGTTAAGAAAGGAAGATTTAAATTAAATGCATAGATAGTCTATGAAGATTTAAATTGAATGCATAGTTAGTCAATGAAAATTTAAATTTAATGCATAGTTAGCCTATGAAGATTTAAATTTAATGCATAGTTAGTCTATGAAGATTTAAATTTAATGCATAGTTAGTCAATGAAAATTGAAATTTAATGCATAGTTAGTCTATGAAGATTTAAATTTAATGCAAAGTTAGTCTATGAAAATTTAAATTTAATGCATAGTTAGTCAATGAAAATTGAAATTTAATGCATAGTTAGTCTATGAAGATTTAAATTTAATGTATAGTTTGAAGATTTAAATTCTACAAATGTACAAACTTTGGTATTCACGGTGGAAGCTTTAAAACATTGGTGAGAAAGAAATAACTGAAAACAAAGTAGGAGACGACGAAGGGCACGCACAGGAAGTGCGTGCCAACGAAGTTAACGGTGATAAATTTCGTGCCCAAGATCACTTATAATGCCACTGTAGAGGTCCAATACCTAAAGAATGCTGTTTGAAATTTATATATATGAAGATTTAAATTTAATGCATAGTTAGTCTATGAAGATTTAAATTTAATGTATAGTTAGTCTATGAAGATTTAAATTCTACAAATGTACAAACTATGGTATTCACGGAGGAAGCTTTAAAACATTGGCGAGAAAGAAATAACTGAAAACAAAGTAGGAGACGGCAAGGGCACGCACAGGAAGTGCGTGCCAACGAAGTTAACGGTGATAAATTTCGTGCCCAAGATCACTTAGCATGCCAATTAGAGGTCCAATACTTAAAGAATGCAGTTGGAATTTTATATATCTAAAATACATACCACTTGTCCGGTTATGAAAGTCATCTGGATATCAAGACAATTGTAAAAGTTATCCATATGGAGAGGTAAAAATCATACCA
Organism: Margaritifera margaritifera; assembly: GCA_029931535.1. Taxonomy (NCBI): domain Eukaryota; kingdom Metazoa; phylum Mollusca; class Bivalvia; order Unionida; family Margaritiferidae; genus Margaritifera; species Margaritifera margaritifera. Next base: position 179,692 of record JAQPZY010001125.1, read on the forward strand.
AGTAACGGCGTGAATGTAATAAGAGCTAGAAGGACAATCAGATCTTTAGACAGCTTAGGATTCATGAAACAATCTGTAGAACAGGTACCTAAAAATGCAAGGAATGAACAATTTTACAAGCACTGAAACATTTGTATAGACACAACACCTAAATATTTTAGAAAGGACATTTACTCATATGAATATATATCAATATCTTTGAAAATGTTCACGAAACAGCTATACCACCAGCATACAAGTGCTACTTATCAATGGATATTTTGTTTCAAACATAAAATGACGACAACTAGTAGTACGTACATAATGTCATGTAACAGTTTAACCTTTACACACTTGGAGATCTACAACACTATTTACCATGAAGGATACTTTGATAAGGAATTTAGGAATGTCCGTATTAAAAAATCATCAACTGGACCCTGCTCACCATTATAATGCATTACAACTACCGTCTGTACTAGCGTATAAGCCTATACCAACTGCAAACTGCATAGACCCAGATCTGCCGTCGCATAATGCGCCGGCAGATCTGGGTCTATGCAGTTTGTAAGGATTAATCAGTATAACAAACATTATGCGATGGCAGATCAGGGTCTATGTTGTTTGCATTTGGACACAGATAATACGCGAGTATTATACGGTAGCTAATACTGCAAGTTTAAAGATATCAGGTGTAGAACTCGAACTTTCAGCATAGTGCGATATGTCAGGTGTATAACTCGAACTTTCAGCATAGTGCCATATGTTCCTGGGTCTTGAGAGTGGAATACTAGGTGAAAATAGCATGACACCACATAGACACGATGAAACATGAATACAATCTGAATAAAGATGAAGAGATAAAGCACGATAGCGACCTCTGTGTCGCGGAACTTAGCGAAACTGATCATGAAAGGTTACGGTAATTTATTATGTATTTAGATACTGACTACCGTGTATAATCGCCTTTAATTCGGGTCCACATGCAAACAACATAGACCCTGATCTGTCGTCGCATAATGCTCCGGCAGATCAGGGTCTATGTTGTATGTTCTATTGATTAGTCCTTACAAACTGCATAGACCCAGATCTACCGGCGCATTATGCGACTGCAGATCTGGGTCTATACAGTTTGCAGTTGGTATAGAATTATACGCGAGTATATACGGTACCTCTATGGATGGGCTTTGAGCCAATACATGCCAGTAAAATTCTTTAGATGGGAAACTGGTGAACAAATTAGATTGGTTGAAGAAAAGCTGTTTTCCACCACAAAAAAAAGATTACCGCGATACCAACTGTATTTTAGAAATGGATGTGGATATTCTATTACTTTTGTATGACTATTTCAAGGACTACCAGTTAACTCTAGAGAAATTAATTTTCGATCAAAATGATTTATCAGAGTTACATAAAATTTCGACATTTGATTACAAGAACACAAAATCAATTTTAATTTTTTTTTATGTACAACCGAAAACAAAGAAAAATATGTTATTCACTACAAAAACTGAAAGTTGTACATACAGTTAGTTTTAACAATTATGAAACATACACACAGTTATCTTGTTGAACAACAACTATGGCTTAAATTCTACAGTGAACTGAATAAAAATAAATATGGCTTAAATTCTACAGTGAACTGAATAACAACAACTATGGCTAAAATCCTACAGTGAACTGAATAAAAACAACTATGGCTTAAATTCTACAGTGAACTGAATAAAAACAACTATGGCTTAAATTCTACAGTGAACTGAATAACAACAACTATGGCTAAAATCCTAAAGTGAACTGAATAAAAACAACTATGGCTTCAATTCTACAGTGAACTGAATAACAACAACTATGGCTAAAATCCTAAAGTGAACTGAATAAAAACAACTATGGCTTAAATTCTACAGTGAACTGAATAACAACAACTATGGCTAAAATCCTAAAGTGAACTGAATAAAAACAACTATGGCTTCAATTCTACAGTGAACTGAATAACAACAACTATGGCTAAAATCCTAAAGTGAACTGAATAAAAACAACTATGGCTTAAATTCTACAGTGAACTGAATAACAACAACTATGGCTAAAATCCTACAGTGAACTGAATAAAAACAACTATGGCTTAAATTCTACAGTGAACTGAATAACAACAACTATGGCTAAAATCCTAAAGTGAACTGAATAAAAACAACTATGGCTTAAATTCTACAGTGAACTGAATAACAATATTATTGATGACATAGTACTGGTTTTGTTTTTTAGAACGAAAATAGAAAATCGAATTTAAAACTCCAATTTACTATGGATTTGCAGCGTTAGAAATACTCAAACAGATGATATATGAATTTTGCTACATCAAGGTTAAAAACAAATATGTCGATACAATGAGACTGTTAATGACTGATACTGATTCGTTGTGTATCGACTTTGATACAAAATACCTTTACAGTGGCATAAAGAATGACATCAAGTTATACTGACTATCCAAATTATAACATACTTGGGATCCCACAATGAATAAAAACGTTCCTGGACTTTTCAAGGATGAGTTTAACGGTATTCCCTATTAGTGATTTTTGTCGGCTATGACCAAAACAATATTTATTCGGGATTGATAAAGTGGAAAAGAAAGTTTGTACAGAATTAAAAATGTGCAACCGAAATAAAATTTAAGTTCGAAATGAATACAGATTGCTTATTCAATCACAATGAAAATTATCAAGAGATGAATTTACTCAGATTATGCAATCACGAGATGTTTAGGATCAAAAGCTAAAACGTAGAATCCATGTATGACGCTATGCGCTTTTTGGTTGACACTGTAAATAACTTGCCATACGGGCACGTCAGTATCTCGCAATCGTGATATATATATATATATATATATATATATATATATATATATATATATATATATATATATATATATAGATAGATAGATAGATAGACAGATAGATAGATAGATAGATTAAAGTTTGTTCATTTTATTCTGTTCCAAAGTGTTTACAATTGATATTTTCATTTCGTCCGAAGTAACATGGTTCTCTTCAAACACAATTTTTTTTTTGTCCTTGTTGTTGAAAGCAACCACAAAACGTGTATTCTCTCTGCAATATTTGAGTTGTACATTTGTACGATCACACACATCGATATTTCACAATGTCTGGCTCTATAAGCTAGTTTGGTTAGCTTAGATGATTTCTGTTTTACATCGTTAAGATTGACCCAGTTGTCAATCATAAATAAACAATTTTTACCTTGTTAGATATCACACAATAACTCTAACTGCTTATTTATCCTCGAGATGAATCAGAATTATCTTCTCTTTCAGCAACCACATTCTATCGTAGGCCTAATTAATTATTGCTGTTTAGTAAAAGTTTGACAAATAATAACGACGTAACCGAAGACGTTTCTGTATTCAGTCTCTGTCCAGTCGAGTTCAAAAGTAGTCTTTCTACAATATTTCACTCAACATATTATCATGTCACGGGTTTCACATAAGCACGGGATTTCACGTTGTCACTTGATAACAATACTGTGCTTATGTACACGACGTTCCTTAAGATACATTTAACAAAACCTTAAACATAAAAGAAATAAAACTGATTGCTTTTAATCTTTACCTGAGCATGAAACTGATAATATATATATATATATATATATATATATATATATATATATATATATATATATATATATATACATACATACATACATACATACATACATACATACATACATACATACATACATTACAGCTTGTTAAACACAGCATTAGCTAATTTACAACAAAAAATAAGTACCATATAATATATTATAGAGTGTACTTTTCAAATGAAGACTGACACAATGGTTACCAAGGTAAAACTGTTTAACACATATGTTTCTAATTTCTGTGCTTTCCTTGTTCATGAAAATAAAATACATTGTTGCTTCTGTAAACTGTTGTACCGATTGAAAATCCAGTGAATAAATCATGTTTGATAGACCTTCGATTACCAATACTATTTTTTCTACTTCTGCGTCGCAAAATGTTTCAGCATCACTTTCTCCACTGTTTTTGTATCAACACACCTTCAAACTCCTTCTGGAATAATCAAGAGTAAGGTTAGTTAAAGTTGAATTGGCTGCCCTGTCGATAATTCTGTCTCGTAATATAGTCGAAAAAGAAAACAATTTTATTTGAATATTTGTCATTTACTGATTCGTACCAAACGAGACGAATAACTACTACAGTCAATATATTTGGGCTTAGTTTTGCGAATTGATATATGTCAAGTTTGATCCTATTTTTTGACTCAGTACAATGCGAAAATAGAAGATCAATATACCTGCTGGGATTAGTTAGTTTCTATTCAAATTCCTTATTGTATATATCGATTTGCTCTTTCAACGTTTTACTTCTATCAAAGAGCGCACTATTATTGCATTCATTTTGTTGTTTACAGCCATTTCCGTGTTTACATCTATTTCCGTCTTCAGTCAAGTTTTGCATGTCATTATATTATCCTTTATTTCGATTTTAAGTCTATCAATTTCGACACTTAATGCGATACGTTTTTAAATGTATCAATTTTGACACTTTATACGATACGTTTTTAAATGTTCCAATTTTGACACTTAATACGATACGTTTTTAAATGTATCAATTTTGACACTTAATGCGCGTCGTTCGTTTATCCACTTCAGTTCGAATGCACCTGTCTCCATTGTAAATTTTTATTCCAAATCATTAAATTCATTTCTCATACGGTTCATCCGTTTGTATAATTCGGCAGTACCAGCTGGTACCATATCGATGTTATTAACAATTTCTTCATCAACGTAATATTTTGTATCTGTTTTAGGTTGTTCAACATCAGTACGTAAATTGATTATTATTGAAGGAATGTAACATCGTTGATCGCTTTAATTTTATCACTCAAATCTGTTTTCACTGCATAGAAAAGAGATAAAAAAAACTTGAAAGGTGATACACGTTATGATCGCAAAACGGATATACTTGAGTACTAATTTCATTAAGAAGAAAGCAAAATGGTGTCCGTCATTCGTTTTTTTTTGAAGAAATATATGGCACTGGGATGGGACAGTGTGTAAATTGAACACATACTAGTAATATACTATGTGCAATCAATACTGACAGAGCTAACAAAATTATTTAATGCCATTTTATATACTGAAAGAATACCTGGAAGATGGAAAAAGAAATGAGTATTATTTCAGTGCATAAGGGTGGTAACAAAAGTAAATATAAAATGGATAACTAAAGATCCACTGCAAACGTTTCGGACACTTTTTGAGAAAATATTGAAATCCGTAATCTGAAGTACATAACTGAAAAAGAAATATATTTTCCCAGGCCATGACAACGGGGTTTTCAGGGAGATCTTAGCTGTATTACAACAGCCTTTAGCTTGCAAGAAGTGATCCAGCATAACACTGATCAAGGTAGCAGCACATATCCTACATTATTGTATATACTTAAAGACCATTTTGTTTTCTTTCTCTAATCAAAGAGTTCCCTGATTACATGCAACATGGACTCAACCCTTTGTATTTCGTTTTGCAGATTTCTATCGCGTAATCAAAAGAGGTCTTTGTTTTTAAGCTGTGTGGTCCTTAATCATCCTTTCCTTCCTTTATTGTCTTGGAAACATCTAAGCACTGTTGAAGTGACGTCAATATATGTTGTCGCAAACAATTCGCCAGCATTATACCCACGCTCCTTACTTCAATATTGTCTCTCAAATACTTGTTTCCTAATGCAACTTTATGTTAATGCAATTCTTTGAGCAGACAAATATTTAACGGAAGATGGAAGTTTGTAGAGACAAATAGAAGAAAGCTAAAGGCGAAGAAGCATACTGTCTTTACTTTAAAATAGTGGGTAAAATGTAAATAAAGGCAGCAAGCTTTTAATGTACAGAAAACTGTATTTGTAAATTACTATTAGCAATGACAAATCAGCAACATATACAATCAGGGCCGGCGCAAGGGTATTTGGCGCCCTAGGCGAACCTTCAGCCTTGCGCCCCCCCCCCCCCGAAAAAACCCCAACAAAAATAGAAAACACACACACACACACATACACAATTAACTTTAGAAAATGAATATTGTACATTTATTCTTTCCTTCTGTTTTTCACTTTCTATTTTTAGACGCTTATTATCTTCTATTTTACGCTATTTCACTTTCTTTTTTTATTCATTCAGTTTTGTGACGTTCCCCAAATGTTGCCGCTCTGGGCGACCGCCTAGTTTGCCTAGCGATTAAACCGGCCCTGTATAATACAATAGCGTTTCAACAAGCGAGGATCATATATTATTTAGGAAATTACTATACAAAACCACATTTTTAACCCATTGACGCAAATTTAAAACTTGATTTATAATTATTGCATTTCGAAATTACTTTTGTTTTCACTTATCATCAATCATTGAAGCTGATATACGGGTTCCCTTAACGTCCCAATGATTGATTCTGCTTCATTATGTAAAAATATCAGTCCTACTTTTAGGAATTTATACCAAGAAGTGGGGTCAGAGTGGCACATGGTACGACATTAACGGTCTTATGATATAAGAGACATTAGTAGAGGCTCATCGCAAATTCTGGAAAGTATCTACTTGGTAATAAGGAGCACATTCACCTTTGTATGCTAAATTAAATGAACCTAAACAAAACCAGGAACAAAAAACAAAAGAGATTGATGAGTTGAAAGGATAGGGATTGCACTAAACTGATGGCGTGGGGTTGGACTCTGTATCTATATGCCCGTTAATAAGAAAAAGAAGAAGAAAAAGAAAAAAAAACACATGCATGAAAAACTTAATTTATGTGTTCGCTGTAGGTTATTAGGGAGATAAAAGAAATTGTGTGTTTTAATTCTTACACCAATATTTATTTTGATGTCTTTTATTTCATGTACAAAAAAGACACTTCAAAGAGACATTTATTTTTAATTTTATTTCCTTTCAAAGGTTCTAAACATCTGAAACAATACAGTAGGATGATTGATGGACCAGATATTATTATGCAGGTGCAATATCGTACATGTACGTTTCTTTGATACTCTGGGACCTACGGCTTAGTTTCTGAAAGGTAAATGTTGCATCAGACGCCCGCACGCAAAATAAACAATGAATTTTGACCTTAGAAAGACAAGACATATTATTATGATTATCATCAGTAGTAGTAGTTGTTGTAATAATACTACTACTTATACTACTAAGTGCTAATACTACTAGTTTTTGATCAATTATTTAAAAATAATAATTGTATATTGAGAGCGAAACAGTATATCTGTGATGTAATTTAGAAGAAAAAAAAAACAAAAAAAACAACAGTACATCCGTGATGAAATATATGGGGTTTACATCCGTGATAAAATATATGGGGTTTACATCCGTGATGAAATATATGGGGTTTCTTTCAAACAACCATCTTATATGCCACTGATGACCTACTTCATTTAATTACTGTCATGTTGGCAGTTATCAAAACATATGGCCTGACGTCACACATTACACATCCGGGCATCGCTCACGAGTAAAAGATAATGGCAACATTATGGAACATAATCTCAATTTAGTGCTACTAAATATAAAGCTGACGAAACATATGTTTATTATGAAGAAGAAAAAAAGAGTAAAAACAAAGATAGACACTGAACAAATTGTTTGAAGAGCCAGGCTAATTTTACTGCTTTTCAAACAAAACGGTTGGTAAGGTATAGAAATGTGGGAAAATGGAGGTGTGGGAGTCATTCGCATCCACAACAGAAACGGAATTCGTACTTTTGCCAACATTTGGTTAGTATATATATATATATATATATATATATATATATATATATATATATATATATATATATATATATATATATATATATATATATATATATATATAATTGTACATATTAAAAATAGCATGGATTTTACCAATATTGTTGGTATATCAAATTGTGATTTGCCCACGATGTATGAATACACATATAATTATGGTTTCTATGCTTTGTAGATCAGTGATGAATTCATAATTATCTATCATTATTAAAATAACAAATCACGAAAGAAATATTAATAATCCCTGTTTTGTAAATGAAATAAACACAATACACCATTTAATCAAAATCCCCTCTGCTCTCTCTCTCTCTCTCTGTCTGTCTCTCTGTCTGTCTGTCTGTCTGTCTCTCTCTCTCTCTCTCTCTCTCTCTCTCTCTCTCTCTCTCTCATGGCTGGTCAGCCAGTATGTCAGTTTTACCTCAATGGATCCATTTCTCTCTCTCTCTGTCTGAACCATCGTCGCAAGCTACGCTAGAAAAATGCGTGACAAACGAGCCTATTTGATATTCGGCTGTGGCATGCGACGATGTATCTGGACCAAAGATTGTAAAAGTGACAGACAAACCGACCATAGGAAATAGAAAGGGAGAGATGAAGAAAAAAATCAAAAACAATTTTATGGTCGGTAGCAATGGTATGTAAAGCATAATAATGACTTAGATCAACTGTAAATACATTTAAATATTTGAATTGCCTCTTGTTGATTCGTCATTTCGCTTAGCATATTCCACACGCGTTTCAGTCTACTCGCCGGTGATTCAACGGCCGCGCGTTCACTGTTTGTTAATGAAAAGTTGGATTTCGCCGAAACCGCCCATATAAACATTTGTTTGAGCAAAGTACCTGTTTCTTGTACATCAAACAATTTTCGTAGTTGTTTTTGTTTGGCTCGCGTTCCATAATAACATCATACTTCTTTGCATTCATTGTACATTTATTTTTGCGTAAAAAATATCTCTGCTCTAGAAGCGAAGCAGAGCCAACACAGACATGCTTCTAGATCCGATTAGTAAAGAATAAAAACGAAACAAAGGGAGTGGTTGCTGCTGCTTGAGGATTTTTCTACTAAAAAAAAAAAAAAAAAAAAAAAAAAAAAAAAAAGAAATAAACAGATAGGACATTAGGCTAACAGCGCTTGGAGTGTTCCCAGACTCTTCACAGACAGCAAAAGAATTTATCTTTGGACAATAAGACAAATGCTCCGTCTACTAATTAGCATTGTCTGTGTCTTTAAACTCGGCTTTTTATCTCTTGTAAAACAAAGAACAAAAACACATTATGATTGACAAAGGATTCATAAGCCCATTGTGTACGATTATTTTAGTTTACGTTGGTTTGTAACAGCACTTTCTGCACATTATTGGCTATAATAATTTTTGGAGAAAATGGGAGCTAAGTGTCTTTCCTCAGGAACAACAAGGGATGATTGGTCTGGTAGTGCGAACAATGAACCCGCAACGCTTGGATTACTGACGCTCTAACAGCTGAGCTACCGCGTCTTCCTATTTTCAAAGAATTTTCACTATGCGTTATATTCCTTGCAGTTAGGTTTGCATTTAACCGATAACTCATATGAGCAAATCTGCAGACATTTTGATTTCCACCCTTAGAGAGTAGGAGAAAGGTTATTGACTTTGTATTTCTTTTAATCGTATACACAGTCATTTTGTTTTAACTTTCTTTATTTAGCAATTCAAATAGGCTACATTGTTCCAAGAAGAAATCTTGGACACAAACACTTGTTTTAATTGCACAAAATTTCGTTTTAAAAATCAGAAAACACTGCCTTTTAAATAGGCACAAAGTAATTTTAATTATTTTTTAGTAATATACAACATAGATATTACGAATAACAATATTGCGGTTTAAAAAGATTATTTGAAAGAAATACTTTATGATTCCTGGACAAATACACGGGTTCTTATTTGTTATTAGTTGTTTTTTGTACGTGTATGTAAGTATAATGTAGATGTAAGTCTACCTTACAATATGCTGTTATATGTTGCTTTTATTGTTATCATTCTACCATTCTATCAATGGGCCTTTGGATCTGTATAGCGGAATAAATAAAAACAATTAAATAATAGGCTAGACATTGTATCGAATCGTTGGATTTCATGATTTATATCTGGCTGACTTTTCTCCCCAAGATTTACATATTTGTCTTTTCATCTGAAATTCAGATGATAAATTGCTTTAAAACTTTTCAGTAAAGATCAAAGTGTTGATATCAATCTTGTGCATACTGTCTGTCACAATTCACGGACTTAGAAACTCAACAAGTACTCATGACATGTCAATATGGGCCAAAAGAGACGAATAAACAAGTACTCAAGATATGTCGAAACGTGCTCGGGAGTGAACTAAACAAATGCTTAAGATATGTCAATATGGGCTAGGGAGAGGACTCAACAAATCAATACCAATACGGGCTAAAGAGATGACGGAACAATGCTCGAGACATGTCACTACGGGCAAGGGAGAGGGGTTGAGGATGCTCTTTTTCTGTAATCACTATTACCGATAGTATGTTGTAGGATACGGCATGTGTTTGTTCTGCTATAACCCAACTCTCAGCTATTAACATGTTTTATTGCTCGTGATATAAAAACACAGGTCTTTAGAATGAAACAGGTCGATTGTTACTTGTAAAATGACGATTGTCCAGCTAACGTACATCACACTGGTAAGAACGTTATCATGCATTTTCGTTATGACATATGTCAATGCTACGTTAATAAGCAAATTCGCCAAATATGAACTTTTATAAATATTATTGACGTATATACATATATATATATATATATATATATATATATATAGATAGATATATATATATATATATATATATATATATATATATATATATATATATATATATATATAGATAGATACTTCACTGAAATTGTTTCAGCCATGGAGTTAGTATCAGTCGTATTATAAAAGAGTTAGCGGGGTTAACCTGGACATTATCAGCTTGCCTTATATACAAATTATATATCAAAAGCCTAGTGAGCATGATATAAGGTCCTTTACGTTAACGACGAATATCCGTGAAAACGATCGATATTAGTGTTTACCTGTAATTAGAAGCTTATGAAGAGATTTAATTACCCGAAGAAAAAAAAATTAAACGGATATCGCAGCACACGTGTAAAACAAATAATCATCTTGTTCAGGGCCCTATCTGAGAGTGAAGATAACATACAAATCGCCTGCACTGTACAGGTAAATTGTTTTTAAGGCTGCACGTGCTGCATATCGGTCATGTTCATTTGAGAGTAATATGCACTACTTGTTCGGTTTGAGCGAGTAGATTTGTAAAAGGGGAGAAGAAACCTTGCACATATGCTGTCTGTAAGCAGATAGACATTACTTGGCCACAAGGTCAAACCAAATTCAGTCTAGACGCCACCAAAAGCCATTGATGAGTATTAAAGGCAAATATTATGAAATTAGTCTTCCACTTCAAGAACATGATCCAATAGCTCTTGTTTTCAGGAAAACTTTTTTTTAAAAAAAGGAAAACGATAATGTCAATCTTAAACTCGTTGTTACGTACAACAGCTTTTGAAGAAATATTGATAAGGCTGCTGGCGGAGTGTCCATCATCATGAATACTAAACTCCTCACAGCCAACTAAATCTCAATACTACTTCACAGGCCGTAGCCGTTTGTATGTCGTTACATAAAACTATTTCACTTTGTTCAATATATCTCCCTCCAAGCACTCCAATCAACCAATCTGATCCTGACAATCTTATTGAACAGTTTGTTTTGCTTGGCTACTTCAGCGGCCACCATACACTTTGGGGATGTGAAAATATCAACGAAAGAGGAAAGAAGATGGAAAACGTTGTTTCAAAACACAACCTTTGGCTTTTTAGTGATATGTCGCTAACCTAGCTGCATCTTGCCACAGGATCCTATTCGTCTTAAGATTTGACCATCTGCAGTCCATCTCTGTTTCTGGACTTTTCTTGGGAAGTTGGTGACCATCTATGTGGGAGTGACCACTTTCTAATATATTTAAGAAGTAATATTCCCAAACCTTAAGGTCTCGGGCAGAGATGGAAATTGAACAACGCAGATTGGGAAACATTTATATAACTCTGCAAGTAAAATCTGACAGCTGATCGCTTCGACAACGTTGTAGATCCAATACCCCTTTTTAAAAAGATACTCCAGGATACTGCTGGGGATTCAACATAAAAAACTTCGGCGATGAATAACCGTGTCAACAAACCATGGTCTGATGATGCACGCAAAGACGCCATCAGAGAACGGAATGTCCTTCAACATTTGAATGCTTATCGAACAGCTGAAAATCTGAGTAAATACCGTATATACTGAGCTAACGCTCGTCGTACCATTAGAGAAAACAAACAGAAAACATGTAGATCATATGGCTCTAGGTTGAACTCTTGCTCGTCTATTAAATCTGTAGGGAATATGGTACGAGAAATCATCTCCAAAATAAAAGCAGCTGTATTAAATATGATGAAATGGTCACAGCCGTGCCAGAAATCTTAAATACATTGGCCGAAACATTCTCGAAGAACTCCTAACAAGAGAATTGTTCTGAAAACTTCTGCCGTGTGAAAAACTAGAATGAAAGGTAAATTTCAAATCTGCTAATGCTGAAGATTCCAGTAAACCTTTTACTCTCAGAGAGTTACAAGACTCCCTTGACCGAGCCCTTGACACTTCAGCAGGTCTAAATGATATCCACTATGAGGTTTTGAAATAAATACCTGATACACTCTGAATACACTGTTAAACATTTTCAATAAAATTAGACGTTCAGTGTGGATTCAGACGCAAGAGAAGCACAATAAACAATCTTGTAAGACTCAAAGCATTTAATAGAGAAGCTTTTATAACGAAAGAACGAAGGATTACCGTCTCTTTCGAGAAAGTTTACGACACCACATGGAAATACCGCATAACGAATGACTATTCAGCCTACGTCACTTTGTAGGCAGCATCCTTTCTGAAAGCTATCCTCAGGAGATGGGTATACCTCAGAACAGCATATTTTCAGTCACCTTATTAAACATCAAATTTAACAGCATAGTGAAATGCTTTAATACACGAAATGACTGGTCATGATATGTTTAAGACTTTTTGATCTGCTGTAGATCAAATAGTATGCATACTAATGAACGTCAACTACAGATGAGAATAAACAAAGTCCAGAAAATGGGTTCAAATTATCGAAATTAAAAACTTACTGTATGCATTTCTGCCAATTCCATTGTATTCGTGTTGACCCAAAGATCTATCTTGACGGTTCTCGTGTTGCTGTTGTGAATGAGAGCAGATTATAAGGGCATATGTTTGACCATTAACTAACTTTGTTTCCACATATTAGAAACCCAGGAACAAATGTGAAAAATCCCTGGATTAATACAAGTCATGGCAAACACATATCGGGGAGCAGGCCGGAAGGTCCTGCTCTGGTTATACAGGTCATTAGTAAGATCGTGCCTTGACTATGGCTTCATGGTGTACAGATCAGCTCATAAATCTTACACGCAGATGCTTGATCTGATACACAATCAGAGACTTAGACTCCGTATGGGTGCATTTAGAACGTCCTCTTCAAAAATCCGGAATGTTGAGGCACATAAACCATCACATTATCTCAAACGAACAAAATTGACTCTACCATATGCTACCAAATTATCTTCTAAACTATCTAACTTTGCATATGATGTAGTGTTTAGGCCCAAATATCAAACCTCATACGTTCAGAAACCAAATTTAATTCCACCTTTTGGCATATAAATTCGTTCTCACTTAGAAACAGCAAAAATCAATGTTGGAAATATTGCAAAATTCTGTATTCCCAAATCATCACCGTAGTTATCAAAATCTCCCAAATAATATTTGACCTTTGCAAATTTAAGAATTCCTCAGCAAATCCTCTCCTTTTTAGATTAAATACAATTAAATCAGAGCCTCCTATAGTAGCAATACGTCTCTGTATACAGACGGTTCGAAAGATGGAGATAAAGTTGGAGCTGCCATTGAACACCCCATGCAACCATCTCTAGTCGGTTACCAGAAAAGTCTCAATTTCTAATGCAGAAATTACAGCCATACTCAAAGCTTTGAACTACGTCGAACCTCTCAAAAAACAAATTACATCATCTTTTCCGATTCCCTTTCCACATTGACAGCCTTGCATAATCTTAAATCTTATAACCCGCTAATATCCCAGATGTTACAGAAACATGATGTTCTCGTGCAATCTGGGAAAAGTAGTATGTATTTTAGGCTGCCTAGTCCCATTGACATAAAGGGTATTAAAAGGGCAGATGAAGAGGCCAAGGCTACCTTGCAGTCACCCGTTTCCGAATGGAACATTCCATATTCTGACTTCAAGTATTGCATAAATCAGCATGTTTGTCATACTTGGCAAAATATGTTGAATGCAAACTCCACAATCAATCTTAAGAACATGCAATTCACTATTGGAGTGTATAAAACTAATCGGAGATGAGATAGTATTGAGCCGATCGGGGATCGAACACACATACCTTACTTATGCATACCTACTGAAGGGTGAATCTCGACCGGTAGGTGCACCCTTCCAGGGTCCACTGACTGTAGAACATATTCTTGTTGATGGTATCGAATTCCACACTGCGACAGAGACGTATTTTGACGTGAACTGCTCGATGAAACTGTATGAGGACTGACCTCCCGAGAAAATCTTGGACTTTTAATGGAATACGATTTATACGATAAATTTTAATCATGTTGTAATGATTTTAAATGTGTTATCTTTATTATTATTCTTAGTTTGTTTATTTATATGTGTGCATATTAAAGATCTACAATAAATCATGTTATTCATTGTGCATCATTTGTTTTTTCTGATCCAGAACAACAGAAGAAATGCTTTCCTTGGTCAAATACGAGGTACATGAGAGCTAGCGAAAACAAGTCTGAAAATGATAAAATGTCATCACAAGAGAAATAGAAGAGCACAATAGAAAAATAGAAGCTTTAAAAGCTGTTTGCTGTATAGTTATATAATTAATATGTTACAAATTTGCTGTCGTGGCTTCTGTCCGATTTACGCATTTATTCTCTTTTATATAAATTTATATCCTATCTAAATGTTTAACTATGTGGTAATTAAATATAAGTTACAGAGACAGTTGTTTCACCTACTGTGAAAGGAACAAATGCATCGATTGCAAAACATCATGTACACCATTTACTTATCATTATTTTCTGTGTTTTTATTTCCAAGAGCTTGATACCTGTTCTCTAGAATTTGCTGAAGTTGCTTCGCTTCGCTTCTCTTCGTCTGGGTTTTTGTTAAGTTTACGTGTTGAAAGGTTATTAAAATTGCATTAAATGCAAAAATTGTATACTAACCAAAATAAGAGAAACACAGTAATATATCTTATTCCATTTGTTGTCATGTAATCTGCATTTAATTCTGTCTGTAATTTGTTTAAATTATAAATTGGAAGATCTTTATTCATCAAATAATTTACTCATATTGTTATTACATCTGACAACGACTTTGATACATTAACATTTACAGAAATGTCGCATGTTTTCGTAATTTGTTTTTTATCCCTGTTTTCCAACTCCTTTTCGGTGAAAGCCTTTTTTCCAGTTTGTTCCGTTTATGTTTCATTTGCTATACTAATGGTTAATTCCTGCTTGTATTCTCCTTCTTCATATCCTTGTATTGCATAAATACCGTTCCTGATGCCGTTGCTTCCGTCAAGAATGTGTTCGCTTCTCTCGCTATTATTTTTATCTTCTAAAAGACCAATTTATTTTTAAAGTTAATTTTGTCCATTTAAATAGTGGCAAACGGTGAAAATTGGTGGAGTGGAATTTGATAATCTTATTCACAATGATAAAGATTTTGACAAGCTTTGCGATACAGATGTATATCGAGATCAAACTACAGGTGTATATGGAGATCAAACTACATTTGTAATAATTGATGAACCTTATACAGATAATGTATTTAATGAACTGTTTCAAACTCCTAAACTGACACCTTCAAATACATTTGATGAATACAAAAAACATGGTAAACGTGGTTTAAAAAATTATGAGTTTCAATATAAATTAATTAAGCCTCATTTAACATCTGATTGAAGATCATTGATTTAACAAGAAAACGACAAAAAGCCAATATATAAAAAGGTACTCAATTAAAATGTCCACACCTCACTGTATAGCTTAACAAAAGCAATGAAGTGAATTTCCAGATTTTTTGCTTTGGACTAGAAAAGGAAATACATGGAAATCACCAAAAGAAAATGTTCCTGAGAAAACAGAGATGCAAACATATAACACAAAAAAATTATTAGAGCCAACTGTTGCAAACAGACAACCAATACAAATTCATGATGAGAAAGATTTGACACAAGAAGTATGTAATGATGTAAGATAAATGCGTAATGATTTTGCTGGCAAATTAAAAAAGGTATGACAGATATTGCCAACTATTTACCTGAGTTACGTAGAAACAAATTAGCAGCATAATTACCTGGTATAATTGATAGTTTACCAAACATGCTTTTTACATTACCTGGAAGAGATTTATTTATAGCTAATAATGTAATTTTCTTAATTCTTGCATTAATTAAATTGTTCTTTACAATTTTACTAGAAAGTTTATATTTGGTAACCAAAGGAATAAAAAGAAAAGTGCTTCTGTTAACGAAAAAACCAAAACAGATTTCTACTTAATAAAGTAAATTACACCACCTCCTGCAACCATTGTCATAATTACAAACGCTACATTATTTATTTCCTGATCTATGTCTTTAAATTATGAGCTGTATGCCATGTCATTGTGATTACAAGACTCGCCATTTTTATTCTTTTTGTCTACATAATATTTACTCGTGTTCTCTTCTTTTGAATAACTTATTTCGTAATCTATTTTTGATGAACTGCTACAGACTGTTTTACAGTTGCTGGAATTCCATTTATTCTACGTCAGTATTTAAAGCAGTATTTTTCTAAGACTGTATGTATCTGATGGCTTTTGTAAAATGTTCTTATAACCTACCATGCTACATATTTTCATCAAATTATCGCTTGGTAAAAAAAAACATACCATCATCAGCAATAACATAGTTTATCCTAACTTTCGAATCTGAATCTGAAATATGTTGCGCAAATCCTATTGAGATGTTTTCATCTGAGTTATATACTTGTTCACCAGAAATAAATTTTTAATCAACTTGTTTTGTTTCTTGTACAGTTGAAACAAATTGTTAATAGATGTTACACTTTGTACCTGACCACTCAAAATACACTTAAAATACACATCGCATAAGATCTGAATCTTTGATTTAGTCTAAATATTCCTTCTTCTGTTAGGCCCTTGCTATCTTGTAAAAAGAAATAAGTTCGTCCTATTTACTCCTATTTACTCCTCACTTGTAAACATTGAATCTATTTTTTCGGCAGGTATTTTTCTCCAGTGTTCAACTGATCCAGCTCCGTAATTATATTTACGTTTGTAAGCATCTTTTACATGATCTGGTGTAGGTTCTTCAAACCCGTAATGCACAGTAGTATGTTCTTCAGGATCATGTTCAATAAGATATGTATTGTCTTCATTAATATATATCCAATCATGATAAGGAGGAATGGTAAAGTTATTACAGATTATGTTAAATATTTGTAGATCTATATTATTGTTTGATGCATTAAACGACTGATCATCAGACAAAGGTATTTTGGATTCAAACACAAGTTTTCGTATCTGAAAGTAGATGTGAAACCTATATATTAACTTTACTAATTCTGGCATGATCTGTTGATTTAGAGCCACAAACAGTGTCGTGTTTTACATTGTTGATAGAAGGGAACCTATCTAGAATACGCTTTATAGCTAAAATAACGAGTGTGCTTAGTTAGCCCGTATAAAAATAGGACAGGGGATATATCAAGTCTGCTACACGTCCTGTGTACATTATATAAGGCAAGTCTGTAAAGTGATAGATGCAATTCTGTGATAAACTATATCCTTTTAGTAGAGATTAATAAACTGGAACTACTGCCGGGAAACTGCATGTTTTGTGTACATAAAACCAGCCGGTCATCCAGGATAAACAGTTAGGCCTAGTTTCAGCTACAAATTAAGCGAAGTTCCGTTTGCTTCAGAACATCTCCCAGAATTCGATAACTACATCGCGTTATACACGTACTTGAGTATACTTGAATTTGAACGACATGCCCTTAAGTATATATGATATATTGTGTCGTATGATAGTTTCCAGTTCACCTTGAATGGAATAAAAACAGATAATACGGTTAATAAGCTTATAAGGGATATAACAATTGGAAACTAAAGATTTACACTTCTTAATATTTATGGACCAAATAGATACAATCCAGACTTTTAACTTGAGAAAATAAAGATATATTACATTTTAAAAACGATTTTGTTTTAATTGGGGGAGGGGGACTTCAATCTTGTGATGGATCAAAATATAGATACTTTCAATTATAATAATGTAAGTGACCCAAGAGCAAGAGACGTTGTTTATATATATGTATAGAACATAATATAGTACATGTATGGAGAGAACATAATATAGATATCGACATGTATACTGGCAGGAAAAGTAACCCAGTAAAACAAGCATGGACTTTTTTCTTGTGTCAGAAATTTTATTCACAATTATTGAAAATGTAAATGTTGAACCAGGATAAAGGACTGGTCATTCTCTTGTAAAAATGAAGATAATTTTCCGAAAGGAAATCAAAAGAAAAACCTCCTGGAAATTTAATAATTCATTATTAAAAGACCCTGAATATGTGAAATGTTTTAAAAAAAACTGTCTTAAAAGTTAAACTTCAGTATGCATGTGCTGAACAATTGGATATTTTTTTTGTTGAGAATATGCCTATATCTGATTTCAAACCTGTTATAAATGATCAACTTTTCTTTTCTTTCAAATGATTCTGTTAGAAATTAGAGGAACAACAAATTTCATATGCATTCTTTAGGAAAAGAATGCAAAATCGACAGGAAAAACAACTACTTGCAGATATAGGCAGCTTAGAAGAGAGAAGCGATGTGAATCAATTACCAAAACTGGAGAGAAAAAAGATAGATTTTTAAGATATTAGAAACAAGAAGATGGGTGGTGTGAGGGTTAGGTCTAGAGCAATATGGATTAAAGAAGGAGAGAAAGTGACCAAATACTTCTGTAAGTTAGAAAATATAAACTACATAAGTACCATGATGCCGCTTCTTGTTAAATGCAATAGATATTTAACAGACAGTCAGAAGAAAAAAAATTGAATGAAGGAAAAGTATTGTATATGAACTTATATAAAAAGCGTGAAGCTCATCCTGCCGATCTTGAAATTACTTAATTATACTGATATTCCAAGACTGAATGATTTACAGAATGTTTAACAACAAAAATGTATAATGAAAAAAGTCCAGGATCTGATTGATTCACCATAGAATTTTATACTTTTGTTTGGAAGGATATTGGACAGTTTCTAGTGACATCTATTAACTTTGGTTATGATTTTAAGGAATTATCTTCCACACAAAAAGAAGGAGTAATTATATGCATACCAAAAGGTGATAAACCTAAGCAATATATTTCAAATTAGAGACCCATTTCACTTCCAAATGTATCATACACCATTGCTTCTGTATGTATTGCAAGCAGGGATAAAACTGTGCTGCACACAGTCTTACATAAGGATGAATTGGAGAGAATACAAGAAACTTATACGACTTAATGTTTTACACCAAAAAGCACAACATACCCGGACTACTACTTTTAATCGACTTTGAAAAGGCATTTAACTCAGTTGTATGGCCATTTATTGATAAAGTTATAAATTGTTCAATCTTGAAGAACCATTAATACAGTGGATAAACTTTTTCTATCGGAACATCAAATCTTGTGTAATTATTAATGGTCAAGTCTCGAATTGGTTCGGTATCGAAAAGGGGTGTATACAGGGTTATCCTCTCTCCCCATACATTTGTATCCTATGTGCAGAGATTTTAGCCCATATGATAAGAAAAAATAAAGATATGAGGGGAATAAATATATGTAATATAACATACGTTCTTTCTCGATATGCTGATGATATGTCACTTACTTTTGATGGTTTAGAGAAGTCTCTGATGTCTGCTTTACATCTTTTATATCAATATTCGAAATTGTCTGGCCCTAGTAAAAATATTGAAGAAAACAAAAATCAAAGGTGGTTTAGATCGGACGTAGAATTGATAGTAATATGAACTATTGTCAAGAATATAAACTTAATTGTGGATTTACTGAGTGCGTTGTCTTAGGCATTAAGTTTTCAACTAACTTGGAAAAAATTATCTCTTATTTTCCCATCTAAAATTCAAGAAATTAAGAACCTGCTAATTCATTTGAATAAAAGGTTTTTTAACTCCATTTGGAAATATAGCAGTAATAAAAAGTTTACCTATCTCCAGAATTAATCATCTATTATTGTCATTACCAAATTCATCTACACGGGTTCTTAGTGAACTAAATACACTCTTTCACAAGTTTCTACTGCATGGGTCAAAAGACAGAAATAAACGAAATATTGCTCTGAAGGATTATTATGATAGGGGATTAAATATGATTAGTATATTTGATTTTGTGAATGTTTTGAAACTTACATGCCTTAGAAGAATGTTGTCTGAGGTGTCTACATTGAAAAGTCTGTTAAAATTTTCAGTATCAAATATTGATACTTTCTTTTTATTTGGGATAGATTTTATAAGCTCAATAAAAAAGGATCTCAATCCTTTTTGGATAGAGGTTTTTGAAGCATTTTTAGAACTAACTTGATCACTCAAAATGGTCGCAGCAGAACAATTTTTAGAAGCACATATATGGTTTAATGCTTATATTGCAATAGATGGAAGAAGTGTCTATTATAATCCATGGTTTCACAAAGGCGTTAGATTTGTGATGGATTTTGTAACGAGTTTGGTTCCTGGATAAATTAGGATAATTGTAAAATTAAGTTCTACATTCACATTACTTTCATAGATTTTCAAAGCATACTTACAGTGAAAACGTCATACAAAAGATAATTCAGAATCATTATGGCTCTAATTTACAACAACCTTCTATACATATTGCCGTGTGTACCATTATTTTAAAAAAATGGATGTAATGGTGTATATGAAAAATTGATTGGAAACAATGAAATACCAACTTCTAGAAGGAAGTGGAATTTTGAATTTGGTTATTTAGAAGAAAAAGACCGGCAGCCATGTTTCTTACTACCATATAAAACTAAAAAATGTCTAAATCTTAGATGGTTGCAGTTTAAAATATCACATATAATTGTACCTACGAATGAATTTCTCGACAAAATTAACATTATTCCAAACGGGATCTGTTCTTTCTGTATGTTGCTTGCAGAGACAATATCTCATATTTTGTGGGATTGTCAGGTAACAGAGATGTTTTTAAATGACACCTTCCAATGGATAAAAAGTAAGTGTTGTCGCACACATAATTTGGAATTAACAAACAAAATATAGATATTATCTTTGGAATTAGAGACAACACTCAGACCGATGAGGTAAATAACTTAATTTTGTATGCAAAGCAGTACACATGTATATATAAATGCAGATTTAATAGAGACAGACCAATTCTGTCTCAGTTCAAAAAGACTCTTGCCTTCAATTTCAATGTTTAAAACTACAGTGTTTATAGAAACTGTAAATGAGAAACGTCTTTCAAAAGATGGTTATTGTACAAACAGTTGAAAGAGTCATAGGTAGCTATCTACCCGCTATTCAGGTTTTTGAATTCCCCGTTTGCACATTGGCAAGCAAACATATGCTTTCTAATGTAGATTACCCAACAGAAAGATGGTATCAGATACATATTGTTTAGGATACTTAGGTGGTGTGTAAAGGAATATATATGCATGCTTAGATATTTGCGGTATATATTAGTATGCTAACTTTAAAAATATGTATATCAATAATATATCCTTTTCTTTCCTATTCTATCTTTTCTTAGCTTTTATCTTTCATCTAACAGTGACATAAGATAATTGTTTGGAATTGCCAATGTTGCTTGTCTTAACGAAACGTGGTTGCAATACTGTTACAATATTTAATGTACCACATGTATGTGCCATATTCTTCTTGGCAATAAATCATTTGGAAAAAAAGGTCATTTAAAAAATTTCTGCCATGCTAGTATCAGTTACATAACAATAAAATATTCCACAGCCTGATGTTGCAATCCTTACTACCCGCTTTAATTGACTTTGCCAGAAGTTTATATCACACTGTGGTCTATATCTGTTCATTGAATCATCACTGTCAATTCTAAAGCGGGATGGTCTAAAATGCTAAATGGCTTGTACATAACATAAGTGTTTTCTGTGTGGTACATTTTTATCTCTTTATATATGTTTCCAGTTTCTTTATTAACTGCAGCATTTAACTGAGTTGCTGGACAAAGGTAAGGGACATTACTTATTATTTTTAAAAAATATAAAGTCAATTATTTATTTATCAAACGTTTCAAATGTTATTTATTTTAAAAATATAAACTAATGGCGGCAGTGCGCAAATCAAAGACAAGACTTTTTTTTTTTACAGTATAAGGACTAAATTTCCAACAATTAAACTTTCCTATGATATGCGATATTAAAATACACCTTACAAACTCTAAGTCATAGATGTTCAGAAAACAATGTTCCTCTCTGAAAAGCATATTGTGCCTCCGTATAGATGGGTGGATGGATCGATAGAATGGATTCAGTATTTACAGCAAATATATGTTGTACTGTTCCTTAGCTTTAAATAGAACTTGCAATTGTATAGTACCCTTGTGTCTTTTACACTCGTTGTGTACATTATTTTGAGATTCCTTACAAACTCTATCTCACTCTCTCTATTCATACATACATATACACACAAGTCCGCGCAGAATAGCTCCTTCCTTAACGATCAAATCAAGGGTTGTTCGTGCCGATGAAGTGTTCAAGGAATACGTATATGTACATATGTTTTGTTTCTTTTTTTATTTTTGCTAAGGCCTACATTATATCCGTACGGAAAATGTTAATCGACTTTCAGAAGTTTATCTTTGATAATATTTATGACAGGGTTTATTCCAAATATCAATAATTAAAACGAAATCAACCATCAGCTATTTATTGAAACATCCATTTCAAATAACACACACGAAACCAGATTGATTTTATTGTCCTCAATATATTACGGTGACAGAAATTCCAATTTTGATAAATTATGCCAACTATAACAGAGCATAAAATTTAAATGATTACATCTGGGGTTCTACCTTTTTTTATCATTTACCACAGCTAGAACTTTATAAATCGTAATTAATTGACATATTTCTCATTATCCTTGCATGGTGACTTTGTTCATAGGTTACTGCCAAAAATAAATTGTATGGTCTCGAGATGTTAAATGGAAAGACGCTGTCATTTTTCCAAGAAAAAGCAAGACATGTTCCGTCACAGAGATCCATTTTTTCATTGGAGAAAGAATCTATAAACATAAAGATTGATTAATATCACCACTTGCATGATACTAATTTGTTTTATATTGACATTGATGGAAAAGGTAGATCAAAAGAGTGTATGTAAACATTTACCACATTTCTAATCTTTTTATTTTTCCGCCTCAGTGCTTATTGCGTGAGCTTCTTTATTGAGGCTCGTATTTTTAGAGCATAGATATGAAACTTCAGTCTGTCCAGGTACGTTTCAATGTCGTTTTTATAGATAACAGTTTTATTTATACTCTGAGAAGAAATATATGACAACGTGTATTCAGGATGACTGCGTCAAATCCTCAAAAGAGTCAAATATGTACAGAACCTAAACTAAAGTTTTTGATTGATATATCAATATTTTACATTTTAGCAATTTCTAAAAAAAAGTATGGCCATTACCATACCTAAGATCTGCGTGCTTTAGATACATCAATCTTGATTACACATCTCCGCCTTCATACCCTTTATTACACATCCCCGCCTTCATACCCTTTATTACACATCCCCGCATTCATACCGTTTATTACACATCCCCGCATTCATACCCTTTATTACACATCAACGCATTCATACCCTTTATTACACATCCCCGCATTCATACCCTTTATTACACATCCCGGCCATCATACCCTTTATTACACATGCCGGCCTTCATACCCTTTATTGAGTATAAATGTTTCGCAAATCGTGGGAACTCATTCGATTATAATGTCTTTGTTTTAGCCGAGAAATAGGTTTTAACATATAGTGTATAAATGCACTCATATTTGACAGTTGTTACATAATGATGTCAAAATCTATATATATTACAATTTTATATATTTTTAACTGTTGTCACAGAGCAGAAGGAAAATATGCGATCTTTTGTATTCTGATCCTTGAAAATTCACGCAGTTACTATTACAAAAAAGAATGATTTATACTGCGATTTAAATTGAAGACTTGTCTCGAGACAGATCGTCCTCAGCTTTCACACAAAGCACCTGCACATATCAAACATTACCAGTTTATTTACTAAATTATGAAAAAGAGAGAGAGACATAAATATATACGTGTATGCGTGTAAGTACATGCAATAAACAACATTTACTCGGCTTGATCATTGTGTATTATACACAAAAACTCTAGAAGTAAATAGATTCCTATAAGATATTTTGACATATAAATGATGAGCGCGCGTAACAAGATCGGTTTGGGTCTCGTAAACAATTGTATGATTGCTTCAACTTAAAAACTGAAGTATTAGCTGAAAATAGTGACCAGCATATAACAATAATTTCAGCCTCCTCTCCTACATTTTTTTCTTCAAAAACTGGTGTTTTCATCAATCATTTTAGAGATGGATTATAACATGTATTATTATTATTATTATTATTATTATTATCTTAAATCAATATTTAATTAGCAAGTGATATAACGTTAATTTACTCATACTTACACACAATGAAGAAATAATAGGCTGAAATAAATTCACACTGTAGATCAGACTTACCTTTGTAGTAAATCATACTTTATAAAGTTGGTTTATCTTTTTAAATTGATTAAATTACGACATAAGAGTAACGTAAACGGTACATTATACGTTTGACCTGTGTTTAATAGTCATATATTTACATAACTAACATTTGTGTGCAGAAATCACTTTCTTCTTTCAGTCACATTGACCCTGACCTTTGTCCATTTGACTCGAAAATCAATAGGTCTCCTCCTTACCCCAAGTGGAAGCCATTCACAAAGTTTGATCTAGGTTTGTGATGTAGAAATAATGTTTTTGTGCGGAAGCCATTGTTTCAGTCACAGTAACTTTCATCTATGACCATTTGAGTTTGAAATAAATATGCTTCTATCCAGAGAGACTGCTCCATGTATATGGTGTAGAAGTAATGCTATTGTACGAAAACAATACTTATTCTTTCAGGCGCAGTGACCTTGAGCTTTGACATTTTGACCGTAAAATTTGTATGTTTCTTTCTTACTCCAAGTACAAGCCATGAGCAACGTTTAGTAACTATAGATGACGGAAAACTGAAGTTATATGGAAAACATTTCGTTCTTTCAGACACAGCTACCTTCACATCTGAGCTTTTGACCCCAAATAAACAAAACTCTTTCTTTCTGCAAGTGGAAGCCACCCGCAAAGTGCGATAACATTAGATAGTGGAAAACTCAACTTATTGTACGGAAACCATTTTTCTTCTGTCAGTAACAGTGACCGTGACCTTTGAGCTTTTGACCCCAAAATCTATGTGTTTCTTCTTTACTCCAAATGCAATATTTGTATAATATCGTTTTGTTAAGACTGATATATTTAACTTCCAATTTCCCTGACCATTCAGAATATGAAATTGACAGGATAATGGTCACATACTATGACCCTATCTATATCGCATTTTTCTACAGTCTGTTCACATTCCTGAGTAATATAAAATTTATCAATTCTGCTTCCCTCCCTTTGTTTATAGTTACATATAATCTCTCTTATCTAAATTAATTTTTCTATATGCATCAATTAGGTCACTATATTTTACAAAATCTTTAATATGTTGAATGGTTCTACTTTCTCTTTCGGTAAATTCTATATTCCTGTCTATTTCTTTTTCTATACTATTCAAATCACCTCATATTATTAGGCTCTCCGTTGAATATCGCTTTTTATAATTAATAAGTTTTGCTATGAATTCAATTTTACGTGTATTCAATCTTGTGGGTACATATACATTTTTAAGATGCCATTTATTTATCTTAAGATGCATGGGCCATCCTTTGAAAGTGCCTTCTTTTTGTTACATGATGATAGTTTAAATGACTTCATTTCTTGTGTACAACTATTACTACTCCTGAATATTTGCCATCCTTATCATCATTTACATATACAATTGAATTCAGTTTCTGTTCAATACAAAAAATTTAATTTTCACTTATAGAATGTGTCTCTTATATGAAAATTATATCATACTGACTGTAATTATTCTTTTTATCTTTCCTATTTTGTTTCTATCTACCCCACTGACATTTATTGAAATTATATTGAGCTTATCCATTGGTATGAATTGTTCACATTTGACTGTATTATTCTTATTGAAAATCAATTATGCATTTATAATACTATTTCTTTTGTAGTATTACATTTATTTTAGGATGCTTTGTGATTCATTTTCTTGCGAGCTTTGTATATCAGCATTTTCTTTGATCTGAAGTTGGATTTGCCCTTTATTATTGTTATGTTTTGATTTTTCCCTGTTTCTGGTATAGATTTGGTCGCTCTCTGATTTTTCTGGTAGGTGTGTTTCACCTGCCGAGTTTGATCTTTTGTTTTCTTTGTTTGTTTCTCTAAGCATTTTTCTTCCTTGTTTTCTAAGGGCAACGGTATGTATTCTTGATTTCTTTCTACTTCTCTTTTTGATTTGGGGAATACTGGTTCCTCCAAAATGTACAATGGAACCAGCAAAACCTTCTTTTGGAGTGTGGGGTGGGTTGGGGGGGGGGGGTATCATGATCTTTTTCTCCTCAGAATATACTTCGAGGTTTCTCACGAGAAATGGGAAGTCCTCATTTATGGATATTTCCGTCGGAGCCTGTGTTGCCTGTCCTAGCGATTATTCTTCCTCCCCCTTCCTCTCAGAATTTTTTGTCCCTCTGATCTCCAACCTCATTCTCATCTTCAGATATATCAGATATCTCCCCAATCACATCGTGACTATATGGGGATCCTCTCACCACTACATCTGCATAAAACCTTTCCTGTTTATTTTTATTTGAGTCTGTGCAATCCCGTAGGAGGAGCCCCACTCTTTTCTACCTCTCGCATTGTCTATCACTGATTGCGCCATATACCTCGACTTACGCAAAAAGCCCTTTAGGTTTAAAAAGGTTTCAATTTTCCTGGCTGCTTCCCTATCTACCTGTAAAGTCCTTACACATGTTTGAATGTTTGGATAGCCTTTGTGTGTAGCCATTTTTATGACTTCTAACTTGAACTTGAAATCTAATTCCAAATTTCTTCAGCAATTCTATTGTTTGAATTTCCAAGGGCAGTCCCGTGATGTGTATCTCGGTGTATGTGTTTACAAAATGACTTTCTAGGGTGGGTGGGAGTAGGGGTGGGGGATGGGCGAGGGTGACTCTTCAAGTTTAACTTCTTTGCGTTCAATTTTTCAATTGGTAACCCATCTAAGATTGGATCATTGCATATAACAGATATTTGCTATTGCATAAGTTATGTAGGGCTTCGATCTGGTCACGAGTTATCCCTCTTGCTAGGAGGTCTGCCTTCTGATAGCCGGTCTTAGTCTCTCATTACACTGCATCCATTCTAGGTATAAGACCTAAATACCCGGTTTCCTATAGCCCTTAGCAGATTTTCTCCACCCGCTTTTGTAACTATCTCTGTAAAGAATTAGTTATTTAGTTTCTTCCCTTCCATATTTCTTTTAGCAAAGAACTAAAATTGATTTTATACGGGTTCTTGCATAGAAAGTGAACACTATATGATGTATTGTTGAATTAATGAAACAAACGTCCATACAGAAGTGTAAAAACATTCAAACATACACTAACATCAACTAAGAAGTATTCTAGAAAAAGAAATAAAAACAAAATTCTAGATCTTAAATGCAAGAAACAATTAGAATGTCTCTAAATTATAGCGTGTTGTCTAATCTTTTCATGATTCCAAATATCACCCGAAAGATCTTAATGAAAAATGCACCCACAAACTTATACAAGACAAGATTGGCAAGAAATATTGACAATATAATTTTCTATATATATAAAAAAAACAATTCAAGTCTTTAACCACTCAGTTCACTCACATGTTTTGCTTGTACAGTAAGCAACACACATCAGCCTGACTGTTTCTTCCACTCCACACTACGTACCAGCGTTTTTCTTTGTGACAAACTTCTTGGCACCCTTACTTCATGAGGCTTGATTTGGAGGCATTGTACTAGTTAGTTTTCTGACTCGAAATTAAGAGGAAATGTCGCTCAAAATAATTGCTTGAAGATAATAATTTCAATTTGATTCAAATCAACAACTACCTTTTAATAATTACATCTTAGAGGCGCCACTGGGATCATGTTTTGATGATCTTTGACCCACCAGTTAAATTACAGCTTTCATACTACTGAATCCCTAATACAAAAGGAAGCGCTTTATCTGATATGCTACTACAAACAAGTTACAGGAAATTCCAAAGGTCATTACAACATGAACTTTTATCAATGCCTGTCAGATTTAATCAGATCGAGAATCGCTTTCTTCACAGTGAACTATTCAAACCTGCATCCAGACTTTCAATCAGCTGATTGAACATTTGATATAACGTACACTTTGTAATCCAGCCTCAACGAACTACTATGAAAGATAACAATTATATATGTTTACATGTGTTGCTTTAGCTGCTTCTGATGTTGATAATGTACTCATCTTTTTATTTTTATAATGTTAGCGTCTGTATTTGTTCCTTCTTTTTTTCTGCTCCAGATTAATCGTTAGTTCGTTTGTAGTAAATAATAGATATTGAAGAATCATCCTGATTCATATTTTGATGCAAGCAAGCTTTAGTTATGATTCATACTAACTAAAGCATTTTCAATAACACTATATCATTTCAAGATACTGATTGATATTACATATTGTTAAATATGTGTATGCCATTACTTCACTTTGGTATTAATTAATATTGAGTATTTATATTTTGCAAAAGGCCGATACGCTAATATACAATAACGATTCTACCTTCTATACCTGATGCATCTCCATGACAGCTGTCGAACGTTACCGGAAAGTCGATACAGAAGATAATGGTTTTATACTGGCCGTGACAAATATCTAACAAAATTAACTGGAGAATCTGGGTATAGAGTCCTGTATTTCTCACTTGCTAAGCGAGCACTCTACCACGTGAGCTAATTCCCAAAATAAATATTTGTTCAACTGGCCTGTTTGTTCAATTATTTATGAGAGAAAAAACAAATCTCGCGGTGCAGAACTTTCCCGGCACGTAAGAGTTGTGAAAACATTGTTTTAATTACCTATACTCGGATATGTTTAATAGAGAGCACAATTCTTAATGTCGGGCGTGACTGTCATTAATGTGACGTAGGTCATACTGGTCTACCTATTGATGGTTAGGAGGCAGTCGCTAGAGAGAGAGATTGATTGGTGTCTGTATATTCTCCATGTTACGGAGAGTACAATCAGTGATACAAATGCATTAAGCATGAACAATCAAACACTTAGCAGTACTTTGAAGAAAGGAAAACAAAAAAGGGACACGCCCAACCCACTATAGCCACCCCTAAATGTTTAAAATCATGCACTTTGCTTACACACTCTGACTTGAGCATGGGGTCCGAATGTTTAAAATTATAAATAAGGAACATTCAAATTTGCATTGTGTCCCATTACATACTGAAACAGCGGCATATGTTTTCAATGGTGGAAAACTCTGTGTGGTATAAGAAGTAGTCGCAAAATTCTAAACGTTTTAATTGTGATTTATACTAACTAACGCAGTTTCCATTAACACTATAGGTTAATGGAAGATACTGATTCATATTGCATATTGTTAAATATGTGTATCCCGTTATTTCACTTTGGTATTAATTATTATTTGTATATTTATATTTTGCAAAAGGCCGATATGCTAATATGCAATAAAGATTCTACCTTCTATACCTGATGCATCTCCATGACATTTGTGGAAAGTTACCGGAAAGTCGACAAAGTAGATAATGGTTTTATACTGGCCGTGACAAATATTTAACAAAATGAACTGGAGAATCTGGGTATAGAGTCCTGTATTTTTCACTTGCCAAGCGAGCACTCTACCACGTGAGCTAATTCCCAAAATAAATATTTGTTCAACTGGCCTGTTTGTTCAATTATTTATGAGAGAAAAAACAAATCTCGCGGTGCAGAAATTTCCTCCCACGTATGAGTTGTGAAAACATTGTTTTAATTACCTCCAATCGGATATGTTTAATAGAGAGCACAACTCTTAATGTCGGGCGTGACTGTCATTAATGTGACGTAGGTCATAATGGTCTACCTATTTATGGTAAGGAGTCAGTCGCTAGATAGAGAGAGATTGATTGGTGTCTGTATTTCCTCCATGTTACGGAGAGTACAATCAGTGATACAAATGCATTCAGCAACAGGCGGCGCCGCTAGAGGGCATTGGCGATGAAGATTAACATTTTCTCAAAATGTCAACCTCATTACACCTGGTACTTTCTCCGCTTTCGTATGTAAAAAGCCGACATTATTATATCTGAATGTATTCATGGTTGAAAAGTTAAATGTCTATATCTAGCATATATGACATTGGGCCTTTTCTACAACATATTCGGCGAAAAGAAACGAAAACTGAATTTTTCAAAACGCAGAAAAACTAAATAAACGAACATATACGCTCACCTACGAATACTTTTTAAATACTTTGGAGCTCATTTTATGAGAATAACTGTAAAATGTGTGCGAATATTTGTGGAAAACCCACGAATTACGTCTTTTTTCAAGGTCACCCATGCCAGCAAGGACGGTAACTCTTCCCGGCACATGGGTACGTACAAAATGTAAACAATGATAACAATACGACATAAACTAGGTTCACAAACACAAGAAAACTTGATTTTATGAAAGAGCAGACGTTTATACCAAGGAATCGGATTATACAAACATATTGTCCTTCAATATACCAAATTTATTACAAAATGTTGGTACAACTTTTGTTGTGTAATGTATTTTCGTGGTTAGAGACTCGACGGGTATTGCTGATAATGATATTGATAATATGTATGTGATTGTGATCACTGAGATATTATCAATGTCAGGTCATCTGCTCTATGTACTATTCTTATCTAGAGACACTGGTATTCAAATTAAAATGTTCATGTTTAGTAGGGGCATTTTTTGTGAATATCAATATGAATATTGTCATCATAAAGAACAGAAAATCGATCTGTAGCATTTCTCTATTTAAACAAAAACATAATCATAACTATTTCTTGAGAACCAACTCAGTGCCATAAGTAAAATTGTGGAAGTATTTAAAGTCAGTTATTTTTATGTTTGTTTGTTTTTTTGTCATTGATTTTATTTTATAGATATGAAAACTGACCAAAAATACCTTATCATAACTAAATTCTAAAATGGCAATTGTTATTTACTAAATTTTGATTTCCGATCAATGCATATATGTACAGGAACACTGTAATGCATTTGCACTATTACTTTTAAGAGTAACATATAATTTCAACTTGTGTATGACTTATGATTATGGTATTTCTTGCAAAAATGTTGGGGGGGGGGGGCGGCGTGATAAAAAGGAACTGAAAGGCTTCAGAAGTACCTGGAACATAGAAAAAGTGAATTTATTCTTGAAGCTGAATGTTCACAAAACATTTATATACAACCATGTGTAAGAAATATGCAACTTTCAGCATGAAATAACTTTCAGCATGAAATAACATGATGTCAAGAATTTGCAAAAAGTTACCAAAGACCAATATTAACAATGGTGGACGGCACATGTGTTTGAATGCTTCCTGTGAATTTATTTGAAAAGATATCATAAAGATGGGTTCATGTATGAATTCTGCACACTCAAATTATGCAGAAAACATTCCATTTTAAGAGCAACATATAATTTCAACTTGTGTATGACTCAAACATATAGTATTTCATGCAAAAATGTTGGGGGGTGCTTGTTAAAAAGGCACAGGGGGGTTTCTGAATTACCTCAAACATAGAAAAAATCAATGTATTTTTTAAAGCTGAATGTTCACAAAACATTTCTATATAAACATATGTAAGAAATTTGCAAAATTTCAGCTTGAAATAATATGAGGTCAAGAATTTGCAAAAAGGGACAAAGATTATTATTAAAAATGGCGGACGGTACATATGTTTGAATGCTTCCTGTGAATTTATTGGAAGAGATATCATAAAGATGGGTTCATTTTTGAAGTCTGCACACTCAAATTATGCGGAAAACATTCCATTTTTATATATTCTATAATTCTGAAAAAATCATCCCTGTTGCTTAATGATTAAGCATGAACAATCAAACACTTAGCAGTACTTTGAAGAAAGGAAAACAAAAAAGGGACAACCCTAACCCTCTATAGCCACCCCTGCCTGCTTAAAAACAGGTACTTTGCTTACACACTCTGACATGAGCCTGTGATCCGAGTGTTTAAACATATAAATAAAGCACATTCAAATTTGCAGTGTGTCCCATTACATAGTGAAAAAGCGGCATATGTTATCAATGGTGGACAACTCTGTGTGGTATAAGAAGTAGTCGTCAAAAGTTAACTCTCCTCTCTGTCTACCTATTTTGCCTCCATTTAATTATTCACATTGCTTGACTTTGGGGAGAGTGTTGTAAAATTTAATAAAAGCAGTTGGCACTTGCTTTTATGATATTCCGGGTGAAGGCATCATTAGTTAACTCTCAAAAAAATATGAAGCGTGCATCTCGATATATTTCCGTAATATATACAAACGTTATATCATTTGGAATAATCACAGAGGTACTTTTCTAAAAGTATTTCACAATCAGTTGTTTTATTAAGTTGTGAAAATTTCTTCATAGCTATTACATGCGCTTGCATTTAACCTTTAAAAGTAATTGAAAAACTTGATGAAAGCAATATTCGTTTCAATATTAACACCATTTTACCGGTAGATTGATTACTTCTACATAAAACAGTAATGTCAAATAGATATTTAATGGAAGCAGCTGACATTGTCGTTGAGGTAAGGCCTTATCCTTATTTTATATAAGGTAGTGTTTTGGGTGGAGATATCTTTTATGCTCGATCATGCCAAGAAATCGAGACTAAAATTTGACCTTAAAGTACCAAAATTATTCCATCAGTCAGTATTGCTTGAAAGTAGGGGGATAACTACAAGAAAATCGTACTGTGTGTTGAGGTCATTTATTAAAATGACTGTCAAACTAAACTGACATATCAAATCAGCGATTCAAATATACTCTCTAAAAACCCAAATCATGAACTGCCAAATTTACTTGCACAAAATGCTGCAAATGATAACAGATCGTATGTAACTTTCAATTACCACTAAGCAGGTGTGTGTGTCTGTGTGTGTGTGTGTGCGCGCGCGCGCGTAGTGCAGGGGAGCCAATAGGGGCCAGACATACTCAAGGGCGTGAAGAGGTAAATTTTATATTTACAGATACGTAATAACGTAAATCACATATTATATGAAAATGTATTATTCCCACTAAGCAGATGGGAAACATGTGTGAAAATGACAATAATATTAACAATCATAAAATGCCAGTGGCTGATCCAGAAATATTGTGGAGTGGGGAGCGCAGGTCTAACCAAGTAGGTGAGGAGACCTATACTCCTCCCCCAACCCCCTTTACAGGAAGCTTCTGCATTTTGAACGTATCCAGAGCATACTTGTAACCCTCCAACTGTAAGGACAACTTACTCTGAGAGGCGTTCCGGTTGTTTCGCGCTCATTGTTAGTGGGAAGGTGGGAGGAGGAAAGGGGGAAGGAGCACGCTGGCTCTGCCACTGAAAAGTATGAAAAATATTCTCTTTTTATGATGCAGGTGGAAAGTATAAAGGACCAGTAAACGAAAAGTTGTATGTATGTACACAAAAGTAGAAGCTTTCTTCATGGAGCTCTACGGCATAGGGAAAGTTCTTAAATGGTGTTTTACTAAGTACTTGATGAAAAAGAAGGGAGTGCGGATACATTAGAGACAACTTCAGGTAATTATAAAAACATGTAAAAGTGCTTTGGTGAAAGCTTAACTGTGTAGTATTATTCATAGCTGATAATGTTTAAGCTGTTCAATTTCATGGTTTGAGGGGGGGGGGGGTTAAAGAGTCTACATACATCTGTGCTCACAAACCAACGCTGAACAGGGACCCGGCAATTACAATCTACCGCATATCTGGGACAATTTGTTAACATCGCTCACTATTCCCTCGGGTGATGTTAACAATCAGTAGAGAATAAATCATTCTGCTGATGAAGTCCTTAGTACAAGGACGAAAGCTTCAGGTTAGCTTTCAATTTATTTATTGTGTATGAAATTGAACAGTTTAAACATTATCAGCCATCTAACACAGTCCTATGTCATCGTGACACTAGACAGACCCACAACTAATCAGAGCTCTTACCAGCGCGCAGCTCGCATGTAATTAGTCAGCATATAGATTTCACACTGACCATTTGAATCAGCCAATTGATATATCTAACAATACATACGCAAGAGATATCGCATTACACCCTCATTTTACAGCCACTGCATCGAGAACAAAGGCACTGTAATCAAAGTACAATAATAGATAGCACGCCACCTACGAGAGAGTGATAACGCATAAACTGTCAGAGCACTTATCGTGTCCACACACCTCTAAGCATAACGAGAAACAAAATAATGTCGTTGCATTACTCCCATAAATTCATGTATTACTACACAACAAACACGGTTTTGTCAATTTGAGATGGGAAACTAAATATTTTACACGACGCTACATCTAGAGTAGAGGTAGTGACAGTTATATCCAATTCGTGATTTTGTCCGTAATGTCAGCTAACTCTTGAGACGGATGATCTGAGAATACTGAAAGATAAATTAGATGCATTCATTTTAATCACCTCAAATTAGTGACTCTACGGGGTAAGGCTAGTTGGGTAAACGGTGGAGAAAGTAAAATTAAAAATTGCGTCGGCTGATCCTGATTTCTTGAGAGATGCAAATTGTAAAGTTCGTCATATCTCGTTACATTGTTTGAGTAAACACAATCGATTACTAGCTAGTTCCCTGACCTAAAGTAAGAGAACATGTAAGTTCAAATTAAAGCAGGACGCTTGTCTCTTTTTTAAAAAAAATGTCAGCCAGATGCAAATCCTATAAATGATGCCTTTCAGCTACAGCTGTCCGAAGCAGCGAGAAAACCGATACAAGAGAATTCAGCTACAGCTG
The DNA here is from genome assembly GCA_029931535.1 of Margaritifera margaritifera. Lineage (NCBI taxonomy): Eukaryota > Metazoa > Mollusca > Bivalvia > Unionida > Margaritiferidae > Margaritifera > Margaritifera margaritifera. The sequence continues at coordinate 215,052 of JAQPZY010001125.1, forward strand.
TCCGAAGTAGCGAGAAAACCGATACAAGAGAAGATATTTTATGTTGGTTGTGAGAAACATCAGAAAAAAATAAATTTGAAAATCACAGTATCAATCCCTGTACTTCAGGCATACTACGCGGGCGCTCTATCAGTTGATAGACGTTCAGATGGCCTGGGTTTTTTTTGTTTTGTTTTTTGAGGGGTTGGGGGTGTCCATTTTTTTCAAGAAGAAAAGTTTAATTGATTCGGACATTTTCCCGCTTAGTGCTAGTTACCCGAATTATAGATGATAGTTGAGAGGACAAATCGTAATTTCGGGTGAAACTGACATAAATGAGACGTAGGTACACAAGGTCTTATATATTGGCGGTAATCAGTGAATCGTTAGAGAAAGATTGATTGATTGATATCTATATTTCATCCGTGTTACGAGGAGTACAATGAGCCATACAAATACATTTACCGTTAGGTAAATATGAATAGTCGCTTCATTTTTCTACATCTTCAAGATGTAAAATGAGCTAGAGGATACCATACATTTAAAATAAAAAACAGGAGTATCAAAACACATTAGATATCAACATGGTGCACAGTCAAACGTTTCTTATATACCTACTCCACGTGGAAGGGACAGTTCTCATACACAGAAGATGGAAATACATAATTTGATCATTACTAATAAGGACTAGTAAATCAAGGACATCATTTCCGAAAGACAAAATCAATATCGGACAGTAAATACATGTAAACATGTACACCAAATTTATCAATAATATGGCACCAATACCATCACGGTCTGGTGTAAGAAAACTACATGCAGCTATGGAATGATCAACGACAGAAATATAGAAAGTGTGACAGCGAGTACAAACATCCTCATCCACATATGACAAAAGTCTACTAACAATTTTGGCAACAACTTCACATGACTCAAGAGGGGCTGGAACTTTTGTAGCGACTTCCCATATTACAAACGGGATCGAACTGCCATCAAGCATTAGCTTCTGAAATCTTTTAAGTGATGCGTCTTCATTTAGTCTACATTTCAAAGCATTTTCATGCAATCTACAGACTTTGTATTTAACAATAAATTTCCAATCAGGTTTTTTGACAGGGAAAATACATTGAAGGATGAACGATTCTATAAACTCATTTAGATCAAATATTTCCAGTAGTCTATCAATGTTAGGAATAAAACCAGTTTGTTTTGTTTTTACTCTTGAGGTTTGATAGTTGCATAGGCGGAGGAAAAATATTTGTTTTGCAAAGTAGGCTGCAGGCAATCTACAAAGTTGCTCCAGGAAAAACAATGTATTCATATATATGTAGGCTTCAATGGGTAAAGCACCCAGAAAACTCAGCGCAACGTCAATTCGTGAATATCTAGATAACCTGTGCATGTGCTTAATACGAAAATGATGGTCTCTCTCTCTAACATAAGTATGTTACGAGGGCTGGGGCTGCACTAGGTTTCACATCCATACAATGCGCGGGGTAATGCAATAATTTCATTGAAGATATTCCATGTGACTGGATGATCTAGTCTTAACCTATTACCAACAATGCGATCATCACAATTTGTAAAAGAACGATAGCATTATTGTACTTGATATGCCAAGAAATGGCCACACACCCTTTTCCACAAATCCCACACAATGGCCATACAATATCCTGGTCAACAGTGGCAGAAGATGTATAGCTGGCATCTATACAGTCCAAGAACCTGAGTTGTTCTTAAATAACCACTGTTCAGAGATGCCACATATATCTATTTGTTGAGCTGATAGTAACTGACTAAGATACAGGGCACTCGACATAAAACCTCTGGCATTCCATGTGAGAATATGAAAATTAAACCCAACCATCTTTATGCTGGAAAGAACCCACCAAACGACTAGAAGCGAGAACTCCTGTAGGATTTATTACTCAACTGATTCTTCATGGTAATGACTATCATTGCTTGTATGTTAACTATCGTCTACAATAAACCGCTTTGGGCCAAAATGACTTTCCTGAGAATTTCCTCAGATCAAAAGAACTATTCACATTTATTTTTGCAGATATGGAACTCTGTCATTTTCTTTTCTTAATTCTTATGAAAGTTGGTTCAAAGCCACTTTTGATAAGAAACTTGTGAACTGTATTTTCATCTATTGATGGTTCAATATTACTAACATATAACCTTTTGGACCCTATTCTATATACCCCACTGAAACCATCATCATCATCAGCAGCAGCAGCATCATCATCATCATCCACAAGATCAAACTGATTTGTATGATTCTTACCGTTGCTATTATCATACATGTATAGCTGCCTTTTGATCTTTGCACCTTTTGAATTCGAGATTTTTACGGGATAATATAAATATAAATAAATATATATATATATATATATATATATATATATATATATATATATATATATATATATATATATATATATATTCTTACTGGAATTCTAGAAGAACCATCAACAACATTTCTACCTGAACTCTGGGCAGCGATGTTTGACCTATTACTTCCTGAACCCTGGACACTGTCAGGCACTGCAATTAGAGTAATATCCCCTGCTAAGTCCATATCTTTATAGGTTCGAATGTTACCTTGATCAGTGACTTCTTCACTGTAACCTTATCCTTTGGATCATTGTTAGGTACACGGGAACCGTCATTTATATTGTTATGATTTACACTTGGTTTCCCTATAACAGCGACTGAGCCTTGAGACATATTTGGTCTTTGTTTCACAGGTACACTTGAAAATGTACATGAGGAAATAGGCCGTATCCTATCTGACCCATTTTGAACGGCATTGTTATTCCAAATGTTTGAGCTTTTTAAGCTGTTGACAAGAATGGGATGCTGCAAGCTACTAATTTGAACATGACAGCTGCTTATTTTTATTTCCACTTTTTCTATGCATAAAGACATTTTATTGATTGATTGATTGAGATTTGTAAACCTATCATCTATAATCGCCTCTATATGTGATTGATTTTCTTTGACCCCAAGGAGTTCCCTTCGCAGAGAACTGATTGTCCTGTTCAGTCCTTCAATCATTGGCACACATTGGCATTGTGGAGAATGGTGCTGCGAAACAGATGGTTCATATCTATTTCCAGCCGAAACAGCTGACATTAACGATTACTGTGCGGATGACCACGGTGTCCTGCTTTGATTCTGAGTCTGATTTAGCTGTCGCGATTGACGCATTGCACGTTTTTATGATGTAATCTTGTCACTAATAAAGGACAGTTGCTCACCGTCCAAATATGATAGAAGTCCATGAATATCTCTTGATAATTTGGTTCATACCGATTCGCCACTACGAGTATGCAGGCGCCGCTTCAACTTGGTATTACCACCAAAAAATCCTTTGTACCCTTCACTGTCTCGATCATGTCTAAGCTCCTCAATTGTGTCCTAATCACTATGGAGATCCAGTAGTATCGTATTAACTAATTCATCCTTACGAAGACTTCTGTAGATTTCAGCGTACAAACTTACTTCTTCTGGATACCAATCAAAACTCTTGGGTTCTGTATTAGGACTCGGATAAGCACATGCAGTTGCACAAACATTCTGAATTAACTATAACTCCTTGGAAACATTTGAGCCAGTATCCACACCCGCGGACACATAAATAGGACAAGAATCATTAATGCTCATCTTGACATTCAACGTTTGTTATCGGTTGTTATGAAAAGTTTAATTACAATGGAGCGACTACATAGGTGTTTACGATATATACTACAACGACACCAACCATGACTCTGGTATTGCTCATGTATATGTGCGTGAGCAAAACATACGCATGTATAATGATCTATGCAAACGAAAACATTGTATTCAAAGTTTAATATTGAGGAAAGTTACATCAAGTTTGAACATTTAGTTCATAAACTGCACTGTGATGATGATAGCATAACATGTCATTGATGATCACAGTGTGACATGACGTTGATATTGCTGTCCAAAAACATGCATTGAAATTTAACACACCTACCTATACCGCCATCTTGACCCTTTATTAATTACTACATGAAGCAGCACAATACATATATTTTTACAAACCGAACATCTATAACACTAAATGCATAAAACCATACGTATATTAAAATAAGTAGCAACGAAAAAGGGTGAAGAAATGTGTGTTACTTACATTGGAAATCCAGGTTTGTGCAACGTTGTAAAGTATTAAAGTCTGTATTTATTTTGTGTGTGCCATCGATTTTCAATGCGAAAAGAAACAACAAAGTTCATTATTTTTTTATTTACATTGATCAGCTTTAATGGAGCAGCAATTTCTGTGAAACAATATTCATTATAAAGCAAGTAAATAAAACATTTTGAATAATTGATTACTGGAAGACAAAGGAAAAATAACAGAGTTCAATAAGAAATGTGTTCCTTACATTTTTATTTCTTCCTGCTTTTCATAGACAGATAGATACATAGATGATCAGATGAAAATATGACAGGATGAAAAACTAAGCCTTCAGAAAGGTACTTTACAAGGTTATTAATTATTTTGTAAACCATTTTCTCGACGAGTTTTTTTTTTTCTTTTTAATTCGACGGTTAGAAATTCGAACCCTATATGCGTTTGAATGAAATGCATATTTTAGAGTTTCTTCAACTTAAAATTTACACAGAATCAACAATATCAATAGCTAGTTCCGATTTATGTATTTATTAGCAAAACTTTGGAAAATAATTGTGTTAATGCATTGTTCTCCAAGACTGACAATGATAGATCGCAGCATTTGGTATTTACAACAAGAAATATACTGAACATAAATCATTCATAAGAATATTTAGAAGCGGCAAGCGAATTTACATTCTTCCATTTCATATGCTTTTTCAGGATCTGCAGCATATTCAATAGTAGAAAGAAAATCTGCGACCTTTTGTATCCTGATCCATGAAACTTCAAGCAGTTACTATTACTAAAATAGACAAACGATACTGCAATTTAAATTGCAGAAGTATCTCGAGACACATCGTCGGCGGCTTACATATGAAGCACTTGCACATATCAAGAAATACCAATCTAATTACTAAAGGAGAGAGAGAGAATTTAGTTTGGTTCTGGGGGTTTAATGCCATTTTTAGCACATGATATGCTATACATGGTAGCCAGTATATCTGGTGGAGGAAGAACCCGGAAAGACCACGGGTAGTACCACCGACCCACGGGACGCTACTGGCAAGTTTTCTCACATACCCACTTTGGCTGAGCCGAGGTTCAAACACACGTGGGTAGAGGTGAGATGTGAGTGATCTGTAAAGATGAACGCCTTAGACCACTCGGCTATTGGGGGCCCCGAGAGAGAGAGAGAGAGAGAAACGTATATGTGTATATGTGTGTGATGATTATCTGCAATATACTACATGTAATTGGTTTGACACATTACTTTTATCCATAAAATCTCAAGAAGTAAATATAGTCATATAGGAGATTTTGATATGTAAATGATACAAATGATAAATGATGCTGGGTTTTTTAAAAAACTTGCATGATTACTTCAAATTAGAAACTAAAGTAAATAACTGAAAATAGTGGCTACCATATAATCTAGTCTCCCCTCCCGCCTCCTTTCTTTGGTTAGAAACTGATGCTTTCTTCATCATTTTAGTGACGGATTATTACATGTATTGTTCTATTTTTCGTTCAGTATTTGATTACCAAGTGATAGAACGTTCATTTACTCATACTTACACACATTAAATAAAAAAACAATAGGCTGAATTAAATTCATACAGTAGATCAGGCTTACTTTTACAGTAAAGCATACTTTATAAAGTTAGTTTATCTTTTTACTTGTTTAAATTGCGAAACAAGAATACCGTAAGGGGCACATTATACGCTTGCTGTGCTTAATAGTCATCTATGTACATGACTGAAATTTGTCTGCAGAAGACACTGTTCCTCTTTCAGTCACAATGACCCAGGCATTTGACCTTTTGACCCGAAAATCAATAGGCTTCCTCCATACCCCAAGTATAAGCCATCGACAAAGTTTCAACCAGGTCTGTGATGTAGAATTATATTTATTGTGCGGAAGCTGTAGTTTCAGTCACAGTGACCTTGACCTTTGGCCCTTTGACCTTAAATCAAACACGCTTTTTCCTTACCCAACGCAAAGACTGATCCATGCATGTGGTGAAGTAATGCTATTGTATAGAAACCATATTTATTCTTTCAGTCACATTGACCTTGGACTTTGACATTTTGAACCTAAAATTGGTCAGTTTCTTCCTTACTCCAAGTGCAAGCCATGAACAGAGTTTGGTAACTGTAGATGAAGGGGAATTCTAGTTACTGTGTTGAAAACATTTTCTTCTTTCGGGCATAATGACCATCACAGCTTCTAACCCCAAATAGAAAAAAAAATATCTTTCTTTCTGCAAGCGCAAGTCAACGGTAGATGCTGGAGAACTCGAGTAATTATGCGGAAACCATTTTTCTTCCTTCAGTAACGGTGACTCTGACCATGCATTTTTTTACACTGAAGTCGATAGAGTCGATAGAGTTTGCCATAGTCACAAAAATTGGTAACTATAGATGGTGAAGAACTCGAGTTATTGTGCGGAAACCATTTTTCTTCTGTCAGTAACAGTGACCGTAACCTTGGACCTTTTGATCCCAAAATCGATACCGATTTTCCCACCCGAAGTGCAAGCCATGCTCAAAGTTTGGTAACTGTTGATAGTGGAAAACTCGAGTTATTGTGCAAAAGCTATTTTCCTTTTATCAGTCACAGTGGCCTTAACTTTTGAGCTTTTGACCACTAAATCAATAGGTTTCTTCTTTACCCCAAGTTCAAGCAACCCAGAAAAATAGGTTCCTTTAGATGATGGACAACTCGAGTTATCGTGCGAAACTTAATTTGTAACATACATACGGACGAAAAACATCATCACATACTACGTTCTGCCTTAAGGGGGGGGGGGTATAATGAGATATAAAATAGCGTGTGTCGTGCGTCATTCAATTGTGTATCTTAAGTAACGTGATGGTTTTGGTCTTGTAGGGTTTAACGCCGATTTTCAGCACATAATAAGCTATAAATGGTGGCCAGTATATTCGAAGATTGAATAGATAAAATCTAAATGCACTATCACACTTTTTGGGAGAAGACATCAATACTAAATCCATTAGAGTCTTCTATATAAATCAATAATGCCACATTGATGTTCAAAAAAAAGCGACTGAAACGAGTGGTGAGGTAATTGTCAAGTATTTACTAGCACACCCTAACCTTATTTGATATAAGGTATACATAGTGTTAGAGTGAAGATTTTCAATTTTATGAATTTTGGATGGGAAACTAAATATTCTGTATGTTACGCTATTTTCAGAACTGGGGCATTGACAGTTTTATCCTGTCCGTGAGTTTGTAATGTCAATTGACTCCTGAGATAAATTATGAATGCATTTTTAATTTTGAATAAGTGCAAATTTAGCGACCCTGGGGTAACGTTGGCTGGGTGAACGATAATATTGCAAATAAAAATGTGACGACACATACTACTTGTTTCAGATTTGTAAATTATAGTTAATTACATTTTATTACAATTTCAGAATAAACGAAATCAATTGCTGACTATTTTCTGTCCCAAATCAAAGAGGAAATGTCGCTCAAAAATAATTGCAGGAAGCTCATTACTTCAAACTGAATAAAATCAAGATCTACTTATCAATACTTACATCTGAAAGGCGCCCGATGGGGTCATGTTCTGATGATCTTTTTACTCACCAATCAAATTAGAGCTTTCATACTGCTGAATCCCAAATACGAAAGGCAATGCTTTATCTGATAGTCTACTACAAATAAGTTTACAGGAAATTTCAAAGGTCACTCGAACATGAACTGTTATCAATGCCTGTCATATTTAATCAGATCGCCAATCGCTTGCGTCGCTGTGTAGTATTGAAGTCTGCATATAATCTTTCATTTAAGTTATCAAACATTTAAAAAGAACTACACTTCCAGATCCAACCTTAATTAACAACTATAAAAGAGGATAATTATATATGTTTACATCTATTGCTTTAACTGCTTGTGAAGTTAATAATGTACTCATCGTTTCGTTTTTATGATGTTCATTTTGTATTTGTTCCTTCTTTCTCTCTTTCTCTTTTCTTTATGTCTTCTTCAAATGGTTAGTTAGCTCGTTGGTAGTAATTAATATATAGTGAAGAAATATAATGATTTAAATTTTGACGCACACGTCTAAAAGTGCCACAAATAATTCCATCAGACAGTCTTGCTTCAAAGTTGGGGAATAAATACGAGCAAATCGTTTTGTGTGTTAAGCTCATTTATCAGCGATTCAGATATACTCTCTAAAAATCAAAATTATGAATTGCCAAATTTACATGCACAAAATGCTGCAAATAATAACAAATCATATTAAACTTTCTAGTCCCACTATGCATGCGCGTGTGTCTGCGCGCGCGCGGGTAGGGGAGGGGGACAATTAGGTCAAAACTTACTCAAGGTATAAAGAGGTAAATTTTAAATGTACAGAGACATAATCATGGAAATCACATATTATATGAAAAATGTATTATTCCCAATGCGTAGATGGGAAACATACGGTGAAAATGACATAATATTGCAAATGATGAAAAGGCAGTGACTGATCCAGAAATGGTAGAGGGGAGGTCTAAACAAGTAGGCGTGGGTCCCCCCCCCCCTCCTCGAAGACCTGCATTTTAAGCGTTTCTAGTGCATACTTTTAACCTTCTAACTGTGAAGAAAACTTACTATTGTGGGGAATGGGGAGTACACGCTGTTTCCGCCACTGAAAAGTATGAAAAACATTATCCTTTTATGATGCAGATGAAAAGTATAAAAGAACAGGAAAAGAAAATCAGAATTTGTATGTATGTACAGAGCAGTAAAAACTTTGTTGATTAAGCTTTACAGCATAGACTGAAGGCAAAGCACTTTAATAGTGCTTTACTAAGTACTTGAAAGAAAAGAAGGGAGGGCGGATAAATTTGAGACAACTTCAGGTAATTATGAAAACATCTAACACAGTCCGATGTCATCGTGACACCAGACAGCCCTGCAACTAATTGGAGCTCTTACTAGTGTGCAGATCATATGTAATTAGTCGGCTTATAAATTTCACACTGGTCAGTTTAATCAGCCAATTGGTATTGTTCGTCCTTCAAGTTCGAAGATTACCATGACATCACTATCTGGTTTGGTTTCTGTGAGTACGTGAGTGGCTGATCAAGGCCAATTTGTGCTCTGAACTGTCTGTAGCGAACTTGACAGGAGATGCAGCTCGGGTTTGCTTGATCAATAGATGACGTGCTGGAGTTCTGAGATTTACGCGGCTCGCGCTTTTGCATTGCCTCTGCAATTCTCCTCAGTTCAAAGTCAGTAGCTCCAGTATGGATGAGACTACGCAGGTGAAGCGATCCTGTGCGAGATCTTCCCAAGTCTCAGGGTCAGTGTTGAAACGTTTCAAGGATGACTTGAGGGAATCTTTGAAGCGTTTCCTCTCTCCTCCTGAGAACGCTTTCACTCCTTCAGCTTGCCGTAGAAGATCATTTTTGGTGGTCGCTCTTCTGACATTCTGGTGACGTGGCCTGACCATCTCATCTGTGATTTTATTAGTGTGGATGCTTGGAATGGCTGCTCGTGTGAGAACCTCAATGTCTGGGACTCTGTCCTGCCATATTATGTTCATTAGTGTCCTCAGGCAACCCATGTTAAAATAATTCAGCTTCAAGGCATAGCGTCTGTACACCGTCCAGGTTTCGCATGCAAAAGTCGCCAACCACTACAACTCGACTGGACATTCAGTTGAGTCTCTTGAGATGCTACCCATTGAATCAAACTTGGGGTGGAGCGACACAGAACGCACACGTAAGGAACGATACTGGATATTACAATTGAAAACGCATGGGGATTTCAGGCTAAATTAAAAAATCTAACCTTCTCGTTGCTGTCTTAGCAAAATTAAAGCCAGTCATCATTTTTTTCTTCTCACCCGTACTCAATTTTTTGCGATAATATTTACCCAAATAATAACATGTAGTATTTTTCTTATTATTTTATTCTCATTATTATTATTATTATTATTATTATTATTATTATTATTATTATCCCGCTACACAATTCTCTTGACATTTTTCCTTTAGGGTCTCCATACATAACTCTACCGGGATATAATTTCTTTCGCAAATCCTGTAGATGGCGTTGAGTTTTCGTCATGCTGAGTTTCCATCCTTTGTTCACAACATGGAATTAGGTCAAAACATGTTGGTTCTCAATGTGATAGACACAATAACCCACTAGATTATTATTAATATTGTGGAAAATTGTTTTATTAAATCTCTTGTTGTAAAATTCCCCTGTAACTTTAACATTTAGGAGTCCAGACATTATCTTAGATTTTGTGTTCAGTGTCTGCTTTGTATATGTAAGCTGTTTATTCCCCTGACGAAGAGCTTGTTTAGCTCAAAACGTTGGGAAACCGTTTTGAATTTGCGCCGTTATCAATTTGTGTGTGTGTATATATATATATATATATATATATATATATATATATATATATATATATATCTATATATATATACAAGGTAATACATGAAGAACAATCAACAACATTTCTATCTGAACTCAGGGCAGCGATGTTTGACAAATTTCTACCTGAACCCTGGACATTGTTATACACTGCAACTGAAGTAATACCCCCTTCTGGGTCTATATTTTGATATGCTATTTCAAATGCTACTTTGATCAGTGAATGTTTGACTGAAAGTCCTGTGCGTAACCTTTAATTTAGGATCATTGTTAGGCACATGGGAACCGTCATTTATATTGTTAACATTTAAACTTGGTTTGGCTCTAACAGCAACTGAACCTTGCAACATATTTGATCTTTGGTTCTCATGTATACTTGAAAGTGTACATGTGGAAATAGTCTGTGTGCTTTGACTCTGAGTCTTACTTAACTGTCGCGATTGATGCGATTGTTGACGCATAGCACCTTCGATGATGTAATCGTGTCACCAATAAAGTCAACATTTGCTCACCCTGCAAATATGATAGAAGTCCATGAACATCTCTTGATAATTTGGTCCCTACCTACTCACCACTACGAGTATGCACACGTCGCTTCAACTCGGCATACTCCCCAAGAGGAATATCCTTTGTACCCTTCACTGTCTCGATCATGTCTAAGCTCCTCAATTGTGTCCTAATCACTATGGAGATCCAGTAGTATCGTATTAACTAATTCATCCTTACGAAGACTTCTGTAGATTTCAGCGTACAAACTTACTTCTTCTGGATACCAATCAAAACTCTTGGGTTCTGTATTAGGACTCGGATAAGCACATGCACTTGCACAAACATTCTGAATTAACTATAACTCCTTGGAAACATTTGAGCCAGTATCCACACCCGCGGGCACATAAATAGAACAAGAATCATCAATGCTTATGTTGACATTCAACAGTTGGAATCGGTTGTTATGAAAAGTTTGATCACAATAGAGCGAATATATAGGTGTTTACAATATACATCACATGAGCAACACAAGAGTCAAGGTTTATGCTGTATAAATCTTGACTCTGATATTGCTCATGTATGTCTGCAAGAGCAAAACACACGCATGTATAATGATCTAATCAAACGGATTCAAAGTCCAATATTGAGGAAAGTTACATACATTTTTAACATTCAGTTCGTAAACTGAACTGTGATGATCACAGTGTGAAAAGTCATAATCAATCTACACGTTATATACGTTGATATTACTGTCCAAAAACAAAAGCATGCACTGAAATTTCACAACTACCTGTACTGCCATTTTGACCCTTTATTAATTACTACATCAAGCAGCACAAGGTATACATTTTTACAAATTGAACACCTATAATAGTGAATGCATCAAAGCATAAATATATTAAAATAAGTAGAAACGGAAATTAGTGTAGAATAGTACGTTACTTACATTATGTGTTTACTGTGCGTGTGCAATCCGTTTTCAATGAGAAAAGAAACAAAGAAAATTTAAAAAATTATTTATATATATCAGCTTTGACGGAGCAGCAATTTTCGTGAATAAATATTCGTTATTAATCGAGTAAATAAAACATATTGAATAATTAATTAATCGAAGACAAAGGAAAAATGAATGAGTTCAACTGGAAATATGATCTTTGTGTTTCTCTCTTTCTTCCTGTTTTTGATAAGTATATAACTAGATAGATACATAGATGAACAGATGAAACAATGACAGGATGAAACGCTAAACCTTCAGAGATGTACTTTACAAGATTATTAATTATTCTGTAAAAATGTTTAAAATTCGACGGTAAAAAATCCGAAGCCTATATGCCTTTGAATGAAATTTACACAGAATCGACAATATCAATAGATAGTTCCGATTTATGTATTATATTTGGAAAATAATTATGTTAATGTATTGTTCTCTAAGACTGACAATGACAGATCTGAGCATTTGGCACTTACAAAATTCATTGAAGAAATATTAAAACATTAATAATTTATAAGATTAATTAGAAGTGGCTAGAGAATTTATATTCTTCAACGCCATATGATTTTGTCAGGCTCTGTAATATATATCAATACTTTATGTCCTGCGCAATATTATGTATATCCTTCACGGTCGTTTTTTTTTTTTTTTTTTTTTATAAACAAAGCAGAAAGAAAATCGGCGACCTTTTGTATTCTGATCCATGAAAATCCATGTAGTTACTATTGCAAAAAAAGACGGATGACACTGCAATTCAAATTGCAGACATGTCTCGAGACACATCATGAACGGTTAACATACGAAGCACCTACACATACCAATAGAATTACTACAATAATGAGAGAGAGAGAGAGAGTTTGGTTCAGTGGTTTTAATGCCATTTTTCAGCACATGATAGGTTATACATGGCGGCCAGTATATTAGGTATAAAAAGAACCCGGAAGAACCACGGGTAGAATCACCGACCAACGGTAAGCTACTGGCAAGCTTTCTTACATGCACAAGTTGGCCGAGCGGAGACTCATACCCACGCAGACAGAGGTGCAATGTGAGCGATCTGGAGAGAGAGAGAGAGAGACGTATATGCATATCTGTGTGCAATTACGTGCAAAACACTACATTTAATCGGTTCGATCCATTAATTATTATAGATAAAATCTCTGGAAGTAAATATATTCCAATAGCATATTTTGATATGTAATTGATGAGCACGCGTGACAAGATGAGCTGGGTTTTGTACAAAACTTGCATTATTACTTCAAATTAGACACTGAAATAAATAACTGAAAATAGTGGCCAGCATATAAGAATAACTCTAGTCTCCCCTTACCCCTTTTCTTTGTTCAGATACTGATGCTATTTGTAAGCATTTCAGTGATGGATTATTACATGTATTATTATTATTATTATTATTATTATTATTATTTTTATTAATATTATTATTATTATTATTATAGTTGAATATTTAATTATCATGTGGTAGAACGTTAATCTACTCATACTTGAACACACTGAATACAAAACAGTAGACTGTATTAAATTCACATTGTAGATCAGACTTACCTTTGTAGTAAAGCATACTTTATAAAGGTGGTTTATCTTTTTAAATTGATTAAATTACGACATAAGAGTACCGTAAACGGTACATTATACGTTTGCCTGTGGTTAATAGTCATAACTGAAATTGGTGTGCCAGTTTTCCTCTTTCAGTCACATTGACCCTGGCCTTTGACCTTCTGACATGAGAATCAATAGGCTACATCTTCACCCCAAGTGTAAGCCATCCACAAAGTTTGATCCAGGTCTGTCATGAAAACTTAATGTTATTGTGTGGAAACCATTTGTACAGTCACAGTGACCTTTACCTTTGATCCTTTGACCTTAAAATGAACACGCTTATTCCTTACTCTACGTGCAAGATATCCACAACAATTGCTCCATGTATGTGGTGTTACGACTCTATGGTCTAAGAAAAATGTAACAGAAAGAAAGTGAAACCAACAAATCAAGTAAAATTTCAACAAGCAATTTATTACTAGATAATTAAAATGAAAAATAAAAAAAAGTCACTTACAGTAATGTGTTTTGAAATCCTAATAATCCAATAAGAATGGTTGTTCTAATCACAAGTCCTAAATATAGAATGTTCCGAATTCACGGCTGTGTCCTTGAATGTTATGATATGCTAATGGTCTCCAAAGTCCTGATGTACTAGTAATCTTGATGTGCTGATGTCAAAATGAAGTATTCCAAAATCTCTGAATAAGTTCACATAAATTCCAAAATCATTAATTAAAAATCCAAAATCCAAAAGTTTATGAGCACTGTTATAATCCAATGAATATTTAAAATAATTCCTCTCTTAGAATTTGGAATGAATTTTCACAACTGTAATAGCTCTTTACAAGACTGATGGTAATGTCAAAACTGAATAAATGTCCACCAAACATGGCATATATAAAGATTGGTCACATGACAGAATGTTCTAGAACATGAGTCATCTTAATGGAATTTTTACTTGTAAGCAAAAATCAACCTTGACCTTCAAATTGAGAAAACATATTGATCAAAACAACCTAATTCAAGGACACTAGTTAAACATGTTTTTCCTGATAACATTAAGATTTAAGCAAATATTAAAGTGAAGAAACATTTATAATTTCCTAAAATATTTATAATATTATATAAACATCATACATAACAGTGGTGTAGAAATAATGCTATTGTACGAAAACCATATTGAGTCTTCCAGTCATAGTGATCTTGAGATTTTACATTTTGACCCTAGAAATGGTAGGTTTCTTCCTTACTCCAAGTACAAGCCATGAACAACGTTTGGTAACTGTATATAGTTATTGTATGGAAAAGGTTTTCTTCTTTCAGGCCCACTGACCTTCACATCTGAGCTTTTGACCCCAAATAGGCTAAAGATCTTTCTTTCTGCAAGTGCAAGTCATCTGCAAAAGCTTGGCAACAATAGATGGTGGAGAACTCGAGTAATTATGCGGAAACCATTTTGCTTTCTTCAGTAACGGTGACCTTGACCATGCACTTGTTGACACTGAAATTGAGTTTGCCATTACTTCAAGTGGAAGCTAGGCACATACATTGGTAACTGTAGATGGTGAAGAACACGAATTATTATGCGGAAACCATTTTTCTTTTGTAAGTAACACTCTTTCACCCCAAAATTCTATACCGAATTTCTTAAACAAAGTGCAAGCCATGCACAAAGTTTGGTAACTGTTGACTGTGAAAAACTTGCGTTATTGTGCGAGAACCATTTTCTTTTTGAGTGACAGTGACCTTAACCTTTGAGCTTTTGACCGCTAAATCGATAGGTTTCTTCTTTACCCAAGTGCAAGCCATTCACAAAGCTTGGTTCCTGTACTTGATAGACAAATCGAGTTACTATGCGAAAATGAATTTGTAACAGACAGACGGACGGTAAACATCATCACATAATACCTTCTGCCTTAAGGCGGGCGTATAATGAGATAGAAAATGACGTGTGTCGTGCATTGTGCAATTATATATCTTATGTAACGTAAATGGGTGTTTTGGGGTTTTTTTTCTTTTTGTTAGTTTCATACTCTTAACGAGATGTAAATAGTATCACGCATACGCATTTGCAAATTAGATTTATATATATATATATATATATATATATATATATATATATATATATATATATATATATAATTAAAGCTATTTTGAGTGCTGTTCAATTAACGATAAACTTAAAGTTTGCAGTATTATAGGTACTGACTAAATAGTGTGTATCTTGATTTATGTTCATTGCTAAATTAGTCTGTGAAGAATGGTAAACATTATTTCATTATTTTACCTATTTAACGCATCACTTTGAATATTTTTACAAGCGTAGTGCAAAATTGTTAGGAAATTTAGTCGTGTTTTGTCACCCAAAAATTAAATATGATCTTTGCATGTACTGTCTGAAAATGTTAATTCATTATATAATTTAAGAAACACAGGCAATTTTGTCAAAACTGTTCGATCAACTTTTTCTTATGGTTCTCGCATGCAAAGACGCTATTTGCTTTGATAGCGCGGTCAAGAGAGAAAACAAATTTTAAAAAATGGGCTGGATGGGGACGTTATGTTGATGTTTCTATCTAATGTGTAATGCATTGTTTTACATTATAATCATTCATGAATTTGCAAGCCCTAGATATTACGTGGTATTAGTTTGTGACCTAACTAAGCTGCTTACAGCACGGATTCACGGGTATCATCGGTAAATTGGCAATATGCAATCATCCCGTGCAATATATCGCAGTCAACAACGTGCATGGGTTGGACAGAGAAAACGCTTTATATAAACTTCAACAGAAACAAATCTTTAATGTGGCATTGACTATGGTATTGTTTACAGTGACACCCGTCCCCTTATCCCTTCCCTCCTTCCAGCCCCCCCCCCCCAAAAAAAAAAAAAGCAAATTCTAATTAATGTGTATGTCGTGGACTAAAAAAGTTTAAAATAAGAAAAGTTTAAATATTTATATTGGCTCTTTAAATAGTCAAAACAGGCAAATATTCTAAATGGGGGATAATTCTGAGCGGTAGTAGTCAGCGAATTTAACTCTCTCTCTCTCTCTCTCTCTCTCTCTCTCTCTCTCTCTCTGAATTTTATATATGTTTAATCATTCACATTTTATAGTTTGAAATTGACAAGGGCGATTGCAAATAAGATATATAGAATTTATATGCACTATCATGTTTTACTGGGTGAATGCATGACTGGTTGCAAGAGGTAGAATCCATCTCTGATATGCATTATATATTTGTTAGATCTACAAAATTGTATCATTTAGAATAATTACATTGGTACTTATTAAAATCATTATTCGATTTATTCTTTTATTAGGCTCTAAAAATTCTTTGATTCGTTGAGTTTTTAAAAGTAATAAAAGATCTTATAAAAAGAATATTTGTTTCAACACTAAACCCAGTATATACGTGTGTGTGTGTCTGTCTCTGTGCGTGTGTGTGTGTGTGTGTGTGTGTATGTGTGTTTGAGTAAACAATTTTAATTTTAAAAATTTGGGATTGGAAACTACATATTCTTTAAGCTACGTTATTTTTTTGGAACGGAGCAAGTATCAGCTATATCATATCCGTGAGTTTGTAACGTCATTTAACTCATGAGACATATTATAGATCCATTTATAATTTTGAATCAAAGCAAAATTAAGCTGTGCTGGGATTTCTTTGCTTGGGTGAACGACGATAGTGGAAACAACAATGTGTCGACACATACAGCTTGCTTCAGATTTGTCAATTATTGTTAATTATATTTGATTACAATTTAGGAGTAAAGCGAATCAATTGCTAGCTAGTTTCCTAACCCAAATTTAAGTGGAAATGTCGCTCAAAATAATTGCAGGAAGCTAATCACTTCAATCTGTTTAAAATCAAGCTATACTTATCAAAAATTACAGCTGAAAGGCGCCGAGAAGGTCACATGTTGTGATGATCTTTTTGATCTTTTGATGATCCGGGGTATTTCAATTGCTTCCTCATCTGAGCACCCCACCCCCACCCCCTTTGCATATAACAGAGATTTTCCTTTTCATATGTTTTGTAGGACTTCTATCTGGTCACGAGTTATCCCTCTTGCTAGGAGGCTTGCCAATCTGACAGCCAGTCTTGGTCTCTCATTACACTGTATCCCTTCTAGGTATAAGACCTAAACACCCGGCTTCCTATAGGCCTTAGCAGTTTTACGCCACCCTCTTTTGTGACTATCTCTCTATAGAAATAGTTATTTAGTTTGTTCCCTTCCATATTTCTTTTTGCAAAGAACTAAATTTGATTTTATCCGGATTCTTGCACAGAAAGTGAACACTATATGATGTATTGTTGAATTAATGAAACAAACGTCCACACATAAGTTTAAAAACATTCAATAAAAGATTGGCAAGAAATATTGTCAATATCATTTTCTAAATCAAAAAGAAAAAGTCTTCCATTCTTTGACCACTGAGTTCACTCACATTTATTGCTTCCAGAGTACAAGAAACACACGTCCGCCTGACTGTGCCTAGCACTGCACACTACGTACAAGCGATTTTTTCTTTGTGACAGCCTTCTTTGCACCGTTACTACCTGAGGCTTGCTTTTGAGGCATTGTACTAGCTAGTTTCCTGACCCAAAATTAAGAGGAAATGTCTCTCAAAAATAACTGCAGGAAGCTCATCACTTCAAACTGAATAAAATCAAGATCTACTTATCAATACTTACATCTGAAAGGCGCCAATGGGGTCATGTTCTGATGATCTTTTGACTCAACAATCAAATTTCATCTCTGATACTACTGAATTCCTAATACGAAATGCAACGCTTTATCTGATAGGCTACTACAAATAAGTTTACAGGAAATTCCAAAGGACGCTCGAACATGAACTTTTATCAATGCCTGTCAGATTTAATCAGATGGAAAATCGCAGTGAGCTATTAAAGTCTGCACCTAATCTTTCAATTAAGTCATTAAACATTTAATACAAAGTACACTTCCTCATTAAGCCTCAATTAGCAACTATAAAAGAGGATAATTATATAAGTTTACATTTATTGCTTTAATTGCTTCTGATGCTAATATTCTACTCACCCTTTCGTTTTTATAATGTTAGTGTCTGTATGTGTTCCTTCTTTCTTTCTTTCTTTCTTTTTCTTTATGTCTTCTCCAAATTGTTAGTTAGCTCGTTTGCAGTAATTAATACATAGTGAAGAATCATAATCATTCATATTTTGACGCACACATCTAAACATTTTAATAATGATTCATACAAACGAATGCATTTTCAATTACACTGCATGATTTGAAGATACTGATTTATATTGCATATTGTTAAATATGTGTATGCCTTTACTTCACTTTGGTATTTATTATCATTTGTATATTTATATTTTGCAAAAGGCCGATAGTCTAATATGCAATAAAGATTCTACCTTCTATACCTGATGCATCTCCATGACAGCTGTCGAAAGTTACCGGAAAGTCGATACAGAAGATAATGGTGTTATACTTGCCGTGATAAATATCTATCAAAATGGACTGGAGAATCTGGGTATCGAGTCCTGTACTTCTCTCTTGCTACGCGAGCACTCTACCATGTGAGCTAATTCCCAAATTAAATATTTGTTTAACTGGCCTCGTTGTTCTATTATTTATGAGAGAAAAAGAAATGTCATGGTGCAAACATTACCCCGCACATGAGAGATATGAAAACTTGGTTTTAATTACCTCCAATCGTATATGCTTAATACAGAGCACAATTCGTAATGTCTGGCGACACTTTCGTTAATGTGACGTATGTCATAATGGTCTACCTATTAGAGGTAAGGAGTAGCTAGAGAGAGATTGGTTGATATCTGTATTCCCTCCATGTTACGAAGAGTACAGTCAGTAATACAAATGCATTAAGCATTAACAATCTAAAACTTAGCAGTAATTTGAAGGAAGGAAAATAAAAAAGGGACACCTCCCCCTTCCATTCAACACACTCCATCCAACCCTGCCTGCTAATAAACAGGCACTTTGCTTACACACCCGTACTTGAGCCTGGGGTTTAGAAATATCAATAACTAACATTCAAGTTTCCATAGTGTCTCATTACATTGTTAAACAGCGGCAAATGTTATGAATGGTGGACAACTGTGTGGTATAAGCAGTAGTCATCGAAACGTAACTCTCTCTCTCTCTCTCTCTCTCTCTCTCTCTCTCTCTCTCTCTCTCTCTCTCTCTCTCTCTCTCTCTCTCTCTCTCTGTTGTATCTCCATTTAATCATTCGCAGTTTATGGTTTGACACTAGGGAGGGTGTTCGAAAATTTAATACACGCAGTTTACACGTACTTTTATGATTTTTCGGGAGAAGGTATCACTAGTTATATCTCAATCAACACGAAGTATGCATCTTTGCCTTACAATATATTTTCGTAAGATTTTCAAAATAATATAATTCGGAATATTCACAGAGGCACTTTTGTAAAATCACTCCACGATTATTTATTTTACTAAGTTGTGGAAATTGCTTGATGTGTATTAGATACACCTACATTTAGCCTTTTAATGTAATTGAAAATCTTTACGAAAGCAATATTCGTTTTAATATTAACACCATTTTACCAGTAGACTGATTACTTCTATATAAAACACTAATGTGAAATAGATAATTTAAAGAAGCAGTTGACGTTCTTGTTGAGGTAAGACCTTAGTCTTATTTGATATGACGTAGTGTTTTGGGCGGAGATATATTTTATGATCATGCCAAGAAATCGAGACTAAAATTGCTTGACAGTCGGTGGATAAATACGACAAAATCGTACTGTGTGTTAAGAGCATTTATTAAAATGATTGTCCAACTAAAATGACATATCAAATCAGCGATTCAAATATACAATATAAAGACCAACAGTAGGAATGGCCAAATTTACATGCACAAAAGTTGCAAATGATAAAATAAAACACATGAAATTTTATATTCCCACTACGCAGGTGTGTGTGTGTGTGTGTGTGTGTGTGTGTGTGTGTGCGTGCGCGCGCGCAGGAGGGGAGACAACAGGAGCAAAACATGTTCAAAGGCATAAATAGGTACATTTTAAATGCACAGATACATAATAATGGCAATCACATATTATATGAAAAATGTATTATTCCCACATAGCAGATGAGAGATATTGCCAATTGTAAGGGTGCAAATTTCTATCGATCTATAAAGAGCACATTAGTTTTGACAGAGAACAATTAATTAGATCTATCAGGAAAGGTACCGTATGAAATCGCTAGACTGTGATGCTTTTAATGTCCCTGTTGTGGGAGAAATTGATTCTTAATTAAGCATTCGTTCATTTAACGGTCAGACAGATTAGAAGGAAAAGGTTAACTTCGATCTTGGTATCGAAAATGTCAGAGTTGAGAGGGTACAGAAACCATTTGTTAGCTAGTTGAAGTTGCATTATCTTTTGGAAATTCTCCAGAATCGGTTATTTAAAAATCTAGAGGGTTACGCTGACCGTTTGTAGCGTATTTATAAAAGGCGATTGATATATGCAATCCTGATTGGCTACGCTAAATAAGGGGCGTGTTTCCCACACGAAATGTCATGTTTTTAATATGCCCCATCGCAAAATTTTGTCAGTCTACGTTTTTCTGCAAGAGAAAATAGATATTGACTCCGAGGTTGAATTTAGGCGAAATTCTCTCGTAAAACAATTATTTAAGGGACCGGATGTCTGGAAGTTGATGGACACAATTCTGGCGGTAGAAGCGAGCAAGGCTTGAAAGCACAAGGTATTTGCATCAATCTCATGTAATTCGTTGATATCAATATAATTATTTGTTGAATTTATTTTTTAAAATTCGTACATCAGTTTCTTGATATGAGTTTAACTATTTTGTTGAGTTCATTTGTCTGAATTCGTACAATAATCTTTATATGAGTTTGACGAATTGTTTGAATTTGTCGTCTTGATGGTTATAGGAATCATGTATTCTAAGAACTTCATGTATTACTTTATTTGATACAAGTTGTCTTGAGTGAGTGTATTCACTGAAATTAATGTAGTTAAGCCATGAAGTGAATTTCATTGATTCGTTTGTATAATTAGGACGTGAACTGAAACCGGTATGTCTCGTTTGATGTTAATGTGAGTCAGTGATAGAATAGCCGTTAGGAAGTACATTAATCTTATGAAACTAGGTTTGTTTATGGTCTGCCAGGTTTGGCTTGACCAGATAGCCTTTGGTATCTGTTTGAATTCCGATGGGACGATATCTGATGTAACGAGAGTGGAGTAATGTTCTATTCCCAGTAGGATATCTGACAGAAGATTTAGGTTGCTTCTCTGTTTATTTTGAAAGGGGAAATAGCTCCATCCACGCACCTACGTATCCACCTACCCACACAAAGTTTGAGGACCGACAGAAGCGAGATAGAGAGAGTGAGGAGGGGAAAAAGCGAAAGAACAAAGAGAACAGCAACGTTGAATTTGGAGGGACCAATGTTAACCAGGTTATGCTGTTATGCAGGGGCAATGACTTCGATTGTTCACTCGATTATATGATGAACTAATTCTATCGTTTAAAATAGATCGGCTATTTGCATCAGTATATTTGTGTTTGAAATTCAGTAAATGATTTATTTCAAAAAGAAGTGTATCTTCCTAATGTAATGTATTATCCCAGTTTGTTTATGTAATTGATTAAATTGTTATATTTCATGTTCGGGGGCTCGTGTTATTCTGTTCTATATATCTGCTCAGATCTCTATCTATTCCATCGATAAATTTCATAATTTATTTTAATATTTACTCGATCCGGGCAATAACACCGAGGTCGATTATCCTCTAGATAACGATAACCAAATAAAGCGGACACCTTGCAAGAAGGTCCATCCGCGATATGCCACACCAATCATAAAAAGCAGTGGGTGGTCCATAAATATGATGGGGGTGGGGGGTGGCGAGGAGTCTGTGGGACAAATCCTTCAGCGGGGGCCTCCAAAATCTCCTGTATTTTATGGGTTTCCCGGGCATCATTTCAGCCCTATAACTTTAAAGAAAACGTACTCTAGGATACATTCCGCGGTTGTTTCGCTCTCATTTTTAGGTGGTGACGGAAGGGGAGGGGGTGCACGTCGGGTCTGCCCCTGAAAAGTATGAATAACATTCTCTTTTTTATGATGCAGGTGGGAAAGAAGGAAAGAACGAAAGAAAAGTAACAAACAAAAGTTGTATGTATGTACATAGAAGTAAAACCTTTGTTCATGAAGCTTTATAGCATAGACTGTATACAACGTACATAAATAGTTGTTTACTGCTTAGAAGAAATTGTGAAAACATCTAACACAGTCCGGTGTCATCGTGACGCTATATAGCTCCACAACTAAAAAGCGCTTTTACCAGCGTGTAGCTTACGTGTAATTAGTCAGCTTATATATTTCACAATGGTCAGTTTAATCAGCCAATTGATATCTCAAACAATACATACGCACGAGAAATTGCATTACACCCTACTCTACAGCAATTTGTTGGGCAACAAAGGCAATGTAATCCAAGTGCAATAAAAGATAGTCCGCCTCATACGAGACTGTTAAAACGCAAGAACTGTCAGAGCACTTATCGTGTGTATCCATCTTTAAGCATATCCAGAAATAAAATAATGTCGTTGTATTATTCATATAAATGTGTGTATTAATAATACACAATAAATTGATATGGGAAACTGAATATTTTAAGCTTCACTGCTTGTAGTGTCAGTTATATCCATTTCGTGAGTTTGTCCATAATGTCCGCTAACTCCTGGGACGTATGATCTCAGAATACTGAAAGATAAATTAGATGCATTTATTTAGTGGCTTTACGGGGTAATGTTTGTTGGGTGAACGATGGATAAAATAACAGGGTTAATGTACAGGCATTTGTCACAGGATGAAGCGGGGTTGGGACTGGATTAGTGAAGACACCGAAAGCAACTGCGTTAATAAGATGTTTATTTATAAACGCAATTTAAAGATGAACAAATCTGACACCATTATAACAAAAAGATAAGGAAAATTATAAAGTTCCTAACATGGAACTATCAACAACAAGTAACTCAACGAGAAAAAATAAAGATGAATTTAACGAATGGAATTTTAAACAAACGTGAATAACATCCTATCACCAATCAACAAATAAGAGTATATGATCTACACCCTAATGTAAACAAGGTCTTATTAAGTACCAAGAGTGACCAAAGCATGTGATTTATGCACTTATCAATATGATACTCACTTATTCATCAATCTGTTAACTCATCAATTTATCAATTCATCAAGCGATATTGGAATATGAATGAATTAATGGATCTGTCGTTCATATAACGATATTGAAATGGGAATGCATGAAATTATGAATCTATCACACATATAGCGATATTGAAATGGGAATGAATGTAATTTTGCACAGATAGCAATATTGAAATAACAATAAAATATAACACGTAATATGTATAACTATCGTTTCGCCCATTTGACGACCAAGATGTATCTCCGGTTCCACCCGCTCTAGTCAATGGTCAAGGAGCCACCACGCATGGTCCGCCCCTCCCAGTCTGTTGAAGGATCCCTCGAGAGCCTTCACATTTAACACAGACCCGCTGGTCGAGAAGCCTTGGTCCCTCGCATCGAGAAAAACCAGTACACTCTTCCGAACCAACGTCACCAGACACAGCGTATACGCCACAAGAAACCACACAGTTCTGCGACTCCACAACACCAAACCATATATAAGGCACACAAGCACCACACAAGGCACCACACAAGGCAGCACACAAAGCACCACACAAGGCAGCACACAAAGGCACCACACAAGGCACCACACAAAGGCACCACACAAGGCAGCTAAAAGTATAACAACTAAACCGTGTAGTACATATGACACGGTTAGTACTTTTGCATTGATATATGTTGCGCATGCGCGCACATGAATTACATCTCATTACACATTACATTAATCATTCAAAGCATGCTGCGTATAATTAAACAAAATCCGTCTGTTCAGTTACAACAAATAGCTAACTTGAACCAGACTATAGTATTTCTAATATCATGGCGTTGTATGACCTAGGTATTGACTCTCTGTAGAATTTAGAATAAATTCTAAAACATCTAATATATGAAACAATTATGTCATATAAAACGAGTAGTGATAAAGAATACTATCTTAAATTTCACATACCTCTACAGCTGAAGATTTGCTCCCGTAAAGAGGTAAGCTTTCTGACAAGACTCGTTGTAGTGTAATTTGTTTATAGAGAATTTTCTCTATATGTACCCTAGCTGTGACAGATATGCGCAGCAGCTAGGTACTTAGGTTTTCACTGCAGGCAATTCGCACGTGCAGCATGGGGTGAATCGCGCTCAGTATTTCAAAATAACTAGAGCCGAAAAAATAAACAACCCTCGAGTAACGCTCTAGTCGGAAACGAAACCCGAATACATTTTTGATCACTTATACATATTGATATAAATCATACAATTCCGTGACACTATGGTCTAAGAAAAATGTAACAGAAAGAAAGTGAAACCAACAAATCAAGTAAAAATCAACAAGCAATTTATTTCTAGACAATTAAAGTGAAAATTCAAAAGATACTTAAAGTAACTTGAATTAAAATCCAAACAATCTAATAATCATAAGTGTCCTAATCACAAGTCCTAAATATAGAATGTTCCGAATGAATGCCGGTATTCTTGAATGTGTTGACGTACCAATAGTCTTTACTGTCCTTTTGTGCTAGTAGTCTTTAATGAGATGATGTGCTAAAATGAAGTACTCCAGAATATCTTTGAAAACGTTCACATAATCCCAAAATCATCAATTCAAAATCCAAAATCCAAAAGTCTATGAGCACTTTTATAATCCAATGCATATTTTAAATAATTCCTCTCTCTGAATTTGGACTGATTTTTCACAACTGTAATGGCTCTTTAAAGACTGATGTTAAGGTCGAAAACTGAAAAACTGTCCACTAAACATGGTATATATAAAGATAGGTCACATGACAGAATGTTTTCGAATATTATGGTGTATGTGACTCCTAACACACAACTCTAAGGGAAATTCTAGTTTTATCTGTAAACAAAATCAACCTTAACCTCAAATTGAATAACCAACTTGTTTACCACTACCGTCCTTGATCTCAAATACTAAATAAACAACCTAATTCAAGGACAATAGATGAACATGTCAAAATTATGCTTAACATTAAGATTTAAGCAAATATTAAAGTCAAGAAACATTTATAATTTCCTAAAATATTTATAATATTATATAAACATCATACATAACATTAGAAACTGGTATATTAATTTTCTTGCTGATATAGTCCAGCTTTTTAGAGAAGTTATAATAAAATAATATATAATGGATCCGTATTATTACATAAGGAGTGCATCATTATCAATTGATTGTTTATTGAAATATAACACAGGATCAACTCTTGAGCTCCTTACTGATATTGATAAACATTTTTTTTTTGGAAAAATCAATCAGAGATGATATATCAATGGCTGAAGGAAAATAATATGCAAAAAGAAATGTTTTTACAATCGCTCTCTCTCTCTCTCTCTCTCTCTCTCTCTCTCTCTCTCTCTCTCTCTCTCTCTCTCTCTCTCTCTCTCTCTCTCTCTGAATAATGGATACTACTTACTCATTAATTATAAAGTTTCCATGACAGTTTGAACCTATTTTGGAACAACACTGTATTTATGTTTGTAAATTGAGTATGACAGTTTGATCGAGCATTGAGAGCCAAGAAGATACTTATCTAATGTACATCATGCCGATATGCGGGCGAATGTTTAGGAAAAATGTCACAGACACTACTACTTTTTCATTCCTCTTTTGGAAAACTCTTCCCGTTTCAAAAGAGCGTGGAATAAAAATCAGTGGGATTGGTTAGGCGGTCAGTTACCATGCTGGAGATACTTGGCACCATGAATCTCCTTCAATTTGAAACTAATCTAGTGTATAATATTGACTCAATCATGCAATTATTTCTTCCATGTTTTCTCAAATTTGTATTCGCTGTACAAGAGATCTAAAATTAAAAGTGCTGTGATAGACCCCTCTCTCTCTCTCTCTTTCTCTCTCTCTCTCTCTCTCTCTCTCTCTCTCTCTCCTCTATATATATATACATATATATATATATATATATATATATATATATATATATATATATATATACATATATATTTATATACACACACATATATATATATATATATATATATATATATATATATATATATATATATATATATATATAACCCCAAAGTAGCTTGACCGCACTAGCGTAAATTGAAAAACTTTATTTAAATCCTCCCAAATTTTTAATACATGGGAGCAAGAGCCTTAAACACATGCCTTTTTTACAAACAGAAATAAGTGAAATCGGTACTGAGAGAGAGAGAGAGAGATCTTTATTTCCTTCTTGTTGCGAAGAGTAAAATCAGTCAAACAAATACATAGAGAATTAACAGCCAAAAACCTAGCAGTAATTTGAGAACAGAAAATATAAAATATTAAACAAAAAGTACTATTGTTATCAAATTTAAATGAATGCTGTACATCTAGCATGGAATTAAGCGAGAATATTTATACCGTTTTTCAAAGTGTGAGATAATAAGAAACTTTATCTAGCAAGTTTCATTAACCAGTGTCATGAAAATGTTTGCTCAACTTAATATAGCCAATATCACAACAGGAGGAAATCATGTTGTTGTTCATTAGTCTTTATTACCTGACAATAAAATCATATGAATTTGTTCCTTGCTTCAAAACTTACAATATTAAGAAGAAAAAGAAAAGAAAAAAAACATTTTATTAAAAACATTGCCTATCAACTTGTGTAGTATATATGTCAATCACGTTCTTTATGGTTTTTTTTCGAAAAAATCTTCTCTATTCTCACATACATGTGTTTGAGCCTAGTTAACTCTTGTATGGGTGTATTCTCTATTTCTTCTTTCTGACTCATTATTCAACCAAATCCATCCGCCAATCCCTCTGGCGAAAAATCTCTTCCGCATTAAAACGATATGATAGTTCTGTATCCGCTTAATTTCTTACTTTACTTTCAAAGCATATCAATGTTAAATATGTGACCAAAATTGAACACGATCTTAATTTCAGTATAGTATTCCTTACATCAACACGGCATCTATACATAATACGATATCACCTTTCTTCCTACGTAAGTCTTTACCCTCCAATTTGTAGTGTAACAGTGACAAAAGAAAAATCAAAATAAGAAAGTGAGAGGCAATAGATGGGGTAATGGGATGCTAAGATACATACAAGTTGTCCACAATACAAAGGTAGGACGCTGGTGTTGTTATGGTCCAGGAAATGGAAGTAAACAATAAAAGTGTGCAAGTAAAAAAATGTGTATTGAAGCAGTAGATATACTTACATGCAAGCATGCCTGTCAGTTTTTTTGGCCCGTCTCTTTGTCTGTCTGTGTATTTGTCTGTATGTCTTCCTATTTGTCAGTTTATCTTTTACCTGTCAGTTTGTTTGCATGTTTCTCTGGTCGTCTACCTGGCAACGTATCATCTACACATTTTTGCACGTTCCTTTCAGTCAATTCGTCTTTCGATGCTCCTTGTCTTATGAACATACTGCCCGCAGCATGACTGGTTGCCAAATGTACTGACAAATATACAAGAATATGGAGAATTTCGGTCATTATTTGATATAAATCAACATTTTCATTGTATTAAACGTATATCGTCACTTGTCGTCTAACAAAATCAACATAATGGGTTAGCTGAAATCTTAAAGTAACTGTTTTAAATTTTAGAAATCAACTCTTGGGCGCCCTTGGGGTTTCGCCCACGTAATGAAAAGAAAAAAGTTACTAAATATTCCCGGTTTTCAAAGTCTGGACACACGCTACGTGAATTTTCATTTTCACCCATTTGAATTTTGTTATAGTAGGTTAATCAAGATGTAAACTCAGGAATAGTAAAGCTCAATGAAATAATTCCCTGTTCAAACAATATATACAGCAATGTACTATTTATCCACTTTCATTTTTTACTGAGACATTTTGTTCAATATCGTGGTTCAACCTTTGAAAGTGTAAATTCATGTGAATCAGTTGTTATAAAGATCTTTATTTGCTACTTAGGACCAGAGTATGGGGAATGAATTTTCAACAAAGAGAGTATAGCATTGTAAGCCAATGGAAATTCAATTCAAACTAATGTCTTTTTGTAAGCCAATGGAAATTCAATTCAAACTAATGTCTTTTTGTAAGCCAATGGAAATTCAGTTCAAACTAATGTCTTTTTGTAAGCCAATGGAAATTCAATTCAAACTAATGTCTTTTTGTAAGCCAATGGAAATTCAATTCAAACTAATGTCTTTTTGTAAGCCAATGGAAATTCAATTCAAACTAATGTATAGCTTTGTAAGTCAATGGAAATTCAATTCAAACTAGTGTCTTTTCGTACAGAAGTATCGAGAGAACCACAGTTTATATTGACTTTAAAAGGAATGCATGCCATAGATATCAGTGAAGAAAAAATGGGAATACTGGCAGAATAGGATATATATATATATATATATATATATATATATATATATATATATATATATATATATATATATATATATGTGTGTGTGTGTGTGTGTGTGTGTGTTTCAATGACGGGTAAAAAAACAAAGTATAACCAATAGAAGAAAGAAAGAAGACAATTATTTTTTAAAAACGGTCAAAAACGGTTAAATTTCATATCTATGTTATGCTGCCATCAGCCCAACAAAGTTAGGTAAACAAAAGCAGAGAAATGTTTATCGCGCATATCACAAAGGACTGACACCATGCGCGGTTAAAAAAAATCAACGCCATCAACGAAATGTGCAAAAGAAATCATATCCTGGTAAAGTTATGTATAGAGGTACTAAGGAATTATGTTAATAGCATGGTATAGCGGGATAATGGACAAGAGTTCAAATAATAATAATAATGTAAGGAATTATGTATCATCTTTTTAAATTATAATATAGTTTTATTTGGTTATGATCTTTGTATTATAATCTAATAGCCGTTGTTTTGTATAATGCACATATACAGTATTTCAATGTGACCCAGTACATTGTTCCTGGGAATATCAATAATATTGTCAGTTAAACATGAGTCCTGTCATGTGACCTAGCGCGTGAGTTTTGTACTTTTGTTCTGACCTGGATTTCGCAATTCAAAGACTGATTCATTTGTTGATCAGAAGTTAGATTGTAAGATCGTAATAATAAGATGTTTATTTAAGACGGAATTAATAAATGGGTTTTATTTGTTTCAAAGACGCAGTATAGAATACTATAAAAGAAATGTAATCTCTGCGTTCAGGATTCTTCTTCATAATTACATCAGCTTGAGAGGCCATAAACGAGATTGGTTCATTGTGTGTGATTATCTACTTCAGAAATATTTCCCGACTACATTTTTAGGATTAAGTACTGACATTTAAAGATTTAAGAATTATTCAGCTCCGTTGGAATTATTGGAAACATTTTTAGAACTTTTATGATATTCTACATTCAAAAGGATTTATTTGGAATTAATAATATTTGGATATAACTGATTCTTGTTAGTACATCTGCACAGTGGTGTTTTCATTCGGAACATTCTTCATTCGGAATATTTTGGATAACTTCCGGATCAGTGAACAATAGAACAATTTAGGATTATTTAGGAATTTCTAAACTGTAAGTTAATTTTAATTCTTTCACTATGTTTGAAATATTTAATATTTTAAGAAATTAAATTTGTGTTTGTAAATCTTGAAAGCTTGTTTGAGTAATTCTTTGTTTTGTTACATTACCCATAGTCGAAATAATACTACTACTACTAATAATAATAATAACAACAATAATAATAATAATAAGAAGAAGAAGAAGAAGAAGAAGAAGAAGAAGAAAACGAATACCAATAATACATGTAGAGAGTTACGAAATATTTACTTGGGTAAATATTATCGCAATAATTGCTCACGTGTGAAAAAAAAATATATATATATATATATATATATATATATATATATATATATATATATATATATATATATATATATATATATATATATGTAGACAAAAAGACCCACACAGATCTAGACTTATTTACCTATCAATGTATGCAAATTCACTCGTCTATCTAGTCATACGTACCTGCCAAGTTGCATAAAGTATATCAAAGATGTTACAATGAAAAGTGTATTTTGACTTATTTCGATCATTTATATCTCTATCTCAGATTTACTGCACTATGACAGTAACTCGGAAATTTTATTACAATTGTAGTTCAGATTTCCAGTCAGTACCATAACTCAGCCAGCAGACTTTTATTGGTATTGTTGGTGGTTTGGAATCTTATCTCACCTATTCATAAAAAAAACCTGCAATCTATCGCAGAGAGATTTGTCCGTAACAAATGAATGCACATATTGATCATTTCTAAACACGGTCTGTTGAATGTGCGTTTCCGCGATCAGTATAACATATTTATGTATCAGATCTGATATTTGACAACTTGTAAATCCACGTGAAATAACATAATCCTATCACCTGTTGCCATTTCGAATTACATCGACGGGTAATCGGCTGTTCCATCAATATCGATGAACCAATCAGAAGTGACTTAGCTCATTCAAAATTATTGTTTTGGTAATTGATAGTAATATTAAATTTATTTAGGTAGGATCAGCAAATAACACAAGTAGCAATACATATACAAAATATAAAAAAGTTACATAGCATTGACACAACGCAAACATAAAATCAGTTGTAATGCAAACATAAAATTACATGGTCCACCAAGAATGACCCACACACGTTTATAAAAACTTATTTCCATTGAAGTCCTCGAGCGTCTGTGGATTCGACTTGTAAGTGTCACGTGATAAATATATCATCATGTGACTATTATCAGGGCACAATAACGCGCCAAATCATAAAAATCGACTGATTACAGCGCTCTGAGTAATTTGGGCTACAATGTAAAATTAATCAGTCCATTTTGTAATGTGAATTGTTGTTGAACCTTGACAAATAGTGAAATGATCAGATATTCACCACGTGATAAATCCACAGAAGCTTGAGGCACATGACCAAAACAACCATATCAAACGAGCGAACCGTCATCGATATACTGTTTACCGTCATCAATATACTGTTTACTGTTTACCGTCATCGATATACTGTTTACCGATATACTGAATCCTATCTATTGATCACATACCATACTTCAGCCCGGATTGTTCCTTCAGTTGTTTTGTTTACGGCGGAGGATGATTTTCTTTTCACCAGATACAGGTGTCATCATAAATACCGATGCATTTTTGGCAATTAAATAATTTGCCTATATTAATTCTGCATGTATGGTTCTTTATATATGTAGGATAATCATTACACCTAAACCAAAATTACAAGTGTCATCAAGCGTTGCAATTGCCTTGAATTGGTGCAGGCCATTACAAATATCCTCCATCATCAAGAGTTGAGATTGTCGTCTGTAACGGAAAGACTGAATTTCGCATTGTTGCGTGAACGTTGCGTTATATTGCGTTTCTGCTGCGTTCCGCTGCGTTGCGTTAACGTTGCGTTGCTTTAGCGTTACCAGTGTTACAATTAATAGACCGGAGAATGAAGGTGAAATAGTGTTGAAGATTTTGAGGGCGTAACGAACAGACAGCTGAAGAGACAAAAGTCACTAAAGCGTGAAAATTGGTTCACTGTGACCTACTTTTTGAATGACAGGGCTAAACTCCTGGAGATGCATTTTGATACCAATTTTCATGAGCGTAGGTGATTTTACTTATACTTTTTATATTGAAGGTTTAACGGACGAACTACTGAAAATACATTCGATGGTGAAAATGAGGTCACAGTGAATTTTATGTGGCAAGGAAAAATTACACTCTTTCAAGTGCATCTACATATAACTTGTTATGGATGTTAGTAAACTGGAGTACGAACGAACGCACGAACGAACACACGAAGCAGGGAAAAGACGCCATATCCCGTCCACACTTCATACATGCGGGGACAAATATAACTATTTGGTTCTTTATTGAGTAAGTTAGATATAGAGACAGACAGAAAGACAGATAGGTAGACAATAGTAGAATCATCTTAGACAGGCACATATTAGGATGCATGGATTGATTAATATATATATATATATATATATATATATATATATATATATATATATATATATATATATATATATATATATATATATATATATATAATACAAGCATGGAAAGCAACAGATAGATAGGAAAGGTAATCGAGATAAATAAGGAGGGAAAAGGGTATGTCTTGAGGAAGGTAAGGATGCAATGAAAGTGGGGTAATGCATAAATTATATGGTTATTTAATCAGCACAATCATACCGTAAATATTCGCCTATAAGCTAATTCCAACTGCAAACAACATAGACCCTGATCTGCTGGCGCATAATGCACCGACAGATCAGGGTCTACGTTGTTTGTTCTATTGATTACCCCTTATGCGACTATTTGGATCTGTGCAGTTAGCAGTTGGACACGACTTACAAGCGAGTATATACGATAAATCTAATATAACATGTTCCCAGGTCGATTATGTATAATATTGCCTTAAGATGTCAAGATTACCACATCAAAATAACATATCAATCAAAAATGGAAAGAAAGTTAAAAGTTCAAGATCTGTTATCAGAAAGTAAATTACTGTTGTTGTCTTTTTTCAAGCAGAGTATTTCTGTCTGAATTAATATTGAAGCTGCGCAAGGTTATATTATGTGGCTAAATTTGGGTTCACATACAACGGTTTATTGTGATTCACGTCCTACTCAAACAATTGCACGGTGTTCAAGTTGTACGCAGTACAAACATTGCCTCTTGACTTCTTCACGCAAAGCAGTGGTAGCTAGTTTTATAACTTGTACGTGTCATGTACTTAAAAACAAAAGTCTGAAGAAAAAAATATATCTTCCGTTCTCTTTGGCAAATTGAAGATCAAAAAGATTGAGCCGGATACTTTAAATAATAACTTGCACTCTCGTCTCTCTATAAGAAACCTGAGGACAAGGAAAACATCCATGCGCGAGCTTTCTAGCTGATATTTGTTTACTCCCCCCTCCCCCTCCCCCCCCCCCCCCACACACGCAGTGAGATCTATCTTGAGTCCCGTCCACAGTGAAGAAGACGTTAATTCTAGTACTGATTTAATATCTGCCAAATCATCTCGACACAACATAAATGCGCACTAATGCAACCGCTGTCAAATCATCTCGACACAACTTAAATGCGTACTAATGCAAACGCTGTCAAATCATCTCGACACAACTTAAATGCGTACTAATGCAAACGCTCAGAAAAAATCTCGACACAACATAAATGTGAACTAATGCAAATACTACCAAATAATCTCGACACAACATAAATGCGTACTAATGCAAACGCTGCCAAATTATCTCGACACTACATTAATGCGAACTAATGCACCCACGCACAGACGTGCCATATCAGGCTTTTCTCCCTATTTTCCTAGTTTTTTAAAGGCGCGAGATAATAATAGACATCTTAATTTTCCTAAATTAGTGTCATGAAAAGGTTTACTCCACTTACTATAGAAAATACCTCAACCGGAGGAAATCATGTTAGCATTCACTGGTCTTTATTAGCTGACAATAAATAATACAAGTCTTTTATCTTTGCATCCTGACTTTTAATAATTAGAAAAAAGATACATTCTATTTCAGAATATACCCCTTGCATTGTGTTGTATATCTGTCACACATGTTCGATGTGGTTATTTGAAGCAATCTTCTCAATCCCCACAGTTTGTGGATCCTATTGAACTCTTATATTGTTGTATTCACCTACCCACCAGCCACTACCCCTCTTTCTGAACCATTTTCAAGTAACCCGTTCATATATCTCTCTAGGAGAGAATCTCATCCGGATTTAAGATATAAACATCTTTTTTTTTCTCCATTCGACTAAAATATCAGTGTTAATATCGTGGGAATGTCACTTCAGCAGTATAATGATTTGCCTCGCGTGACAATGCGAAAGTCAAACACGATCTCAATTTCAATGTTATTCCTTTCACCAGAACAGCTTCCATATGTAATAAAGTGTCACTTTTCTTTCTCCATGAGTGGCTACCATGAAATTTATAGTATAACTTTGACGAAGGAAAAAGTGAATTAAAAAGGCGGTACATGGGGTAATTGCATATTTGGATACTAGTAAGT
This sequence comes from Margaritifera margaritifera, assembly GCA_029931535.1. Classification (NCBI taxonomy): domain Eukaryota; kingdom Metazoa; phylum Mollusca; class Bivalvia; order Unionida; family Margaritiferidae; genus Margaritifera; species Margaritifera margaritifera. The sequence goes on from JAQPZY010001125.1 coordinate 249,883, forward strand.
TGTTCACAATAAAAAGGAAGAACACTGTTTTATTACATTCCGTTGACGTTTGTCCGTCTGTCTGTCTGTTTGTATGTCTCTCGGTTTTTCTGCATCCCTTAGGCGCACATCGGCTTTCTCCCACGTAACTAAAATAAAAAGGTACTAAAACTTCCCGGTTGCTACCTGAATTAAATACACGCTATATGAATTTTTATTTTCATCCATATGATTTTTATTAGAGTGGGTGACAGAGGGCGTACACGTGAGAATTGTAAAAATAAATTGAGAACCTCCCCCCCAAAAAAAAACAAAAAAAAAAAAAACAAAGCCCCACCATATTCTACATTGTCAAGGCCAATTATAATAATTAATATATAATAACACAGTAAAATATGATTAAATCATACAATGTATCACTGTATTGTAAGAATCACGGATCACTCAGGTTGTTCACCCGATTCCGGGTTCGCGTGAGCGACAAAGTGGCGGATGATGAAGAAAACTAATGAGGTGTGGGAAGAAATGGTGTGTATTGTGCCGATTTTATCTGAAAATCTTAATCTCAGATGGAATATTTTTGATTAGGAGAAAACAGCATGAACTTTTTGAGTCAAACTGTTTCGTGAATGGGATGCATTAGTTAAAATATAAGTATTGTTTTGTGCTTGCTAAAAAGATGGTAATGCTTTTATGTTTATTCTTTAATTTTTGGAGCTTGAAATTTATCCCAGTGTATTTCAAAAGTATATGGAGACATTGCTGGGATGCGGTCTTGTGAGGAAACATCAGTGGGTCAATTTACGTCACACGCATTCTGGAAACGCGGCATTTGAAGTATATTGTACAATATTATAGTTCGTGGTCTGGTAACCCCAGAAGTAACGGTTTGGTCAAAATAGGTTAGTAGAAGGTGTACGGGTTGATCTTTTTCGTCAATTAGAAGCAAAGTATGTTTCACCAATAGAGTTTCGGTGAAAAGTGATCAGTTTGGAAGAAACGAACTGTGTGGGAAACTGCAAAGCCAAAAAAAGTATAAATGCGAACATAATGTCTCGTCTATTTATATTTGTAATTTCGAATTCTTAGAACTTTTTTGTACGCAAGGTTACGGTGGTGTTCATACTGCTTCATGAAGTCTAATTTATGTTTCTAAAACGTCAAAAACATTAGATGATTTATCAATTAAACGTTATTTTCCTATAATTTAAAAATTGCATGTATTCTAATTTCAGATTTAAAAAATGTTCAGTTGCTACCATTGCAGTTTCCAGGAGACACAATTTGCCCTTGTGATTGATTACTGTCAAAAGTGCATCCTAATCTTATGTTCAAGATTCCCAGAAAGCAAATGGGTCACCAAACTGTGACTGCGGTCCTCCAGGTTTCAAGAATTTGATCGACACTAAAGGAAGAGAAAAAGACATCTTTAGGCAAAGAATCTTATAACACCTGATCTTTTTCTGTCGAAATTGTGTACTAGTATATCCAATCTGCAGATGATGAGGCTAAGGCAGTGCAGTCTACCGATAGTTTAAATGATGACGAAAAAAAAAAAAAAACATGAATGAACTTATACAGGAATAGTCCAGTACTATAGAATCTATGGCCAGTTACAAAGTTGACCAGCATTTCATCGTTTAATGTACAAAGGCCGATTTCCTTTTGACAAAATCTCTTCTCGTCCTATTTATGGATGATTGTAGTTCTAAATCTGTGAACGATATTGTTTTAATGAGGTATAATATTGACAAAAGGAAATTTCAAGGAAAATGGCTGCGTTGTCTGGGCTGTCAGGGATGGTTCGGGGTTGTTGTGTATGTTTCATCGTGACGTCAGCCGCATTTAAATAGATGACTTTCAAATTGTTCATGAGTATAGTTGTTTCCGTACATATTGATTCCATCCAATAGATTGTAATATTTTGGTATATATTTTTATGTGTTGATTGACTGGTCATAAAAGAATAACCAACATTCACGGTTTGCCGTGTGCAAACGTTTGCATACAGCAAACCATGCACAAATGCAGAATTCCTTTTGGGATAGTTAAGCAATTCAATGAAAGATTACGATACTGCAATTTATATATTCGTGTGCATTAAATACAATGTTTTACTCACGCGCTGTTATAAACAAGCTCCTGCCATTGTTTGTCAAAGTCACGTTTGTGTTAGCTTAAAAATTACCAGGTGGAGCAGCAGTGGTTTGCAAATAACCTCCAACTCCAAGAAAGGCTTTATGAGGCAATAAGTAAACGTCTTCATCTCGAGTGTCAATAATTCGTGTTCCAGATTTGTTCATTTGATGCGAATCTTTGTCCAAGCATTCGACATATTTGTATTCGGTTGATGATTCGTCAATAGGCGCTTCATCAAAAAGCTTAAACTGTTCTGGAGTAAATCTAGACAGCATGTTTATACAACCTCGTTACACAAAAATTCTCTTTAGACCAGATCATGCCATAATATTTGACAGATTAGGCAGTTATGTGGGCGCCAATCGCATAACTAATTCATTCATAATTTCTTGGCCGCGCTTATACGATATTTATTTATTTTATTTATTTTTTAAATTTTTTTTTTGCTGTACTAGTCATCACACGCTCAGCTTCTTTTGTTGGCGCAATTTCTTTGATGATTTCTTTGATGGATTCGAAAATGCAACCGCAGATGTGGCGCTGGCGTTCCCATAATCTTCGACGCGATAGTTTGTCCAGCTACTGATCCTATTGCTGAAGCTGCACTTTCTGAAGCGCTACTGACAAGTGGAGCACTTTGTTTGACTATGCCTGGCACTACCATAGAAACATTTTAAAACAGCGTTGATAAAAATCCTCCTATGATGTTTCTGCGCTTAATTCGTATTGGCTTCATTTATACAACACGGTTACATAGATACATGCAGATACAATGTTATTCGCTCATCAAGAAGGTCAACATTGTTTCCAGATTGGTCAGTGATTGATATTGCGATTTCTGGTGTGCTGTAGACAGTGTTGATGGGATAGTAAATTAGCGGTGATGACTTTATGGTCATCAATGATCAGGGAGGTGCATTAGGACTGAAGCTATAGATAGTATGACTATGGCCTCCTCGCGCGTCAAATGATTTTTTAGCTATGGCACGGTTTATGAGTATGCTGTTTACGTCGCTAATGTTTACGGGAAAGCCGCCATCGTTAACACCATCTTTGTTTACAACCGGTGAGCTAAAGCCTGGCAGATCTCGCAAGCTGTTGTTGATCACAAGATCAACTTGTTAACTTCCTTTGAGCGTCATCCTAGTTTTCAACGTAGAATAATTTGGCTCAATTACTATGCTGTCAGTGACGTGACCACGCTCAACCATCATACGTTTTACTTCCACGGCAATATCAACTATGTTATATGTGCCTGGTATTAAAGTCAGAATTTTTCCAGGATCAGCATCGGAGATAAAGTATGGAGATATGTTGTTGCTGTCTGTAATATTATGAAATGAATTCATTTCTCAGCTGATATTGGTGCTATCTCATAGCACGTATCCTGCGATAACTCTTTGGGCGTGCTATATCCTGTAAAATTGCTGATTCTTCTTTGAGCCAACTTGGAATCAAAAGAAGAGTTTGGGACATGGATATATCAAATCTTTGTACGAAACTCTATATTCGGCATTACTAAGCAAACTTTGCTAAAGTAAATGGTCTAATATTTCTATGATCTTATTATCAAATTCCACACCGACATTGCCAGCTTGCTTACTGGCAGCTAGCAACTTTAGACGCGAAACCAATTATGCTTAAGTTTTGTAATATTTTATTCCTTTTTCTCTTTTCTTTTTGGGTCGTCTCTTTTAGCAGTGGAAGGTGGTGATCGTGCAGATGAAGATGTCTTTGGCTTTGCAGCAGGTGGAGGCGCTTTTCATGGACCCTGCTAAAGCGCTTTCTCAATTATGGATGGTTTAATTTGTTGAGGCGGTATCACTTGTGAAGATTGGTCTCCCTGCTGTTGTACAATATCGCCCATCATTTCAGCAGCGTTAATCGTGTGCTGCTACTCCATGTTTCTTATGATCTGATTTGCAGCTTGCCGAAGATCCTGATTTAGATCTTTTGTTTTTTTCCAAGTGGGGTATAATTTCAGCAAAATTGTGTTGTCCTTTTCCACATTTTCTATTAAACTTGGTTATCTCTTTTCTTTCGTTTTCTACGTATCGAAACATGTCCTCAGTTTGCAGTTGTCTTAATAGATACTCATACTCAGATAGTAAGACAAAGACCTTATCTTTTACTGTCCTAATAATGTCCATTCTATTATCAGAAATCTCTTCTAACGCAGAAACCTCTGGATCCAAAATCTCAGAAAGTTGAACTAATACATTCTCCTGAGCTGCTTGACTCTTAATTATTGCTTCTTGTTGCTCTTCCAGAGATTTAATAAGCAAATCTTCCCTATCAGTGTGTGCTGTCGCAGTCTGTTCTACTTTTTCTCTTATAGGCTTATACACTTATTGTTGTTCATCGTGCAAACGGCATTGTATACAAAGTATTTGCATACAATATTGCTGCATCTAACATGTCGCAGTTTTCAGCAAATTAATCTGGCAGATAAAAAGCGTCAAAGCCGTGACGATACATTTCAGGAATGTGTTCTGCATCTCTGTGAACGGTCATAAACTATATTTGTTGCTGCCTATAGTTTCATGATAACACTGCTTACATTTAGCAGCGTCAATGCCAAGACAATGATCTCGCGCAATAGAATCTATGTCGCGATTGTCCAGGCCTGAAAACAACACAAAACAACCAGTGTTGCGGCAGATGTACTTTGGTAAGATTGCGCTTGGAGTTTCGTGACGGACAAAAGTATTCTTTGATTGTATTCGTGTTGTCGCGGTCAATTTAAATGTCATCAAAAACTATGACAGAGTCGTTGTCGCCATCAAGTTCTCCTACGGGCGTTATTTCTTATGGCTCTAATATTGTAAACGTAGCGGTCTTGTTGTGATCTTATATTTATCTTGGCTTGGAGTTAGCGTGTAAATGACTACCCGGTCATAATTGTGCCCATTGTTAAGCAGCATATGAAAAAACAAATTTGTCTTGCCGCGACAAGTTGGACCGACAATCATGAAATGACAATCTGGAAACAAAAAGGGATGCATTGCTTTATTGATGTCTTCTGAATCAAAGTTGATGATAAACAAAGTGTACATAATGAGTCATTATACATCTTTTGACACAATTATTGGTGGTGCTGAATCGAGCACAACGGCAACTATTTCTAATGCAAAACTTAAACGCTTGCTAAAATTGGTGACACCATATTTTGACCGCTAAACATGTCTTCGCAAAAGACTATAAATGTGGCTGCATCAACAGATAATGTACATGCGGCCAATAAACAGTATGCAGATAAGTATGTAAATGCCACAGTGCTTTTAACATATGCCAATACAAATTTTCCGCGAGGACGCTTACCTTCTGTACGATAAAACTCGGCATCGGTAATCTTGGCAATTAAATGTTAGTGTCAGCGTCATATGTTTTGCCGGTAGCTGGCGGAACTATGGCAACATCGATATGAATTCAAGAAAAATACGAACTTCTAGATGTTAATATTAATTCTCTTGCTGCAGCCATTACATATGCAGAAGTACATTCAATTGATGGAAAATTTACAGAGCTGCCAGAAAACGTTTTCTTCTAGGATCGACCGCAGGTTGATGCTCAATTTAGAAAAAATAATAGAAGACCTAACAATTCCCAGTAGCTTTTTACAGAATTTTTGGAAAGAAACCAAACTCTGTTCCAACTAATTCATAGTATGCTTGCAGCAAAGCGACATGAATAAAAAATGCCACATCCTGAGCTTGAGCCTGAACAACCACAACTGAATCTTATTCATGCACCTGGTCCCATTCCAGCTGATGAAAAGCAGCCTGAAGCAGAAAAGCCGAAGCACCGCTTGATGATGGAAACAAAGTTAGCCGAAGCGCTCTACAAGGTTGTTAAGTATTCACAAAGACGGATCAGAAGGCTTTCTCCTTTAAAAGAACTGTACTATATTAAAAATGACTAGAGCAGGACTTAATATCAACGTTCTTCACGTTTCAAAAATACCTAAACGAAGAACTTGGACCTTATCCAGAAGTGTATTTTGATAGTTATCTCAGACAAGTTTAAGAGTCCAATGTGATTCTTTATCGAAAAATAGTAATCAAGATTGATGCGGAATTTCCACATGATGCACCTTTTTTTCCCGAAGAAGCGATACAACCAGAGGGCGAAGAAATAATTGGCTAGCGTTATCATATAAGATGAAAGATATCATGGACTTCAATCACAATAACAACCATCTTGATAAGGAAACGCTCGATGAACTTATTGCATATTATCGCCGCTATCACAAACGAGTCTACTGTTTCAAGCAGTGTTTCAAGCAGTCGTACAAGCATTACAAACGCCAATTACTTTTCTTGTCTGCTGTTCCGTTGACAATCACTGCGGCCGGAGTTGCCAGCACGGGTGCTTTCTTAAATCCATTTCTTCTGAGTATATCTGGCGTTGACATTGCAACTCAAGCTTGTTGTAGAAAGCTAGAACCAAAACTTCACAATAAGATGGCTATGTGCATATACGGCGACATCACGTACACAAAATTATTAAATCAGGCGAAATCTTTCCTGTGTGGCGCAGCGTTTGCCATGGCTGATTTAGTCAAAGAATTTCGAACCACAGATAATATTGTTGCAAAATTAAGGTCCTATGTGCGTTGCCAAATACGAAAAAAATTATCAAAAAATATCAGCTTCGCCGCTTTCAAAATAAAAGCTTTGATACTGGTGATACTGAAGCAGAAGATAATGGCGGATTTAGAAACTAAGAGACCTAGGATGAAAGGTAAAGACGGGTGATCATTAAAATTTTGAACCATCTATGCTGTTCTTGACAAAATCGTACAGGGACTTTTTGCCGCCAGCTTATTGTACTCTTCCCCTAGCGCTCCTGTTTCTTTCTAGTTCTATAGAAATTTATCTTAGGCAATGTATGCGCGCTCATATGCCGCCATTATTCGTCTTGAGATATATTCAAACATTATATACTAATTATTTTTATTTGTCTCTGATTCGAGTACATACTGCTGCAATTTTGATATGTATTGTCGCAGCCTGGTTCACGGGAAATATAGTTGTAGGTAAGTTTAAATATTTTCCATGGTAATACTGCAACCAGCTTATTGTCTGGACACTTCTTAGTGATATTATCAATCGCATCAGAAATGCAATCAGGCTGACCTTGAATGTATGTCTGCAATAATGTAATCATGTTCTCTGTGCAAATCTTTCTTTAAGATGATAATTCTGCTTCAGTAGGTTCTCCAAGATCGATAAAGTCATCGTAATCAGAAAAATTCGCCAAGATCGATAAAGTCATCGTAGTCACCAAAACAATCCTATGATGCCTATAGCGACTGGATCCTTATCATATCTACCGTAATCTCGGCAATTAAATTTTTGTCGTATTCTGGGTAAAATCCAAACTACTCCAAAGAGCACTTGCGAAAAATTGTGTCGACTAGCAGACCATATGAAGCCACAACGGATACCTCTGGACCTGATAGTACTTGTGGCAGGTAACAATTTGGCAACTTGCTGGCGTCTCTTGTAAAAGCACATTTAAATTCTGGTAGCAAAGTTTTGTTGTCATTAACAATATAGCCATCTGGGTTGTATCTGAAGTCAACAATAGCTTAAATGCAAATATTGTTACCAAAAACGTTTTTATTCATGGTAATCTTAATGTCCCCTCTGATGACCGGCTCGAATAATGTCCCACAGCGACACTGCAAAGTTACATATGGCGGCTGCGTACTAAGCTTATTCTAGCAATATCATGTTTAGTTGCGAAGGGGCAGATGCCAAGAACTGTAGCCAATTCTGGTCCGCCAACGGTCGTAGATAATAATGAGTACCATTCTGGCGACTTCTGTTTGTCTGGTGAGACTTCACAAACGATTCCAAGGTTGTTTTCATATCCATTATACTGTAAGATCTCTTTAATTCATAAACATGCAGTATACAAAAATATGGTAGGCCATTTTCGAAAACACTAGTATGATTTTTCATGTGAGGCCAAACAACAACAAAGCATAGTATTTTTTCAAAAGCCCTGTCTCGGATTTGGTGCTGGTCCTGTTGAATATTTTAGTTCATCGGACTTGCATTACCGCTACACCCGGTCGCTTGTGTGAACGGCTTCGGAGGCGGGATTTTACCCCATAACCTTTTCAATTTCCTGCAACTATTTGGTTGTCATCACATCGGAAGTTAAGGCAGTCCCCTTAACTGGACTCCAACCCGAATGTCAAGACAAAGTGGCTAACGCCGTGAGACAACAGACCTTCATCTTCATCTTCTTGGATTAAAGTCGCTTATCGTCATATGAAATGTGCGACTCCTTTAATTTGTGCGCGTTTGCGCACTACTTAATTTGATATTAGTTTTAGCAAAGCCACTCAAGAAAACGGAGGCAAGAAGGGTTCCCTGACTGTCTCTATCCAACCTTCTGTTTATCTCCTCCTGCCAACCAGCTGACACCTTGTTACTTTTGTCAAATCTATGCCAAGTTGCCTATTTTCGTAGGGCGGTCCATATCCAAATGCCAAAAATGTGATAGTCACATATCCGATTCGAATGTGTCTGAGTTTTGAATATGTGTACCATGCGTACTTGTATGTTTTCCGAAAAGATGTACCAAAGATGTTGGTTTAAAGAAGCCGTTTTTATTTTTGTGATCTTAATTTGGGTTTCGTGACCACGTTAGCTCATTCAACAGCATGCCAATCGGTTCGTTTTTTCAGGGCCATACAGTGTTGCCTGAAGAGGGCTTTCTGGGGTAGAATTGAAAGTTCAGTTTAAAACGTTACCCTCTTTTGTGCCATACTATATCAAATCAAATTTTACCCAGTTACCTATATTCGGGCTGTCCCTACTCCTAAAATGCGTAGGTCGCATACAATCATGTTACGTTAGATTGTTACCTTTTCCTATCATAGTAAATATGAATTCGGGTAGTAAGCGTATATGTTGTTCTAAGAAAAAATTACCAATCTTTAGGCATAAGTTGCCTTTTACTGTTTTGGGTGATCTTAATCAGTTTGTGTGGACATTTGTGGCAAATGCCCGAGTTTAAAATTATCACACTTATTAACAATCAGGTTAGGCAATTGATTATTATGAGTTATAGCCGACATTATGTTTTTAAGAGCCAGATTGAAAACTCTCAGTCTGCCTGCTTCGCTGCAGCTGGCCTACAATGAGTAATCCTCTCGGGCTGAGGGGCGCCATTTTGGTACCAATATCACCCTCAGTTCGTCAAGGGTGTGGCTACTTCTACTTCAGCCTCAAGTTAACACCATCGAAACAACTGGCTTCCTATGAGTTCCTCTTCTTGACTCACTCCAGACGGTACTGTCTTCACCTCAGAATGGTCGTCACTGTGCGTTGACGCCCCTACTGCAGGACAAGGAGCTCTGTATATTGTGATAATTGTCGGTAGGCCGGCAGATCTCGAACATATAATATATATATATGATACTCTACTATGTTTGCAAACTTATGGTTAGACAAAGTTGCATATTTTCTTCTACTAAAAATAGATTGCAAATCAAGGGAAGTGATTCGTGTATGCCAAATATTTCCGTCATCATGGGTAGATAACTTGTGTGCGCCATATTTTCACCAAGCTAGCAAATAAAAAGCTAATTATAAAAGTGTAGTATGATAAAATATGGGAATTGGAGACACATACGATTTCACTGGGTCCGGCCGAGCGATAGTGAGGACAAGGACCGGGGAAATCATGTATTTGTTTTCATTCCCCTGTTTTATCATACTACTATACCATGCTTCAATGATCTCTGGTTCTGCTGTACGGTCTGTTTACTCTTCATATTATCTTTGTCATCTTACTGAATGAAAAAGTACATGTTACAAGTCTAAATGTAAAATGTCCAAAAATATGTAAGGAAGATAACGTTTTTTTTTTTTGTTTTTTTTGTTTTGTTTTTTTTTGGTTTTTTTTTTTTGGGGGGGGACTTTTAACTTGTAAGTTTTACATAAACTGCTTCATGTAAAAATAAATGCATTTTGCGCTTTGCTTTACCTTGATTATAGCTATACAAGTGATATGTGTATTTGCGTGTACTTGTGTGTATAAGTGGTGGTGGTGGTGGGGGGGATTGGGTAGATAGATTCTGGTACGTAAAAGCTTGAAATACCATTGCTACTTTCAATGTTTATATTCTCTTGTATACATGTGTTCTATTATTCATTCTGTTATTTTTGTGGATTACCATTACCTTCAGTATGGATCATCGAGAATAAACTTGTCTTGCAACTAATTTCTTCTCCTTATATTAATTATCAGGATGTAATAAATATTTTGCCAAGAGCATAGAGGTTATCAACATATACCTATATGTAGTATATGTACGGTCTAGTCTAATTTATCCTGGAATCTAGGAATTATTTCTTAAGTGTCATTCATAGTTTTAATCCGTTTATCTGACGACCATCTTTTCTAACGTGGTTAGAGACGATACTTTATGTCGGATAAACGAGATTAGACTACTTGTTTTACCTTAACCATTATATGTCGAATTCAAGTAATCTATTCACGTAATCCACAAAGCTACATTATAAAACCATCACTTTTTTACCTTTTAAATACAATATGTCATAAAGGACAATTCTTATTATAGATAACAATGAAATTGGGATAAGCGCCTTCGCTGGAGTACCATCTGATTTTAAAATAGTCCCCTATTCATACCTAAGAATGTATCATGCAAATTAAAGAAAATTAGGATAGTTGAGAATTTAATTAGTAGAAGATGAACAGTGTTTTTCCTGATATTACATAGAAATATTTCCATGATGGGTTGGGTGCATTGAAAATCATTAAATAGCACAAGTGTGTATGGTCAACTTAAACTATTATTGGTAAAATTCAATCTATCTGTATGTCTGTCTATCTATCTATCTATCTATATTACACAAATGTCAGCAATGTAGTTCGCTGTAAAAAGACCATTTCTTTGTTCCGGAAATTTTCTAAATTCTGACGTATTAAAGAATTCATTTGTGCATCCTGCTTGTCGCAAGCACTTTTGGCACCAACTATTGATAGTGTCTTGTTATTCTCCTTCCGACCATTAACATTAACGAAATGCTCAGAACAAAGACGTTTACTATTGTTCATCTACAAGTTTTATTACAATAATTGGAGGGCACAATGCAGTAATTAGATATGAAAAACTCAACTTCGTCCATTGTATCCCTCCTTTCCGGATCCTCCCGGAAGTAACCCGTCGTTACCGTCGCAAATTTCGCGACACATGTGAACACAGGGAAGGTACATTTTCAAGTAACATGCGACACATGTATACACAGGGAAGGTACATTTTCAAGTAACATAACTAGTTATCGAATAAGGTCATTGAATGTTGTTGGATCCGCAGAAGGTAGCACACATTTTGTATTTATGACTTTTTTAAAAATAAATTTGGTATACTTTCATCAGTGCTTTATCATAATCATATATTTTATGTATGCGACAGACCAATCTTGTAGTAGCTTATAGACATATTAAAAACATATAGATATGATTAACTGGCTAAAATAAAACTACTTACAAAGCAATATAGCAAAGCCGTTCAACGAAAGCTCTTCTATTAACATTCATCAGAGCTGTTTTACTTTCTTTCTCCATATCACTTAGACACGCAAGTAAAAATTTATTTCATTATGTTATAACAATCACATCGTTATATTGCAGGCATCGAATACAACCTTTCCACTCTCTCTCTCTCTCTCTTGAATAATATTGCCCAAGATATAAAGATTAGCACAAAAAAGTAACTCATTCAAAATGGATAGAAGCCAACAAGTTTAAGATCTGATAAAAAAAATAGTAAATTTGTGTCTTCTCTTTTCATTTTCCCCCCTTCTGTTTGTTAGCAACACAAAGTTTTTATCAGACTGAAAATTCTAAATTCGTGATTGTAATTACACCAGGCCATACAGTGCGATTTCAATTAGGAATCACATACAATGGTTTATCGTGATTCTCCGTCCTACACAAAGAACAACACGACGTTTAAGTTCCACGTGATACAAAAGTTTGATTTTGTTGTCTCAACGTTGTGGTAGCTAGTTTTACACCTTGCATTTATCAAGTACTTGTTAAGTCTGAAGCAAATATAGATTCCATTCTCTCATGTTAATGGGAAGTCTGAATGTCTAAGCATGATAATTTAAATAAAATTGTTCATTCTCACTTCTCCGTCAGATATCTGCGGAAAAGCAAAATGTTCACGAACTTTCAGCCGTTATTCATTACTGTCCCTGGTTCCGTTCTACAGTGAGATATATTTTGAGCCCCAAGAGAAGATCTTAGCTCTAGTACTCGTATCAATATATGCAAGTATCCACAAAAACATGTAATTATCCAATATATATGCAATTATCTACAAATATCCACAAATATATGCAATTATCCCACAATTATATGCAATTATCCAATATATATGCAATTATATACAATTATCCACAAATATATCCAATTATCCACAATTATATGCAATATTCACAGTGAGATATATCTTGAGCCCCAAGAGAAGATCTTAACTCTAGTACTCGTTTCAATATATGCATGCTGTTTCCAAATCAGTTCGACATAACACGTGTGGGCTCTAATGCATGCACGCATGGACAAGCCGGATCAGGCAGTTCTTCTTATTTTCCTTACTATTGGAAAGCGCGAGATCATGCCAGACTTCTTTCATCAATTTTAGTGATCAGTCTCATGAAATAGTTTGATCCACTGAAAATAGAATGTAAAGGACAGTTTCTGCATTGCATACGTAGGCATGTCGTCTTTCCTAAAGTTAACATGCTCCGACGTTTCTGCACATTTATTGTAAAAGCATGAAAGGCAAATTTTAACAATCTGCAATTATCACAACCTGATGGAAATTATTTTGTCATCTAGATGACACTGAATTTAATCTAAAGCTTTTTCGCGGTGGTTCTAGACATTAAATAATTTGAAAAAAGGAATACTATTATAGACTTTGTCCTTGCAGAGTCTAGTATACCTGTCACTCACATCCTTTGTGTTTCTCTAAAGAGATCATCTCTTTTTTCATTGACAGTTGTAGGAGGCTATTGAACTATCATACAGTTGTACCGAAGGTAATACCGTGAACCCCCTTTCTTAACCAAGCCACCTACCCATCCCTCTGGGTAAAAAATCTCTTCCAGAATAAAACAATATGCAATTTTATTCATACGAATGACTAAGCAATTATTACTTTACTTTTAAAAACATATCAATGTTCAAAATCGTGACTACATTACTTCAACAATATAGTAATGTCAAACAAAAGTCTTTGTTTGCTTCGCGTGACAATACGACAATCCATAGCGTCACTTTTCGTTTCTCCATAAGTTCACACCCTCCTGGGTATAGAATTACACTGACAACAGAAAAATTTAATTAAGAAAGCGGGAGGCAGTCAATGGGGTATTTACATTTTAATATAAGTTCTCCCCAATAGAAAGGAAGTATACGACTATTGGTATAGCCCAGTGACTAGAAAGAGACAATAAAATGCGCAACTTGAAATCTTGAATCGAAGCAGTAGATAATTTTATTCTATTCTATTTTTTCTAACCTGTCTGCCTGTTTGTCCGACCGTCTATGCATGTCTCCCTACCTTACCACCTGCCCATTTAACTTTTACCTGCAAGCATGTCTGATACTTGCGCATCTACCTGGCTACTCTCCCTTTTAAACATCTGTGCACGGACGTCAAATCCAATTTGTTTTAAATCTTTCCTTCCTTTGTAATCGATTCAATACCTGTAATATTGCTGATTGGCAATTTGATAGTCAAATATGCAAAAATATGGAGAATTGATAATTATTTGTTCTTATTAAATAGTTTTGTTAATAAAACTGATATTTTACTTGTAATTATAATAAATGGAACTGGTCAGAACTTCAATTTTTGAAAAAGTTGAAGTAAATGTTTTTGCGCTTAGTTTAGAAATAACCCTTTAGGCGCCCTTTGGTTTCTGCCCACGTAATTTGAATAGTAAAATATAACAATCTCCCGATTGATACCCGAAATCAGTCTGGACACAGTAGTTTAATAGAGTAATCGTGTACCTGCCATATACTCTAATTGCCAATTTACAAACCTTGACGAAATATCTGCACGCATGTTTTTGCTACATTGTTTCCTGCTAATTGGTACCATACACATGGCTTGGGGCCATGGGTACCTTCAGGATCCACCCATGAGAGGTTATATGAGAGCCGTCTTCAGCCAATGTACAAACTACAACAGAGATTTCAACATGATGGGGCAGAACTGCGGCGGTGTGTCGGTAAGCTTATCTACTTTAATTGCTCAATTTTGGTTGAGAAATCATTCTCGATTTTTCACCCTCACATTTTAATCTCAAAGTTTGTAGGGACATCTTAAATTTTGATCTGAGTTTTAGTTTGTGTATTTCTGCTTTTTATTATTTACCAGATGTGTTATCAAATGTTAGACTCGTACTGGATGATAAACATTTTTCATTAAAATTCAAATTAAATTGTACAAGACGAAGTTCTTTTTTAAGTGTAAAAATCGAAACTATATATTAAAGTATTCTGAAGATCGTGTTTCATAAATCTGATGGCAAGTTTGTTTTGCATATATTGACTTCAGACATAATTTATAATTTAGTTTTAAGAATAAGAAGTATTTGTTGATCATGCCAAAAAAGACCTTTGAAAATGCAATGGTCACCTTAGCTTTCCATTTTTCTGAGTAAACGTAACTTGATTAAAGTGAGAGAGCTCGATTATCAATGACTTCGTCGTTGGCTTCGTGTTACTTTCTCCCAACAATTTAAATTCAGGAACAATAGATGATGTATAGCCTTGATTTTGGAGCTTTAAACTTTTAATGTTCTGAAGATTATTAGCATGTGCGCACAGGCATTCTCCGGATAGCTGGACGTACTAGAATCTGCGTAGCAAACAGAGTCCCATATTCATTTCTGCGCAAGGAACCATCAACTAAGTTTCCTATACGACCGACATCGCACTTCTTAGAATCCGATTGTAACTAGTGTATTCTGAAATGTATGTTGCAGATTCCATCGGTGCCTTTGGTGTTTGAGACTATTACACTAAAATAATCTCTAAGCTACCACCAACCCCAACGAATGCCTAATGATCGATTATTTCATCCGACATTTTCATCACACTTTCTTGTTTCTGTACACAAAATAAACATGATGTAAATTTGGCCTTTTTCCTCTCTAAGACATCGGAGAGAGTTTTATTTATTTATTTATTTATTTATTTATTTATTTCTTCAGAAAAGATTTCTTATAATTTACGCAGGATAGCACACCGGTAAGGTGTTCTATTTGCAAGTATACTGTCCATGGTTTGAACCACAGTTTTATCAAGTGCAACAATAATTGGTTACCTTAGCAAACTAGTTTTCCAAGTCCCACAGATCTCTTATCGCCAACTTCGATGCCGTCGTGAGATTCCAATTGTACATACCTATTTAACTTCATTCCATGTACAATAAGTAAAATCTATATTTTAGGTACAGTATAACAGCGTAAATATGGGAAGGTGTGCGGCTTGTGGGGAGGAATTTAGCAAACCCCTTGGAACACGTAACAACGAATATGGCGGAATATACGCTCCTGGTGACGTAGGCCGAGTCTACACTAAAGGATCAATCATGAAAGTGGAGATTAAAATGACTGCCGCACACAAAGGATGGTATGAAATTCGTCTCTGTGACAAGGAAGAAACCAAGCAAGGTGACCTTGATGCATGTTTTTCTAACTCTGACAACTATTACACCCTTCCGTTCGTGGACAACAACAATGAGACACGGACACGCTACCCAGTCAATGAATCAAAATTGTATACGAACTTTGTGAAGTTACCAGACGGTATCACTTGCGACAGATGCATCATCCAGTGGTGGTATCGGACAAGTAAGTGAAGTTGATATTTCACGATGAGCAATTAAACTAGAATTATAAGGACATGTATAAACCTTCTATCGTACTATTTATTCTATATAGGTATGTTTAGATTATGTGATTTTAAAATGTTGACATTTAATTATGTAAATAATATAATACGAAACATCTTTTCATATCATTTGTTCATCGTTATCTCACGGTGAAAAATTTTATTTTTAGGGACCTACTATTCAATTTTCTTGGGCTCGGTGGGGTGGGATTAGGTGGGGGGTATTCCAGCCTCCAAAATAGCTTGAACAAAAATATTTTTGCTCTTTTTTGTAGAAACTATAACTAATTATATCCAGTATATTATTTGACAACAATAACGTATGTTGAGGTCAAAGAAAACCAATATCCTGGTTCGACATTTGAAGCTGAAATTGGTGATAAGTTTTGAAAATATTACTGCTGCAGAAATATGCCTAATAAATCAATTATTTAATTTTAATTTATACAGAGTTCTTTTGCGGGCGTTTTCAAGAGGTAAATAGATCTTTTTACAGTTGAAGACTGGGATTCTGGGGTTCAACAAAATCTAACGTATAAACAATGCAAATTATGATGATGATAATGTAACACGATGTGCACCTATTAGGTTGTATGTGCACATTTCGGCAATTAGAGTAAACATTAAATAAAGTTTAACACGTCTCTTAATGACTTTCATTTTAGACAACAATTGGAACACGGATGTGCAGGAGCATTTCGTGAACTGTGCTGACATCGCTATAGTAGAACCCAGTACTAAGAGTGATGACATCCGCAGTTTTGCATCATGTCCTTACAATCCTCTGGAAGTCCAGACCTTTAGCTCGATGGGACAGAATGTTGCAAACTGGAGTCAGAATTCTAACCATAGTACAGGTGAGGCAATATCGTGGAGAGAACAAGGTACTAAAGTAAACAGGTTGAGATAGAATTTCGATATTTAATAGAACTTTGTTTCGTTATTTACTTATTTATTTCTGTATTGTATCGCAAAATCGGGATTGAGTAGTAGGCAGTACATATAAATACTGTCTGACTACCACATGACGGTACAAGGCAGTATACGGCCCAAGATAAACAAAATACACATCTCAGAAGTTGTGGTTCTGTTCCTAGGCCACGCAAAATGTAACAGAAAATCAATAATTGATGCATCCGGTAAAACAGTTACTAAACAGGTGTTAAAGTGCATATTACCTATGCGAAAAAATAATATATTTAGGTTTTGTCATAAATGTTTGCAAAATGCCCACCTCAGTATCTAAAGCTTCTGCCTCTGGGAGTAGTATATATCGGAACTGCACCACTTAACACTCTGAGGAGGAGGTCACATTTCCTTTTGCAGATCTTTTTCTACACCCTAGGGTCGAACTTTGTGCCCCTTTTATTTATTTCTTTATTTTTTTTTCTTTTTTTTTTTTCTTAACTCACACTATATCCCATGTGGCTATTTTAGTATGTTAGGCATACGCTTCATTTTGTTTTATTATTTACATTGCTTTATATAATGTAGTATGGTTGTTATGCAAAAGTCAGTAAGACAGTAACTTCGTTCATTTTTGTATATATAATTTTACCAAACACAATAAACAAAATAAATAGCAGTGTTAGTTCTTGCATTATGCATTTTATATTGCAGGAATGTATGTTTCTATTTCTGGTATAACACATTACAGTAAACAGAAATCAATCAAAAAGGCCTGACGCATTTTGTTGGAGTTTCCATGACCTGGGAATACAGCCAAAACTTTGGGGATGTTTACTGATTTTCTGTCAGGCTTTATATGTTAGTCTTTTCCGCTCTACGCAATGCACAACACATTGATTAGAATGTGGTCTAGGAGCTTGAATGCATTTTATTCTTTTAAAAACAGATGAGTGATCCAGTTCTGAAATTTCACTACGGTCTAGCGACATAGGATGCATTTTTGTAAAAAATATGAATGGTCCAGATTTTAAAAATTAAAATGTAAAATGTTTAAGTTGTCCAGAAATTTCAAATACATAACTACTGTGCTTCGACAATATCTTCTCTGTTTATTTTTTTCTTCAGTGAACTGGTATTCATATAAGTGTCACCCTTAGGTCTATATAACAAGTTCATTAGACTGCGGAACACGTCTGCTTCCTATGACTCGTCATTATTGAGCCATGTTCAATCGATTTTTTTTCTTCCGTATTGTGATGTGGTTTTATTTATTGTTGTCATCTATGTCTCAGCAGGTCAAAATCAACCCGTAGCCTTGACAACGAAGCCACAAGTTGTACCCACCACACAGATTCCGCCAGCAAACGCATCCGGTGACTCGAGTACGTTCGTGGTCATCTGCGCGGTATGTAACATCGACAGGACGCAGTCTTACAGAATTTGCGAGTGCTGCCAGAAAACTTGGAAGTCCGTGGCTGGAACCGAAGCTTTGGATAAATGGTGTACTAACAATTGCAATAATAATCCGCCCTTCTGTCCTCAGATTGTCTGTAAATCAACGCCAGTATACACATGGACTTGCAAATGAAGTTTTTCAAGTGATTAATATGCTGACTCTCTTAATTACCTGTCTTTTACGTGAATAACAAAACAATTAAAGATAGTTTTGTGCATTGTCTAAAATGTAACCTCACTCTCTCCTCCGGGAGACAAAACAAAATCTCTTCGTACATATAAAAGATATGTTTATTTTCAGTCACAGAAAAAACTATAAGTAAAACCAGATTTATCAAAAAATAGCATTTAAAGTGTACGTCGAAATAAACAGTTCTATTTCATATGAGGAGAAAAACAATAAACATGTCAAATTTACAAAATGCTCTATTTCAATATAATATTGATTATATCAACAATATGATAATATATTGATATATATCAAACTCTCTCTCTTAGGTATATCAATAGAATACAATGACAGCCTATTAAATGTTTATTATGGAATTTTGAAAGCCAAGCTTTATTTTTTCTAATTAAGTCTAAAAAATTGATAATTGGTATAATACTGTACCATAAAGTATTGTTTTTAGCTAGACAACTCAACGAAATTATCTTTCAACCTTGGATAGCGTATAAAATATACAACTTGCCAAATTTTAAATTTTTTGTCCCACACCATTTTAAAACTATTTAGTGAAGAAACTATATATGTTCTGGTCCAAAACAACTTATATTTTTTGCTTATTTACACCACTTCGTAAAACTAAAATGCGGGGCATTCTTCTTTTTTTTTTTTTTTTTGTGGTTGGTTGGTTGTTAGATCTGTAACGAATGTATTGATTCACCCCCACGCAGTTTTGGTAGACATCAAATATCCAACTTTTCGTGACACATTTCAACACTCAAGTACGTCTATTGTTTCGTTTTCTTTCATTTACTTCAAATTCACCTATCTTGAATAACCTTTAATCTTTTTCATGTGCTATCTGTATTATCTTTCATGTAACTGTGTATCAAGTTTTCTGTTGTACATTATTTGATGCCATTTTTATTAAAATATAATCTATCAAAATGTATGTTAATGTCTTTCTTTGTAAAATATACGTCATACTCACAAGGCAATTGACCTATCGACAGAGCAGAGATAACAAAGCCCAAGTCATTAGCATAGTACATCATATAAAACCAAAGTATTTTATGTTGAGAATTAGTGTTAACTCCGTAGTGCATGATGAAAATGTCATGAAAAATAATTGATAAATATTTACGTTTATGACGATTTTAATTTGTATATGATATATATATATATATATATATATATATATATATATATATATATATATATATATATATATATATATATATATGGTAGCAGTCGGATAGGTGACGCACATTCGGACTGAATGTCCGACAAGCTGCAAGTGCACCTGTAAATAAAACGATGTCCACACTTTTGCCTGCGATAAAACTGGTCGGGAGTCACAGGTATCGGCTCGTATTAGCGCTTGAATGACATGCGGCGATACTTTAGTTCCTGTTTAAGCAGTGAAGATTTGAGTTGCATTGTAGACATTTTTATTTTTATATTTTTTTTTTTTTTTTTTTTTGTTGCTTTTATACTTCCTATTAAAGAGGAAATGTTGATTGGTATCTGTAATTTGGTCTTTGCAGCGTTGAAGTTATATAACTGCCTCAATGTAGTCTTCTTTCTTTTTTTTTTTTTTTTTTTTTTTCTTCTTTATTTTTTTGAATTGGCTCTACAGGCACGGTTGCATACAATACTTACCATTCCTAGCATAGAAATGTTATCCCAACACAATCTGATACGATGATTCTTGCCCTGTTAAAAACTCAGCAAATTACACTCTTGGATTTGTTGTAAGACTGACTTTAGCCTCTAAAGCTCTTGCATTTATTTAAAAATTCCATTTTGTTTTCTTTCTACGGAGATATAAATGGTCCATTTGTGGGCTACTAACAGAAGCAGTAAAAGGTAAACGAAACTGAGGCTGCAGTCAATATCTCATATAAAACAATATGTTCACATTGTACGAATACTATACATGTAATAACAAGTACAGTGCAAACTTAACCCCACCCAACCCTAGCCCAACCACCACCACCGCTACTCATTACGGCCACCTTCCTAAACAATAACCTCTCATTTAAATAATGTCTGGTTTTTCCATCTGTTCGTTTTATCTTCTTATTTAGCTTCTCCTCAACATCCATCCCCTAACCCAGCCCGCTGATGGCTGCTTAAGAGAACTTGCACTGTATCTGTGCACAGACCCTAGGCTGCTCCTGCGGCCACAATAACAATCCATACCTTTTGCTTTGTAGAGTGTGGTACCGATAGTCGAATGGGTTAAATGGTTAGTTCAAAATGAAACATTTCTGAATCTGGAAATCGTGGATTCCAGCCCTTACACTGTTTATACGATTTTTCCATGCTTTGATGCAAAACAGAGTTCCAAGATATACAACAAAAACAACACAACAACAACGACAACAACAATTCTATTTCTCTCAGACCTGCGTTGTCGCCGGTAAAAATAACGGTAAAAGTAATGTTCATCCTTGACCGTGCCACATAATTTTGGTGGACGTAGTCGATTCAGAAATCGGTTTATGAAACATCTACGAATATTTCCATTATCCTATTTTTTATGTTGATTGAGTGGAAATATTTGCAGAAACTGGATACATTTTGGAAACTGGAATTCCCAGTATATTCTTGACAACGTATGTTCTCGAGCTACTGTCAGAGTTATTTGTATCGTTTTGTCATAATATATGAATCAAGTAGGTGTCATAAGCATGTAAGCAACAAGAATGTATGTAAATATAACTTCTGTCGATGGAAATGTTTGCGCAAATATCGGACATATGTAAATATAACTCCTATTGATGGAAATGTTTGCATAAATATCAATCTTCGTACTGGTCCAGGCCACTCTTTTCAATATCATTACCACTATTGTTCCTTTTGCTCCAAATAAGTGTAAAATAGTCAGTATATCAAGATTTTATATGCACTCCCTAATAGTCAGTATATCAAGATTTTATATGCACTCCCTAATAATCAGTATATCAAGATTTTATATTCACTCCCTAATAGTCAGTATATCAAGATTGTATATGCACTCCCTAATAGTCAGTATATCAAGATTTTATATGCACTCCCTAATAGTCAGTATATCAAGATTTTATATCCACTCCCTAATAGTCAGTATATCAAGATTTTATATGCACTCCCTAATAGTCAGTATATCAAGATTTTATATGCACTCACTAAAAAAAATATAGCCAAATTGTACAAACGCTTTATTCGAAAAATATTGTATGAAAACGCACTTATCTAATCCACAGTAAACAGTATGATGTGCTTTATATCAACATTTATAACTGCTAATTTAAAATGTAATCTATACATTATTTTGTCATAGAGCTATAATAAAATGTGTTTATCTATTCTTAATTTCTAATGCAACTTTAATATTGTAACACGCACATGGGTTTCTCTACCGAGCGAATCAAACATCTTGCGTGAGGTTGGACTGGAAGTCCCTTGTTTTCCCCTATTTCCAAGGACTTCCCGACAACATTCGTTGCCAACTGGAAGTTCTCGTAATGCGCCAAGACTAGAAACAATTTTTCTCTAATCAATAAATAAATGACCACAATGTCACAACTACAACTTCACAATCAATGTCACAACTACAACTTCACAATTGCATGGGTTTTCCTTCTTAGGAAACACCCAATGCAGGGAACTATAAAAATACTAAACTGCATCAATAGAATATTGTCTCTATTTTTTTAGGTACAGATAGAATAGGCTCTCAAAATAAATTTTATTATAAAAATTGTACTTGTCATTATTAACCAATTATGGACCACCAAACCTGTATATACTCTATTGTATCTTCACCCATTTCTAGACTGGTTCACAGTTGTTCCGTATAATTCGAACCGTGAGTCCTAAAAACAACAGTCTGAATCGCGTTTCGCACGTGTACTTCCACCAACTGTTCCAATGAAAGGCATCTCCAAACAAAGGGATGACCTCTTCCCAATTATTCCATGGCACAAAACAGTAATTCCTGTTACGAATATCTCCCACCGAAAGGCACAATCAATCAACACCTCTGAGTAAAATAGGAAATTCTTGGCTCCATGACCACTTATGCTAGTCTGACCCCATCTCAAACTACGAAACCAATCCGTGCCACTGCAAAGTCTCTTAAAAACTGTAAGTGTGTCGTCTGTTCCGAGAAATTGGCTAATTACTCGGGCTGGGAAATATTTTCCCAACACCGACTTCCCATAATCAAACAACTAATCATTAAAATCTAACGAACCTATAAATGGAGACGTAAATACAAATGGAACATACCCAAATTTATTACAATATCTTTGATTTATTTTTGTACTCGGGAACTTTGACTACATTTCAACTCAATTCATCACTCTTGTATGTTGCTAAATGGTGTGAGTATACTATGGGACTCTCTGTTTCAAAAGTTTTTGATATCTGCCAAAAGTTTTAAACATGGAACCAAAAGGTTGATAGTGTACATACACCATCTGCAGGAGTGATGTGTTTGTGAGTTCCATGACAAGAACGTACTCCCGATTGTGTATTCATACACTCAGTAATCCATTCTCCTTGATTTTATTGTACTGATCAGGTATCTCCATAAGAGCTCTGAGAGCGAAGGCAGTTCTTGGATTCGGTACGTTAGTGATGACTTCGTGGTAGTCTACAAACTGGAAGTTATCGAATTTCCTCGTAGGAAGACTGTCATCAAACTCTTCCATCGTGTCCCAGGGCCCGTCTCCCACCCCTATCAGAATGATTGACAGGGGCCAGTTGGACGCCTCAACAATAGCCTCTCTGGTGGCTTGGTCGGTTTCCTGCCCGTCGGCGACTATCACTAGGATGTGATACTGAAATGGGTAGTATATATTATAGGATGTCCACTCACTGGAGGTGTTTTCAAATACATTTGGTGAAAGAAGTTTTGATTGCAACAACTGAGTTATTTTTTACTAATCCACACCTAAAGCACGTGTCAATCTTCAAACATTTGTCCCTCCTTGAATTGTTCGCAACGAGATTTGTTTTCGGATTTAAATTACTGTAGGTACTGTCTATACTCGCGTATAAATCGGGTCAAAATGCAAACAACATAGACCCTGATCTGCCGTAGCATAATGCGCCGGCAGATCAGGGTCCATGTTGTTTGTTCTACTGATTAGTCCTTACAAACTGCATAGACCCAGATCTGCCGGCGTGTTATGCGATGGCAGATCTGGGTCTATGCAGTTTACAGATGGTATCGACTTATGCGCGAGTACAGACGGTAAGCTGATCATAATTTGTAAGTTAGATGCTGTTTTCGCAACCTGAACAACTTCGGTCATATAAGTGCTCATATAAACTCTGAGATGGAGGAATCAGAAACGTTCGGGAATGAATCTTGGTTGATGTAATGCCGGATGTGCGTTTTGGTTAAGTTTCTGCATTTAGCTCAGTTTTGTGCACCCTGTATAAATACTGTTGTACCTGGCATCATGAAACCTGGCGAGGTGATGCCTCCCGGCGAGTGTGATACAATCATCACTAAAGTAGCTCACTCTGATCGATATTTCACACTTCAATGACTTCTGTTAAATTTTGTTTTAAGTACATTTCTGAAGCTCTGTTCATGCTAGAATCATTAAACTACATGCTTGTGTGCATCTCTATTATTACCACACACTTAAACAAGGTTACTGTGACATACATTTTACATTTTACTGGTTTAGGTTAGTTTTGCGTTAGCTCATGATGAAATAAGTCGGGGTTTTTTGTGCACCCTGCTTCAATGACTTTGGTTAAATTTTGTGTTTCAAGTCTATTTCTTAAGCTTTTGTCATGCAAGAATCATCAAACTATATCACTGTATGCATCTCTGTTAACACCAAACTCTTACAACAAAAGATCACAGTAACCTACATTTCACACTTTACTGACTTATGTTAAGTTTCATGACCAAATACGGTTTTGGCGCCTTGTATACATACTGTTATATCTAGAATTAAAAAAAAATTGATGAGCGGAAGCATTTTGATGAACAATACACCTTTATCACCAAAGTAGGCTACTGCAACATATTTCACGTTTCACCGATTTGGGTACAGTCTTAAGCACTGTTCGTACAAGAATCATCAAACTAAATGACTGTATACAACTCTGTTAGTTCCACACACTTACAACAAAAGGTCGCTGTGAGACCTTCATTTCACATTTTACTGGCTCTTGTTAAGGTCTTGTGTTGAAACTCATGACCATATATATATATATATATATATATATATATATATATATATATATATATATATATATACATAGCCTCCTGTATAATACAGTTATGCTTGGAATCATGAAACTTGGTGAGAGGATGCATTTTGATTAGCACTACAACCTAACTTTAATAAAGCTGGTCATTGTAACCCAGATTTCATGTTTCATTGAGTTTGGTCATATTTTGGGGCTTTTTTTTTTACTGCTCATACTGAAACTATTAAACTTGATGATTGTGTACATTTCTTGATACCACGGCCTGCAACAAAAGGTCACTGTGAGCAACATTTCACACTTCACTGGCTTAAGTTAAGTTTTTGCATTTACATCATGACTACATTGTTTGTTTCTGGATTGTTTTGGTTTATTGCATGCTGTGTAGATACTGTACTATCTAAAATCATGAAGATTGGTGAGGAATGCATCTTGATGAGCATTACTCCTTTACTTCAGTAGTAGGTCATTATGGCCAATGTTTACTCTGTGACTTTCGGTTTAATTTCCAGTTTCAAGTTCATTTCGTAAGCACTGTTCATACTCGAATCGTAAATTTGATAATGATGTGCATCTGTATTTTACCACACCTTTACAACAAAGAAGCTCGTGGTGACCTATATTTCTTAATCTACTAGCTTTGGTTACGTTTTTTGTGTTTTGCCCATATCCTCTTGAGGTCTGAGCATACGAAATATATACTATCCTTCCAAGGATCATGAAGCTTGGAAAGAGAATGCATCTTTATAAGTTTTACATCCTTATTGCAAAAGTAGGTATATGTGACCTATATTTCATCCTTCAGTGACCTTGTTAAAAGTTTGTTTTTAAAGTTCAGTTATTGACTGTTGTTTATGTTTCAGTCATGAAATGTGATGATTTGATGCATGTCTACTAGTACTATACCCTTACAACCAAAAAAAGTCACTGTGACATACATTGTATGCTTTATTAACATGGGTTAAGTATGTTTGTTTATGACCACATATATTCTTGTATTATATATACATCCTAGCCTACACATAAGACCCTTTCTAACCAGTGCAGTTGGAAGTAGAAATAACTATGTATATTCAAAGGTAAACGTTCCATATTAATAAATATACATTGTATATGGTAATAGGCTGTCCTCAACAGGTTAACTGCATTGTAAATGTGAATGAGTAAAGGAATTAGATGAAATGGACTGCATGCTATATGATGAGGCATCTGTAGCGGTCAGTAAAGATACGTATTGATGCATGAAACATGTTTGCACTGGCTGTCACTCCAAGGTTACTCTAAGCCTGTGAATTTCACCAATTAAGATATGATTTGTATGGGTGGACACTGATAACAGCTTCTTCAGCAAATTTTAGGAGCAATTATTTTTATTTAAATTAATACAAAACAACATTAACCTCTGTTTTTTTCGCCTGATTATATTATCTTTTCTCTCTCATATGATATAAAAGAATATTTCTTTTTATGTTTCATGTCTTTTTATGCCCTGTCAGGTAAATACTAGCAATATTGTGCCGATTAAAAAAATCAACATTTTAAATTTTAGAAAGGTTAAAAATTAAACTGTAAAAAGACAAAATGGCAAAAGAAACTGTATGCAAAATGCAAAACATTTCCTAATAAAGATCGCTTCAGCCTGAACTTATTTTCTGCATGACACTTGCAGTTTCCAATGGTTACTTGAGACTACTTAAAGCTTCGCTGAGGTCCGTCATGTAAACGTTGATAACATTCTGGTTAGTAAAGGCGGCTATATATGATGGCGGTTCGGCATTATTTGTGCAAACTGGAAATCCCTGTATGCCATGCTCTTTGTATTTTGGTCAAGTTCTGTTCCGAGGTTTTATTCTATGTTTAGTAACTGCTGCTATATTTGATGGTGGATCGGCATTATTTGTAAAAATTAAAAGCCGTTCTTGGCAGGATGCTTTCTGCCAAATTAGGTTGAAATCTATCGAGTAGTCTTTGAGAAGTTGAAAATAGAGATTGCTGGCCGTATCACGTAGGCCGCACAGCGGACGTAGTAGCTCATTTGACCAGGTGAGTTAAAAACAACTTATGTCGTAATAACATTATCAAAACACTACAAGTATGTTTTACTTTCATGAAGAAATAAGGGAAAGTACGTTGTATGCGACTACCTGCTTATATGTAAAGTAAATCGTCCTGGCCTCTAAGTTTTATATGGAACATGATGAATGGGACTTTTACCTCTCTAAGTTTTCATATGGAACATGATGAATGGGACTTTTACCTCTCTTTTGTCTTGAAGGAGTTGAATGGTCTTATGGATAAGTGGTGCAAAACTTGTCGGACCACTCAGTACAATATTTGGTAGTTTCTCGTTGTAAGCCTCCAGCACTCCGTGAAATCCCTTACATTCGCCCTTAAAACAAAACATGTATAAGTCATCTTCTCATATGTGACAGGTCTATAAATGAAATGAAAGTGATGTGGATCATTCTTCTGCGAAACTTTAAAGTACGTTAATGCAAAATTAGCAATGATTGTTAGAAAAGCGCAACAATTCCAGTTTGAACGCAAAAGCTGTTGCTATTTCATTCTCTTATCTATAACTGCAAACGTAGGAAGTCTCAATCACTCTTACAAAAAAGGCGTTATGCATACGCAGTCTTAAAAACCGATGGTTGTAACTAGAGATTCATGTAAACATCCCCCTTTCTCTTCTTTAAATATTGCACGCGCACTGAATACTCAGCGCGTGTGCAATACTAATCAGAATGTCAAAATACACAATATATATTAGTCAAATATATGGTAAAGCTAGATACAAAAAAAGTATTTTTGTTTTCCTGTTATAAGCTATATTCAAACTGTGATTCCATCGGATAAGAGCAATTAAAGCAAACCCATTAACATAACTCTAATGAGCAACTAACTTTCAATTCCGATTCACTGTAGCGTTTGTCTCTGCCTTGCTGAGTCAAAACACAACTTGATTAAATATGCATCTGTTCACTCACATCCTCAGTTTGTTTTCGAGATTAGCTCAATAACTAATCTGTAAAGGGGGTCTTCACTGATTTCGGGGACAACCAATGTGTTGTTCCTGCTCATTTTCGTCATAATCGCACTACGAGGCAGAAAGAATGTCCAAATGTAATGTTCGCCTAGCGATAAGTTCCAACATTTTTACATGCAGACCTTTCAGTCAATTCTAACATAGGTATAGGTCAGCTGTCGTGATTAGCCATGTGTTTAGAGAATTATGTTCTCTTTGAAACGAGCTGTAATCAAGTGTGCGTGCGTGCGCGCGCGCGCGTGCGCGTGTATGTGTGTGTGTTGGGGGGGGTGGATGGACGGCGAGAGTCTCTTGGGTGTGCAAAATTCACTTTGACTAAGCAGCCGTTGCTACACCAAATCCGAATCGATAGAAAGATATTTGTGCTAGCCTGCCATGTGCATCATGCTTACATGATCAGTGCTTCCCATGCGTATATTTTATCGCCATACATAGGTTGTCTAAAAATACTATCGACATAAATATAAACATCTACTTTTACAAAGAAAAGAGGTTTTAGTCCAGCAAATTACTACTAAGATCACTAAATAAAATTTTCGACCATCGATATAGGGTTTTAATCAGTCTTAAATGAGGTCTCCATTTCAGATATGTGAACACAACTATAATTCACTATTAGATTTTATCGTGTCACGTCTGTACACGACACAAAATGTTTTGAAAAATTATTTTCGGGAAACCATGGGATTATTCTATTGTACGATACAATGACGTATATGTTAAGTAATGCTGATTGAATAGTAATAAATCATATCTCACTGAGAGACTGTAAGACAAAGGGATTGACACTTTTCTTTCCTGTGTCTGACTCCGTAAATTGTTCAAATTTCATCACCCAAGTTTGTAATCTGTGATTTAGAATCCGCCTATATGTATATATATATGTAAAAACTCAAAACAACGCACTGAATTTAGAAATGTTTACATGATGCTATGTCTAATAGAAATGTTGTTTGAAAAGTTTAGATGTCGCTCCAACCATGTGACGTTTTGTAAATTTAGCGCGTTTTTTTTTGTTTTTTTTTTTGTGTGTGTGTGTTAATCGTTTGCTTTGTTTTTCTATGTTTTGTAACTGCATTTTACAAAGATTTAGTAAGAGTCAAAAGCGCTTAGGCTAGTCATGTTTTCTTCACATTTATGTTAATAAATCCTGACACATGCGATACCTTGCTGAATGCGGTGCAATTGAAAGTAGTTATTCGCCATTTGATTTCCTCCTAATTATCTTCTGTATTTAGAGGTTACAAAATCTAATCATATGGAAATATGATAACTTGTATTTCAGCCCCTGCGATAAATGGATGACATTTTCCTTCATATCGCATCGCCCGCATTACACTGGGGGAATTACCTCATCTGTAAGAGGAAACACCGCTCTGTCTGTGGTGGACTTGTCACCAAACCCGTATGCTGGTATTAAGCCGTCATCATCAAATGGCTCTAATGTCTGACCTAAGATCGAAATCACCTGTAATAAAGAAAACGATTAAGACACCAACTAAAAATTTATCCATGACCGTCTAAGCCTTCCTTTGGAAAGTTTTCACATCATCTGTGTTTTTCGGATAAATGTGCTTTATTTTATAGGACAGAATGTACATCTTTTTTTCTGTGAAAAATGCTGTTTCATTGCCATGCAGTTAGTACATCTCAAATAATATCGATGATAAAGATGCAGTGTTATTATTATTTTAATACAGCCAGACCATGCTACACTAACAAGGTTCATGTTGTATCGTGTCACGGGTCTCAGGAGGTAAAATAGGTAAATGAACCTAATCCATCAAACAGTCTAGCTTTCGACGGCATCCCTTTTACGAATTAACTTGTAGATGACATAACAACAACTGATCCATTCTGCTACAGAGTTATCTGTAAACATAACAGGATTGGTGTTGATCACTCAATATATCTGGTGTGCTCGACACCATTCAGTCATCTAGGATGGAACACTGAACTTGGAAGTTTAGTCACAATAACACGCGGAACAATTAAAAACTTTGCATACAATTTATAATAAACTGAGAAAAGAATAAAAGCGACGAATGCAAACAATTATATCCTACGGCAGTTGGAATCCATTCACGAGAGACTGATTAATCATTTACCAGCATAGATTCATGGCACATCAGCGTAAACACAAAGACACGATAGCAATTAATAATTATTGGAATATTTAACAATATTGTGGAGATTAGGTCATATGTACATGAAGCATCTTATTGTCCTGGAAATTCAAGGATATCATGTTTCACAAATAGTAGTAAGTATGAAGGTGGGAATGTATTGTAGGACTAAGTTATAATAGCAATAATGGTTTCGGCAGCGAAAACACTTAATTAATTATGCTCAATGCTTTTTAAGTAAATTCACACACCTCCGCACAAACACACACACACACTCATACACACATGCATGAACACACATATACACCTACCGATGACGTAAAGGAGTTTTTCAGGTATAACTGGGGCGGTTTTTGGTCTCACTTATATTACTTTTTTTCATGCTGAGAAGCCCATAGAATCTCCTACTTTTTATTCCTAAAACATTTAGCTGCATACTATTTTACTAGAAAGAAAGAAAACAATGTTGTGGGTGGGTGGGCTGGAGCAATGTACCATTTCGCTTTTAAATAAAAACCTACTTAAATGGCTAATTAAGAACAAAGCACAGCATGGAATTCCAGCTGTCTCTGATCTTTGAACTTTTGGATTGTTATTGATAATCATGTCCCCTGGAGGAAAGTTCCACACGAAACGAAAAAAGAAAGATTTAATAGTAAATTTAAATTAAAGTTAAATGGTGAACAGAATAAAATAGTTAATGCACATTAAATAGTGCAGAAATTCTAAAGAAATAGAGATTTGTTATATCCCTGTATGATTCAAAATGAAAGTAATTTTACAAAGCATGGATAATTGGTAAGTTTACAGATTCCATGCATGAATATACATCAAGGAATATCACATATTAAGACAGAGCTATCTCTATGTTTTGTCGAAATGCAGTATAACTGTTTTGCAAAATATTGTTGGTTTTGTAAGTGTATTACAATCTTAAAAGTTCATGAGATCATTACGTTTTAAAGCAATAGGAGTTCTAATGTACATGTTGGGAATTGAATGTTTCTAATGTGGTTAAAATAATAAATTTACAAAGATAATAAAAATTCATCATCTAGGTCATCCAAGCTACATAGTAAACATTAATAATTAGCTGTTTCAATGTATAAAAATAACCATATTACATATTAAGTCTGTGGTTTATGCATCTGAATCTACACAGGTAAACATTAAGTGACTGGCGTAATATTGACCAATATCTTTCTGCTGCCATACGCCCCGGAAGTAACTATCAGCGCGACATCTAGTGATTATTCAGGAGAGATAACTCGAAACTTGGGGATTGCGGAATGGGCCCATTGAAATATGCATACAGCACGAAGCAAAGTATACGATATTGTAAATAAAATACACCTATTAAAATATACAACTAAGAGGTTTTAAAATGTTTTCCTTCTCTTCGATATATAGTTTTCGAAACGTAAATACATATGTTAGGTATTATTTATTGTTTTAAAAAAAAACTTACACTATTATTGCTTAGCATATCGAATATTATTTCAGCTCTCTCGAGTAAAATTGTAATTATAATAATGAAAATCAAAAGAATTGTGGGCAGAACAAAATGTCACTCTCTTCTCTTAATCATCTAATGTGCAATCCCTGTCGGGCACCAGTGTCCTGAAATTCATCCATGCACTGAAGCTGAAACAAACACACGAGTGTACACTGTTTATGGTGAAAGGAAACGATTCGGAATAGTGCAGTATGTGTGTACGTGACAGCATACCTATACAAGCCCTTAACAAATTTATAATCTATATCTTCAGATCTGAAGAAAATTTTTGATACAACAATATGCATAAACTCAAGCAAGACAATCTGAATCTTCGTCGTTGTCGTCATCTTCGACCCTTCTTCTTATTCAGAAAGCTTCCGAATGAAAACATGGAAATTAAGAATATACAAAGCTAAAGATGTAAAAACGAAAATTACTTTTTGGTATGGGTTTTGAAGGTCCTTGTCTAAATAATGAAGACTACGGCCTCTGAAAGTCTTGAGTCCTTGGTGAACGTTACTGGCTGTAAAGTCGATACCTAAATGAAAGAAATTGATAATAATAATAATAATAATAATAACAATGATAATTATTCTTCTTCTTCTTCTTCTTCTTATTATTATTATTATTATTATTATTATTATTATTATTATTATTATTATTATTTGATCGATAAAAACATAGTAAGGTCTGAGAAATATATATTTTTTTATTTGTGGTTCCGTGACAAAAAGTTATTTTCCAGCATACAGCATGTTCAGCTAAAACTTTTTATTATATATTTCAAAATGAGATATTGAAATGTATCAGTGGGAAATTTTTTTTTATCACCACAGTGGCGACACCACTTCGTGACAGTGGCGATATCACTATTGGAACTACTTTCTTTGTCCACTTAGGAATTATATCTGCTCATATATATTTCATTCCAAACTGTATTTCGGCCTATTTCAATTTTCTTCTTCTACTGCTACTACTACTACTACTACTATTCTCTCTCTCTCTCTCTCTCTCTCTCTCTCTCTCTCTCTCTCTCTCTCTCTCTCTCTCTCTCTCTCTCTCTCTCTCTCTCTCTCAGGATAAACAGATCTTAAAATGTGTCAAGATTGTGTACCTGTAGTATGCATTTATGCAATCAATAAGGGAGCGAAATAAAAAATTAAAATAATGTTTAAAAACGAATTCCAAAGCAAAACACGTAGGATTCAGGTATTCATATTTATATAATTAGTTTTCCACCTGAATCATCTCTTAAAATATTTTTACGATGGCTCGGTTAACTAGAGTGCTAAACTGAGTTAAAGAAAATGGATAATTACCACTGCTTGTTAATTCTTAAATCGGAAATCTATTAATAATTGTCACAAATTGTCATTCATCAAATAGATCATGAATTATAACACATTTACTCTCCTCTGTCTGCTCTGGATTATCAACTATTTCACCGGATTTTTAACGTCTTCCCTTTTTATTCTCTGTTCTCTGCCTTCATTCATTTCGCAGGAATTGAATGTCTTCTGTATTTTCTCTCTCGTATTCCTTGCGTATTTTTGATTTACCATGTTTGTAAAAGGATATTAATTTGATTGTCCTGCCACAAAAATATTTTAAGGAGTGGTGTAATAGATAAAGAACCGCAATATTTCCAGGATCCTCTATACTTTTTTTTACGAAACCATTCAATAGAAATTTGTATAGCTTAGGACAACTAAGGTGGCTAGGAATCATCATCTGTCTTGCCCCTAATAATTACGAATAAAACTGTCCACTTAGATTATACACCCGCACACACAATCAGCAGTTTCCACTTTTCAGGATAAATCCAAACATTTTGGCTGCATTTTAATATAATTTCCATGTACGATACATAACTTCAATATACTTAAGTTTTGCCGTTGTCGAACTCGAATCGAAACTTTTACTTTCTCTCTCTCTCTCTCTCTCTCTGTTAATCTTTGGTTTGCCACAAAAAATTCTATCTAATGTTTAGTGTAAAGGTAAAAATGTGGATAAAGTCAGTCAACTTACTAAATCTACGGTGGCAAAACTAAAATTTGTAACAAACTGAAGAACCAAGTCTGCCTCACTTGACTCTAAATATATTTTTGCAATAAAACTTGCTGCTGTGTTTATAGGTAGCCTTTCATTAAGGAAATTAAATCTATGACGGCAAAAAAGAAAAGCAGTATTACAAATTCTAAACCTCTCTTGGTTCCATGCAACATTAATGTCAATGTCGGATATGGTTGCGCTTGGATTGTAAAAGTAATCCAATACATGTCCTTAGGTGTGTGCTTGTTCTTCTCTCCACCCTGTTCAATGTCTATAGAAGGCTATGTTAGTTAAGTTTTGCCGCTTCCAACCTTGCAGAGAAAATTTTTCTTTCTCTCTCTGTCAATCTTTGGTTTTCCACAAACTAATTCTATCCAAAGCAACATTAGTAACGAAGTAAGCAAAGGTCAGTCAGTGTACCAAATCGAGGGTGGCAAAACGTAAATTTGTAACAAACTGAAGAACCAATTCTGCCTCACTTGACATCAGATATTTTTGCCACAAAAACTGCTACCAGTGTTATCAAGCGACAATAGGTAGCCTGTTAGTGCCAGAATGAAATCTATAACGACCAAACGAAAAACAGTATTACAAATTCTAAACCCTACTTGGCTACATACAGCATTAATGTCAATGTCGGACATGTTTTGGGTTGGATTGTAAACGTAAGCCAATGCCTGTGTATTTGTTCTTCTCTCCATCCTGTTTAATGTCTATTGAAGGTTTTTTTTTGTGTGTGTAAGAACTACTTCTTTCACACCATATATGGCAGTGTACAAGTATGTTTGTCTATGTGTGAGCAAGCCTTTGACTAACTTTTTACTCTCTCTCTCTCTCTCTCTCTCTCTCAATCTTTGGTTTGTCACAAAACATTCTATACAAACTTTAATGTTAAGGTAAAAAGTCACAACTGTTACTATTCAAAATCTTACGTACCGTGTCTTTCCATAGGAATAGAATCAATTTGCATTTTAGCAGACGGACAGAAGAAATTCTTTTCGTAACAAGTATAAACATTGATGCATAACTTCAATACTCAATTTTCCCGTTTTCAAACTCGAACTCAGACTCGAACAGAAATTGTACTTTCTCTTCTGTCAATCCTTGGTTTGGCATACAAAATTATATCCAAAGTTTAATGTAAAGGTCAAACGTCACAACTTTTGTTATAGAAAATCATATGTATCATTTCTTGTCATTGGACTAGAGTCACTCTGCATTGTTACAAACAGACAGAATTCTTTTCTTAACAAGCACAGACACACCATGTACGACGCAGAATTTCAATGTATTTTTCAGTTTTGCTGTTTTTAAAAAAACAGAGACAAAAAATGTCACAACCTTACTGTAAACCCTTAGCTACGTGCCGATTTCTGACTTAGTTTGACAATGTGGCAAATTTAACTCTCGTCTCAACAGGTAGGTAAGCAAAGGTCAGTCAGTGTACTAAATCTCGAGTGGCAAAGAGTAAATTTTTTAACAAACTGAAGAACCAAATCTGCCTCACTTGACACTGGATATATTTGCAACAAAACTTGCTGCCAGTGTTTATCGAGCGACAATAGACAGTCTTTTGTAAGAGAGTTAAATCTAGGACGGCAAAAACGAAAAAAAGTATTACAAATTCTAAACTCAAATTGGCTTCATGCAGCATAAAAATGTCAATGTCGGATATGTTTCAAGACACTTCTTGGATTGTAAAAGTAAGTTAATGCATGTCCTTAAATGTGTGTTGTGTTCTTCTCTCAGTTCTGTTTAATATCTATAGAAGGCTATGACTGTATCTGTTGTAAGCACCCTACTTGTTCTCTTCTTTTGCTACATGTATCATAGTGGATACATATGTTTGTCTATGTGTGAGCAATCCTACCCCTTTGGTTAGTAGATGATTGGGTGTTGGTAACTCAAAAACGGCTTGTTGGATAATAAGTGTAGATTTGACTTTACATTTAACATTTTGTCCCTGGAGAGACCCAAACATGTTAAACATTTGTAAAGTTTTTAACATAGGAGTTTCCATCTTGTCCCCAGAGAGTCCCATAATGTTAAACCTATGTACAAATTTACCATATGGATTTCGCATCTTGTACCCAGAGAGTCAAATAATGTTAAACCTATGAACAGTCTGTAACATAGGATTTCTCATCTTTTCCTCTGATCTTCCCACTATACTACTATAGCATCTTCTACACAACAAGATTCCCCAGATCTTCCCACTATACAACTATAGCATCTTATAAACAACAAGATTCCCCAGATTTGCCCACTATACTACTATTGCATCTTTAACACAACAAGATTCCCCAGATCTTCCCACTATCCTACTATAGCATCTTTAACACAACAAGATTCCCCAGATCTTCCCACTATACTACTATTGCATCTTCTACGCAACAAGATTCCCCAGATCTTCCCATTGTACTACTATAGCATCTTCTACAAAACAAGATTCCACAGATCTTCCCACTATACTACTATTGCATCTTATACACAACAAGATTCCACAGATCTTCCCACTATACTACTATTGCATCTTCTACACAACAAGATTTCCCAGATCTTCCCACTATACTACTATTGCATCTTATACACAACACGATTCCACAGATCTTCCAACTATACTACTATTGCATCTAATTACAACATGATTCCCCAGAGTTTCCCACTATACTACTATAGCATCTTCTCCACAACACCATTCCACAGATCTTCCCAATATACAACTATTGCATCTTATACACAACAAGATTCCACAGATCTTCCCACTATACTACTATAGCATCTTATACACAACACGATTCCACAGATCTTCCCACTATAAAACTATTGCATCTTATACACAACACGATTCCACAGATCTTCCCAATATACTACTATTGCATCTTCTATACAACACGATTCCCCAGATCTTCCCACTATACTACTATAGCATCTTACACACAACAAGATTCCACAGATCTTCCCCACTATACTACTATAGCATCTTCTCCACAACAAGATTCCACAGATCTTCCCACTATACTACTATAGCATCTACTCCACAACACGATTCCACAGACATTCCCAATATACTACTATTGCATCTTCTATACAACACGATTACCCAGATCTTCCCACTATACTACTTTAGCATCTTATACACAACAAGATTCCACAGATCTTCCCACTATACTACTATAGCATCTTCTCCACAACAAGATTCCCCAGATCTTCCCACTATACTGCTATTGCATCTTCTATACAACACGATTCCCCAGATCTTCCCACTATACTATTATTGCATCTTATACACAACAAGATTCCACAGATCTTCCCACTATACTACTATTGCATCTTCTACACAACAAGATTCCCCAGATCTTCCCACTATACTACTATTGCATCTTCTATACAACAAGATTCCCCAGATCTTCCCACTATACTACTATTACATCTTATACACAACAAGATTCCCCAGATCTTCCCAATATACTACTATAGCATCTTATACACAACAAGATTCCCCCAGATCTTCCCACTATACTACTATTGCATCTTCTACACAACAAGATTCCCCAGATCTTCCCACTATGCTACTATTGCATCTTCTATACAACAAGATTCCCCAGATCTTCCCACTATACTACTATTGCATCTTCTATTCAACACGATTCCCCAGATCTTCCCACTATACTACTATTGCATCTTATACACAACAAGATTCCCCCAGATCTTCCCACTATACTACTATTGCATCTTCTACACAACAAGATTCCACAGATCTTCCCACTATACTATTATTGCATCTTCTACACAACAAGATTCCCCAGATCTTCCAACTATACTATTATTGCATCTTCTACACAACAAGATTCCCCAGATCTTCCCACCATACTACTATTGTATCTTCTACACAACAAGATTCCCCAGATCTTCCCAATATACTACTATTGCATCTTCTCCACAACACGATTCCCCAGATCTTCCCACTATACTGCTATTGCATCGTCTATAAAACACGATTACCCAGATCTTCCCACTATACTACTATAGCATCTTATACAAAACAAGATTCCCCAGATCTTCCCACTATACTACTATATCATCTTCTATACAACAAGATTCCCCAGATCTTTCCACTGTGCTACTATAGCATCTTCTACACAACAAGATTCCAGAACCCCTTTTTTAATCAACGTGCTCATAATGAATAAAACACATATTGTACAATTTCATCGATAATCCCCCCCCCCCCTCTCTCTCTCTAAATGAAAAATAAAAATGAATGGGAATTTGTGAAGTGTAAGTTCAAGAAACTTGGTGAACCTACGTCGTGATGAGATGTTTCTACTATTTTACAAGATAATAAGGGATCAAAGTTGCAAAGGGCTCACAATACACGAATTATACTGTAAAGTCCTTTGTTATGTATGATGTTTATATATAATAAATATTTTAGGAAATTATAAATGTTTCTTCACTTTAATATTTGCTTAAATCTTAATGTTATCAGGAAAAACATGTTTAACTAGTGTCCTTGAATTAGGTTGTTTTGATCAATATGTTTTCTCAATTTGAAGGTCAAGGTTGAATTTTGTTTACAAGTAAAATTCCATTAAGATGACACATGTTCTAGAACATTCTGTCATGTGACCAATCTTTATATATGCCATGTTTGGTGGACATTTATTCAGTTTTGACATTACCATCAGTCTTGTAAAGAGCTATTGCAGTTGTGAAAATTCATTCCAAATTCTAAGAGAGGAATTATTTTAAATATTCATTGGATTATAACAGTGCTCATAAACTTTGGATTTTGGATTTTTAATTGATGATTTTGGAATTTATGTGAACTTATATTCAGATATTTTGGAATACTTCATTTTGACATCAGCACATCAAGATTTCTAGTACATCAGGACTTTGGATACCATTAGCACATCATAACATTCAAGGACACAGCCGTGAATTCGGAACATTCTATATTTAGGACTTGTGATTAGAACAATCATTCTTATTGGATTATTAGGATTTCAAAACACATTACTGTAAGTGACTTTTTGATTTTTCATTTTAATTATCTAGTAATAAATTGCTTGTTGATTTTTTACTTGATTTGTTGGTTTCACTTTCTTTCTGTTACATTTTTCTTAGACCATAGAGTCGTAACACCTTGAATAAGTGGCAAACACATAGTCTATTTATTTATTTCCTTATTTATATTTTACACAAAGATAAAAATCCTAAAGTAGATCATTTAAATATTTAAATATATGATACCATCTCTATCTTTTCCTCTCTAGGTTGTGTCGTTCTCTGGATCTATGATGGTAAAACTAACTAACAGACGAAGCGAGAGATAGACAGACAGACAGATATGCAAAAACGAATCTGAAAGTCGGTAGCACTAGTAAGTCAGGCATGTTAATGATGTGGATCAAATGAAAATAAATTCAAAGATTGAAATTTACTATTGTTTGCTGGCCATTTTGCTTGGCTTTTTTCAGACTCTCGCCGGAAATCGATTGATACAAAATATCCGCTCCGCTACTGATCAGAACGCTGGCCGTGCAGTGCATGTATTCTCTTTTTTTAAACTAAGTTACACTTTTGAATTTCAACAGCGAGTATTTTCTGTATTCGCTACATATGAATGCAACCAGAATCCCATTAAAAGAATGAAATTAGCAGCTTCAAACAAGATTTATAAGAACTACATAACTACATATTTTTAGCAGACACACTTAGCAGAGATGTGAGGAGTTAAACTGCATCCATCAATATACGGCTTCCTGTAGTCAGTCTTTACTCCACTGGAAATGTAAGTATATATTTATATCTATCTATCTATATATATACATATATATATATATATATATATATATATATATATATATATATATATATATATATATGTATATATATGTTTTTATTTATATATATATATATATATATTTATATCTATCTATCTATATATATATATATACGATGACTACTTTGAACTTTGAATTATTTTTACACAACTTTGTTGGGCTGATAGCAGCATAAAAAAGATATGTAGTTTACCCGTTTTAGACGGTTTTTTAATTTTGTCTTCTTTCTTTCTTCTATTGTTTATCCCTTGTTTGTTTATTTCCCCGTCATTTAAACATGTAAGAGTCAAGCATTTTTCTTGGCTTTTGTGTTTGGTGTTTGATTTGTGGATGTAAATTGTTCCTTCCCTGTGACGAGAGCTTGTTTAGCTCATAACGTTGGGAACTGTTTTGTATTTGCGCCGTTATCAATTTTTGTGTCATTATATATATATATATATATATATATATATATATATATATATATATATATATATAGATATATATATATATATCGTGTACGTGGTATAAATAAAATATATGTTGGGTATGTATGCTGTATTTTTCATATACCACTTGAGGGGGGGGGGGAGAAACGATGTGACTACGTTTCCTTTTAATGAACAATTTTTACATCTTACGGTGTATCAACGATACAGAGCGCGCGCGTGCTCACACACACACACACACACACACACACACACAGAGGAAATATTGTTTATTACGTTATTTGGATACAACTACAACGTTTTCTCTGTTAGAACGTTTGACTTTAATTTTCCGGCCAGGTAACAAATCACACCTCATTCATAATCGGTACTTTAGTATCGCGGGTTGCTGGTTCGATGCAATTAATGCAAGAAAAGAAATGTATCTGATTTGCACACTTTTGATTAACCACTTTATAAATATCCTTTAGCTTTCGCTCTATACATGTATGTTGACTAATCAAGTACAGCTTTTAGTAAATTTCTCTTGTGTTAATTTTGAATTGTGACCATTGTGAAAATGGCTGCAAGTTCGCAGATCAGAAATAAAAATGTCTCTTTGGACACAAAGCTACAAATATAAAATATGATGAATAGAAGTAACAGTACCGACGTGCTCTAATCCAAAGTTACATACCTACCCTTGACAAAAAAATTAAAAAAATAAAAACCCACAAAAAATCAACAAATTGAGCGTGAAATATATGTATTGTCCGCAATCAAAATGATTTATCATGCATGGCGTGATGTATTCATAGATTGTGTTGCAAACTGCTTTGTTAAGGCAGGGTATAGTGACAAAACAGATGTCATTACCAGTGATAGCGATGCTGATGATGTTCCCCTCGCTATGGTGCGTGACGCCTACATTGGTCTGGTAACGAGGATTTTGATTTCTAGGATTCTGTTAATTCTGATAGTGACGCTGTCACACCAATGATAGCAAAAATTAAAATATAAATTTGTTGTACTATGGGGATATTGTTTGTGAAATTAGTGATTGCAAGAAAGCAATATATAGGTTGTATTTTTCGGAATTCGACGAGTCCCAGTTGTCAGTGAGTGTCAATGATATTAAGGATATTAATAAACAACTGGTTGTGCTGAGAGAGAGAGAGAGAGAGAGAGAGAGAGAGAGAGAGAGAGAGAGAGAGAGAAAATCAATGCATACCAAACACTAAATTACATTGTTCCAGTCCAGCTTTTCTCATTGCCTCTATGACGTCGTCTATCGTGGAATAATGGTCCCAGATTACGTCAGAATGCTTCTCTACCGGCTGCACTATTTGCTCGACGTCTTTCTGGACGTTTGTTTGATCAGTGCAAGTCTGTGTCATGCTGACAGGAGCGACACTGCTTCTTTTCTGGCCAGAAATAGTTTTACCGCCTGAATTTCTTTCATTGTAAAGCCAGTAGATAATTGAAGAGAGAATTGCGAACAAAATTAAACTCCCTAGGTCCATCATTTTCCTGCAAGATACATTTTATATTCACAAGAGACCGAACTGGGGCAACACTATGCATAGTCTAAAAACATAAACCCCAGCGGTTGGAGTCTGACCGCCGGGTCCAGCATCTGAGAGGGATACTTATTACCCATGCATGTTCAATCCTTTTACGTGTTCTCTGGTTTTTCCAGCCGCGGAATCAATGTCATGTCATCAAAATGGAGAATGCTGAGTACACGTTGTTAGATCTTTTTTTTAACAATTGCGTTAAATACATAATTAAGATAAATTTCAAATTATTTGGTCATCTTAAAAATAAATTTTTAAACAATATACATAATTTTCTCTTGTAGATTGTATGAGGCTTTAATTCTATAAGATTTGCTTTTCTTTCTTGAGATATACACATAAGAGAGTCAATGGTATATATATATATATAAATGGTATACATCAAATAAACAAGAAAGTATGAATAATATTGAATGGAACTCATAAAATGTATATAATTCTTATATTGTTGTATACATATTGATTTGATTTTATCTATTCAAAATAGTGACCGTTTGTAGATCAATTAACTTGTTTATTTTACACAATTTCCATCCACCACCTACTGCCATAAATATTTAATTGATAGAGATCATTGACGTACGAGGTCTTTAAAAAATCTGTGATAGTAATCACACTCTGCGTGTTACATGTATTACACATACAGTGGTCCTATATATTTTTACTGAACGTCATAAATTAAATTCAAAAAAGATTGAAAAGTAGGTCTAAAGATTAATAATTAATTCCTCTCAACGTTAGCAAAAGATTATTTTATTTTTTGTTTAGCAGAAAGAACTAGTGATCTAATGTACTACTTACATGTAACCTGTTTGTGTCAACAACAAACAAAAAAAGGATTCACACTGTTGCAAGGACCACCACATCATTTGTGTTATAATGGTGATTAGTAATATATACCAATGACTCTCATGAAATGAAAAATTAAATGAATGAAATTTAGTATTTTTATTTATATTTAATTCTTTCCTTGTTTCATCGATGTTGTGCATACGCAACTCACAATGATACATCAGTCTTATGATGTAATTGGTCCAGATACTTTTTGCAATTCGTGTAGATCTGTTTGTACTATCCTTCTTCGTATTATGTATATATAATTTTATTGTTCATATGAGAAACTATTACACAATCAACTATACAGTTACAGTTTAAAAACACTATTACCAAAGGATCATGTGACAGAATACAAAGTTTGAAATAGAATGTTTCTCTTATATGAAGGAAACGTATGCAAAAGACAAGAAAGGAAATATGTTTAAAGAATAGCCAAGTCATGCACATGTATGCATGTCATACTTTACCCTACAATACAATTGTGAATAACTTTGTTCATTGTACACATAGCCCCACACCCCCCCCCCCCCCCAAAAAAAAAAAAAAAAAAAAAACATGGATATGACGAAGCCATTGTTTGTAACATACGTTCTTCTTTTGATATGGTAAGAGGGCAAAGCAGTATTTATATGGGAAAGTATGCACCATTACTCTGGCTTAACTATAACACATGCACGTGTGTGATGTACTATCTGGTCGATCAACAGTAAAATATGCGATTTAATGTCAGAAAAATGGACACAATTGTCACTCCATGACGCTCGTTTTGATGTAAAGCTACATAGAATGACATTTTAAAACTATTTCTGCATAGGTTATCACAAATGTGCTAGAATGAAAACAGCCATCGTCTATCGAAAGATTTAAGAATGTAAAGATGGTTTTACTGTCGCAAATCGGCTCCATTGGTAAAACTCAATTCGCCATAGTAAAACCAATATAGAGGTTCTCCAATCCCACGAAACAAGATGTTTATCCGCTAATATATATAGTATTATGCCGACAGATAGCAAGGTAAACTCCCTCTACTTTCCAATTGTATGTATATTTTATAAAAAAAAGTGCCATCTTACCGTGCTTTCTTTGCAGAGCAAACTGAGTCTAGATGTCTGTCTTTTTAGGTACTGTTTCATCTATTCTTGCACTCACATAGTTAACTGAATAAAGTGCTGAGTTTATATTAATAAAATTCAAGTCATTTATCAGAATGCGGGTTAAACTGATATTCAGAGCTGTTTCAAAAGATGCGGGTTTCCATCAACAGTTCATAAGTAACATAGATGGCAATACAATATGGACAAAAAACGCATATGCGAAAATGAGAATATACGGAAAATAAATATATATTAATTTTCTGGTATTGTTATTGTTAATATAAGCGCATACAAATTATAAAGAAATGAAAAATAATCTTTAAGATCTAAACTATCCTCTTCTGAAAATGTGTTCCTATTTTAATTGATTTAAACAACAGTTTATACATATACCTCAATCTGATTCGGTCTTCTTGCTATGAATCTCTTTATCAATCAACCACATTTATATATTACATAGTATATTGTAAAGTTTGATTGCCACGATTTAATATAAAAAATGTTAAAATAATGATATGGTAAATAATTTCGCTCACGATATACCCATATCACACGACCTTCAGTCAAGGCGATGGATACCGTAACCTTTTCAATTATCACTATGGGACGAATTACAAATTATCTAACCTGTATGATAATATTCTTTCTCTATATCTGGAAAAAAAATGTTGGGTTTCGTTTGCAGACATAATGTGAAATTTGGATAATAAGTGTCAACGCTTATTTTTCAAAATAATGCCTATATATACAACAAGGTTCAATCATTCTTTGGGGATATGCACTTAGTCGAGACGGTATGGGGATGGTGCGTGCAGGCATGGCGATCTTCTATTCTCAGTAAGAAACGAATTAAACATTATATAACATTTTCCGCTCTGTCTGGTGTATATTTCGATTACAGACATTTCAGCTTATCCGGATAATCTCATCCAAATAAGAGGGGAGTCCGTTTAAGCTTGAATAATGAGAAATCATTGTGTTTAATTGGGTTTTAATGTTCGTGTTTTCCGTAAGTAAAATCGATCAACGACATTAAGTCCTAGGCGAATATTGGGCTGAGAGAGAGAGAGAGAGAGAGAGGGGAAGGGGGGGGGCGAGGTAGAAGCCTGAGTGAATAATTGATGGAATTGTACAATATGTGTTTAATTCATTAAGAATATGTAGATTAAAAGGTGATTTTGGAATCTTTAATTTCTGTAACCATTAAAAATCAAAGCAAAAAAAAAAAAAAAAAAAACAATTGAAAGAAAGAAAACAAAGCAAAGATCTTTAAGCAGAATGTGGACAGACATTGACCTAATTTTATCTTGCAAACACCTATGGCTTTTTTATCTTAAAAGGCTGAGATTAATCTATATTAAAATCTTAGTGTCCTTGCTATACAACCT
Source organism: Margaritifera margaritifera (assembly GCA_029931535.1). Classification (NCBI taxonomy): domain Eukaryota; kingdom Metazoa; phylum Mollusca; class Bivalvia; order Unionida; family Margaritiferidae; genus Margaritifera; species Margaritifera margaritifera. The sequence goes on from JAQPZY010001125.1 coordinate 294,598, forward strand.
TTTTACTCTCTATCAAACCAGCTTTTACAAATTCCAAAATTTAAAAAGTGAAAGGTTCAGTTTACGCGGACTTTATCTGATGGAAATCTTTGTTTTATGTTGAATGTAACTAGTGACATTTTTTTCACCATTCACTCACGAATTTAAGTTACCATGAGACAGCAATTTTTGCACAAAACCACGAAAATTAGCCCACACAAACATTTATGATTTTTTGGTATCCTTTTTTCATGGCTGGCATGTTTGAAGTTTTATACCACTACTACTACTACTACTACTACTACTAATAGTAATAATAATAATAATAATATTTAATATTATTATTATTATTATTATTATTATTTACTTTTTCTTAATTTCTCACTATCTGCTACGAGGGAAACGACAACAGTTTTGAATACTAAATTACTAGAAACTTATTTGTGAAATATAGAAAAATAGTAGTGAAATATAAAAGATCGCTCCGCCTACTGAATCACTTGACTTGTCGACCTGATAACCTCCGATAAACATTCAGTGTTTGGCAATGAAATTAGTTTTAATTTTAGTCATAGGTTTATTGAAAAATGATTCTTATTATTATTAAAAATGTAAAATGACCAAATTGCATAAATCAATATTTATATTTGTATTTCAAGTTCGTATAGTAATAACCTACATCTTTTATTTCAGTAAATCATTAAAAGAAATTTTAAAGCGGCTTGAGAAAATATTCATATAAAACAAAATTCACTTCAAAAGATGTTATTGCATTTAGTATACAGTTATATCTTTAGTAATTATAACTGACTTTTATTTTTATTTTGCCTTAGATTTAATGAATTAAAAATATATTGCAAAAGCGTAAATATTTACTGTTTAGAAGTATACTGTTGTACATAACACTTTTAAAATTCAACTCTGTTCATGAAATGGAAATTTGATTAGCGATGTATGTTGATGTAAACATGCTAAATATATTGGAAGATGAATATCTGAAACCATTGTTTTTGTATTTCTTTATGATTAATACAATTGTAATCCCCAGCCCGCCTTCAGCTCAGTGACAGAAAGTAAAAAGTCACTCAAGTATCTGAAAGATTGGGAGGATGGAACTTTTTTTTCTTTCGACAAACCAATATTAAAATGTAAATGTTCAACCTTTAAAATTATGCAGTCTCGGGTCTGGTTATTCCCATAGAAGAAGACACACACACACACACACACACACACACACACACACACACACACACACCATAGTCCATATTCTAAACACGTTCGATTTTACATATTTTATTTAATTTCTATTTGCTTCTTATTTTTATTTTCTTCAAATTATCGATGGGACGTACTTTTGTGCAAACAAACATGTGGTAATTGCTATTAATTGTGCTCACGTTCAGCTGGTAGTGCGGGAGACTACAAGCCTTTATCTATCCAAGTTTCATCTAGGTTTCGGGATTTGAGTAAATCTAACTCCTCCATTTAGACGTTCTGGATATCGACTGTCAGAATTGCAAAGCTCCCTTTGAAATCTTTTCACTATTATCAATCGAAAACTTGACTGTCAGAATTGCAAAGCTCCCATTGAAATCTTCTCACTATTATCAATGGAAAACTTGACTGTCAGAATTGCAAAGCTCCCATTGAAATCTTTTCACTATTATCAATCGAAAACTTGACTGTCAGAATTGCAAAGCTCTCATTGAAATCTTTTCACTATTATCAATCGAAAACTTGACTGTCAGAATTGCAAAGCTCCCATTGAAATCTTTTCACTATTATCAATGGAAAACTTGACTGTCAGAATTGCAAAGCTCCCATTGAAATCTTTTCACTATTATCAATCGAAAACTTGACTGTCAGAATTGCAAAGCTCCCATTGAAATCTTTTCACTATTATCAATGGAAAACTTGACTGTCAGAATTGCAAAGCTCCCATTGAAATCTTTTCACTATTATCAATCGAAAACTTGACTGTCAGAATTGCAAAGCTCCCATTGAAATCTTTTCACTATTATCAATGGAAAACTTGACTGTCAGAATTGCAAAGCTCCCATTGAAATCTTTTCACTATTATCAATCGAAAACTTGACGAACTGTTGCAAAATTTGTAAATATTGACGATAACCAATTCATTATCGAGACAAATCGGCTTGTCGGAGGATGTAAACAAAGGCTGGAGGGATGTATGTCTAAATACACTCGATGAATGGTTAAACGCTTAGCGTGATTGACAAGTGGCGATAGGTCAGTTATATTATATGTCTTTATTTGAACACATGGACCATGCAATGGCAAATACAGTGGCGGATTGAGAAAAGGGGGCTGCAGGAGATTAGGGAAATTGCCCCCGGACGCCAGGCGAATGAGGGCGCCGTCGGGAGTTTTTTTCTTCTTTTTTTTAAGCTGAAATTTGTATAGTATTTCACCTCATATAAAATGAAACATATAAATGAACATTTTCTGTCCTCAAATCAAAATGTTTTTTATTGGTATTAGTTAAATCAGTATTGCCAATGGTCAGCTATTTTATTGAAAGGGAGACTACTCATTATTAGAAAACTCTGCTTTCTTGCTTAATTACCTCTCTTTACATAGTAAAGATTTTTGTTGTGTTTTGGGAAGAGAATTAAACAGCATGTATTTATACTGTAATTGTATTATATCGAATAAGGGTATTTAATTATTTATTTTTGTAATTATTATATTAATAAAAGATATCATCTATATGTTTGGAATGTTGGGCTTACGTTATGTACTGAATCCTGTCCTTATTCACAATGAGTAGTAGATGCACACGGAAGGAAGCATTTTCAGAAATACACATGTGACATCGGATGGGCTTAATTGCGTCAGTGGTAATTACTTATTTTCTTATTTAATTATGAAGTAGTCCGTAGGTGCGAAATTTCCACATTGGAAATTTTCAAAAATTTCAGATTTTTAAAAAGTATCCTGTTTAAATTTTACGATTCTGCAACATTTTGATTCTATATTTTCGTTATAGGAGTATATTTCTTGTAATGTGTGACCAAGTTGAAACATTCGCAAAACTTAATTTGCTCGTAGTTATACATATGTACAGTATTTTTCACCTACCGTTGTCATTTGCGCGTTAATTTTAATAATAAGCATCACCTGATCACATTACCGTTAGAAACAATCACTTTGATTCCTGGACTATACAAGTTACAATATACCTGACAATTATTCTCATTTGGTCTTTGTTTTACCTTTATACCAATCGTTTTCTGTCTACTTTACCAAGATTTTCTTCCAAAAGCTGCTCAGTTTTTCCTTTTGCCACGAGCGAATACCAAATAAATGGTTTATAAATCCATGCGGCAGTTTTTAATAGAACACGGCAATTTATTACACGAAAAGAAAGTAATATAGGGTCGTGTGCATAAGATATCTCCCCCAGAAGAAAGACTGAAGTCGTCTTTCGATGAGGTAGGAAGAATGTATATGGGAATAAGGACTGCATAAAACGTGTAAGTGTTCTTACTTTTCTTTTCCTTATGTTTTGTGGAATAAATGGCATTGATGGAAGAAAAAAACACTTTCGTCTTGTGTACTTCATCAAATACTGTCCCTTTTCGAACAAGATAGTTAATCCTTAACAAATATTCGTGTGCCTTGTCTTTGACTGCATAATATACACACTTTATAACACCTCTATAAAACTATGTATAAGGGCTGATTATATAATTTATTGTTAAATTGATTTGCCACGTAATTACATGTTTAATTTTATACCTCATTCAAATCAGATAAAATACCCATCCGACGGATCAGTTTGTGTATCTGTGTGCATGCATGTGTGTGTGTGTGTTTGTTTGCACATGCAAAGGCATATTTCTGTAAAACTCTAGAATTTATTTATTGTCGTAATATATAGAATTTCCCATGATATCCTCTGTAAAACAGCAAAGTAATTTTTGTTTGTTACATGTTTACTTTAGTACTTAAACACGAGAGAAGAGTAGTATATAAATGGCAGTAGTGGACCAGTCAACTAGATTAAACCAGATTAAGCAAGACAGTCATTATACGTTTTTAATAGCATCATATATAGGGACAAAAGAAAATAAAAAGTAAAACAAACGTTATTTTGTCAAGATTTATGAAAATTTAAAACAAAAAAAATCCCAAATAGACAAACCAACAAACAAAAAACTAATGAGAAAATGTAAAACAGAAAAAAAAATTAAAATTGTGTAATTGTATCTACTTTGTTAAAAAGAGTCTCAAAAAGGTTTGCATGCTTTCAAGTATGGCTGCATAACTGGGTTGACTGGTCCTGAGTCACATGGAGTATGATATCAGATTGATGCCAAGGGAATTATATGAGATTGCTTCAGATTACATGTTAAGTGAAATTGCAGTGAACTTTACTCTCTAGAGAAGTTTCACATTCGATGTAATTGAAGCGATTCAACGACATCCCGGCTGATTTGATGTATGAAACGCGGGGCAACAACCTTATATATTCACCGTACGAAAGAGCTGGGAATCCTGTTCCTGGGGGAGGTCAAATGCACCCAACACTTCAGAGACGGCTGCTCCCAAGGAATGACAGACTAGATAGAGCAAATGGGTTTTGTGCTAATTTTTATGATGAAAGAAAAAGGTAAAATATATTAAATACACATGGAAAATAGTTAAATATATATTGAAATAGTCCTAGCTACATAGAATGCAAATATCTCAATATAAATTGAAATATTTCTTGTTAAATAAAGTACAAATCAGTTAAATATATATTGAAATATTTCTAGTTAAATAAAGTACAAATTAGCTAAATATATATTGAAATATTTATAGTTAAATAAAATACAACAATAGTGAAATGTATATTTCAATTTTCTTACGAAAATAAGTCAAATTGGGAAACAGGTTAGGGAAAATACAACCACCTTTATTACATGTTCTGACTAGAAAAGAATTGAGACGTATGAATAAGCAGAATTTAAACAGAATTATAACTTAAAGACTAAGACATTAATTCAATAGGAATTGAAATGAGTAGAGATTTCAGGATGGAAACAATCAAGCTTTGCATGCCTATTTCAATCAAACTGAAACATATTTGATAAAGACCATCATTTGAAAAATGAGACAGTTTGATTCAGTGAGAGTACATTTAGCCTTAATTATTAGATTTATGAAGGGAACCACCCATGATGGAGATCCAGTTGGGTATACAAAATTGTACCATTTAACAATACCTATGAACGTATTAAATAAAAGCGAAATGGATAATGGCATTGAACGTTTATTTGACATACCAATTTTGCATACCAAATTTGGACAGTAATTAGCGATATCACAAGATGGATGTTTGATATGATTGAATATTTAATATTATATCAAGCACTCAGAGGAAACTCATATAAAGATTTGCCTTAATAGGTTAAAACAAAAAGGCTTGTATCAATGTGAAAATAATAACGATTCTAATTTTTTTAATGCTCTGGAGCTTATGTTAAACCACCATGTACTATCTACGAACGTCATCACAATACAATTTAGATACATACAATCGTCGTTCTCAAAGATTTCTGATAAAGATTGAGGATATATTAATAAAATATAAGTCAATGTTTATGAAATATTGAAATGGAAAGATGGCGTGATGGATATGAACAATACCAATCCTGTTAGACTTACTGAAATGGAAAGACAAAGTCATGTTGACATGGGAAATTATAGTATGGTGAACCTAATGGTGCACCTTCTTTGTCAGATAGTTCGACTACGTCTTCTGAAGGGAGATCGGTGTGTACTGTGCATAGTACAGATCCACCTACTGGCACCTCCTTGACGGATATACAAAGTGTCGCTATTTTAAAATAAAAGATTCCAAAATTGTTTGCATCACATATAAACAAACATAAAAATATATAATACTTTTTTTAACAATTGTTCGCATTTGTTTCAATACAACAGAAAAATTATAAGAACACAAAAAAGACTATCTCATCATGCAGATAGCTCAACAGCTATAATGCCTGAGGAAATCCCAGTGGAAATTTCAAAAATATAAATTAATTAAATCTTCCGTGTGTTACTTATTGTGATTTCGAAAGAATCATCGTGCACAGGTGCGAAAGATTGATTCGTACCAATGGCAACATGCATCTGACGTGCAGTCAGTGCATAACATAATCGCTGACACTGCCTGCCGGGCAGAGAAGTTTTACTAAACAGTCTGATATATAACGGACAATAAAGACCGCTAAACACATTTCATCAGGATTATGTTTTTACATCAAATCAACTCGCATTAGATATAAACCGATAGTTTACAGAAGTACAGATTGTATTAAAGTATTTTACTAATTAAGACCAAAACTAAAACGAAAACAAAACTGTGGTATTCACAAAAAAGATGAAAGAAATTTTAACTTCACAAACATATGTATGATTTGTGAGAGAGAACTAACAGATAAAACGCTAGCAATTATTGACATTAAATTTGTCTAAGTCAGTCTTAGATAACAAAAGAAAAAAATAAAAGGAAACAAATCAATTTTTTATTCAGTGTTTGATTTATCTAAATGGCTAATGTATGAAGTTTACTACTACAAGATGAAAGACAAATGCAGTGATAGTATCTGACTGTTAATGACTAATACTGATTCTCTATGTATTCATGTTATAGACAGAAAACTTATACATGAATGATGACACCAGGTTCTATTACACTAGTGGCTATGCAAAGGATAACATATTTGGTATTCCACGAATGAATAAAAAAGAGTTCCTGCACGCTTAAGAATATGCTGAACGAAATACCAAGTATAGATTTTTTGATGAAACAATTTTTAAATTAGAAATGTACTGAAATAGTTTATCCAATCACAAGCCATATTCCCAGAACATGGACCTAACTAAATCATACAAACAAGATAAATATATAGTATAATAATGAAAAACATACCATTGTCTATGTGTGACGACAAGCAATTTTGGTTGACAACGAAGAAACATTAACTTATGGACACGTAAACACTGAATGTACACTTCTAGGGTACATGTTGCTTAAATCACTACTATATACTCAAAGGGAAAATCAAGTCTCATTCTAAGTTAATTTCACTTTGTTCTGTTTCAAAGTATCACAATCTGTCTTTGTGCATCACCTATGATGAGATTATTTTCCATGCTAATACTGTCCAAAACTTTTTTTTTCCTTGCTGCAATAAAGAACCGAAACAAAGAGTATTCTCTCTGAAAACTTTGAGTACAGGGTTGTACTTTTGCACGCTCACGCATACTGGTATTTCAAAATGTCTACCACTAACAGTTGGTTTGGATATTGTAGTCGATTTCTTTTTCACATTGTCAAGATTGCTATAGTCATCAATCCACACATCAATCAGTAATGTTTAACTATTTATCGAATTTATCATCAGGATCTAATACTATCACCTTTTCATTTTGCAATTATTAACAGTTAGGGAAGACAAAAGTATGGATTTTAGACTAAAGTCTATCGACAGATATTTCATTTTTTTTTAACATTTTGTCAAACTGGGTATATGTACCCAGAAGACGAGACCATTAAATGAGGTTACATGATCACTGTATGCTCTCCTTAGTATTTTACGTCTGTAACTCAGCAATCATTTTATGATAAATTTTTTTTCTTCTAAATTGTTCCTAGGTTTCATCCAATTCCTCAAACCTTTGTCTGATTTTATTACGAGTGAATATTTCTCCGCATTGACTGAAGACGCAATTGGTTGAGGAAACACTTTCTTTTGATTATTTACTAACTTTTAAACTTGAGATTTCATAAACGCAGATAGAGACAGGTTGGTTTCCCAAAGGTGGTGAAAATTAAAGTCTGTCATTAAGGAGAAGTATTTTCCAAGATTTACTTCCCTTTCTTATGGCAGTCATTCTAGACGGATACATTGCATATCAACATTTGAATACGTTTTTGATAAATGCATAAATTCCAAATATGTTTTTAGGAGACAATGCAACGATCTCATATTAACTCCCTTTGTTAGGATCCTGTTGAAATGTACGTCATGATTAATTTAGCTTAGGAGATACACTGCATATCGACATCGGAATCAACATACTTATTTATGTATATATTAAGGAGTTTCGGGAGTGAAATCGTATTCTGTTGTGGAAAAAATATATCAATTCATCATTGCTGCGGGAAAAATTGAAACAAATTCCTCGGCATCTTGAAAACGGTAATTGCGAGAGAACTATGATCTTGTAGGAAGTCCGGAGGACAAATGGTTTTGGATATGAATAATTGTTATGAAATAAACTTTGAATTTCGGTAACAAACACCTAATTGTCTTGCCAACCACACAAACAGGTAAGTTTATTGATTGACTGAAATTTATTACTTAGGCTTATTTGTAAGACAAAGACCTGGAAAATGTCCCAACGGCACCCTAGGTTAAAACAATACTTGACACGTGCGACGACACAGATTAGGGCTGACAATAAGCTAATCTGAAGTCTTTGCACCATAAAAAAGAGATAGCTTTTAAAGCGCATTATTCATAACTAAATGCTTGTATGTTAGCCATTTAAGAAAGATTATGTTTATCTACTTATTACCTAATCGTGATTGATGATATTCATCTGTATACAAAATCAATAGAACATATTTTGTTTGTTCTTTTAATTAAATATCAGGGTTTTATTAACCAGATATGTGGCTTCTCTTTTGATGCTTTGCTGACGGAGACCTACAAAACAGTATTCAAAAAGCCAAATTCACTCAATTGATTTTCAATGGAGATAAAGCATTACATAGATGTATTTAAGTGGCCATGATGATCATTTGTCTTCACTCACATGTCAAGATGTCCGAATGACAAGTAGTCTGGTCATTGAGTATGAATCTATGCCAAAACCTACATAGACGAAACTATGGGAAACATTCGGACATCTACTGTTTAAGAAATTCTAAAAAAGAATGATTTATAAACAATGAGTTTGAAACCCACAGTGATGCAAACAGCACCATTTCAACAATGCCTGCACATTGGACAAACTGACTGATCTTGTTTGGCAATGCTTTAGCCATTGCAGGGCCAAACACATTCTCTGTCTGTCTGTCTGTTTGTATGTATGTCTGTCTGTATCTCTATATGTCTGTCTGTCTCTGTCTGTCTGTCTCTGTCTGTCTCTCTTTCTCTCTCTCGCTCTCTCTCTCTCGCTCTCTCTCTCTCTCTCTCTCTCTCTCTCTCTCTCTCTCTCTCTCTCTCTCTCTACATAAACGCTTAGAAAAAGACAATTTTTCACATCTGTGAAAACCTCAATAAACAGAAAACCTCTTAAAAGCGCGTCTTTTGGGTGGTATCAATGGTTTTCGGTTATGAGGGGTCTCACTGTATATATATATAATGCTGATATTTTTATTTGAACTGTGTGTAAGTTGTATTAATGAAAACGTGATGGACTAAATCCATAACTGTTAACCAGTGTCATGGGTGTAGTTTCAGATTGAAAATATCACCAAACCCCTTTTTTCTGTCTTGGCAAAATGAACATGAGTTTGTCCTAATGGTAATCTTCAACAAATTTGTATTTTGTTTTTTAGATGTGCAATTAATTAATACCATTCAGATCCTCCAGACTCGATGCAAATCTAACATCAAAAAGCAATATTCATCAATGTGTTAGTTTGGTTTTCTCATCGAACTCCTTTGTATTTATTGATTTCCTTTTTAAATGTTTAAATTATATCAAAGAACGCAACAATATGTCCACTTATTGCCATGTCCATTTCAGATTTCAATGTCTATATAGTTTTGTTTGTTTTGGTTTAACTGTATCAGCTCCACCACTTAATGCTGTAATCAATGTATCTACTTCAGTTTTGAATGCATCTGTGTCTGTTTTAAACTTTTGTTCAAAACATTTAAGTCTTTCCTCACTTTTTTCATCTCTTCTACCTTGTATGACACCGATGTTATTAACCACCTCAAAATATTTATTCGTATCTGTTGTTGATTCTTAAAGCTTGACATGTAAGTTGTAAAATTCAGAGGATGTCATATTTCATCTTAACTTCTTTGGTCTTAAATTTGCAATAGATGAATGACAAGTTTTTTTTCATGGATCTAATCTTGCATTGTTTAGAATTTTCTTGTTTTTGACACCATCTATCTTGTTGGTTATCTAGTTAAATCGTTCCTCTTCTGCGTGTACGACAGGGTATTAGTAGTAGATGTTAGCTTGTTGTTAAACGTCGGTAATTTTGGCGCTAAAGTAATGTATTACCTTTTTAATCTCTTTATCTTTTTGCTGGATATCATTATTCAAGTCTGTCTGTAATTGATCCAGCTGGGATTGGATAAGACCATCGTCGTCAAGTGATTCTTTATTTTCTCCATATTGCTGTCTAAAGCATATATTTCACTGTTCATTTGTTGTATACATTATATTAGGCACTGAGCATGGTAAATCTGATAATCCTTTATTACTGTACGAAACCAAGTCACCATAAAAAACAAATCTAACAAGGTTGAATAGTTTGTATTCAAATAGTCGTATGCGTTTTTGAGTTTGTCGAGATAAATGTACATATTTTAGGTTTCAAAACACCCCAAACTGTATCAGATTCTGTAAAAGCTTACACAGTTCTCTGGCTATTGTATCTTAACAATTTAGCGTTGTAGTTTGTGTTACTCAGAGTGATTTTAACTTTTGAGTTGTGTTTGAGACATTCAACATATATACGTTCGTTGTTACTATTTGCAATCATTCCATCTTTGACTACGTTCGTGTATATCTCAATGTTGTAAAAACCATCAGACTTTAAAGCAGTCGTTGTTTTCTTCTTGTTTCTATAATAAAAGATATTGTTTTAAGTTCATCTGAAAAATATTATGGCAGCAAAAAACAACGTATATTCTCTGCTATGAAATGCAAAGTTTACTATTCATGATGCCAGTTCTATTGTTGAGATAGTTTTCTTTCTTAGGGAATTCGTCGATCATAATATAGCTCTCTGTTTATTGGTCCTGAAAAGGACTGATAGATTCTGTTAATAATCATACCTATTTATATTTGAGAAATGTAAACAAATCAAAAGTTAAAGTTTTTTCTGTTCAATTTGCATCCCGCTTTGCAGTCACTGTTTGATCCTTTCCCGTACATTTCTCTCATATCTCTTTCCCTTTCAATTTCTTCCCTTCCTCTATTTTCGTTTCTTAGTTTCTCTATGTTCAACGTATCTGACGTATTGTATCTCTGTATTCTATATTTTGTTCCGGATTACGCTTTTATCTCTTTGTGTCTATTGTACTTGTTGATAATCATCCTAAGCTCTTCATGGTTGATATCGTGGTCACTTTTTGCTTGGCTTATAATGTCATCTATACTGTTCACCTTGTTGATGGCATATGTTACTATTTCACCGTGTTTTAGAACCTTATTGTAAAGCAACTCCCTTTGCAACAATACATACAAGTGTTGTATTAACAACATCACAAGTCAAAGGAACATTTATGCCTGCAGAGCTCAAATCAGCTACAGAAACACATATACAGTCTGAAAATGTTTCTATTCCCACCTGCACCCAATTACAAACGTGTATGCTACTTTGTATTTTGTTCTAACACCTCTGTAGTGTTCGATCTCACAAACTAAATCACTTTAATTTCGTGAACTTCTTGCAGTCTAAAATTATTACCATTATTGTCTATAGGCAGTGTAGGATATAGCAGTGTTTCACACATAGCTGTACTATTTATATTTAAAATAGTGACGTGTTTTAATTTTTTTTAGTTATAACACGTTTTATTGTTTTATTTGCACTGCTTTATTTATGATTGTACTTTCAGTACAAGTTGTCTCTGTCACGTTGTTCCGGAATACCTCCCCTTTAAAGATTTTTGTACTTGCTTTTAGGAACAGAAATGCAACCGTGCGTTGCCCATAAGTACTCATTTATTGTGTCTCAAAAGGTTTGTTTTGAAAAACATCTATTGAGTACAAATTTTGTGAGGTAAAAGCAATTTTGTAGTCTCTTCTTGTTCCTGATTTAACTGTTCAGGCTTTGTCTTTTTGAACTCCTGTGAACGTTTTCCAAGGTTTCTATCAAGTTCAACTCTACGAAGATGTTTTGGTTTTTGTGAATGTAAGTTCTCTAGTTATCGTTTAACCTTAGATTCATTTTCTTTATTTTGTTCGCTATCCTCCATTTATTTTACAACAAACGTTTTAAGCTATGTCAATATAAATCTGAATCGTAACAAACATAAACTTTTTGGCCGTGTAAGTTGAAAAGTATTCTATGTTTTCCTTTTCCAGCAAAAACCTTAACTTTCCTGTTGTAAGACTTGTTTCCATCAACAAAAGGTATTTTTTCAGCTTTTCACTCTTTAAATATTTATTTATAAGCATCGTATATGCCATCTCCATTTTATTGGTTTTCCCTTTCTCCCGAGGATATTTTCAAAATACATCTATTACTGTGACAATGTACTTATATCCATTGTTGTATATTTCATATGCTTGCATGTCTGAAATATCTGCTTGCAGCAGGTCCTGTGACTAACATAACGTCTTTTCTTGTGAAATCATTTTCTCACTTGCTTGTGTAATGTGTAGATGGACTGTTTAGTTAACTGGTCTTCCAATTCAGAATGCCGTATCTTCTTTGTCTCCCGTTTAATTGGTTACCATAATTGATTGATATTTGTATAAGCAACTGGATTATTATTGATGTCAAGTTTTGTCATTCCTATTGATGATTTAAAACAGTTACTTTATATCCTCTGGCACTATTTGGTTGATGTTGGGTTTTTTTTCTTCTATATCTCTTTCGGATGAATAGTTACAGAATAACTTGCAAAATTGATGAGATCTTCACATTGTACTGTAAATTTAAGCACAACATAAGTCTGTGCATTTACCTACACCAGAAACATAATGTATTCCTTCTTTGTACTGTACTGTTTTAACTATATTGATATCCGAATATGCTTATCTCGAAGTTGTCGTCATGAAAAGTAATATGTAATTTAGTATCCTTCTAAAGCATTGAAGTACACCTTTTTCGATGTTTGGAATAAAAACATCGACATTTGTATTATCTCGTATGTTATTTGTATTATCTTGTATGTCATTTTTATTATTTTGTATGTTATTTTTTAAAATACCTAGAATTACAAACACATTTAACTCATCCAAACTTGAACACCAACCCAGATTATCACTTGGTACCTACATTGTTGCTTTCAAAGTAAACTCATAAAATATTATATCTTCTGTCTTAAATCTGTTGAATTCAATAAAATGTAGCATTTCGTTGTTATTTATATGGTGTAAAAAATTGATTAGTGTTGTGCTTTGCTAATCGTCTTCATAGTATGAGTAGTCTTGTGTATATATAGATTTTCAAATATGACTTGTTGTCGTATACCCAATACGGTAATACACCAAGATATGATTGATCTAGTCAGTTTTAAATCTTGATTTTTAATGTTCTCGTACTTTTACACAGGATTTTAAAACGGTAAAGTTACTGTATGATTTAATGTGGTTCAATCTGGTTGAATGGTCCAGTTCTATGTACTATTCGAACTCCAATGGAATTACTGTCCGATTCATCAGCGCATTCCTCGACATGTGATATGTGTAACTCTTCAGCATGGTATCTATGATGATAATCGTAATATGTCGACTTTACCAATATTTTCTTCTAAAGCAGCTTTGCATTATTTGTCACAAACAGAATCTTCAACAACAAAACAAATTACAAATCATCTCGGCATTGTTTCATTCAATTATATTATTTATTCTAAGTAAAGAGACCTATTTCATCAAATTTCTAATTAACTCTATCGAGTTTAGAGCAAAGGTTGACATAGAGGTATATGCTTTATCCCAGCTTATGAGTACCTAATGTAGTCCAGCTGTAAGATGAGATGAATTTAGATTCTAACTAACCATTCAGTTCTAATTTAAGAAACGATGTCATCAATTTAACATTTTACAATTTACATATCTGGATTAATCATTTGTTAAAAATATGAAACGGGCTCTGTTATTGAAATAATGCTGAGGAAAACCAAAGTCATATAGGGACTTTAAAATGGGAAATACTACACAGATACACTAAGGGTAAATGGCGCCCGGGGCGACGATGATGGCTCAAAGGGCCAGAATACGAGTCCCGAATTTTTATCAGCTGTTTTGGCGCCCTAAGACCTCTGGCGCCCGGAGCAACCGCCCGCCCCCCCCCCCCCCCCCCCCCCCCCCCCGTTAGTACGCTACAGACCCTACCATCCTTCAAGAGGATAAATTAACAACGTGTTTTGATGTTTACTACAGAACGTACCTCAAAGACATGAAAGAAGAAAATGTTAATCAGTCTCCTGTTAATATAAGTACTTCGATGCGACTTCACTATTACAATAACAGTACCGTCATCACTTTAGCATGAAAAGGAACTGAGAATGCTTTGACTTGGAGGGACTTATAAGAGGGGGCTATCATGATAAACCATGTATCCTACAGCAATAAAATGATCCAGGAAAGTTGCCATGAAATAACGATCTCGGTGTGCGGCTAAAAACATTGATATTTATAGAATATTTAATTTATATTTAAAATGAGAGAGACTTCTTTTGATTTGATATAGTCACCATTGTAATGAGAGTATGCAATTTTGATTCATACTTTAAAAACAAAGAAGCTAAATACACTAAATATTGAATGTAATTTCGAGGTATTGGGATAGCAGGTGAGAAAACACATTTTCTCCCCGGTGACCAGAACCGCTGACAGAAATTCCAAGCCGATGGAGAAAGCAGTCATTGGTCCAAAAACTAGTTTACATTTTGTATATAAAAACATGTGTACAGTTTTGCATATAAAGCCTGTAGTAATCTATAATAACTTAGACTCTTGCAAGGAGCAAAGTTTTATATTTACTGCAAAGATTAATTCATTTTTTATAACTCAATTGACGGTGGGCCCCTAGAAATCGACAGGCCCCTTGGTAATTGCCCTTCCCCCTTTCCCCCCACCCCCACCCGTCTCGGCGGGCCTGCATATGACATTGACAATTCACATGTACTGTATTATTCAATGGAAGAAAATGCAACATGTATCTTTAAGACTGAGAGTTTCCATCTGAGTGACTTCCCACGTGTGGGCGGGCTATTACCTGACTGGTAATGTCACTTCATCGTGTCTAAGTAGTTGACCTTCCAGCAAAGATTGTAACTAAATAGGATATAAACACTGCAGCACGGAAAGATCTCACAGCGGGTATAAAATAAACAGAATTTGGATAATTTCTGCTGATTTAGTATCTGCAAAATCATTTACAAACACCTAGAATGGAAGCGCAAAGAACTGCATTTTGGGAACACACACAAACATTATTCCAGATACTGGTAGGTCGCCTTCTTCCAGTGCCATTGATTGGTTAGGAGAAATGAAGCTTGAATTAAGTATGAAGGGCATAATCTATTAGATATTGAGCTGATACTATGTGAATGCAGATATGCATGAATACTAAAGACTAAGTTTATGTGACCATTGTGTAGGTAGCTTTGTAGAACACAATAAAAGAAACAAATACCCTTATGCATTGGTCATGAAAAAAGTTAATTTTAGTATGGACTATGTACTTTTGCAATTAATAAATATATGTGTAACAATGCATGTGATTCAGTAATCGCGTGTGTAATCTATCTCCTTCAATTTATTAATTTGAAAAGAGAATTTCAAATTAAAATTACAACATACAGTGAGAGGAGTTCAAAATAAACATAACGTTAACAAGGTGTATCCTTAATGTTCCACCTGATAAAATATGAGCTTGATGTCTCCATATCGTTAGCTGAATTGGCCGAGAAGTTTTGAATACAAATTCTTAAAAATGCATATAAAATTTATATATATATATATATATATATATATATATATATATATATATATATATATATATATATATATAATAATAATAATAATAATAATAATAATAATAATAATAATAATAAATCGTAAATATTAGGGCCCCGCCATATTGGCTGAACATTACTTCCTCAACTTGTCAAGAAGTATCAACAAATTATCCTCTCCTAGAATAATCAGACAACTACTGTGCTATTCAGGCTCACACTCTTATCGTCTCCTTTATATCCAAATACAATATGATGTTCGAATTCCCTCCCTTTTTGATGCCACCATCCTCTGTCTTTGGGTATATTCAAAAATCATATTCCATTTAATATCAAAAAGGCTCCCAATATTTTACCAAAGGGCAAAATAATTTAAATAATGTCTGAAAGATGAGATACAACTGCTTTTTTTAACAGCTGGTCTATATTAGGTCTACCTAACATATAGCTCTTTTTTGTTATGTGGATTGGGTCTATATTAGGTCTATCTAACATATGGCTATTCTTTATCATGTGGATTGGGTCTATATTAGGTCTACCTAACATATAGCTCTTCTTTGTCATGTGGATTGGGTCTATATTAGGTCTACCTAACATATAGCTATTCTTTGTCATATGGATTGGGTCTATATTAGGTCTACCTAACATATAGCTCTTCTTTGTCATGTGGATTGGGTCTATATTAGGTCTATCTAACATATAGCTCTTCTTTGTCATGTGGATTGGGTCTATATTAGGTCTATCTAACATATAGCTCTTCTTTGTCATGTGGATTGGGTCTATATTAGGTCTACCTAACATATAGCTCTTCTTTGTCATATGGATTGGGTCTATATTAGGTCTACCTAACATATAGCTCTTCTTTGTCATGTGGATTGCAGTTCGAAAATTCAACACACAGTTTCTTTGACTTTTTCAATGTTGGTTCGATGTATTACATCGTTTCTTCTTGCTACTGACGTCAAACATTTAAATGGGAGAGCTGATTGTTTTGCTAATAATTCGTCTTAAAACAAAACCATATATATGCATGAAACACATATATTAGATTGAATTTGTTATTTGTTTATGTTTACCGCGGGCTTTAAGTCATTCTAGTTCTTCTTCCCCTAACCTCTCGTGTTCTTACTCTTTTTATTCTTTTTGTATATTTTGCTTTAAATATTTAAAAGATTCAAAAATATCTAAAAGATTCTTTCAGTTTTTCCGATGTTTTCACTCTTTTGTCGACGTTTTAACGATGTTGTGCCCAGTTCCACTTTCTTTGCTTTATGTATGAATAACTCTTGTGAGGAAGAGGACACCAGACAAAGGTTTTAAAATGTTTGGTCCATCTCACTGCTCTGTTGAAGACAATACAATTGTTTAATAATAATAATAATAATAATAATAATAATAATAATAATAATATAATGAAACATTTTAGTAATTCTTAAAAAGATTTTCAATTTTGTTTTTTGGCGTATATTTTATAATAAAATGAGAACCAGATATCACTAGACTAAATAAAACCACAAATTGGTAGGCCCTGGACTGTTTATATTCTAACAAAGCCCCTGAACTGGTTGTATTAAGCCGATATAACAAGTAAATGGAAGATATAAAATTCAGCTGAAAATTACAGAAAAGCGTAATCTAATTCTGTTTTCCTGAATTGCCGTTTTGACCGGATCAAGTGCAAGCTTTTGGAAACATGCTCTTATTAGATAGTGTTCTGGATCATTTTATTGTCATCTGTGGTGTGATCACGTTTGCAGAGTCGAAGTGTTATCAAATGAATTATTCCATAATAGAATCAGTGTTACTTTCCCTGCTAGGCCAAAGCTGTCCATTTTTAGTTCGCTGGTAACGAAATATGCAATTGCATGATTTAATCCCAACTGGTATCATGAATTGAATAGGCGTGTTTTAGACCTGTATTGGAATCTGTTGGGCACTTTATGTGGATAATTTACAAGACTGGTTCAAGTTATTTCAGTGATCTAATTTGTTTTCAAGTAGAGTTCTAAATTTTAACAAACACTGAGTTGAAGTTTCAGCCTTTACATTACATTTGGCCTTTGTTTATATAAAATTGACCTAAAGATCATTTGAACACATATCTCAGCTTCATTATTAATAGTTTCATTATGTGAGCGTACTGGTGAGACATTGTTTTAATTTCTCTTTTATATGTTGAAAATATTGCAAGATACAAATTCATTTCTGTATTATAATACCATTTTCTCAGTATTATCATGCCCACATAGGATGTTATGCTGATTCATTTTAGGACGGGTTCATTCACTGATAATTGTTGCTAATTTCCTATGGTAAAAGTTGACGAGACATCAAGTAGATTCTAGAGTTTATTCAAAGAGAATACATGGTCCGAAGTTAGGCTATCCCTGGATTCTACAGGAGAATGCTTGATAACATTAACAGAAAGTTTAAATACGAATACATAATATTATCATACAGGTTAGATAATTTTTCATTCGCACTTATTATAGAGAATTACAAATATACACGAAACAGAGCGGAAAGTGCTATCTGGATTCTACAATAACACTAACAGAATTTATATATAATTTAAATATTTTATTTTTTTTTATATCTGTTTTAGACCCTTGCTATAATAATCATATACAAAAACAGAATAAAACATGAAATAGATTACAAGCAGGCGTGTCACACCCAGTAAAGAAATTTACAGTACGGCCGTCTAGTCTCGGTAGGCTTTTGCAACTTTGTATCATTGGTATCGTGTAACCCAGTTAAAAGACTTGCCATGGAAAGTGTACACATACTATTATGCAGCGACTCGAGCTCTTGTTGAGTACTTAGTGCAAATTAAAGTTCAAGGTTTTCATCCAGCTCAAATTCTTATTTTTGTTTCTCTCTCACACTCCACACATGTCCACTTATTTGTGTTCATTATAAGAGAGAGAGAGAGAGAGAGAGAGAGAGAGAGAGAGAGAGAGGAAATTTCGATGAAACATGTTTTCTTGATTATGAAATGTACATTAAACAGGGAATAGGAATATTTTTTCGCGTTATTTTTTCGGTATCGTATAACACTTTAGTAAAATCCCATGGAAAGTGTACACATAACATAATAACGACTCAAAGTTTAAGTTTGTCATCCAGCTCAAACTCTTTTTCTCTCTCACTCCACAAACTTCCACGTATTTTTGTCCGTTATGGCATACAAGAGAGAGAGAGAGAGAGAGAGACAGACAGTCAGAGAGACAAAAGAAAAAGCAGGGAATGCAGAGGGGATTCCGATGAAATTGTGTGTAATATGTTTAATTCATTTATAAAACGGAAATTGTGAATATTTTTCACGTTTTTTTCTTATTTTATTACAGAGTAATCACCAGTAGTACGTTTATTTATTGATTTTACTCTTTTTACGGTACTTTTATTTGCTGATATTATACTGTGTGTATTTTTTTTTAGAGATGAGTCAAAATGTTCTCTTTTCTTACGTGTCATGTTGCAGGTCTATGTAATAATATGAATGTTGTATTTATAATGTCTCTATTCACTAATAGAATGTGGAAAATAATACAAACAATTTGTAAAAGGAGAAATATTTATTAACAAAATACCATTATTTCTGAAAATCAATTGACATGAAAAGAAAGTATAATCTAGCTTCTCACACATAAATAAAAAAGGTCCAGCTAGTTAAGTATTTCTAGTGAAAAGAACGAAATATTAGTAATTCCTCAAAAGCCAGAGTCACCTTTACAATTTTGAATCTCATGAACTAAAGAAATATATGTTTGACTTTGAAAACATGCAAGAATATGCACATTGTATATTCTCACGTATTTGTTACCATTGAAAAGTATATTTTGTAGGTTGTAAATCACTATGAAATAATAAGCTAATAAACAGTACACATGTTTTGACATATTTCTACAGAAAAGAATTACAAAACTTGCAAATATATTTAATCTGCATCGTCTCAAGTATTTATTATAATTTTTTATATTGATTCAGACCTAATGCGCATATTGCATTACTATTAAAAAATTGCTGTCAGACGTTTTAATATTATATGTATACTCTAACTTTAATCGTAATACAGACGACATGGTCCGAACACATATATTTTTGGCCCTGCAAGGCGCTTTAAAATTGTGGTTATTGCCATCATTTCAAGAATCCCATACACAGTTTCATGTACAGAAAATATGCAAATTTATTCGTGCACCCGATATCCTTGTCAGTTTACATGTGAAACACTCTTCCATTCATTAGAAGACAATATTATATAGACAGCAATAGGTCAAAAGAAAGTTATGTCAATTCTCATAAAAGAACATAAAGTGTTGACAGCTGACCCAATAACTTAGGCTGGGGTTGATTGTTAATTTCCCATGATTTCGCTTGGCACCTGGAAAAGAAAATGCTTTCAACAGCTATTAAATGTATCCATCGTAAATTGTTTTATGACACGTATGACAGCGTTTTGATTTATAGGTATATCTAAGATATACTAGTAACATAATTGCAAGAAATT
The DNA here is from genome assembly GCA_029931535.1 of Margaritifera margaritifera. Taxonomy (NCBI): domain Eukaryota; kingdom Metazoa; phylum Mollusca; class Bivalvia; order Unionida; family Margaritiferidae; genus Margaritifera; species Margaritifera margaritifera. The sequence goes on from JAQPZY010001125.1 coordinate 315,001, forward strand.
CAAATTTCGAATTGTTAGAGAAAAAAAACTATGTTAAAAAGTAACTATGATGAAAGAAATAGGGAAAACATTTCAAGCGAATAAAGTACGACCAACGAAGATAAACGCATATTTAGTTGATACTATGGGTCGAACATACACACAAACAAACTTACACGCATGTAAACAAATTCGTAAAACGCTGTATATTTAATCGATATTGGCCTGGTTACACTCCAATCTAAATAGCCTCTTAAATGTATTTAAATGTAGGTGAACTTTTGAAACTAATTTCAACGCGATTTCTCCAGTCTATGATGGATTGTATTGCTATTATGTTTACTTGCCAATTTTTTAAGAAGGGATCATCAAGTTCTTATGTTTATGTACTCAAATTGGAATCAAATATGTGAACAAATGATATTAATAGTTTATACTATTAGTTAAAGGTACTTACCCCATTTACTGCTGGATAGCATACGACGAAGGGAAAATCCTCTGAATTTGTTTTGTCTTGAATGAACCCGTCACAGCATCTTGCAGGATTCACGCAATAACCGTTGCAGCAATTTTCCACATGGATTGGATTAGCTCTGCCAAGCCTCGGGAATGCGAAACTCTAAAAGTATGAAATAAAAACCTTTCAAATGTTAGAAAATGTTGTAGTCTACAGTTAATATTACGCCTGTATTCAACAAAAGACACGTTTCATGAATGTTGAAAATTCTTCTGCACCTAGTTTTCCATATCCGCCAGAATCTCATACAATACATAATCCAACATTAACCGGTATATTTTGGAAACTTTACTTGAAATTCGGAGAAATGATATTGTATCAGAGATAGTAAACGTTTGTGAAAACAATTTGCAATTATGGAACTTGCAGCCTAAAGTAATCTATATTATGCATAGACTTTCTGGGAGATGAACAGCTTGTCTTAAGTCTCAGTTTCTCATTGGCTTAACGGTACTGTAGCTGCTTCGGGATATGAACAAAATAATATGTGTTTTGTTTTTAAAAAATGTTTTGCACGTGACTTAGTAACAGAAGTATATTTTTACAAGATTTTATACAATGCCTATTTGAAGAAAAGCAAACGAGAGAGAGAGAGAGAGAGAGAAATAACAATTACGCACCATTGCTCTTCCCAACCTTGGAAAAACAAAGAAGCCCTGGAAACAAAACATAATGAGAAGTATAATTGATGTATATGATTTTCATGAAGAAATTCAGCTCAGGCGATTTCTTTCAAAATAGGTCATCTTTTCTCGATACCGAAACTTATTGCCCGAACATGTATATCCAACTGATAATTATAGAACGTTAGAATAGTCTCCAAAAAATAGATTTATTATAACGTCATAGTTACCTCCCTGCAATCTTTGTCCACAGTCTTTTAGGTAATCCTTACATACAGAAACTTTCATGCAAAAATATTGATTAAACAATAGAGAAAAACTTAATTATCCAGCAGCTTTTGTGTGTTGAAAGCAGAAACATAATTATTGTATAGGTGCAGCCAATAATGTATGCAACATACGTGGCATTTATATGGCCCCATCTTAATCTGATTAAACGCAAGATCTACTTATGAACACGTAAATCTGACAGGCATCGACAAAGGTATGTTCTAGTGACTTTTGGAATTCAATGTCCACTTAATTTGAGTGCATTTGGTGTTATAGAGAGTTATTGATAGCAACGATATGCTCCAAATGATGTTTTTCACTTTCAGCAGTACGAAAGCTTTAATTTGATTGGTGGATCAAAATATCAGCACAACACGACCCCGTATTGGTGCCTGTCAGATCTATAGATTGATAAGTTGATCTTTATTTTAATCAGATTGGCCTATCTGATATTATGTCACTAAGAACTATTCCTGCCAATAATAATGCTGAGAAAGGATGACCCAAAAAATGGCTGACACCTATATCCTGAGGATGCAAATTGACTATAACCGCAACCTATCTAAACGATGAAGGCTATAGAGAAATTATAATATATAAAGTATGCATGATATTAGATCCAATGTTTTAGCAAGAACGTGATTGTAACCTACAAACTTTAATATATAGGTCTTACTAAAACAAAACGTTTGAAGCCATGCCTCATGATGATTCGTAATATTATTTGTTATTTCTGTGATAGATGTGTATTTTGATTTATATCAAATCTAGTAAAATCATGCAATTATATATTTATTTAAATTTGGCAATATTGCAATGTAGTGTTTTTTGTTTTTACAATACAGCATATCTATTAAAGGGATTTTTTGCTAAATATTTGTTTTGCGTTTCACATACAAGACATAACGATATAAATTGATCAATGTATAACGCATGTAGACCCTTTTAAGTTATACAATATAAAAGAAAACAATTGTTTTTGAAAATAAATAATTGAATCCATTCTATTCTCTATGTTTTCTCCTCCGATGTAACCTTATCATGTCGTTCATAAACCAGTCTGCTTATCTATTTTTAGATATACTATATATATATATATATATATATATATATATATATATATATATATATATATATATATATATATATTAAAACGCATGGCATAGGTAAAACAGCATGCATCCTCAGAAGACTATGGGCAATGCCCTCTCTCCCTCCCTCCTATTTTTGCACAAAGCTAATTATGCGGCATTGAAAATACAATCAGAAAAGATATCATATAAATCTTCTTTCGCTTCTTTGTACAATACATGCCGCTTCTAACATTTTACTAAAATTCTCCATTCATCGAGTACATTTGTGTGACATATGTAAGCAATGATTAGTTTCATAAAATGAGGCTAGAATCTCCTTCAATAAATGTACCATAGTTTAAAAAATTTACATTTCTGTCAAACCATCAATTGCAATGTATATATATATATATATATATATAGACATATATATATATATATATATATAAGTTTGCAACAAGGCAATCACTTTATGTTCAAAACTTGAATCAGCATTTAATTCTTTATTAGCTCAATGTTCTGACCTAAGTAAGTATGAAAATAAAGCTTAAACAGCTTAATTAAATAAAATGTTGTCCGTGTGTTAAGTTATCATAACGAAAATGATAGAAAAGTATTTTGTTTTGAAAATAAATTTTACTTTGAGGCACAATAATTGAAATATACTGTGAATTAACTATATTTTTGTTGTGTCCCGATTATTTTCTTGAATGCTAAAAAATACAGAATTTAGTTACCAAACAAACAGTGATTAATCTGTGGTAATAATTGAACCCTTTTTCCAGTCCCCGAATTTAAATACCAAACAGACAGTAATTTTGTTTTCTGTGGAAACAATAGGATCCATTTCCAATCCACAAATTTAAGTACCAAAGAAGATGCAAAATTGTAATGAATCAGGAAAAGTGATGCTCACGAAAATATATAAGTTCACAGTACCTCATGAAGGATTTGAGATCGTGTATATTAAATGCACTATAACTGTTCAAGAAGAGCATTGATCTTGCTGCTATATTTATTTTCATTAATAAATAAACATATTGATGAAGCATTTTATTTAACAATGAATAGTTGTAATCTCATTTACATTCCAAACTTTTTTCTAAACCTGCAGCTGAAAAATTAAAATATTGAAGAATCCAATTTAAACGATTCGACAAGCATGGTACAAGTACCTTTCAGCAAAACGATTTGACAAGCATGGTACAAGTGTTTTTCAGCAGAACGATTCGACAAGCATGGTAGTACCTTTCAGCAAAACGATTTGACAAGCATGGTACAAGTGTTTTTCAGCAAAACGATTTGACAAGCATGGTAGTACCTTTCAGCAAAACGATTTGACAAGTATAGTACTAGTACCTTTCAGCAAACATACTATAAATGTCTTTGCTATGATTACAAGCATTTTCTACCCACTGAACAAAGTTGGCAGATGGCAGAGGGAATATAGTATGACATTCGTTTGTACTTGGGTAGGCCTGTATGCACATTATGTACATATGCATAAAGTTGCATTGGTCATAACATGGTTTACCTGATACGTTGTGGTTATCTCATTACCAATGGACCAAACTTAGATCAACATAGATTAATATGAGTTTTATTTTACTTTCAATGTATGGTTGCACTGAGTTTATTGTGTTTTGCAAGGTTATTAGGTACACGAGTTCGAACATGATACACAGAATCCTAAAGGTCATGCCAGAACAAACTTATATTACTGTTACATATTTTCCATTTCGTGTCATCTTTGATTTATTATTGCGTATAGCTCCTTCACAGTGTGTCACGTAAAAATCGTAGTTTCAAACTTCCGAAGTACACAACATTTTTGATGCCTGTTACGAACGAACGCTTCAAAGCGAAAGCACCCCCCCCCCCACACACACACACACACAAAAAGCATGTGCTATAGAAGTGGTACTGGACCTTAACAGGTGCTTTTCAAAAGCTAATTGTCCCTGAAACGAGTACTTTTAAATAACAAAAATATTTAACACGTATGTCAAATATCACGTGAAAAACTGCTAAGCAAGTCTCCAGATGCTACGTATGATAAAGGCCTTGAATATATCTCCACAAGGACTAAATATAACGATGGCAACAGTTTCACCATAGAGATGCTGTGATGCAAGTCTTTGAAACTATAAAACACATTAGGACAGAGACAATTACGCACAGATGGTAAAAGATGTATATAACTACACGTGAATCATTTGTTTGTATTCTTAGAGCTGGCATCGGTCTGTTATATATTTTTGGACTTATAAATGTTGAATAGTGGCACGCTGTTATTGAAACGAAACTATGTACATTTGATTGATGGATAATGAGGGGAGTTTAGTCAGTACCGTCATAAGTTAGTGTTCTCATATACTTTCAGCTTAACTTTTGTATTGTTGATATCACACAGGTAACATTTTGACATAGCTATTGATATTCTACTTTATGTAACTTAGATTATTTTACGACATAGATCCACATATTTCCAATACTTGGTAATGTACATATAAAATGAAATTTATTCACATTACCTTGACCTGACCTTAACCTTTTCTACATTTGTAAACATTCAGTGCACGCAGTAAATTCTCTACAAACAGTTACACACTTGGATTCTCTTATTCGCATTTATTTGGCCTAATTTATTTATAAGAGCATATAAACAGCTAACTCGTTCTTAAATTGACTGATATTGAATAATTACCTCAACCTTTGACCTCTGACCGTATAGTCAATTTGCAGAGGAAACGATTGCAATATATATTATCCTGTTCAGTATAGTGAAAGAAACAGTTATATGTGTTGGAAAAATTTGTTCTTTTCCTAAGAAATTACACTTGCCACCCTACTACTCAGGGAATTTAAGAAAATAGGCATGACTTGCCTTAATTTGTAAGCATGAATTCATAAATGATAATAGTGCGAAGAAGACGTGCCCTTTCGGCATAGAGATAATACAAATTAGTCAAGTTAAGAGGAAGTGGTAAAGAAATTTCAGGAACAGACAACATAACAGTGAACAAATACACACACACACACACCATATATATATATATATATATATATATATATATATATATATATATATATATATATATATATATATATTGTTATGTATGATGTTTATATAATATTATAAATATTTTAGGAAATTATAAATGTTTCTTCACTATAATATTTGATTAAATCTTTATGTTTGTTAGGAAAAACATGTTTAACTAGTGTCCTTGAATTAGGTTGTTTTGATCAATATGTTTTCTCAATTTGAAGGTCAAGGTTGATTTTGTTTACAGTTAGAATTCCATTAAGATGACTCACATTCTAGAACATTCTGTCATGTGACCAATCTAGAACATTCTGTCATGTGACCAATCTTTATATATACCATGTTTGGTAGACATTTTGTTCAGTTCGACATTACCATCAGTCTTGTAAAGAGCTATTACAGTTGTGAAAATTCATTCCAAATTCTAAGAGAGGAATTATTTTAATTATTCATTGGATTATTAACAGTGCTCACAAACTTTTGGATTTTTGATTTTAATTGACAATTTTGGAATTTATGTGAACTTATTCAGAGATTTTGGATTACTTCATTTTGACTTCAGCACATCAAGATTTCTAGTACATCAGGACTTTGGAGACCATTAGCACATAATAACATTCAAGGACACATTCTATATTTAGGACTTGTGATTAGAACAATCATTCTTATTGGATTATTAGGATACATAAACACATTACTGTAAGTGACTTTTTGATTTTTCATTTTAATTATCTAGTAATAAATTGCTTGTTGATTTTTACTTGATTTGTTGGTTTCACTTTCTTTCTGTTACATTTTTCTTAGACCATAGAGTCGTAACAGAAATTGGGGGCCGTTCCGGGATCTGAATTTCATTAAAGCATATTAGAGATATTAAATTTATCTTTGAAATTCATATTGATTTTGTCTCTGAATTTTTTTTGTCTTTGGCAAAGATTTTTAATAGAGAAATTTTTTGTGTGAAACCAACAAGCATTTACAATGGCATCTAATGTTCAGAATTTCATAAAACCTCTGCGGGAGGGGATAGAGTGCATGAGAAAGTCAATTGAAGAGTTCAAGAGGCGCATCCATAGTGATGTTAAAACCTATCTTGACGAGCAGAATGTGGAAACTTTGGAAAATGCTGCTCGTATGGCTGATGATTATTCCTTGACACACAAAATTTCATTTGGCAATAAGTCGTCCTCTCAGCAGTTTTCTGGTAAAAAACCATTTCAATCTCATTCGAGTACTTCCAAATTTCACAACAGCACAACTGTTAGGAATCAAACATCTGATAAGACTGATCAGAAATCCTTATCTCTTCCTACGTGCACTTATTGTAAAACGAAAGGGCACGTTATTTCTGATTGCTTCAAGTTGAAAAATAAGCAACCGAGTAAAGACAGAGCTTTTCCAAATGCTCTTATTTCTACGAGGTCAAGGTCACGGTCTTGTATTGAAAGCAATACATTTGTTGGGTCAAACAAACCCCAGTCTGATTCTATTTTGGAGGCTTATGAACCATTCATGTCAGAAGGTTCTATATCACTTATTGGTGATTCTGCCAAACCTATCCCAATTAAAATATTAAGGGACACTGGAGCTTCTCAGAGTCTTTTATTATCAGGTACTTTGCCTTTGTCTGAGGAGTCTTCTTCAAGTGAAAGTGTTCTTGTTCAGGGAGTTGAGTGCGGCTTTGTAAATGTTCCTCTCCATTGTGTAAATTTGGCATCAGACTTAGTTTCTGGACCTGTGACTGTTGGGGCAGTGACTTCTTTACCCATAGAGGGTGTTCATTTATTACTAGGCAATGACCTAGCTGGAGATAAGGTTGTGGTTAATCCACTTGTAACTGACAAGCCTTGTTTGGATCAGAAAGTTGATCCTGTCGAAACTGAAATCCCTGATTTGTACCCTGCTTGTGCAGTTACTAGAGCTATGGCAAAAAGAGCTCTTGAGAGTGATGTTGATCAGGATATTATTCCTTTAGCTGACACATGTATTGGTCAGTTTTTTGATGAGGTCACCTTTTCCTCAGGTATTGATCAATCAAATGGTATTGATCACAGTGATCCTCTTTTGGCAACTCATTCTCTTTGTTCTAATCAGGATGACAAACGACAATCTCTTGTCGTTGAACAGGAGCAAGATCCCGAGATATCTTGTTTGTTTCAGAGGGCTATTAGTGAAACTGAAGCCACACAAGTTCCAGTGTGTTACTTTGTGAAAAATGGGGGTCCTTATGAGGAAATGGAGACCACCTGATGTACCCGCTGGTGACGAGTGGTCAGTGAGCTATCAAATTGTTGTTCCTAAGTCATATCGACAGGAAATTCTTAATTTAGCCCATGAAACTCCTTTAGCTGGTCATTTAGGAGTCCGTAAGACTTATCACAAGATCCTGAATCATTTTTATTGGCCGAAACTCAAAAGTGATGTTTCTAAATACTGCAGATCTTGTCACACTTGTCAAATGGTAGGAAAACCCAATCAGAAGATACCTAAGGCTCATCTGCAACCTATTCCTGCATTTGATGAACCATTTAGTAGAATAATAGTAGACTGTGTTGGTCCTTTACCTAAAACCAAGTCAGGCAACCAATACTTGTTGACCATCATGTGTGCATCTACAAGATTTCCAGAGGCAATTCCTCTGAGAAATATAAAAACTAAAACTATTGTGAAAGCTTTGGTGAAGTTTTTTACACTTGTTGGCCTTCCCAAATCTGTCCAGTCAGATCAAGGGTCAAATTTTATGTCTGGAATTTTCCAACAAGTTATGCATGAATTAGGCATCCAACAGTTTAAATCTTCTGCCTATCACCCTGAACGTCAAGGTGCTTTGGAAAGATTTCATCAAACTTTGAAGAATACGATTCGATCATATTGCTTTGATACAGAAAAGGATTGGGATGAGGGTGTTCATTTGTTGTTGTTTGCTGTTAGGGAATCAGTTCAAGAGTCGTTGGGTTTTAGTCCCTTTGAACTAGTTTTTGGTCATACTGTCCGTGGACCATTGAAATTATTGAAAGAGAAACTTCTTTCAAATGAAGATTTAAAGATTAATCTTCTTGACTATGTCTCTGATTTCAAATATAAGTTGTTAAAGGCCTGTGAAGTAGCAAGAACTAATCTTCACACTACTCAGTCAAAAATGAAATTAAGGTATGACAGAAATTCACAGGAAAGGAGTTTTAAACCAGGTGACAAAGTTCTGGCTCTCTTTCCCATACCTCAGAATCCTCTTCAGGCTAAATTTTTTGGTCCTTATACCGTTGAAAAGAAAGTAAATGACTTAAATTATATCATTAACACTCCTGGGAGACGGAAACAGAAACAACTTTGTCATATAAATATGTTAAAGGAATATTTTGACAGAGATAGCTCAGCTAATTATTCAGTTAATTTAGTTGTACCTGTCCCACACAGTGAAGATATCAACGATGGAATACAATCAGACTATAGTGACTCTGGTATAACCAATCTTCGGAATTCAGAAATACTGAACAACCTAGACCAGAAACTTTCACATCTACAACAACAGGAAAGAAATGAACTAAAACAGCTATTACATGACTATGAGCACTTGTTTCCTGATGTTCCAACACGAACAAGTAAAATTTATCATGACGTTGACATTGTAGATTCTGCGCCTGTGAAACAACATCCTTATAGGATGAATCCTCTCAAACAGAACTATCTGAAGAAAGAAATTCAGTATCTACTGGAGAATGATTTCATAGAACCAAGTAAAAGTAACTGGAGTTCACCATGTATTCTTGTTCCCAAGCCAGATAATACATTCCGTATGTGTACTGACTATAGAAAAGTCAACAGTGTCACCAAAACTGATTCATTTCCAATCCCAAGAATGGACGATTGCATTGATAAAATTGGAAATGCTAAATATGTCACCAAGTTTGACCTTTTAAAAGGATTCTGGCAAATTCCACTCACGGAAAGGGCAAAAGAAATTTCAGCATTTGCAACTCCAGATGGACTTTATCAATATAAAGTTATGCCGTTTGGAATGAAAAATTCGCCTGCAACGTTTCAACGTCTGATGAACATGATAACATTTGGTCTTGATAATTGTGACGCTTATATCGATGACGTCATTATCTACAACAACACCTGGGAAGATCATTTGGAAACCATTCGAAAATTCTTTGATCGACTCAGTGATGCGAATCTGACAATTAATTTGAGCAAAAGTGAGTTTTGCCATGCTTGTGTCACATTTTTAGGACATATTGTGGGACAAGGTCAAGTTAAACCTATAGAAGCTAAGGTCAAAGCTATCTCTGAATTTCAAGTTCCAATTTGTAAAAAGCAACTGATGCGATTTCTAGGTATGGCTGGATATTATCGGAAATTTTGTTCCAATTTTTCCAAAATTGCTGAACCTTTGACAAGTTTATTGAGTAAGAAAACCAAATTTCATTGGTCTGACAAGTGTCAGGAATCTTTTGACAAGTTAAAGGCCATGCTTAAGAATGCACCAGTTCTTTCTGCACCAAATTTTAGCCAATCATTTAAATTATCTGTTGATGCAAGTGATGTAGGAGTTGGTGGAGTATTGATTCAGGAAGTCAAAAGTGGTGTGGATCACCCTGTGTGTTATTTTTCTAAAAAACTAAACAAGCACCAGAAAAATTATTCCACAATTGAGAAGGAATATTTGGCTTTGATATTGGCTTTACAGCATTTTGAAGTGTATGTTACCTCAGCTCTTTCTCCAATTATTGTGTACAGTGATCACAATCCCCTTACTTTCATCAACAAAATGAAAGATAAAAATCGGAGATTGTTGAGATGGAGTTTGATATTTCAGGAATATAACATTGACATTAGACACATCAGGGGAAAAGACAATGTGATTGCAGATGCACTCTCACGTGCCTAGAAATGTAATATTGCTTGATGTAATTAAGTCCAGTATCGTAAAACATGTTCTTATGTAATTTTGGTTATTGTAGTATTAGATGTATATTCAAAAGAAAGCTTTATTATATAAATCTTTCTTTTTCTTTATGAGGGGAGGTGTTATGTATGATGTTTATATAATATTATAAATATTTTAGGAAATTATAAATGTTTCTTCACTATAATATTTGATTAAATCTTTATGTTTGTTAGGAAAAACATGTTTAACTAGTGAGCTTGAATTAGGTTGTTTTGATCAATATGTTTTCTCAATTTGAAGGTCAAGGTTGATTTTGTTTACAGTTAGAATTCCATTAAGATGACTCACATTCTAGAACATTCTGTCATGTGACCAATCTAGAACATTCTGTCATGTGACCAATCTTTATATATACCATGTTTGGTAGACATTTTGTTCAGTTCGACATTACCATCAGTCTTGTAAAGAGCTATTACAGTTGTGAAAATTCATTCCAAATTCTAAGAGAGGAATTATTTTAATTATTCATTGGATTATTAACAGTGCTCACAAACTTTTGGATTTTTGATTTTAATTGACAATTTTGGAATTTATGTGAACTTATTCAGAGATTTTGGATTACTTCATTTTGACTTCAGCACATCAAGATTTCTAGTACATCAGGACTTTGGAGACCATTAGCACATAATAACATTCAAGGACACATTCTATATTTAGGACTTGTGATTAGAACAATCATTCTTATTGGATTATTAGGATACATAAACACATTACTGTAAGTGACTTTTTGATTTTTCATTTTAATTATCTAGTAATAAATTGCTTGTTGATTTTTACTTGATTTGTTGGTTTCACTTTCTTTCTGTTACATTTTTCTTAGACCATAGAGTCGTAACAATATATATATATATATATATATATATATATATATATATATATATATATATATATATATATATATATATATACTGTTTGTTCAAGGTGACTGCTTAAAACAGACATATTCTTAAGAACTGATGAAAAGAGATGTTATTCTGAACACAGGTTGATAATGTTAATTCGCACGGAAACGCGTTTTTAAAGTAGCTCCGATTCAGGATATTTATTTTCCTTTTAATAAACGCTTTTCAATATGGCTATCAAAACCCAAATTGATAATTAGAACAAATACATTTGCAATTAAAGTGATGTTTATTAGATAAACTATTTTCTTTAAGTTTAACCTTTAAGCAATGGACTGGAAAGAAGGATAATATGCATGGACACGAAGTGAAGGAAAGGATTTGATATTTTTTAGTATTTTTTAAGTATTTATATTAAAATGTAAATCTATATATTATTGTTACTGTAACCACATTATGCCTTTAAGGTAGTGTATTTTTTTTATAACCTATAAAGTCCCACGATGAGCATCATACATACAAATATTAAGTTATAGCAGCAATCGTTTATCATGGACCCATATTTATGCTAAACACCAAGAACAAGAGATAATTTATGATATTGTGTTAAGTAATTTTTAATAAGGTTGCCTGTTCAAATCTTGTTACAGCAGAAGTATTTGTTCCGACTGGGAGTAAAATGTTATTAGAACAAGTTTTGGAAGAAGCATATTTCAAGACACACTGTATTGTATGCGCTCGGAAGGTAAACTGAACACTTTTCCCAACTTGTCTGACATATTTAGTATCGAGGTTATGATATTTGGGCATATAACCTTTTTGTCCTATCTTGACGTCGTAACATTTCCTCTAGTCAGAATAAATTCGTGTTTGCAATGTCTGTTTTTAAATGTCAATTTCTCTGATGGAGTAATGCGTTCCAAGAAGATAAGCAGTAGTTATAACATCATGCTTCACCTGTGTCTACAGAAGACAACTAAAAGGGATCATAGTCACTTTGCACGAAAGTACTGACACAAAGAAGACATCAGAGACAATCCAGATTGCCTATGAAATGACATCAAATACAACAATGGGGTTCATTTTGGATACGAGATACGAGAACAATCAGAAATTGTAAGAAATCATGGCTCAGATAGCATTAATCTTGGTGTCTTGCTTCATATTCTGCAAAGAGGAAACAGTTTATTTTAGAAAGAAAATGTATATAAACATAGTTTGGATAACATATTGTACAGATGCCCAGTCTAATATAAGTTATTAATCCGGCACGAGTGGTCTTTCCTATGCAGAGCAAATGAGAGCATAAGAAGATAATGAAAAGACACGGTCACAAAATGTATAAATAACGTCTGAAAAGCTGACAATCAGAGGAGTCCATGGAAATGTAAAGACAGAAAGAAACATAAAGCATCCAACGTAACTTGCTGTCAGCAGCAGACAAAATAACATCAAAAATACAAATTGAGGGCCATCAAGATATAAAGAGGAACAATAAGATGTGTGGTTGTCCGTCACACATACGCAATGCACAGTTTGAGACTTGGTTGTCTGTCACACTTACACAATACACAGTTTGTGACGAAATCCTTCACACTGAAAAACAGAATTAAAACACAAAAACCTGTTTGGCATTAGAAAACCTCAGCATTACTTAGAGCAATAAGGAAAAAGAATAGAGAGGATAGTAACAGATAACAACCACTCTGTTAAGAGAAAGATAATCTAAGATGAAGTAGGTTTTATGTTTTCTTTTTTTGAGAGCGAGTAAACTGCATTCAAATTAAAAATAACGAATTTGATACAGCACATTGTGTGTTATTTGATAAGATTCCGACGGTGAACCGATAAATGTTGTCATCGTTGGTTTTTTGCCCTAAAGCAGGTTCGAGGCATACATCTTCTCTACTCTTCCCTCAGCATCGCCCTACGTTTCTTGTTTGAATATGAGTTATTCTCCCTGAGGTCGTCCAGTAGTATGATTCTAGGCTTTCCTCTTGGTCGCTTTCCTTCCATTCTACCTTCTATGACTTCTCTTAACAGGCTTTCACCTCTTAAAATGTGTCCGATCCACTTCCTCTGCCTCTCGAGTATATCATTCAATAAGTGTCTGAGTATATCATTCTCTTCGTCGAACAATCTTAGGACCTCTTCATTTGTTTTTCGGTCACACAACTAACTTTCTCCATGCGCCTCCATATCCACATCTAAAATGCTTCGTTTTTTTCCTTTCTCAGCGTCCACGTTTCTGATCTATAGAGCGCTACACTCCATATAATGCTTTTGACAATCTTTTCCTTCAGGTCTTTGCTCATTTTTGTGTTAGCAATTATCTCCTCTTGTTGAATGCATCTTTGGCCATTCCAGTTCTTGTTTTTAAATTATCTTGGCACCTTTCATCATCTGAGATCAAAGATCCTAAATATCAAAACTTTCTCACTTGTTCTACTCTTTCTTCGTTGATTGTAATATTCAGATCTTTACCTCCCTCTCTGCAAACCCTCATGGCCTTGGTAATCGTCAGATTGATCTCATTGTCGTATATCTTTCCATATTTATTCAAGGAGTCCATCAACTTTTACAAACCACTTTCTGCACCTGAAATCATTCATTAAATCATCGGCGACACTAACATCCTTCATTAGTTATCCTCCCACTCTAATTCCTTCTTCCGCTTCTTCCATTGCTTCAGTCATCATCATCTTTAACTAAATTGAAAAGAGTAGAGGTGAAAGCAAACAACCTTGCCTGACACCACGTCCAATTTGTCTTGGTTCGGAATTACCATCTGCCACTCTTACTACTGCTTTCCGTTGCATATATAGTTTGGTAATGAGTCTCCCGTCCCTCCAATCCATGCCAATCTTCTTCCGAGTTTCCATAATCTTTTTCCACCTAAACCGGTTAAATGCTTTCTCAGAATCGACAAAGCAGATGAATAGCTCCTCTTCATGTTCTAGCCTTCGTTCACGCAAGATTCTCATCACCGCTATTGCTTCTCTCGTTCCGCATCCTTTCCTAAATTCAAACTGAGTCTTGCCGATGAAATAGTTTGCTTTCGCCCTGTAACCGCTTTATCAACACTTTTAACATGATTTTGGATGCATGCGAAATCAGAGTGATTGTTCTGTGGTCTGTACATTCAACAGCGTTGTTCTTCTTTTGTAGCGTCACTATTATCGATTTTGTAAAATCCTTAGGCCACTCATCTTTTGTATACATATCTTTGCACAGAGGACTCAACTCTTTTTTCAGCTTTCTCTCAGAGATCATTGATAAACTCTGCTGGTATACCGTCAACTCCCTCTGCGTTTCCAACTTTGAGCTCTTTGATTACATTCCTCACTTCCGCTGCTATTAGTTCCGGGGGGTTCTCGTCAGCTCCAACACTTTCTGCATTTTCGAGATGTATGTTCGCCATTCTGCGTTTGCCTTCTTTATCATACAATTCTTCAATGTGCTCCTTCCAACTTTTGCGGATCCTTTCAACTTTTTGAAGCAAGACACCATCTATTGTCCTTAATCGCCATGCTTTTATTCACAACCTTTCTAGATTCGGTAAGCTCTTTGACTTTCGCATACATAATATCTATTTTACCAATTTTGTCCAGCATAACCAACTCAGAACATTGCATTTCCCAACATTTGTCTCTTCCTTCTTCAGTCTTTAACTCGTTATAAGCTGTCTGTATTTCCTTTTACCTTCTAACGTATTCGACCTCTTTGCTTGCATTCTTTCTTCCATCTTTTAATCATTTTCTCATTTACCCGCGGTTTCTTAAATTTATTACTCTTTTTGTATCCTATGGTTTCCACTGCGCTATTTAGAATCGTTTCCGTAAAAAAATTTCACCCTGTGTTAACGTCTTTTTCTTCCATTTCGATGATTGTTATTCTTTTCTCGACCAATTCTGTAAATTCAGCATAATTCTCCTTCAAACGTTCAAGGTTCCATTTTATTCTAATCTTCCTTTTTCTAATTTTCTTCAGTTTTAGACCAGTTCTCATCATCACCAAGTTATGGTCAGAGTTAACATCTGCACCAGGATAGCTGTATGAATTATTTAACAATGTTTCGGTATCTTTACCGAACTAATATATAATCAAGTTGATACCTTTCTCTATCACCCAGGCTCTTCCATGTGTATCTTCTCCTTTTTTCTTGTTGAAAACGTGTGTTTGTCACCACCAGTTTTTTTCTTTGTACAAAATTCGACTAATTTCTCTCCTTTCTCGTTTCTTCTACCAAGACCAAAACTAGCGATTTTTTACCATCGTTTCCTTCTCCAACTACGGCGTTCCAATCTCCCATTACAACTAGATATTCATTTTCTTTCTCTGAGTCGATTAGTTCCTCCATTTGTTCGTACATGTTGCCTATCACATCATGTTTACTTGCTGACGTTGGCATATATACCTGCACAATCACAAAATCTCTCGGTTCTGCTTCAACTTTTACCATCAACAATCTATCGCTATGAAGTATAACTTTTGTTACCATTTTACCCGTTTTTGCAACCAAAATGATTGCTATTTCCCTTTCACTCTTTACTCCTCCTGCATGTATCGCTCGATATCCGTCGTCATATAAATTTCCATTTTTTCCATCTAACTTCACTCAATGCGTGTATGTTTAACCCATATCTCTCCATTTGCTAACTATTCCTTTCTGAGCATCGATCTTACGTTCCAGGCTCCAATTTTTATAGTCTTGCACAGATTTCGTTGAAAGTAGTGGTCGATATATTGATAACATGGCATGCATGTGATCACACATTTGAAGTCGGATGTGTTCGATCATTACACTAAATAGATCACCTAATGCCACTAAATGGGCTGTCTATAAAACTTAAAGTGATTGCTTCCATTTGCTGTTGTAAAATTGAAGAAAATATATATAAACTATAAAGAACTCAAGCTTCGCTATGCACATGACATTGTCAACACAGATTCCGTTGCATCTGTAAGGTGTCATAGGTCTGAGGTGAAAGACTTGACAGGATTCTGCTATTCACACATTGAACGAAGATCGGGCAGAATAATGATACCATCCCTATTTTAGATGTCTTGGAGTAGAGGAAGATGTGTTACACAACATTCAGGATGCATTTCAAGCGGGCGATTGAGCAGGTCATCATTGCATGGATGGTAGATGAATACTTACCTGACCGTCAGCTTCATCAAATTCATTCGCGTCATTTCGTCCCAGGTAGCTCTTAATTTGTTTCAGCTTCTGCATCATTTCTGCATACCGATTTAAGAACTTAATCTCATCATCATTGAGACCGTGTACGGACATGAGTGTTGCCTAAAAATATGTAATGCTGTAAAACATTTCTCCAAAGCTGACAAATACTAAGCACATCGCAATCACTTGCAATAAAGCAGAATATTATACACTGAAGCATTTATGACCCAGTCATTGTTAATTTTACACATGAAGAAGCCA
Organism: Margaritifera margaritifera; assembly: GCA_029931535.1. NCBI lineage: Eukaryota > Metazoa > Mollusca > Bivalvia > Unionida > Margaritiferidae > Margaritifera > Margaritifera margaritifera. The sequence continues at coordinate 331,754 of JAQPZY010001125.1, forward strand.
ATACAGATCTAAATAATCGACATTCGTTTGCTTCTGTTTTATTTATAGTCCAATCTCTATTGGGTAATGTTCATCTGTTTCAATTTTCACATGTTTCCCATTTTCAGGATTTACCACCCACCCGTATGTGTATATACTACGACATAAGTGCAAGTGTTTCACATTTCTATGAAAGGTTGCTTTAATCGACGCCACATGTTCTAAGATGCCAAGTATATCTAAGTACTCGATGCCTTAAATCGAGAACATGATACCAAATTCTAATGTATGCGACAAATGTTTAATGATACTTTACTTTTCTTACACACCCGAATAACTCAAACCCGTAAAAACATTTTTATTAATAGGTAACATTTTTCGATATTCTAGTCTTTTACTCGAAAACGTAAGAAAAATCAATGTCATACGTACCGAGTTTTTAAAAACAAAATATTAAATGTAAAACATAAAAAGCAAAAATATTAAAATTAAATTGCCGTAATCAAAAACAAAATATAAAATTTATTCAATCATTAGAGTAATTGCCTTTTACATTTTTCATTTAAATGACTTCTAAAACTTATATATTTTCAAAATCGGTACGTACATCAAAGAGGACAATGATCTATAAAAGATTCAAAGAGGAATTTGAGAGTTACCTGTATATGTGCAAGAAAACAGTCCCTTTTTAGATATACATGTGCGTACAGAAAATATACGGATGAAATTCACAGTACCCTTAGTTGCCGAGAAATATGATGTCATCATATATTAAAGTGCTTTATTACAAGATTACGGTGTAGACAACGTGTTCACAGCGGAGTTGTGTTCATTAAGATACTTATACAGGATATTTCCATAAGAGTCACGTATAAATAATCAAATTAAACAATTAAACTTTACCCAACGATTCATGTTGTTTTGTTTCCAATATGTGTAAAAAAAAAAAGTTGTTTTCTTTTGTGGCAAAATTTTGACAATGATTCTTATAAACCTTTGTTTTCATGGTCCATCATGCACTTTTATCATATGTAAGGCATTCTTTTTATATCATGTACGATTAGGATCATTATTTATTAAGGTCAATGTCGCAATGTCATGACATTTAATACAATCATATTATTTCATTAAAGAATATGACACAGCGAAGACGATACATCAAAAATGCTGATTGACTATATATATTCTACCGCCATTGTATTCTAAGAGCTACTTCTAATACATTACATGCAATCTACAGACTGTAAGATTCGCTGATGTTTAGCGCTTATAGCAGCAATTGCTCTGATCACGAAGACAATATTACTGGTGAAAGGTGTAAGCCAAACTTGTTCTTTCTAGTAGCTATCTGGTCAAACATTCCAGACTTTTTACTTAAAATAAATTACTGACTACGACACTTGTCTTGTTTTAGTTGTAAAACTTGTATCTTAAAACAAATCAAATATTATTAGTCCAGTAAGAAAATTATGGCATATTAAAATTATTACATTTTGACGTGTCAGGAATAGCTGCTCAGACAATATTACACTGAATATGAGGTGATCCGAAGTAGTGTGCTGTTAGCATGAAATTGTATGAAGACAGTATTTTGCTAACGGAATCAATGACCAACAATGCATGAAATGTAAAAGAAAGGGATTACCGATTTTGGTAAACCTTTAACCACCTTGCTAATTATAAACATATTTTCGACTTTGTGGGGTGGTACCGTTACTGAATCAAATTGAATTGATTATATAAAGAAAAACAGTATGAGTTTGGCCTACTACCTTTCTTCCAGCAGTGTATGCCGTCTACTACTCGCATATATCATATCTACAGCTCGCAAGAATCCAGGCATCGCATACGTTAACTGCACGCATTTTTGATTCGCTACAAACCAAATAACTATTTTTCTAAAACTTAAATGTCAACTCTTTTTCACTGCTCCTTGACGACTGAATGTTATAAAATTGTTTAATCATATAATTAACAAAATGAACCTACTTATATTTTTCACTTTATTTTCTTTTATCTAATATGATGGGAATATAATTCGTTAGAATCCATAACAAATATTTATAATTACAATTACACATCAACTATTGATTCTCCAACAATAATTCCATAAAGGTGTGTCTATGAGTATATGTGTAACTATTTCAAGAGACCTAATTATAGTTGACATTGTGGAATATGTAGCCAGATATACAATCTTTTCAGAACATGCAGAGCATCCATGGACATACCCCATCGCTTTCAGACTCTGTTGCGGCCGTAGAGCGGCCGCTGCGCAAGTAAAGCTATAAAAAACAGCATACGAAATATTATAGATGCATAAAGTAGGAAATACAGACATAAATAACTATACCACTCATCTTATTTCCTGGATAATACGTTGAATCTGATTGAACATAATATAGTCCCACTAAGTCTTTTTGCAGATCTATGTATCGAAAAGTCTTTGATTTGTATCAAAGGAAACAATAATATTTAAAAACATCTCATCATTACAGATGACGTAATATGAGATTAGAAAAGCATACAAGGCAATAATAAATTGAAACAGTTTTCTGTTTTTCTCCTGTAAAAAAAAGTCTTATATCACAAAACAAAATTTGGACAAATTGTTAGCTATATTTTCATTTATGTATTTTTACAAAACAAATTCACTAAGATATAACTAAACAAGAAAAGTGTATGAGAAGAAAAGTGTATGAGAAAACAAAAATCATTAATACTTTTAGTGCAAAGAATAATACAATATATTAAATCAACTTACTTATATTCATTGAAGCAAAATATAGAAATATAAACCTCTGAAGCTTTGAAGTGTTGTTTGTCAACTTACATTTATCTTACGAAAGTTACAGATGAGAAAAGCAATTTTGTCAAATACACGACAATAATGTAATAGAGTTATTATCTGCCTCTGTGACTGGTGACTGTAACCTGTTTATCCAACATTCAGTTTTCCCATATTCGTGTATTGTTTGCTACAATGTGGTAAGCACAAATAGAACTAATAGAATGAGAAGCCAAATGAAGTTAATGGAGAAATATTGAGAATATCCTTTTGCAGTAAAAAAAACTAATCCGTCCATGCATTAATTTTTCTAAAAAGCAGGCATGTCCTAGAAAAGAAAACGTACCGCTCTCCTCTCCTCTTCTGGAAGGTAGGACTGGTAGCCCTGTACGAACGTAGACACATATAATAAAAATATGGGAAAATCATACTGAATATTTTCGGTTTCAGGAGAAATAACTCGGTTGCATATGTTTATTAAACAAGTGAAAAAGTAAGCAATATTACATCGTTGTTTGGCATTCGCCACTACTTTTAATGTCTTTTGTTTATTTTAATACTCCTCTCTTTCCTTCATTTTTCTGTTCTTCATTAATTGTTTCATTCATTCGTTCGTTCATTCATTCATCTATTTTTTCTTTCTTTCTTTCTTGCGTTGGAGTTTAAACTGCCAGCAGAAATTACATGAACACCAATCGACTTGCTTCACTAAATGATTTTGGTGTGGTAACAGTAAATGAACAAGAGCCAAATTGATTTCGTTAAGAGAAATTCGACGATAGATTATGAATTGGTCATATATTTTTGTTCGGACAGGAGCCACTTTTGGAACTCTTAGGATATCTTAAGCTGCCAATCTTAGGACATTTATAATAAGTCATGATATATGTTTTCGCTGCAATAAATTCGCTATATTTTCTATCTTAAACAGTTCATTTTTAGTTAAGATATTTCAGCAAACTTGTCATAATATTGAATCAACCATGAATTAAATCGAATATATAACAGAGGCTTTTCTTGGGATTCATACTATCTGCAAATGTTATATATGAAAACGAAATATAACTCATTGACTATTTATCTTTCAGACGAAGCAAACCATTTAACTCTAAGATAAATTAAAGACATTCATACTTATTTCCATAAATAAACAATATTATCTGATAATTATTTGTGTATTATGTCTTGAGACAGATAAGTGCATGCTTTGCATGTTTGTTCGAAACAAGACAACATAAACAAGTGAGAGAGAAATTGCACTGTATTAGGTAAATGCTGAGAAAGAACATTGTTTACCAAGTGTCATGAACAATAACGAGAGTAATTAGTCAAGATCATGCAGAGATATGAGCAAGGTGGAATTTGCATACATTCATATTCTGAAGGTACTTTACAACGAGAAGCCAGAGTTTTGTGAATGAAACTAAACTCTGATCAACGGTGTACGTGATATGCAACATAAACCTCGCTTTTATTACGTGATATGCAACATAAACCTCGCTTTTATTACACTTCGTGTGTTAGGCTGTAAAACCATCTAGCCAAACAAAAAATAACGGTGAAATCATAAAATTTAAACGAGCGAAGCAAAAGTCTTAAATCTATGAGGGTTAGCTGAACCGATTTCCATTTCAATTATAACCCTCGCAGCCTTTATAACTAATTTTATACCAACCCACTTAAATATACAGTCTCTTTTTAGTTTTGTTAGACACATCAATAATGATTCAGACCCTTTACTAAAAAGAGGAAAGCTCTGAAAACTAGATTGGTTTGCTATTGTTTGAATCTTATACTCACAAATAGTGTACTCCACTATGCCATTTCTCTCCATTCCTAGGATACAGATCCAATATTCCGTATCATGGAAACTATTCTGATGCAAATAAAGTCTGTGCGATTGAAGCGCAAATTAGCGTAATTTGTTTAGATGAAGCGATTTGAAATTTGTTCATAAACTACAACAACATATGTATCTGCGCAGAAATCGCACCATACAAAAGTGGATTCCACTTGAACCGCTTGTAAAATAGAAACAAACATTTAAAATTACTGACTGTTGTGTTGACACATAGCCTGCTAATGCTGCTTGAGTCTTTACTCAGTAAATAGAGAAAAGGGTTTAGATTAGGTGGAACTAGGAAGAGAAAGCCAAAAAGAAAACAGGTACAAAACTAGGAATACATTGTAGCAATAATTATATGCCGAAGACCATTTTCATTGCTAATTATTTGTTCAATTACTTTATTGAAAAGCATGTTCTTTCTTCATTATATTTTTAAGAATTAGAAAACAAATACTCATGAAAGTTTAACATGTTGCTGTGTGATTTACAATTAACTTACGAAATACAGTATGAACATCAGCCGTGCAGAAAGCAATTACTTTCTTACAAATGTGGCCCTTTGTTAGATCATTATATTTAAAACAGACAAATTCCTAATTGGTACCCAAAGCCTATGCAATCAAACAGTAATCAATCGTCTACTTGGTCATAATTGTAAAAAAGCATAGAGAGACTTGTGTCCTTCTGTGTTGTCTTCTTGCATTTGTGACTTCTGTAATAATTCACAGATAGTTGAGAGTCGTCATAGTTGTGTATCCCATCTTCATCATGTCCACACAGGCACTTGATCAGACATTGTAAATCAACAAAATAAATGCAGTACAATTTGTACTTAATGATGCATTTTAAAACTTTTACAGGAGACGTGATTGATAAAACGTAACACATATGAAAGGGGAAATAAAATAAAATCACGGAGAAGTTAGAATTTAGAGGGAATTTATTTGATTATTTTGATTTTGTTGTTTTAGATGAAGATATTGGCATATTGCTTGTTAGACAATGGTTTATGCATTGACTTATGTCGTGCAAGGTTTACAATTCTAAAAGATAATATTACTCAAGACGTGCAAATATATTGCATATGTTATCCGACTAAACCCAATACTTGGTCAGAGAGAGAGAGAGAGAGAGAGAGAGAGAGAGAGAGAGAGAGAGAGAGAGAGAGCATTTTCAAATCATGCAATTCACTACAAGATCAAGACTCATCTTTGCAAGTAAGCATAAATGAGAGTAAATATTCCAATATCCAAACGGATAATTTGTATTTTTTATTATTTATTTTGAAGCATTGCATGCAAAGTGATATATTTTTAAGTGCAAGATTTCCAACACCAAACGTCTTGGTAATTGAGAGCAGAGGTGCGTGAGTTTTAGTGTGGACTCTAATATAAGAAACAAATATAAACTTTGATTTGAAAAAGTTACACAAGAGCGAATCCAGTACAGTATAGAAATAATAGGTAGAAAATTAGATTCAATCACCAGAACATTCTCTTCACGCAGAGTTACATTGGACAACGGTTGGATGGAGATAGAATAAGAGGAAAGATAAACAAGAGGAGCCTTTGACAGATACTTTGCTCAGAATAGTACACGTTCATTGCACGAATAGCTCGAAGAAAGCCATGTATAATACACAGAGATGAGACAGTATCAGAAGACGAGTTCACCATGCAAATAGCCAATAATGACAAGAACATACCATTCGATTTAACTCCATCGTTCTTTTACGTCCTCTAGGAGCAGTATATGGGGAATATTTCTGTCGAAGATTGGTCAATATAATTAGCAACACTTTCAGACGTATTTAACAAAGTTGTTTGTTGATGAGAAACTAATAATTATGCATTCTAACGATGTTATAGATCGAGATGATTATATTCAATTTTGATTCTTGTATTAGTGTGAAATTCAAATCAAATTCGAACATTAATATTCTATATGAACATTTATATCTTAGGTATATCTTCTTTAACAGCAGAAAAACATTCCAATTAAAAAAGACATTTCTATTGATAGTTCAGAGATGAAATCAAACACGTTCTCATTAAATATTATTGTAGCTCCTGCAATAAAGTGCATCAAAAATGTAGAAACGATTAAAACAACATCTGTTAGCTTTGTACGTATTTCGCACGGTACCTGAACACAATACAATAAAACTGTGTTAGATTCCTAAGACTGCAGCAAGTTTCCCCATAAGTACCTTTGTGTATTTTCCAATCTGATCACTTGGATATCTGCTTTCGATGCCTGCGTTACGCGAACGTGCTGGCCTGATCATAAATTGACCCTACAGAAATAGTGTTGAAATAATTAGAGCATAGGTATATAAACATTCAGAAAGGATTACCCGTGTAATGATCAAGAGTTCCACAAACGATAACAAATGTAAAATGTATGATGATCATGTCTGATGGTCTAGAAATAAAAATTTCAATGGTAAACCATATAACAATACTACCACAGTTTGGAAATGACAAAACGGCACTACTTATGAACTATTTTCCTCCAAAGTAAAAGAAAATCAATCAACTGGAAGAATGAACTATGAATCCCTTAAAACATGGTTTTTCCTTACCCGCTTTAAATGATGCATTGTGATAAAACGGTCACTTTCATTTTCAATGTTTCCTTAATAGTGCGTTGTTATCTCGGGATTTTAATTTCGCATTATTTGCGATCAATATGGTTGCTATGAAAATAAAACATCTGTGAAAAATTAAATAAAAATATAATTAAATAAATAGAAATTATAAAGAATATTTGTCCAACTGAAAGCAGCGCGAAATTAAAGCACCACGAAATAAAGTAGTAAAATCAAAAGCGCGAAATTGTGGAATTGCAAAATTAATTCGCTCTGCAGTAGCTTGAGGATTATGTGCGAAATCGAAGAACACTCGTTTAGGAACAGATCTCTAAAGCATAGACCGCATTTTGATCTGCCTTTTTTCCCCTTGTCAATCTGGTTTCTAAGTATATGTAAGAATGCAGTATGATTCGTTTTAACTTTCAACACCTTGTTATCTTATAATTATTTACAAAAGAAGACAGTTTAGTTATAACAATTTGATGACATGAAGAGAAAACGCTCGTGTACGGACGAAAATCAAATATTTCCCATCAAGTCTATTCATAACTCGTTCAATATTCACAAAACTGTATGCATTTACAATGCCGGGGGGGGGGGGGGGGTTAAAATATGTTGCGTGCTTTTAAACAATAAGCTCAAATTTGCATTTGAAGCGACATGAGGTCTTCATTAATGTATTGAACTTACACAGCTCATTTAAACTATTGTGTTACTTGTAACAAAGCAGTTGCATCATAGACCAAACCTTTTTGCATTCCATATACAGCATGTACAAAAATGGTAAAAGATGGAAAAACTCTGTATCCGAATCGCATCCTACTTATTTACTAAGCAAATGCATAGTCATCTTACACTAAATGGTGTTGGCGATCCGCCCCGTTTCCCTTTCTTTTCTAAATTATTTATCACACTCGTGCCCCACCTTGAGGCTTGACAAAGGTGTTTGTTTAACCTGCTTATACCGTTATGCAGATTTAACGTACTGTACCTGTTGCTCAATTTAAATTATGTCCAACAATTTTACGTCTCTGTTGGAAACCTATTAGGAAAACTTGAGCTATAATATGCACGCAAACAAAAAGCCACCAATTCATGGAGGATCACATAATGCCGACAATTTCATCTGAAAATTGGGATTTAGTTATATAATTCCAACCATGTTTGAACTAGTAAGCTGTTTCGGTGCGATCCATGAGCTGTTAAAACCACCCAGTGCTATTACCACCCAGTGCTATTACCACCCAGAGCTATTACCATCCAGTGCTATTACCACCCAGTGCTATTACCACCCAGTGCTATTTTGAAGAGAAATTCTGATACATGCATGGATGCAATTTCGTACGGTTATTCAAGATAAAAAGTCTGTTTCTACAGACCAGAGCCAAAATAGCCTAATAGCATTAAATTTAAAAAAGAATGCCACAAAAAAGCATTATATTTTCACGAGTGATAAAATCACGAGTAAACATCCAGATTTTGTACCGCAAGATGAAAAATATTCGGTATTAACGCAGAAAAAACCAACACAACTATATATATATATATATATATATATATATATATATATATATATATATATATATATATATATATATATATATATATATATATATATATATATATATATTCAAACCTTGCTCTGCTACTTAATCGAAGCTTAGAAAATTTAATTTATCATTCACCTCAACTTGAATTGAGTTTGGAAGTTTATCGGGATAAAATCTCTATTTAAGAGAACAGTAGGTTTGGAATTACATAATCTGCTGCACTAAAGAAATGTATTGACATATTATTGAATATTTGACCGTATCTGACCACAAATACATGTCTAATTGAAAGGCACGACACTTTCACAATGTCCACAAAGACATGTCTAATTGACCGTATGTGACCACAAAGACATGTCTAATTGATCGTATGTGACCACAAAGACATGTCTAATTGAAAAGCACGGCACTTTCACAATGTTGACAAGGTAGATAGCCCTACAGGGGACATAACTTCGCAGAGAAACGAACTGTGGCGAGTCCAGTATCTTCAGCAAAGAAACCTGTCCTTGCTTAAAAGGTAATGTAGTGACCTTTTTGTTGCTCTTGGTCCCAAAATGTTTATTTTAGTTGTTGTGAGTAGAACTCTTGTATAACCATGTATTCCACTGTCGCATGGCAAGATTTGGAATCTTGTATTTTAATGTGAAATATTTTCAAGATGCAAAAATTATAGGAACTAAACAGATGTGAAAAAATTTCATTAGTAATTTCTGTCTTGAATATAAAATAAATCATTGATATTTTTCACTTGCAGATCAATACAATGGGTATTTTTTTTACAATATTTTTGCTACCACTTTTCGCTATTAAATGCATCCATTAAAATTAAACTACAAATATCAAAATTTATTTAGATGGTTTTTAAAGATTTTTACATATAATTATAGATGTGATCGATCTAATAAATATTACATTTATAAAATGTAATAAACTGTAACATTTCTGCGTGTTGCACTGAACGCATTTTCTGTATATTATTTGTACACCTGTGCGTCATACAACAACTACTTTAGGAATGACACACGCAAGATATCAAGGACATATCATGATATCAAGGACATATCAAGATAACAAGGACATAACACCATATGACAAGATTCCTAAGTGCTTACATGTTTCACAAGATAGAACCTTCTCAAAATATTTTGGGCATGACAAAAAATATAAATAATATGAAGGACACGATCGTGTATCTTTAACGAGGTCACTAGCGACTACCTGGTAAGTCATGATGTTAATGGCAATATTTAATCACATGGCGTATTTGTCAACTGCGGATCAATATTTATGGCTGTAATATCTTCCTCAAGATGAGAAAAACTTGTTTCCATGTAAGCACGCTTATCCAATTATGGACCATTACTGGCATTCACTCCAATTTACGAAAAACGCTGATGATCACAACGATATGTTTTTGAAAATGCCGAATACATGGCTACTAGATGTCATATAATAATGCAAAATATGATATGGAAAACGCAAATGCTTCTTGTGACTTTTTATTGACAACATCATTCACTGGTGCTGTCTTATCTCTGGAGTTCCATGTGTTTTGTTTTTATTTTAATTATTGTTTTAAAATGTATTTTCTGTTTTACCCTTAACTGACTACGATATAAGCCAAGGATGACGTTATGTTGCATTTAATTCATTAAAAACATCGCTTTAAGACTACAATGAATTTAAAGCATGTTCACACTGAATGTTTAGACGATATATCAGTAGCCCTTTTAAAGTTTCAATAGTAATCTAACATGGTGCTGATTGCACTTGTCAAATTAGGGAAGAAATTAAATGGTTCTTAAGATATGTTGAAAAATGAAAGTACTATTTTTTAAGAGTCGATTGTGTTGATTTTTGGGGGTAAGAGAATCATATTTTCATTTTACCTAACATTATACACCCACATCTGAATCCTGAATTATGGATGGATTGCAGTATCTTATCACAGATGATGTTTTTTTTTAAAAAAACAAATTATTTCTGAAAATTAAATTTTCAAATATAATTGTAATGTGACAGAAACGACTTCACAGGCACTGAAACTGAAGAATTAAACAAAGGAATACCTGACGAAATAGCTACAACATATTTCAGAAAAGAGTGAGGCAAATCGTTAGCGGTCATAAAACTGATCAATAGAAGAACAGACACAAAACCAATAACAATTCATATCACACACACACACACACACACACACACACACACATATATATATATATATATATATATATATATATATATATATATATATATATATCCCTTGTGTATGAATGCAACATTCATGTAGCTTGTAAGACTCTTGTAGTTATAGTTGTGTTACTTAAGGACATCCATGTACTCAGACAATGACTTTAGAAGGGTAATAGGGCATGTCAAACTTCTAAAGGTAATATAACATATGTTCCAATAAAAATAATGATAATAATAAGAATAATAACAAATGTATTTACATACCCGATGAACAGAGGAGATTAAAACCAGAGAAGAGTATAGTGATTCGCAAGACGATGTCTTGGTGATAGTGAATAATTGCTTGCATTGGCATGTACTTTTTTACACGACTTACTGATGATAAGTGACTTATAATTGACATATGGAATACACGACTTACTGATGATAAGTGACTTATAACTGACAGATGGAATACACCACTTATTGATGATAAGTGACTTATAATTGACAGATGGAATACACGACTTATTGATGATAAATTATTATAATTGACAGACAAATTCAGATTACTCAACATGTATATGACACAATTGTTTCTTATTTCATACATTGACATATTCATGGTCTGTCTATGTTCCTTCGCATTTCATACATTGACATATTCATGGACTGTCATTATTCCTTCTTATTTCATACATTGACATATTCATTGTCTGTCGATATTCCTTCCTATTTCATACATTGACATATTCAAGGAATGTCACTATTCCTTTTTATTTCATACATTTACATATTTATGGACTGTGAGTATTCGCAATAAATGTAAATACCTAAGTCTCTAACCACTGGAGATCGAGTAGCTATCACTCAAGAGTTATATTTCTTCTTATTTGTAAAACATTGTAAAACATTGTCTTGGCAATTGATAACACGCTTTAAATATTGAAGCATTATCTTTTTAAATAAAATTTTCTTGAACGTAGAGAGTGTCACATCTTTGATGTTAAATATGTTTCCCCTGCATGATCAGTTCGAGTTATTATTTTAGTAGGAAATAAACCTGTTATCTGGATACAAATTTCGCCGGTACGTAAGCACTTATTTCTCACGTTTGCCTCTCATACGACGCCATATTCGTGAATATAAAATACAGTGTAATTTGAGTGCAAACAATATTGTATCTAGTCAGGAGCACGGCGTTGGTATTTCGTTTGTGCGTCACGTCGCGCATATTTCTCAATTCATACTTCTTTCAAGGCCAATATGCAATAGACAAGTTCTAAAGCACCAAGAGTTGTGTAGCCTACGTTACCCTTCTCTAGCTTATGTGACTGTGTTGTAGGCTAGGTATAAGAATTACGTTCAGGTAGGTATTTTTTATATTTTCTATGCAAATAACAGACGTATAAACTGGCGATTAATATAGGAATAGATGGTTTTATATTTTCCAGTTACGTTTAGTGCTATTTTTTGGTGTATTTGTCAAACCCAGAGTCCGGTTGAATACTCACTCATTTCGCGTTCTCTGTTAATTATCTAAGACCACGTGAAAAAATGGGGCTTACATTAAAATAAAAATTTGCTTACTCAGTACATTTTAGGAAGATATTTTATCTATGTTGTCTTCTCTACTGGAGATCGGTAGAACACCTGCACCTCCCATCCGTTTATACAGCATAACCATTAATACCGTGTACAGGCGACTGTACAATGACAAAATGACACGCAATTGCAAAACAAAATGAGATATTACTTATCTGCAGTAAAAATATAAACATATATTATAATATCACTGACAATAACCTCTCTAATCGAAAGCTTCAATTTAAGAGAATAAATAGGACGGCATGTCTAAATTCCCCTATTGTAATGCTAGGACGGCATGTCTAAATTCCCTATTGTAATGCTAGTTATCGTTACTGCGGGAGAAAAGGCTTTGTGGTCGCTTGGGTACTGTTCATGAGGAAATAGTTCGGAAATGATATATATCATATTTTTAAAAAAAAAAAAAGATAAAACGCTTTTCTCTATAGTTTAAAAACTTCAAAGCACAAAGGTACATACAATATGACAATTTTTGCCTCCATATTTGGATATGACGAGTCCCATAATTGGAGGCAGTGTTATCCATTACGTTTAATAAACATTGACAGCATGCCTGAACATACGATTCCACGATATGATGAGAATAAGATATTTCCTAAAAGGGCTGTTGGTTCATTTCTGTAAAACTAAATCATATAAACAAATATATCTATACCAGCCATATTAAGACATAATTTCCTTGATATCTATACCAGCCATATTAAGACATAATTTCCTTGATATCTATACCAGCCATATTAAGACATAATTTCCTTTATATCTATACCAGCCATATTAAGACATAATTTCCTTTATATCTATACCAGCCATATTAAGACATAATTTCCTTGATATCTATACCAGCCATATTAAGACATAATTTCCTTTTCATTCCGTTTTAAGCGATTTCTAATAATATTACCGATGTCGAAACCAGCATGTACTATGACCTAGGATATACATTAGTACTAGGATATATATTAGTACTAGAATATATATTAGTACTAGGAGAATATGTATTAGTACTAGGATATATATGTTAGTACTAGAATATATATTAGTACTAGGAGAATATGTATTAGTACTAGGATATATATATTAGTACTAGAATATATATTAGTACTAGGAAAATATGTATTAGTACTAGGATATATATATTAGTACTAGAATATATATTAGTACTAGGATATATATTAGTACTAGGATATATATTAGTACTAGAATATATATTAGTACTAGGAGAATATGTATTAGTACTAGGATATATATATATTAGTACTAGAATATATATTAGTACTAGGAGAATATGTATTAGTACTAGGATATATATATTAGTACTAGAATATATATTAGTACTAGGATATATATTAGTACTAGGATATATATTAGTACTAGAATATATATTAGTACTAGGAGAATATGTATTAGTACTAGGATATATATGTTAGTACTAGAATATATATTAGTACTAGGATATATATATTAGTACTAGGATATATATTAGTACTAGGATATATATTAGTATCAGAATATATATTAGTACTAGAATATATTCTTTAGGGCAATGTCTGTTCGTCTGTGACAAGAACGATTCTCAGAAGAAAACAAAGATGATATTTGCCTTCATGTTAACGAAAACCCTGAATCTGCAAGGTTGAAAAATGTTTGGCGGATAGTTTAAAGTTATTGTATGTCATGTGAATTCTAATTCAGAAATGTATACCATGATTGAAAAATGGAATAACATGTTTACAACACAGTGATCAATACTAATATTGCCGCACAAGACACTGAAAAAAAATGAAATAACATGATTACAACACAGTTATCGATGCTAATATTTCCGCATAAGACACTGAAAAAATGGAATAAAATGATTACAACACAGTGATCAATGCTCATATTGCCACACAAGACATTTAAATCTAGGTAAAGGTTTACCTTGGTCCATATATACACTAAACAGACATTTATATTGACGATACACAGAGTAGTAATATACGAAAATTTACCTCACTATATTGAACAAATTGGTATTCACGTTCAAGAGGGCAAACAATAAAGAAACACATAAAATCACGATTGTCTCGAAAAGTTCTAATTAGGCACTAACGATACTTCAGATAGAGGGGACATGGGTAGAACGACTAATTAGATTTGAAAAACGGCTATTCTTAACGAATAAATAAAAGAGTAACTCTTTTGGGATAGTTTAATGACATATTTGTGTCTGCGTCTGATTTTACATCCTTTCTCTCAATGTAAGGTTGTTTCATTCATAAATATTTTTGCTGTATTTTTTTCATTACAATTTCCAGCAATATGATTGGCCATATATCCTTCTGAATCGTTTTGTTTCACACCTGTATGAAAGGAAGAAAAATAAATTAATTTGGCCCCGCCAACTAACATTGTTTTTGGTACCATTCGCAGAAAATCATGGGAGATATAAATTTCAAGATAAATGACGCCATGTTTGTGTTTTCATCTGCAGCGCTTGCAACGCATGCAATGTATCAGAATTGCATCCCCTGTGTACTTAAGAAGTACGGTGTACATTTTTTGTTTTTAATGCTATAAATGAAGATATATAATTCGACATGAAAAAACTCTCACAATATTTAGATACTAGTTTGACTGATAAATAATTTAAATTATTATGAGAGAGAGAGAGAGAGAGAGAGAGAGAGAGAGAGAGATCTGACATTCCATATTCTTCTCCTCTAAGTTGCATTTTGACAAGTAGACCTACATTTTAGCATCTTTTACAACATATAGCAAGGTCAGGGTGATTTGATTATTTAAGAGGGGCCGAAGAGGTGGTCTTCGCCTAGCGTTTAGACAAGACCCATTTTCATGTTTTATATGAACTTCTGGCCTTTGGGAAAATTCGTAAAACTACATTTTCTGTTCATTTCTAATGGCAGTAAAAAGTAAATTTTAAATTCAAGCACATAGGCTAGCTCCCCCTCTTAAAACACTTTTTATTTTGTTTTTAATTTGAGTTGTCCTTCTTGGGCATCGAAATGTTGGCAGAAAAATCAGCCGAAAGTCGTGTTGTGATTCAGACAAGTGCTGAAGAATCAAAATCAATTTGAACGTCTAGCCTTTGATTGTGGTTGTTTCTATCAAAAGGTAGTATAACCGTGGTTATTTATCGAGATTTCAGCCTGGTAGACGCATAAAGAGTGTTTGTTTTTCTTTCTCTTTTTGTCATTGATTATGTTGAACAGAAATACATGTAAGTATTCGACCTTGATGTTATGCGGCAATTTGATTAACCATTTCATCAGCCTACTCGTGTTTAATTTTTGTAAATCAAGAATTGCTTCACTTTTTTAAAAGAAAGCATTCGTTCTTGATAGTAATCAGAAGCATTCCTTCTTCTTAGCCTTTTACAGTGGTTTGTTATCAGGTTTTCTCAATCCAAATTAGTGAATCTTACATACTGAGTATATTTATCACTTTGTGCTTTGGTAACAGGTCCATACAAAATGGCAAATAAAACTCTCTCTCTCTCTCTCTCTCTCTCTCTCTCTCTCTCTCTCTCTCTCTCTCTCTCTCTCTCTGAGTGTGTGTTGTATGTGTGAAAAGTCATGTTAAGAATAGACCTAGATCATTTTCATTATTCATATATATTGAATAATTATGAAAAAATAGTTCGTATTTCAGGAGCTAAAGTTGTACGCTACTGTGGTTGGAGACACTCCATAAATTCGACATCAGAAAATATGGGCACAGGAATTAAACTAATAGGAAGTGATTTTGCAATTTAATTATTTGCATATGTATCCGCTATGGATTTCGTTTTGCTTAAATTGACTTAATTGCCCAATAGAGGCTGTACGTATAATGATGTTTGCCACTTTGACAGGAAACTGCTAGCCATTTTCTGATTGGCTTTATGCAATTTACGGAATGAATATATTCAGTCCATATTTTGACAGAATTCCCTTTATTCAGTTCTGTATTGATATCTACTGTAATTATTAGGATTGACCAGTTATATATATGTATGTGTTTGTGTTTCTTTTTCTTTACGTTCACTGTAGTATGAACCGAAAGAACGCTATGCAAAGTGAAGAATGTTTGCGGATGCTACAGTTTGAATTCGATTTTTTTTTCTTTTTTTTTTGGGGGGGGGGGGTCTGTTTGGTTTATACATTACTGAACTTTCAAAAATAAACAGTCAATCAATCCTTAAGTAAAAAATTCTTACTTTTTATCAGATTTTTTTCATTAAACATTCAAAAATTGAAATATTCTTGGATTTGCAATTTGGTAGAAAAATACTACTACATTAAAGGTAGTCAAATGGATTTTAGTGTCGGATCTGTCTAACTCCATTGTATGTACTGAATTTTTATGATATGTTCGGGATTAAAATTGCAGTATAAAATTTATAATGGAAGCATATCTCAATACCTAACCTAGATGGTATCATCTTATATTTCAATAAATTCAAATTCATTGTTGCACTACCTCACAATGATACGTGTGGAGCACTATTTTATAATTAAACGCGGCATCCATATCAATGTATTTTATTGACGGATTGATAGGATTACTCTCGGCCTGCTCAGACAACACCTGCATGACATATATCCACTATCAGTCTGGAGAGAAAACGGTAAAAACTGCTTCTAAGCGGATTGTTTTCATGAAGCCAGGATGTTATGTTAAGTGGAAATCATCATGTCGTTGACACAATAATGCAAATAAATTGAACTGGCTTTATTTTGCCATAAAAGTATGAATTTTAAGTGTATGTCTTACTTTTAATGGTCTTTGTCAAATTCACAACGCGACCCAGCTTCTGAAATTTTGTGTTTGTTTTAATTTCTTTTTTCTCCAGACAGAGTATCTGGTTTCTACTGCTTAACAGAGAAAGCCGAAGAAGGCCGGTTATACAAAAAGCTACAATCTAGCAATAAGCGAATGACGCAAGCAAAGAGATATTGGCGACTATATAACACGTTCCTTGAAAGATAATTTTATATTTTTACTCATCCACATATGTTATTTAAGTAAAAAGCAAAATAATTTGAATTTATATGAAAATAAATAGTTTCGTTGTGATTCTAACGAAACGCAAAACATTATGTTTTCTGAATTAAAATGGCATGCTGTATACATTTGTACAAATCAAACAGACGCAAAGGCAACAAGCGATAAATACATAAATCAGCAAATAAATAAATAAATAAACTGTGCATTAAAAAATTAATCAATGAAAGGATATCAAAATATTGTCAAACAATCTTCATATATACTTTCTACATCCATACACATATGTAGGAATGTATTTGTGCATCAATCCATCAAGAAGATATGTTACGATAGAATTTTCAAGAAATTTTTATAACTCAAATTTTTATCATTCAAATTGTATAATTCTTAATCGATGTATTTTTAAGGAATTTTTATAAGAGTAATTTTTCTTTTATAATTCAAATGTTTATGATTCTTAATCAAACAGAATTTTAACGCTTGAATCCTCTAATACATTGCATTACAAAGTGTACTGCATTGATATTTTACGGTAGGAGCGAGATTTTCTAGCAGCACACAGGTAAAAGATTATACAAGCAAAGTGCTGATCTGGCGAAATTCTTTTACCATTACGTAAGTCTATCAGTTCACCTTGCAGGAGGAGCGGCCTATGTTTAGAGAGTGTACTTCGGTTATAACCTTTAGCCATTTTTGGAAAGGGGAATGCGTTGTATAAGAGTCTCGTGAGTTCTCGTGGTCCGAGACCCTAGCCCTGAACTCATAACCTAATATAGAAAGAGGTGTGCATTCCTTAACCAAGAATTGGATATAAGGCGATGCGCGCCTTGAGAAAATAGTTGATACGCTCTCTATACATTGTGTCTGTTCCTGCTTGCAATTAAGAAAAACTGTTCTATCATATTTTAAAAGACTTTTTGTAAGATTTTTTAGGTGCTGGAAGGTAGTCTTCTTTCTCTCTAGGAACCTTATGTGTTTTTTATTCTTAATATTTAAGTGCAATTTATATTCTTTTGGAGTGTGAAGATTTTATATTAGTAATTTATATACATTATAATTGTGTAGATTTTTAGTAGAAATTTATATGAATTGTAATTGTGTGCATTTTTTCTTGGTTTTATAATGTTGAATTTTTGGAAAAACGATTTGCTGCCAACTTCATGCGTTTCATAATTAAGTTAGAAATAAAATATCGTTTGGTTTGTAAAAACATGATACATTATCTTTATTGTGGTCGTAGTTTGAAATATTGAATTTTACTATATTTGAAGTTATTTTGGCCATCTTTGGTTTATTCAATATTTAATAAATAACATCAGAATTCAAAAATACCGAAATAAATAAATGAATGAAGTCGGCAAGCTTTGAATAAATATATTAATTATACGTTTATTCTTGTATTTGGAATATATATGTCTTTTTATGTAGTTTTTATGTGGAATGTTTTAATTTAATAAAGTTGATACGCTCTCTATACATTGTGTCTGTTCCTGTTTGCAGCCTCCTTTGCAATTCGAACCCGGTACCCCTCTCGCACCCCAGCGATGTAACCAGCACATCGCAAGGAGCGACACCTCCGCAAGGGAGGCCGCACAGAAATCTTGCTGGGCAAACTTTTCTTAATCCATGTGGCCCAACGAAAAACTTTCCTAATAAGTGGCGATGATGAAATACCCTTCCTAATAAGTGATGGAACAATACCTTCCATAATAAGTAGTAAACTGGTGTCAATGTTAAAAACTCATTCATAATAGATAGAATGGTATGTATGTATGCTTGCATGTATGTTAAAATCAAGATCTGAAGCTAAAAGGACTCTTTAGGACAATATGTATCTACTTCAAATAGTACTTGAACTAATTTTGGCCGTTGTTCCTGTTTAACATACCGTTCGTATTCGTTGCTATGAAACATCATCAGTTGTGTATAAGGATACGAAACATTTATTATTGTTGAAAGTAGCCGAATTTTTGTATCGGTGTTATTATCCTTCATGATAAACTCCAACCATGCTGTTCAGACGAGACAATTTGTGTGATGAGATTGTTATTCATTAGACAAATGGTTAGCACTGATAGATTAAATTGCCATCCGCTAAGCAAAAGCATCCATTTGTCAATCGACGCATGCCAAGATTTACTGTTTCCCACGGGCACACTCTCCAACATTCAGACTAAACCGGCATCGTATGACCGCCAAAAGGAGACACTACTCCCAGAATATCGATTATAACTTTATTATCTCTATCGCAATCCAGACTTAAATTTTCACTTTTATGATTATCACGGTATTAGAACTTTTAAGATTATTTCATTCCAGGAATCAGTTTCAACTAGTTTATGAGACAACTGTTAATGCAGACTTAATTGTTTCTTTGAAAGTATTATTTTAATTATGAAATGGATTTAGGGAAGGAAAAATGAAATTTCGGTAACAAGAAATTATTATGTTTTCAACACGGATCTCCAAAGTGTACTTTCTCCTTCTTTATTGAATAGAATACAAATAGGAAATTTGTTGTATTTCTAAGTAGAATAATGACGAAATTAGTTCCGATTAAAACGTCATTATTGCTATCATTTATTGTAGCAAGGGCAGTTCACTATTCCTTATCTTGCTGTTCATTAAATGTAAACAATGCCCAATTATAAATCTATTTTTTAGGTAAGAATGAATGTGTGATTTCTTAAAAAAAACTATAAAAAAAATATCAGAGTTTGTGATATAAATGAAATTTAAACTGTGTAGTTAAATCATACATGTCAAGGTTTTGTGGGAGTCTCTAGATGGTTCGATGATATTTTGTGATTTTGAGCTCACATGACCGCAAAGTTAAGCGAGCCTATGGTAAAGCCCTGCGTCCGTCGTGCGTTGTCAGTCAACATTGCTTTTTTAAATTCTGCTCAAATACCGGTTGGCCACATTCAATCAGACTTGGTTGGAATGTTCATCGGAACATGCTGTAACAATATTGAATCGCTGTGGCTCACCCAACGACAATGTGGCTTCTATAACAACGAAATGTGAAGCCTGTTTTCGACTCCTTCTTCTCATCCCATTTCTAACAAACTTGGCAACAATGTTTTTTAGCACATGCTATAGCAAAACAGTGTCCAAGTTGGCTCCAATAGCAATGGTGTGGCTTCGTTATCAACCGGTTATAAAAACTATTTTTAACTTCTTACAAAGAACACCTTAACCAGTTTCGATCAAAATTGGTAGGACTGTTTCCTAACGCATGCTTGATCATACTTATGTCTAGGGTGGTTCCCTTAGTAACGGTGTGACTTGCATGGCAACTATATTGAAACCTATTTTCAACATCTCCAGAACGGCTGAGCCAGATTTGATCAAAACTGGGTTGGAGTGTTTGTTAGGACATTCTCTATGAACATTTTACAAAGGTGTTGCTTCTGTAGCAACCAAGTGGAAAGCCTACTTCCGACTTTTTCTCTACATAGGTTGAGCCAGTTTCGACCCGTTATCAAAATTCTGTCCAGGGTGGCTTACCTATCAATTGTATGGCTTCCACAGCAACCATATGGGAAACCTATTTTCAACTTTTACTCCATAACAGCTAAGCCTCTTCCGATACAACTTGACAGAAACGTTTTCTAGGATATGCTCTATCAAAAGTTTGTATTGGGTGGATCCCAAATCAACGGTGTGGCTTCCTTCCCAACCGAGACGAAAGCCTATTTACAATCTTTTTCTCTAGACGGCTGAGCCAATTTCGATCAAACTTCGTAGAAATGTTTGTTATACATGCTCTTTAAAAGTTGTATCCTCTAGAGCCTCTAGAAACGGTGTGGCTTCCATGCATCCATTTGGAAAATCTATTTTCAACATCTTCTCCAGAATGGCTGAGCAAGTTTTGATCAAGCCTGATATTAATGTTTGTTAGGATATGCTCAGTTAATGTTGCATCCAGGGTGGCCATCCTGGCAACGGACTATGTATATTATAGTACAACTTACGACTTTCTCTACAAAACTGCCTTACCATATCAGACCCAATATGATACTTGGAGTCATAGCCTGAACACCTTTCACATTCATACAAAAGATACCAATACACCATCTAGTCCAGCTGAAATTACTAAAGTACAAGGAGACTTAACAACATGTTGAATACGAACAATTTCTACCAAATAGCTGGAAAGTATCCCAACATGGATGTCTTTCAACTCAACGTACCTGTCTTATTACAACATTTGTCTTGTAGGTGAACTATAGTAGGCCCACTTGGGCCTCTTACTATGTTCCTGTAATGTATAGAACAAATTCACTGCACTATATTTACAATCAACTCTACATCCAATACAAAACTTTGAAGTATTCATGTTTTTAAGAGGACATTGACTAAGTGCTCTACTTCAAGATGTTTTTTTTTTTAAAATACCGAAACAAAACTATGCTTTTTATAATTTGTAATAATTTCCCCCTTTTCATGTGAAACTGAAAACACCAATGCAATATCTCACAACAAGACATTAATTAATGAAACTCTTATAACTTGAGCACACACACTAATTTTTTTTTTTTTTTTTTTTTTTTTTTTTTTCTTTTGCGGGAGGTGGGGTGTGGGTAGGGGGTGCTAAAGTTCATAAAATTTACAAAACTTTCATATATACACCTTCCATATTTGTCAACGTTCCTTGAATTAACAAATTTAAAGTTGTAAACGTCTTGCATATAAATAAAAATATTTATTATTGAATATCAAAAATTTAATTTGAATGTACACTGAATTTGAGGAGTTTCTCCAATACGCGATAATGGTGCTTTGTGATAAGCTATTCTATTTACTTTTGCTGCCAGGGCGATACTATTATTTTATATATCAATATTTTGAATTACCTATACTTGTTGAAAACCTGAGTGGTTTTCTAATGAGACAGAGGGCAATTAAAACCTTAATATAATAAGTGAACCTTTGTAGAATATCCCATTCTTTTCTGCAAGTCATCAAAGTTCGTGCGCCATGTGTGTCAGTACTGTAGATTATTGATAAGGTGATGAACAAGAATATCATTAGGGAGTAAGCAAATTAAACACACGCAACGCGCGTGATGACTTCTAATGGTATATATCAATTCGTGAAAATTATATTGTTATTCAGATCTCCGAGGCTGATAAGCATGCGTCATTGTAATTATCATTATATATCACAGTAATTGTATTGAACTTGCCTTCTCCCACCTTCTGTACAAAAACAGGCACATGGTGACTTTCACGTGTTTATATGTGGACATTCATTTTCGTGAATGTTGAAATATAGATGTACATTAACTCGTATAGAAAATAAAAGCTGATAATAGTTTCTTACTCCGGTGATTTTAAACTTTTGGATGTTAGAGAAAAGAAACGTATGTAACTTCTGAAGCGATGAGTAACAGTTTATATATGAAATTCAGGTAAATTTTTCTCAAGATCTTGCAATAAATTGAAATGAAAGTATCATATATAACTATGAAAAGCACGACTGATTGAGAAAATACAACAAACATAATAATATTAAAAAGAGAATTGACTGCATGATTGGTGGTTTGAAGTCACTACAAATATTGCATTATTAAATACTTGATTTGTTTAAGCTATGATGGAAACAAGATAAAAAAAACAGTCACATTATCAAGTCATAGAGTTTTTTGATCTATTGAGAAAAGATGAAACACGATCATTAATATTACCAAACTGATTAGATAAATCTCACAATACTGTGTTAGTTACTTCTCAATTTTGAAAGGCGTCCACCCTGTGCGAAAACGAACCTTGGCATTTACTGCACTTTCATCGGTTGATAACTGACACTGGATAGAGCTTCTCCCTACGTGCCTGCGAAAAGCTGTCAATTTCAGACTTAAGTATAAGATTTGAAAGAGATTTGTGCAAATCTTCTTTAAATTGAAAGGCGGCTTGTGTTCAGTTTTATAAAGTTAGATCCATCTGTATTCTTACCATTTTTTTAATTTCATTATTTTTTTATAATTTGATTTAATTTCATATCGATTGAAGAAATATAAAGATAACTAAATATAGATTAAAATAAAGAAAGTGACATTTAACCTCATAACAAAGTTCTCATCAATGAGAATCATAATTATTCAGTCGTTAATGCAATGACTGTGTAATACTCCTAAATGTGTCCGATGTGATACACTGGATCTGTCACTTTAAAGCAAGTAGTTAAAAAGTGTACCGTATATACTCGCGTATAATGGCCTATGTTGTTTGCATTTGGACCGGAATTATACGCGAGTATAGACGGTATATCAAAACCGACAGTGCGTAAGCTTTCATTGTATTTCTGACTATAACACGGAACCAGCTTGTAAGACGAGCAAAACATAAAACTGGACGATTTCACTCATTGCAATACAATAACCCCAAGGTTACACTGTAAGACACAAGGTAACGAAACGTATAAGAAACAAAAACAATGACGAACACGTTACCTAGTTTGATGATGAAAAGCAGGACCATTATCACCTCGTAGTCGTCTCCATTATCTTCATTTTGACAACAATAATGTCAAATATGAATATTGAAATTGGATTGATGGTCACCGGACTAAGTGAATACACAAAAGTGATAAATTTTCAAAATTATGAAAACTCAACCAGTTTAAATGACATATATTTATATTTGTCATACAATATTTTCTAATCAGGTGAAAAAAGACTTAACTTCGATTGTCTTCATATTCAAAGATAGTAATAAAGTACCGAGAAGACAGTATGATAGATCAAAGGTCAAAATCTTGATAAATTATCCTGTCATGTGATTTCACATGAATTACGAGTACATTCAGAGACGGTAAATAGTCAAGATGGTTCATATTTTTCTGATGTGATTTTCCTGTTACAAAATGACAGCCACATATTTTTTAATATTTCCTGTAATGTCTTTCATCCTAATATCCTCACGGCCAGTGGCTGACAACCACACACCTTTCCCGTACACATTTGGGGGGAAACGAAAAAAAAATCCATACTGATTGCCTAGTTTACCACGTCAATCCGCACGACTATCAATACTGCCCATGGGCAAAAATTATGAATGGAAAACCAACACGCCATAATTAGTCTATACTTTATTGTTACCTGTCATAAACACAATAGCCGATAACAATTTCTCTTCGTGTGCACTCTCGATAAAGTGACTAATTTTTCGTTGACCTTGCGCATACTCAGAAACAATATGAAAGTATTATATTGGCTTAAATACGGTATGTAAAAGTTCGAAAATTTGACAACTCAGAATTATCTCTTCACAAACACACACACATTAAATAATGCATACGTGTTTGAAATATGACACCTCTAACATTGTCGGATGTTATTAAGATATCAATTCAAGATGTCCGTGATGAACTAATTTATGTGATACCCCTTCTGTTTTAGAAGAAAATGTCTAACTGAACTGTATAAAATGTCTAACTGAACTGTATAAAATGTGTAACTGAACTGTATACAATTTATAAAAGGTGTAACTGAACTGTATGCAATGTATAAAATGTGTAACTGAACTGTATAAAATGTGAGACATTTTGACTGACATTACAAAGCTGGCAAAATTATCCTCTTTATATTATGATGCATATTATATTTTTCCTTCCTTAGTATATACTACATGAAGAAAGCAACTAAAGGACTGTACAGATCTGATGAAACATCCGGGTTCTGTCAAAACATAAATATTGATGTCAACAGAACTTTGAATCGTGGAAAAGAATGGTATATGTATTGTTATGCAATTGTAAAAATGTGCCAGATTTGTACGGGTTATGCACGAGCAGACCTGTACCGCAGACAGAGTGTAGCAAATGTAAACCGAATACAATTCTTGTTAACGCACTGTTTTCAGCCTGTGTCCCTTGCTGGCAAAAATATTGACTCTGTTATGCTTGACAATATCGGATCGTTGGAGCTGTACACGTCATTGAGAAATAGCGCAAGTGCAAGATTGTGACTTTAAATTAACGTATTGTTAATTATTTTTCTTTTTTTTTTATTTCTTTCTTGGAACATGCAATCATGAGTTCGTTTCTTGTTTGATCCTTATCTAGATAGTTTGAATTTAACACGAAAATCTTGACTCACAAATAAAAGAACGCCGTTCAGATTCTGTATGACGCATTTGATTTTGGTCTGTGACTGGCGTGATATGAATTACTTCGGTCAAATTTACACACTTTTGTTTTTCCTGGCAAAGATCAAAGGGAATATACCATTTGAAACCATAACCATACGCGCACGTGATTTCAAGACAGTCTCTGCAATACTTCGCCTTTTGGTTTTAATCTGATGCCTCAAGTATTCTATTGCAATAATGGTGGAGTTACTCAGACAAAGCCCGTGGAAAGGATAAAGGAAATAACATTTATATTATTTTATTCTCTAATGTCAGTGCAAGTTATATATTCGCATTTGTTTTTTTTGTTTGTTTTTTTTTTTTTTTTTTTTTTTTTGGGGGGGGGTTAGTATGCAAATAGCAAGCATAAGTAAGAAACAATAATTTAAATGCAAAATGCATTAATTAAAAAGATGCGTGTCAAGATATTTTCAAATCGTTCTATCAGGGCGTGATTTGTTTCCTCTTTTTCTGTAGGAAACAAATCAATATCAGTTAATTCAAATTTCTTACGAACTTTTAATCTCGATATATTTTATTGTAGGTCACTATATTGCTAAGCCATATGTTTCAAAATTGCTTTTGGAAATATAGGAACCAAATTTCATTAAAAAAAACAAAAAAATGTGTAAAGAGCATTCGAAATCAAATTTAAGTAATCAAATTTCATCTGACAACATGAACGATGTCTCCGAGCATTACTATTTGATTATTGCTCGGTGTGCTAGCATATTAGTTGCCTTTTACTGATCTCATATTGAAGCTTTTACGTAGCATGATCTAATTTATTAAAGGTTTCTTTTGAGAAAGATGGATACCTAGATTGTCATGCTGTAAAATTTAATGATACAATCCTGGCCGGAAAACTCCATTAATTATCATGAAATAAAACAACAACAATACTACTACTACTACTACTACTACTACTAATAATAATAATAATAATAGTAATAATAACAATAATATAGCTATAATGAGTATTAGATCATTCTTATATTTCTTTTTTTATTATGTCATGCATTTTAACGTTCTTAATTTATGTATTTCTTAACCTGAGGTGAAGAAAATTCGAAAGATTTGTCAACAGTTGAGATACTACAGTATTTCTTTGTTACAATTTGATAATGGCAAATTGCCTTGTTCTGCAAGTATGACATATGTCATCCAGAATAACTAGGCGTGTAATCTATCAGCAGAATGTGTGGGCCTTGTCCACTTTAGAAATAGATAATATGGTATTAATGGTTGTTTTTTTTTTTTTTTTTTTTTGGGGGGGGGGCACATGAGTTATGTGAATTCCAACATTTTCCATAGCATGATGCTAAAAGGAATGCATGATACTGCAACTTTTTCTCATATAAACATGACCCTAATAAATATTCATATAAAGAAAAGTTCCAACTTCAGAGTCATTTAGGTTGAGCTATAATGGCCGTTACAGTTTTTCTGAATTAGACAGCCACCGCGAGACTGTAAAAATAAAACCAC
This sequence comes from Margaritifera margaritifera, assembly GCA_029931535.1. Taxonomy (NCBI): domain Eukaryota; kingdom Metazoa; phylum Mollusca; class Bivalvia; order Unionida; family Margaritiferidae; genus Margaritifera; species Margaritifera margaritifera. Next base: position 358,905 of record JAQPZY010001125.1, read on the forward strand.
TAAAAACATACAACTATTTCTAGATGCGTCTTTGTCTACTCACAGCAAGTTTATTGTTGCTGTTTTAAAATATACAACTATTTCTAGATGCGTATTTGTCTACTCACACCAAGTTTATTGTTGCTGTTTTAAAAAATATGATTGCCCAATAGATGAAGCGTATTAAGTAAGTATGATTGCTATTATGAGTATTCAATTTTGATTTTCTTATCCATGTTTCCAAGGTATCACCTAAAGAGATTAAAATATAAAGATAACAAATAAAAATAACCAAGATGAAAATACAAAGATGCTCTTTTTAATGGTTTCACATATCTCATTCGAACCATGTTCAAAGCTTACTTTTTTGTGAAATATTGAAAATTTACATTTTAGTTTTTTTTTATCCCGAATTGTAAACGTAAATTAAACCTAATAAATATTACACTTATATAGACTCTTTTCGGAATTTTCGGAACTTGAGAAAAAAAAGGATATAGCCATTTAATCGCATGCTTTTCCTAAAAAAATCATTTTTTTAAAAATAGGATGGATTTTTCCTCATTGATATATCTTTATCGTTTTGATGGAACATAATAACAGCTTGCAGTCATTGCTAACATCAGCAGTCTCGTTATAGTTATTTAGTAGGCGAGGCTTTAGGTTTGTTCCTTTTAACGTTGACATTGAACATTATCACCTTTTGTTTCTTGAAGGATGAAAAACATTTTCACTCATATAAAAAAATTGAGCCGGGCTAGTTTAAAGCTGACCAGTCATTTTACCCTAGTATGAGCTTATCTGGTTCATGCAAAGCAAGTATGACGTGGTTATTTTACAGAATAGAGGGAATATGCCACTGAGTTAAACATAGACCACGTATGACGTGGTTATTTTACAGAACAAATGGAATATGCCACTGAGATGAATATATCTCTTCAGACCAAGTATGACGTAATTATTTCTACAGAATAGAGGGAATATGCCATTGAGCAAAATACAGACCAAGTATGACATGGTTATTTTACAGAATAAATGGAATATGCCACTGAGCTAAATATAGACCAAGTATGACATGGTTATTTTACAGAATAAATGGAATATGCCACTGAGCTAAATACAGACCAATTATGACATGGTTATTTTACAGAATAAAGATAGTATGCCACTGAGCTAAATATAGACCAAGTATGACATGGTTATTTTACAGAATAAAGATAGTATGCCACTGAGCTAAATATAGACCAAGTATGACATGGTTATTTTACAGAATAAAGATAGTATGCCACTGAGCTAAATATAGACCAAGTATGACATGGTTATTTTACAGAATAAAGATAGTATGCCACTGAGCTAAATATAGACCAATTATGACATGGTTATTTTACAGAATAAAGATAATATGCCACGGAACTAAATATATTTCTTTGCGATATCAATAATTAGATGAGATATTAATAGATGTCGCCAAAAGACACGATTCAAAGCAGGAATGCCGACACTAATGAAATCTTAAAAAATGTTACTCATCAAGGGAGAAACAATAAAACTTCTGTCGATTTGCATTTTTACTGTCTGTTTTAAAACAATAATTATTGTATTACTGCTTTTAAAAAAGATCTAGCCATTTCAACTATTTCTTACAATGATATTGGCAACTAAGATTTAACAAGGGCAAGCTTTGGATTAATCCATTTTTCTGTCTCTTCGTTTCTTGTTACGTAATTTTTATGTGATTACTTTTTTAGATCGAACTTGCATTAACATAAAGAGAAGGCTAAAGTTATGACCACCATTGTGAGCTTAACACGAGCTGCTTGATGATATGCATCGCATACCGGGAAAGTTTTGTTGGGAACTGTGTGGGAGTGCAAACAATGACTGTGTTAATGGTAAGAGGAGATTTTATTCGTTCAGTCACTATTAGAAATTTGTTCATCTTGTATAGAACTCATATCTATGTGGTACCCAATGGAAGTGTCTGGTTTATAAACGTTTGCTTTGTTAGCTTTTCTGTTACAATGTTACATTCATTGAGAATCTTGCAGGAATGCTCAGTGAAAAATGAAATTTATCAGAAGAGTTGAACAATTTCAATTTTTATGCAAACCTTGGCTATCTAATAAACTCTTTTAAAGCTGCGTTCCAAAAACTGATATTTAAATATAATATTGCGACCATTTCATTGCACCGCCAAAATCCACCCAGATCGCTCAGTTTGGCTCGTTTAATTTTCGTTGTGGTCTAATAATAGCATTATTTACACTCAGTGAAGAACACATTTTGACAGAGATTCGCATTCCCTTTAGTTTCAATATGCACTGTGTTTAGATTATTTGAGTACGCTAGAGCGCCGACTTTATTAGATTGTTTTTTGTTATTTTTATTACAAACCGATATTTTAGGGTTGTTTTAATTTCCTGAAGTAAAAGAGTACTTCCTTATTGGAATTTCTTTCTCACATTATGAAGAAAGGAACACTATATAATAGTAGATTGGTGTACGCTGTAAACAGAATGGTATGCCAGACAATATTGGACTGCTTTCACATCTTGATGCAAGGCAAAGTTATTTTATAATAGCAGAATAGTTTATCCGTAGGTCACATAGTAAAGAATGCAGCGTAAACAACGACAAAAAAAATTGTTTTTGATCAATGATATCATGTCATCCGTCCGCTTCCTGTGCATGCATTGGTGGGGAAGGGGGGGGGGGGAGAGGAGGGGAGGGGAGGGGTGCCAGTTTATTTGTAGCCTCATAATAGATTTGTACAAATTATCATTAATAATGATAGCTGCTGAATTTAGGGGCGACACTTAAACGAGCACTGTGTTATATATTTTCATAACTTTTACTTTGAATTTGTGTTTTCTTCTGTCAGAGACAAAATGTCGAGAAATCGTGAAATTAGGATTGTGTTCATATAAAAATGGCAAGAAATCGTGAAATTAGGATTTGTTCAATATAAAAAGGGCAAGAAATCGTGAAATTAGGATTGTGTTCAATATAAAAATGGGCGAGAAATCGTGAAATTTGGATTGTGTTCAATATAAAAATGGGCGAGAAATCGTGAAATTAGGATTGTGTTTAATATAAAAAGGGCGAGAAATCGTGAAATTAAGATTGTGGCTAATATAAAAAGGGCGAGAAATCGCGAAATAAGGATTGTATAAAAACGGCAGAAAATCGCGTTGAAAGAAGGATAAGATTAGACTTATGTAATGGTTTCTCCATCTAAAATGAGAGCATGACTACGAGTAACATGGTCACATGTGTAGTCTGAGACGCGAATAGCAGGTAGACCTCGAGATGCTTTCACTTTTATTTCTGTGGTAATAGAAGACTAGTTACTGCTGTCGCCGATGGGATGAAATCATTTTAATACACAGCAATGTATTCTCCAAGGAATAAAGCAGTTTTGATCCAAATTGGTTTAACAATAGATGAAGCATGTCATTTATCCTGGAATGGGATCGTGGGGGTTATTCAATCTGTTACATAGTGAAAGTTTACACTATAATGTTCTCTCTCTCTCATATTGTAGTTAGTTATACACAGCTATCACAATTGCTTTGGCACAGTATGCCATACGTTCTTTATCGTGTGTAGCCCTGTTTCCTAAACACTGATACATGTATATACGTGCATTCACATTTATCACTTATGTTAATATCCATAAAAAGCAAATTGTCCTTGTAAGGACCTACATTTCTTCATAAACTGGTTATGACACGTTTTTTAAATTATGTAATATACAGGCGAAGCAGGCAAGACATCCATTCAACATGATTTTCTGCTGGTTAATTCATACAACAGACCTTCAAATTAGTATCGAATTGTAAGCGTGAAAGAAGAGAAAATGTTTCATTTGGTTTGAATTTGTGTTTCATGCAATATTTCATTCGCGTCCTCTTTGGTACTTTTCTAAACTACCCATTCTTCTTGTCTTGACTTTATATTGCATCTACTACACTTTTATACGGAAACCAGGTTTAAGGTCGGGTACTAAAAGTAGTTTGTGACTGTTGAAAAATTAATGTTGGAACTGTGGACAGGCAAATCAAAAATAGTGGTAGAATTTATTTCGTATGTCTGTGGAATGTCTTGCTTATTTTAGCGTTTTATTCCATGTTAAGTAGCATAGATAGAATCTGATTGGCTTGAATATATATATATATATATATATATATATATATATATATATATATATATATATATATATATATATATATATATATATATATATTACTTTTCTTTGGCTTGATTACCTTTATCCTTATGTCTGCATTTTATTTTCAACAGGATCAATTCGTGAGATAGAGCACAATTTTACAATGTTATATAGTCTCGATACGGAAGCTAACCACGGGATGCATCTCATTTCCTGACAAGATCACTCATTTAACGTATGAACTTTTCTTAATTTCTTGTGACCTTTAGAAACCTTTTCTGACAAATGCGTCACATTTCTGGTGCTCGTGAGACCGCAGATAAATTTCATGGTCTATCTTAGTGAAAGTACTCTTTCCCATGATGTTGTGCGAATAACGTCACGTATTAACCAATCGTGAAAGAGATTTTAGTAGTTACGGGTCTATGATATTGGCTTGCCATGTTATGCCGGGTACCAGCGAATTAGAAACCTAGAAATGACTGCTGTGCTCCTGTATTATTTCAGTTTTTAAAAATATTCGACTTGCTCCAATATGTTTACGTAATCCCAATAATATTAGTTCGAGTTGTTTTATTCCCCTATAATCCAAATGGGAATTTGAAAATGATTGTATATTTGACTTGATCAGGATCGAATTTCACAAATAGAACTTAAGTTTGGACTTAAACTTAAGTCATGATTCCCTTGATCTGATTGGTTGAAATTTAAGTCTGTCTTAAAATTGGCCAATCAAATGTCTTGACTCTAGACATAACTTTAAGATTTATGTTGGTGAAATTGGGCTCAGATTTCAACTGAGGTTAAATTATATACTTGTCACAAGATTTTATCATTCGATTACCTCTCAAAGATTCCATGTTTGCTGTCGCTATCTGGAGACAATGGACAGATATAGTTTTCTTAATGATTAAATGATGCTGGAACTAGCAGTATATCGACTAAAGTGGTCTGAGGATACAAGGAAACTTTGTTTATGATATGTTGTCTTGTTCGATACAAAAAAGTACTGTGCAAAAATTTTGAGATCTTGGTAATTCATCGTAGACAATGGAAAATATCCTACTAATATATCCTAACATATAGCAATATTTTATAGAGGCATTCTCTGGATAAGATATATGATACATCGATTATTGTCAAGTGTTTTACTTCTGCAAATGAGTTGTCATTCACGCACAATACGCGTCTTTGCGTATTGCTACTCTTCAATTTTGAAAAGCAAATAAAGTCATCTCGTGTATCAGAAGGTAATACCAACGTACGTCTATCATATCGCGCAGAAGTACAGGGAACAAATATCATTTATCTTAAATGAGAACAAGTAATTGTGATGTTTAACTGTTTAAACACTTTAAACTACAAGACGGTTTCTTCATAGCAAGACTGAAGAATACATTTTCATTAATCTAAATGGCACTGTTAAAAAGTTCTGTCTCTCAATCAATCACAAACTCTGACCATGGAGAATATCTTACAAAATAAATATTGCATTGGTTCAGGTGGCACGCTTAATTCATTATTTACTCTCAACATTTACATTTGGGGGAAATAGAAATAGAACCATAAACGAAATAAAAATCGGTAATAAGTCATAAGAATGAATTTACTATTGGTCCTATCTTACATCCGCGTCACCTAATGATCATATTAAGGGAATTGGCTTTTCACGGATGATTATGGTAAATGCCAGACAAGCAAATAGAGACAAGTATACAGAACACGATGCCACTTACCTCTCAGAATGTGGCCTAGTGACACGCTTAATTCATTATTTATCTCAACGTTTACTTTTTGGGAGAAATACAAATAGAATCACAAACGATATAAAAATCGGTAATAAGTCATAAGAATGAAATTACTATTGGTCCTATCTTACACGCGCGTCACCTAGTGATCAGGTTAAGGGAATTGGCTTTTCACGGCTGATTATAGTAAATGTCAAATATAGAGCCCAGTATACAGTGCACTAGGCCACTTTCCTCTCGAGAAGGTATCTCCTGTGGCTAAAACAATGGCATTTGAAACCATTTTATTGTAAATATATGACATGCTGTTTTTTTGGACTTTTTTTTTTGGTAGTCTTTTTGATGTTTTTGTGTTCAAACCATTCTTTCTTCAGCAAAGACCTAATACATATAGTCTATCTGAAATTAAATACATGCGTATACCGCTTTACTCAGTGGCAGCGCGAGGTTTTTGAGTCGCCCGGAGGCAATATTCTTTAGTGGCGCCCCTACTTTGCCACAGAGTACAGTTTTTATGTCAGTTGCCAACCTCCACCCCACCCCATCTACGCCTGGTTACAGCTATAAAAAAAAAAATCCCGACGGCGCCCCTCTCCTTGCCAAGCGCCCAGGGGCATTCCTCCCCCCTCCGACCCCCCCCCCTCCTGCACAGATACTGGCTTCGCTTCGAGACTGCCTGCGGTAAAATATCAAAATGAAATAGCAGCTGCCTTTGAACCATTCATACACATTGCAGACTTCTAAGGAATTGCAATACACTGGTAAATGTCTCATATACACAATGAATATATACAATTTTAAACTATTATTTACAGAAAAAGGAAAAATAGACGATGTAAGTACCTGTGTGATGAAGATAGAAATTAAAGTGCTAATTTTAATGACATAGAAAAGAAAATGCAAATAATTTTATAGAAAAGGAAATAATATACCATGAGCAAATGAGCACCCAATTAAATGTAGAAACAATAACATCAGTAACGCAGCTGAAATAATCTGTCTAAAAACAATAAATGTTATGTAGCAATTATTTGTTGCAGAAACGACTCTTCATTCGCTCCAAAACAATAACAAAGAAAAATAAAGTTTTCATTCAAATCTCAGTGTGCGACTCGAGTTCTGCAATATGCCTTCCAAGATGACGCATACTTAGAGATGATCATTATCTCCAGATGCTACAATTCAATTGTTTTTATGTATTTGGAACATGCACCAGTGTATATAAAAATTACAGTTAGTTGCATTGTTCTCCTTTTCCCAAAGAGTCATCTTATCAGTGAAGCTGGCAATTTGGTTATGTCCAGGTGCTGAGAAATAATTAAAAAATGATTCATATTCTGTGATATCGGAACTTTTTCCAAAGCATTGTCAAGACCATGAAACAGATATTTATCGACGCCAAGTTGACGCCTGGATAATAGCAATTTGGAAAGCTCACGATCGATCTATCTCCCGGAAGCTGTTGCAAATTCACCACTAAACTCGAGTCATGCTATTCAGATAGCCTTCGAAAATCATTTCTCATGTTCCTGTATGTGGAGGATCGTGTTTTTTGGAATGGAACATTTATGTATGATTTTTATGTCCCATATCATGTGACTGTTATTCTATATCTGTATCCTACGTAGATCATATACATGCAACATTATTTTTGACATTATCATGTCCATAACGTCGCGGTAGTCTGCTATCTTTTGTGTCGGTTTAATTTTAGAATACAGCAATCTTCTTGTCCTTGAACCACAATTTATAGTTGAAACCGAATGTTTACTTGAAACGTTTTCTAGTGTTTATGTTTTCGCACCGACTTTTTTATTTTATCTTTGCCAGACAAGACAAGGTATTGTTGATAAAACTTTATCACTATGAAACTCATCCATCACTCTTATCTGTTGCAAGATGGCGTGAGCATACAATTGGATCTTTAGACTTGTACCTTGCTTAAGATGACTTTGTTCGAGAGCAAAACTTGTAAAACAGGGAACCAAAGGATAAAGGAACTGATGTACCATCTTGAACAGTAATTTATGGATGAGTTCCAATGGACAGGGGATAGCAAATGATGGCGTATGTATCTATTTATGATTATTTCAAAGTGCGCACAATACTAAAAAAATTAATATTGGACTGCTTTAAAGAAAGAAAAACAAAATCATAAAGTATTATTTATAAATATTAAAAACTTAATTCGGACATTATGATTGAGATGGCATCGCTTGAAAATTATTACCGTGAAAAAAACTGAACCACTTAACACTGATAAAGACCTAGAGCTAGGGATAGTTACGAAATAATTCGACGCGTGATATGATGTGGCTAAATACGCATGCTTATGTCAACTCAGAAAAGCGATTAAATTTATGGATTAATATTTAGCAGAGGTGGCACTTGCAAATATCTAATCCAACACATTGCACTCGAGTACAAACATTCGCAGGCTTTATGAGAAAATATTATTGTAGGACATGAATTATATGGACGGATTTAAACGCAATGTATGCAGTCCTGCCTCCAAAGAGGTATGTAGCACGTCCTAAGAATTTATGAGCAGCCAGTTTTTCCACACGACTTTAGGATGAACCATGTAACCGGCATGAACGAAATTTACTCTGGACATGGAAAGGTCATTAGATCCACTGTTTCCATTACTTCCACGCCTACTACACATTACTCGTGGGCAAAATTCAACAATGACGTTATTGAAGGAGTAAACCTCCAATGTTGATTTTTGTAAAAATCTTCCTCAAGTTTCGTTCTCACATATAAATTTTGAAAATTAAAATCTGCAATGCCCATAAAATTTGCGGAAGTTTTCATTTTAATATATCATACGACTTGTAAATACCGAAATTAATTACTGGTCAGTTTGTCAGTTGTAGCGAAGTTTCGTTATTATTATTATTATTATTATTATTATTATTATTATTTCATATTATTTGATGTCGGAGATTGTCCCGCTTTATCAGAATACGTTAACCATTCGACATTTTTATAACCCATTACGTAGCTTTGATATTTAACTTGTTAACATATCGTGTCATGACGTCACAAGGTTGAAATCTTCCAAAACAAGTGTATGATGAAGATTCTTGGCATCTTCTGACCAAACAGGATAAAAAATGAAGACCTTCATCTAAGGAGAGAATCAACATATCTTTTCCAGATTGTGAAGAAAAGAAAATGGCGATGGCTGGGGCATGTATGCCGAATATCACTGGATGTACCGCCCATGACAGCCCTCCGCTGCACCCCGGATGGGAGACGAAAGAGGGTTCGGCCCAAAGTGATTTGGAGGAAGACTATAGAGAAAAAGATGAAGGAATGCGGCCTGACATGTAGGGCGGCTGCAGACCGGCAGCAGTTGTGCTCTCTGATCGAAACCTTATGTGCCATCTTAGACACGACGAGGGATGAGTGAGTGTCCGCTACGCGTCTCTACACGCGTCCGCCATTAGGGTACTGATTATAAGTACTGATTCTATAAATGCCTGACACGAGAAAGACTGAATAAAACAGGATACGCCCCAGACACTTCCATATTCCTTTATTTCTCTAAATAAACTTTATTTCCGCATAAATCTTCGAATGCGTACTCTCAAACAATAGAGTAAACACTTACATCAAAATTTAGGTAAACAAAAAACAACAACAGCAACACAAATACACGTAGATCAGGACAATTGAGTTCACAAAATTAAAGTCCTTATTTTTGAAAAATTATGTCGCAGGAGAATTGGGAAACTACTGTCCATTTAATTCAAATAAAGTAAGAAATTTCATTTAAAAGAAGTCAAATCTGAACTTAGAGGAATTCTAAAAAGTTGAAAAATTATCTGTAAAAGAAAACTAGACCGAAATGCCCAAGTATTTGGAAAATCACCCATTTTATACATTTTATGGTTTCGTTGTTTATCTGTTTGATCTGTAATCACAAACTAAACACTTATGATCATTATGATTATTTTTCTCCTTTTCTGTAAAACTGAAAGAAAAACTCTGACCATAATAGAATATTTTGAAATGTCGGCTTATTTTTACGTTTTAATATATAAGTAGTTTGTGGGAAGAAATAACATGTTTCTTTCATAATGTTTATGATAAGTTAATAAGTAAATAATCACCTTCATAATTACTAAGGAAAGGATCTTACATATGTAACCGAAGTCTTTGATAGGCTCAAACGTGTATAGTTTTTATGTCTTCTGGGAATTTTCAAATTTGACATTCATCGATATAGTGAATAGAATTTTATTTATTTAGTGATTACTTATTGTTATTATTTGTTGAAATTAATAATTATTTCATTTATTGATTTGTGTGTTTATTTATCGGTATATGTCATTCAGGTATCCATTTACTTTTATGATATATAAGAATTAGTACACGAAAAAATACGTTAACGAACGCGAAGGCACGAAAAGTATTACCTATTTTAGCTGGCATAATTATTAGGGGCCCCAAAAATAACTAAAAATTTTCATTTGAAAACAATTTGAAACATTTAGTTAAATAATTCAAAATTTTGAACTATGAAATAAATAAATGAGGAAAATAGGGATGATTGCGTGAATTATAGGCTCTGGATAAAAAATAATAATTATACGAAATTCCACGGGAAAAGGTTTAAATTATAACAACAATGAAACTTTATAGTGCTCAATTCGCCAAATATTTTTTGTTCTCACATCGATGCGCTGTTGATTTAAATGCTTGTGCAAATGAATGATATTTACATCAAATGTGTACGAATATAGATTCCACAGCACCGAGCACTGTGCGTTATCAGTACCCATAATGTCACGTGATACAACCATGGCAGTACCAATATAAACCGTAATGGAAAGGTCTATATGAGCGATGTCACTCTCTAATGATGTTTTTTTTTATGTTCTGGAACTTGTTTGTCGAGTTCTCATTCCATATACTTTGCAAAGTATATAGAACATGCCAATTTATATATTATTGTCTGCCCTTTCATTTAACCTTAATATCAGTGTGACTAGGCAGCCAACAGCACAGAACTCTTTCTCCAGATATTATGAGCAAATCATTTTTCTGTAAGATTAGAGATATTAACGGGTTGTCAAATGTATGGTTTTGCAAGGTTTTCAGTGTGTGCAAAGAATTGTAATCTTTTTTCTAGCTGAGGCTTGCACAGTATAGACCTTTTTCAGGCCGATTTATAAATTTCATTTGAAATGAAGTCTTATGTAAGATTGTATATTTATCAGATACGACAGGGGTACATAACTTATGCAATACAAATCTACATTCCTATTAGAACTTGTTCTTATTCTCTTAACATGGTAATTAGGATTCAGGTTGAAATATCCGAGACGTAGACTCAAAATGCAGTTCGTGAACTATTTTACCCGTAAGCTTCTTAGCAGGAAAATAACTTCCAGCACGTTATAGATACTGGTCAAATATCTTCCAGTACATTATGGATACTGGTAAAATAACTTCCAGTACATTATGGATACTGGTAAAATAACTTCCAGCACATTATGGATACTGGCAAAATAACGTAAAATAACTTCCAGCACATTATGGATACTGGTAAAATAACTTCCAGCACATTATGGATACTGGTAAAATAACTCCCAGCACATTATGGATACTGGTAAAATAACGCCTTTAAAACGGTACTTGTGCCAGATGTATATCGATGACGCAGCTATAAAGGATGAAAAATTCAAATAAATCTTTCGATCACATTAACTGGTATTTTTTCGCAGTTTTATTGTATATTTATTTCAAAATAGCCAATTGAAAGGTTGTATGTATATGGCTTTCCAGACATGCACAGTTGTAATGGCTAACAACAGGACGCATTGTATATTAAATCAAGAATTTCTTCCCAATCAATTGAAAGTCGTTTACCTGTATAGTTATGTAGGCCATGCCTGACTTTTTATGAAGAACATATTAATGATGTGGTGTACATTTATAAAGTGCTTAAATAATTGGTGAATTCGAAATCACAGAAGAAACCCAATCTATGGTAAGTGTCGCGATGTGTTGACTGGTTCGAATTGCCTGAGAATCGTCACATTTCAGGGAGAGATCAATGTAGTTATCGGGTCAACACGACAGGGAATATCAGTATCGATCACAATATGACTTTACATTCCAGTTTCAAATATGTTGCCGTCTTTGTTATGGTTTGCTCTTAAGTATCTCAAACGCTGTCAAGATTTCAAGGATTTTAATAATATTTTCTAAACAAATCAGAAGAAAAAAATAGTGGAGAGACTTTTCCTCGTTTTGTAATTTTTTTAATTTTTTTATTTTTCCTTTCTTGGGATTTTAATAATGTCAAGTAAAACAACATATTTTGAAGCTGACAAGAATCGTCAAGTGCGGTAAATAATGGTTCAGTTTCACTGAAGCGATGGTAAACACACCACATCTAATCATTGACAGCAGCGACATGACACCTCATATCGATTTATGGATAACAAAATAACAACAATGTAAAAGAATCCCACCAATAAAAAAGCACTGATCGATATTCACAGAATCGAATTTAGTTTCGCAATACAATTTTACGTTAAGAGTAAGCACTAAAGTAAATACATTTTGATAATGTACTTTTGTATACAAAGAACTAAATAAGAAAATTAAAATGTTAAATATTTCTACTCTTGATCGAATGCTAAGGAGCTGCTTACGATAGAAGTGTCTGTAACGCGCTTAAAATAATTGATGATAAATGACATAAAATGCCAGTATAGAGTCACAATCAACTTTCGTTAGCACTTCCTTGTCTCGCTCTTATAAATTGCAGGCTATTTGGTTAAATCCTGCTGGAAATGATTCCATGATATGTTAAAATAAAAGTAATCCAATGCCGCCTGTTAGATTGAACATTGGGAAATAAATCCATTTAAACCTGTTGATATTGAAGCCGAGACTCTTTCGGAGTTTGATGTTTCGATCATAACTGAAATTTAAAGTCTTGCTAAGATCCGTTGTTTCTTTTACCTCGAAAACGGATCAATCCATGTTTGTTTTAAACGAGTGCAGTTTTAGTATGTCATAAAATTGGTCCGATGTAATGTTTTTATTGTTTGTTTATTTTTTTTTTAGATAAATGCAAACATTTTCCTATAACACTTGTAGTGTTGATTTTTGAAAATTACCCAGTAGAATCTATCTCATCAAAGAGGGGAATGATAACGAGGAGGATAAGTCTGAAGAGTATATCAATAGGCGGTAAAGATGATAAATCAAAGAAACTCAATTACTGCCCACGAATGGCAACATATTAATGCGTCTGGAACTTGTAAATTCATACGATCTGTAAATGAAGTGTGAGAATCATGTGTGAAGTAATGAACTATGCTTCGCCGAGCAATCTCAATCCCCAGAATCCTGTCGAGGAGCAAAAACTTCCCAATCCTTTTCATAACAAAACATTGCTCCAGCTGAACTATCGCCTTTCAATATCAAGGATAAAATACACACAACTAGGATGATCAAAGTTGTATACAGGAATGTACAAAGCAGCATATGGTGAGAGACATCAAAGAAAATTCAGTATGCCGGCTGTGGTCATGCCATACATCACACGAACTAATTACCTTTGTTTTCTTCCGCTTGTGGGAAAAAAAATCACCAATGCCGTTTGCTGTTTTGCTTTTGTGGGTTTTTTCTCATTAAGCCTTAAAGTGTGGGGTTTTTTTAAAGCTTTTCTTAATTATTTTTTTTTTAAGAAACGTGACATATACGAGTTCTATATTAGCTATGTTTATATATAATTTATTTATTCTCAGTAACTTCCTAAGAAATATTTTTTCTCCAAAATTACATACGTTATCTCTACTATATGGCATACAATTCTTAACATATCAGTTATATTGTCTTGTTTCCATCACTAATTTTCATAAATGATCACACTGGGCACAACAACTTAAAATAAAATCAATAAATCTTTTAACAATCACTTCTTCCTGTGATTTAAAGTAATTCTCTAATTCACCTTAAGTGTGATCTCGGACACTTGTTTATTCATGAAGTCAAAAACGCCTTTTGAGCTCTTTGTAACGAATTGGTGATAATTATACTTAAGTGTGGTAATACATATGGGATCTCTCTACTTTATTTTTCAGGATAAAAATGTTATAATTGTACTTTGGTATGCGATACAACAACAGATATGTGATACTTGTACTTTGGTATGCGATAAAACAACAAACATGTAATAATTGTACTTTGGTATGTGATAAAACAACAAATATGTAATAATTATACTTTGGTATGTGATAAAACAACAAATAGGTAATAATTGTACTTTGGTATGTGATAAAACAACAAATATATGCCAATTGTACTTATGCGTCACAATAAATAATTGATAATTATATTTTGCTTTTCAGTATACAAATATGTCATAATTGTACTTTAATATGTGATAAAACAATAAATATGTGATCATTGCACTTAATGTGACAATAAATATGTTATAATTTTACTATGATTTTCAGGACACACATATGTGATATTGTACTTTACTATGTGATCACATAACAAATATGTGATAAGTGTACTTATGTGTGATAATAGGTATGTAATAATTGCACTTTATTATATGACATCAAATATGTGACGATTGTACTTATGTGTGACGATACATATGTGATAATTGTACTTTCGTTACATGATAACACAACAGAGATGTAATATTTGTACTTATATGTGATAATAAATATGTGATAATTGTACTTTCATTTTCAGGATAGAAGTTTGTACTTTAAATATTTGACGATACAACAATTATGTGATAATTGTACTCATGTGTGCTAATAAATACATAATTTGTGCTTTAAATACGTCAAAACAGGACAAATACGTGATAATTGTATTTTAAAACATTCGACAACATAACACATATGTGATATTTGTAAAAAAAAAAAGATTTCAGAATACAAACCTTCTACCCTTGATGTATTGGTGTAATCATGCCTTTCTTATAGAACTTGACTTCAGTAAAACTCAGTCTAAATTTCAACTCAGTCTGAATGTTATTTGTGATTATACAGCTCATAAACGAAACATAACAATTAATTGTGTTATAAGATATTTTACATATAGCACTTTTTAATGACATATTATTGAGTCTATTAATGCAAAATTGTATTCAGCTGTGTCTCTGATTCATAATTAATTTGACAGAGGATTCCGATTTCAGTCTATCAAAGGGGAAATCTCTCTCTCTCTCTCTCTCTCTCTCTCTCTCTCTCATAATAAAAAGAGTTTTGACAAATAACAGTCACTATTGAAAATATAGTTTAAGAATATAATGCTTACACAATTTGAGTTCAACCTGCTATAATGTTTACACAATTTGAGTTCAACCTGCTATAATGTTTACACAATTTGAGTTCAACCTGCTATAATGTTTCAACAGTTTGTAATATAGGTTTAGTTCTAATGCAGAGGAGCACGTAATACAAAGTATTATTTGTTTTATTTTGGTAGGTTATATTGTTACGGTATCGAAATGTAAGAAGTGTTTCCGAAAACTATATCAATCAGACCTGGATTATACAACGTTATGTATCATTACTTACTTGTCCATAGTTTTTTTGTTTTATATATTGAAGGTTTGTATTAGGTCTTTGTAAGTCCTTTGATGCAATTATTTTGTTTGATCTTCTTTAAAATTAAATTCATTCTTTGACAGTAATACAGTCTTTGTTATCGTTAAGGAATAACTTCCTTTGCTCAGTTCTATGGTAAATATTGACTTAGTTTTTCAGATGATAATGTATTGCTCAGTTTTGCACGTACTTTAAAATGTCAGTAATCACAAATATAATCACTCCATCTATTGTAACCACACAATACCAATGTTGCTTCTACTATCAGTGACTTATCTGACAGTTACGTCGAGGGTACTAGCGTCTGAAAGACGAGAAGATTATAATCCAAGTGTAAACATGCTAGCATATTTTATTTTATTTTTAAAAAATTGTTTTTGTATTTGTATTCGAGGAAGTTAATAGCAAGAATACTGAATCTATTGAATCATTCTTTTATAAAAAGAGATAATTAGATTAATATTTTCACGTCCATAATTGTCATACATGCATGTATTAAATTTGTGCGGATAATAAACGGAAAATGGTACAAATGTTTTTCATTTTCTGACGAGTCAAAGAAGTCAACATTAACAATGAACTTTCTTAGCTGATATACATAATCAAAGTTATCGCGCTCAGAACTCACCAATTCATGTAAAAATGCAAACTTCCTCATGTTACTTTATGCTAGAGATAGCTGCTGATAGTTTTTACTTGATGAACGTTCTTTACGAATATAAGAGGTTGACAGATCTGTTACTTTGCAAAAATAGTAAGCGACGAAACAAAACTAAGACTCGAAGACTTGTAAAAGTACAAATCTCAGAGTAAAGAAAGCATTCGAATTATCTACTATCTAGTGAAACAGTGGCCAATGGAGTAAGCTTTGCGCAGTTTGCAGCAGAAAAAATGATTCTTTTGAGTTTGACACGAAAAAAAGTCCTGATAAGACAGAATATTGCCATTTGGCCTCTTAGTTAAAGAAACAGAAAGACTCATGTTTACTTCAAGAGTATTCCATATTAATTGAAATTGTTCGTGCTTTCAAGCAATCAATATAATGTTACAAAAACCTTTATGCATCAGCCCAGTGTTGCATTTGCAAAACATTTATCACGATCTGAAGAAAAATGTGTAACACTAGAAACACATAAATCATCCAAAAGGAAGCATTTCTTTTAATTACTGAAATGTCCACATGTTGAACGCATAGAATATTTAAGTCATAGCTGAAGAGAAAAATATTACCAAAGAAAATTCGAAGATTAAGGTAAATGGATTCAGTTATATTCAGATGTAACTTTACATAGTCAAAATCAAACTGTTCTATTCGTAAAACGAGAATAGCTGGAAATAGACCTAGACAATCATAGCAGTTCACTTCATATCATGCGTTCATCAATTATAAAACTGAACGTTTGCGATATTTGCAAAGGCAAAGCTTTTAAGGCGTCAAATAACAATTTACAGCCATCAGGAATCAATCTAAAGCAATTCGTGGCACCAATCACCTGTCGAGATATATCAAATCCTTGATGGAAAGGAAATGTCATTAATAATATAAATGTATCTTGCTTTTCGCTCACTTCTAATTTCTTAACTGAGTGTTTATCTCATGTATGTTGGACGAGTATGGCTGTTTTACATGCCCATAGGAGGACGAATCTGTATCTTATCATCGACAGTAACCCCACAGATTGATGCTAGATTTTAAAAACTGAAGAACATTTCAAATTTTAAAAAAAGCAATCTTATTTGAAGCAGAGAGACATACATCTATAGTGTTTCGTTTTGATATACAGCAAACAAGGCTGTGTCTTTGTGAAAATGATAATAGAAGAAAAAGACTGTATTATAATTCATTATGTTTAAAATGATGAACTCTGATTAAAAGTACCTGCCAATTTCATTAAAAATACCCGCCAATTTCGCAATTCTGGATGAGACCAAAATATTTGAAAATTAATAACTTCTGACTTATAGTAGATGTTGATTAACACCAAGTAAATATTACCATGGAGAAACTCCAATCAAGTACTACCAATGTAGAAACGACTAGAACATCAACAAATGATACATATCGATAATAATTTAGAATAAGAAATACCTTTGTTTCCGTTGTCAATGCCGCTATCAGTGTTAAACACACACACACTTTTACGATGGAAACAGACATTCTTCCAAAGTTTTTGAGCAGATTGCTGAGATATCCCTGTGCAAAGACAGCCAGCTGGAGTTCAAAATCTCAATAAAATTTTATACTGCACTTTCCTTGCTTCAATTAAATTTTGGATCCCTTTCTCTAAAGTCTTGTTCGAAAGTGTATTTTTCCGATGAAAAGACAGAATGAATTTTTACAATGATTGTTCCGCGTGTGTAGTCTGAGCTTGAAGTTTGATGATAACTTATGAATATATAGCCATGCTCCACGCCCACAAAATGCCATACATCACAAACTAGTACCAATCCTCGATTCCTTGTAATTAATAGCTTCAAAAGTCCTGTCAACAATGCTAAATAGTCTGGAATATTCTTAATTCCCTGATATTTTATACTTTGTAAATTGTAAGCGTATCCAGTTATATGTATTTTGAAGACTTATCTGAATCTGTCCCTATAAAACGATGGCAAGAAACGTTCATGTCATATACGGTAATCATTCAAAGAACAGTCGAGGTAAATGGGCGTGTCTTTTGGATCCGATCGCGTAATTGTTGGACTTAAGGCGCATGCCACATAAATAAATTATTAAGCATTTCAGGTGAAAGGTGAAATCAGGATCACAAACATGTTTGTTTTGTATCAGCAAGATCGATTATGGTGATGAGACAGAGTAGGCAATGTACGGTATGGCCGATTGGTTTTCCCTCCGTCAGAGTTAGAGGTAGGAATGGCTTGAAGGCGAAATCATAATGCAAAATCATCCCCTAGGATTATCGGGAATAACAGCAGTCACTTAACGTGTGCATGTCGTCTTCTTTCTTCTGACGACTTTCGGTAAAAAATATATATGGCATGTATGTTATGGACGCATTTTCAGCAAAAGCTAGCCGTATTTACAATGCCTGAAGAGAGGGCGCATGATGTGGAATAAAATGTTGCTTTGTTTTCACCCTGGTATCCTCAAAGCTATGTTCAGGCGTGACCAAATTGTGTGTGTGTGTGCGTGTGTGTGTGTCTCTCTCTCTCTCTCTATATATATATATATATATATATATATATATATATATATATATATATATATATATATATATAACAGCTTTTTTATTCGCAAAAGAACTTTTATTCTACCATTAAAGTTACATCAGAATCATCAAACAATTCCAATGCTTTCTGAGATGCCCAGTCCACATACGTGACATGAACACAGAAATTAATCTGTATTGCAAAGCATCTGTCTCTCTTATCAGTATCTGCTACCAACCAGACCCAAAGGCATATAATCAGAACCCTTCCATACGGACTCTGTGTTCGTATCAAGCAAATCTATTAATATCAAAGAACTTATAAAAGCAGGCTAGTAGAGTTCATGGGGGACTGCAAGAGAAGAAACATTGACAGAGCTGTCGCTAAAAAGATTCCTTGACATAACCACTTTTTAGAGATACCAAACTTACATCACAGACGGACGCACCCTTTTCATGGTTACGTACCACCCTTATGCATCAAATTTAAAACATACTCCTGACATAGCGGCACTACATCGAATCTTCTGAACGTCTGAAGGGCATATTTTAAGAAATTCCTTTGGTTGTGTTCTACAGATCTAAAGGATCTTTAATATCACCAGGTACCGTCTAAGATAACATCCAACTGAACTACGGAGTCAGGATTATACCAATGCAGAGGTAAATGATGTCTACTCTGCAAACATACGCCTCAGTCAAAACCGTTCTGGAGTTTAACCACTGGAGAAAGCTTTAACATCAGAAAAATATTGGGGTGTTATAGCAAAAAGGTCTTTATCTCCTGACTTGCAAAAATTTTGCTGTTTAATATGTTGGTAAAATGTGGACTTCAGAAAACGAATGAATAACCACAAAAGCCACATTCATAATAAACTCGACACTAAATTCGACAAACATTATAATTACGCTGAGCATTTTGTCGAGTCCCTTGAGATGCTACCAGTCGAGTCCCTTTGAGATGCTACCAGTCGAGTCCCTTGAGATGCTACCAGTCGAGTCCAGCCTGTGATGGATCCACTCATAGCACACACGTAAGGCAAAACAGGAAAATACTTGATTATGCAGCCAAAAGCACTCGGGTGATTTGACGTTAACGACAAAATTTAGCTTGCCCATTGCAGTCCCATTAGTTTAATAAAGGGATACATATTACTCTCTTTTTATAATAATTTGAACTCTAATTCCACATCAGAATATTTCGTAACCTACTTCTTCTTTATTATTTTTATTATTATTATTATTATTATTATTATTATTATTATTATTATTATATACCCTGATGTCTCTTTTATCCTCCATTTTCTTTTGTGAAAGCTAAATTCTAGTATTTCCCGAAGTGATTCTATCATAAAAGATTCTTATATTTATATTCAATGTCACATCAAATATTTTACCCGAGATATAATTTGTATGAGTCAGAAATCGACGATTAAAGACTAGGTCATTTGGAGTGCTGTCTTTCATCCACTGTCTCAGTTATTTGTTCTCCATTGTGAAATGATGTCAGCATTATGTTGTTGTTGTTGTTGTTGTTGTTTTGTGTGGGGTTTTTTCTTCATATTAATCACTTATAATTTGAATATTTTTTTTTTTACCTTTTGATCTTTTCTATTTCATGCAATAATATTTTGTTCTTCATTAACCTATTTCGCAAGGAGATGTAGTGATCATAGATTTGTATGTCCCTCTCTTTTGGGGATTGTTTACATTGTACAATAAAGTTAATACTTTTCGTTCTCACAAGTTTTGTTTTAAATGTTTGTTTTGTCTTTGTAACTCTCCTTTGTCTCCAACCCACCCCCACCCCCACCCCCTCCTACGAAGAGCTTGACTAGCTTGAAACGTTGGGCTCCCTCATTGATTTCAATTGTAATATTTAAACGCATTCTTGAATTTATCATACTGATACCTCAATACAAATTTTTAAACTGATATTAATTATGGAAATCGGTTTGGTTATGTGTGTTTTAACGTTTTGAACAAAAATTAGCAAAAGAGGTAATCAATCTTCTATTCTCGGCTGCAATTTATATATATATATATATATATATATATATATATATATATATATATATATATATATATATATATATATTGGTAGTTATTACAAAACAATCACATCAACTAAGAACTATTCGAATAAGACCCTAAGGCATACCAGTCCAGGACAGGCATTAACAGAACGTTTCTGATCATATGACAAAATATAGAAATAAAATATTATGGTCCAAGTCTTAAAAACAAAATCATCAAGCCGTGGTAGCATGGAGATCGAGTGACGAAAAAAGAATGTACAAAATAAGTTAACTCGTTAGAGCTATGATCTCATATAAATCTATATGTTGTAGCGTTGAGATCGAGTGACGAAAAAAGAATGTACAAAATAATAACTCGTTAGAGCGATGAACTCATATAAATCTAACTTGTTCAATTCTGTACATGCTATTCATTTATTTGTTGGTCCATTCTATAGTCTACAGAAAATGTTATAAACAAATGCAAAGTTGCCAAGCTATCGTAGTCATCCTCAGGACACTTTGTTGTAAATTAATAGTTTCTATCCAACTTGCATCATTGTCACACCAAACCTTCGTCGGAATTTCAAAAAAATTGGATTATAACAAAAAAAGATTAAAATAAATATATTTCTCCATAAATTAATAGCGTGTTTATCAGAAGGAACGTCCAATGAAAAGAAAACTACATATACTCTCTCTTATGGAGAAACTTTCGAACTCATACAAATAGTGTTAATCCGTTTCGAACTCATACAAATAGTGTTAATCCGTTTCGAACTCATACAAATAGTGTTAATCCGTTTCGAACTCATACAAATAGTGTTAATCCGATTCGAACGAAACAGAAATAGCTAAACTGTAGAAGTTTGTAATTATTGTGATAATGCGATAATCCCTTTTGTTGTGTATCTAGGATAGAATTCTGGATAAAAAAGAAAGGATAAATAGTGAGATTTTAGGTTGAAAAAGAATTCAAACATGCCGTCGGTATAACTTGAGAAATGGAAATCAACAAACTACCAAGACGTATCATGCAAAAATGAAATAAGGACTTTCTTTTTTGTCTCCAACAACAATGAGATGACGAAAAAAGTCATGCTTAAAATTACTATGAAATGCGCAGAATATATATATATATATATATATATATATATATATATATATATATATATATATATATATATATATATATATATATAATTTGTAATTGCAATACATTACTAAAATTCTTTCCAAAATGAAGTATTTATATATATATATATATATATATATATATATATATATATATATATATATATATATATATTGTTACCTGCAACTGATGGTAAAATATAGGCACCAATGTCATCTGAATGTTCATAACCAGACTGATGCTATTGCATCTATTCCAATATGTCAGGCATTTCAACCATTTTATCGTGAAATGTACTCATTAAGAAGAAATTTCTCATTTTACTAGATGGCTACTAGGCTATGTACAATATGTGTTTTTTTTTGTTTTGTTTTTTTTTGTTTGTTTTTTTTAACCCAGTAGATTTGTCAGTAAAGTCTTGCAGTGGGAAGTCCATGCTACTTTCTTAAATCAGTTTCATCTCAACTTCGCAACAGTTTTTTCTTCCCCAATATACAAAAAATAAATAAAGAAGATCTTGATCAAGATATAGAATATAGTTTACATAAAATTTCCGGATTAAGATTTTAATTAGTCCAAAACACCAATCAGTTTTGCCTCTTGTGAGATGGAAAATGGATCCAATGTCTTTTGTTTCAATGAAATTAGTTACGAATATAGATAGATAGATAGATAGATAGATAGATATATAGATAGATAGATAGATGGATAGATAGATTGATGGATGGATAGATAGATAGATAAAAAGATAGATAACGAACTGACTGATTGACAGACGCATGGATGCATGAATAGTTCCACCATTCCATTTATTAATTTTTGTCGTTGTGGAGGTGGGGAAGGGAGCACTGGTACAGTAATGCATACTAATTACACTCGACTTTACTGACCATGTGTAGTCGCTGAGCGCCAAGATGTATTCATTTAACATTCTAGAAATAAAATTCTTAGGTAAAGGCGCGACAAAATGCATGTATTGATAAATTTTTCCTGCAAGCTGAAACATTTAAATTCGGCTCAATAGGAATAATAGTGGCAGATTCTACAACTGCTGCATTGGTTGTATAAGCTTACGAAATTCATAGTCGCGTAAACATTGGCAACATGATATCAAATTATCTTATATTGTTTAGCTGCAATATAATTTGCAGAATAGTAGAATTTACGTTTAAGTAAAGAGTAAAAAGTGCAAACTATAGTAAAGAAAGATAGCAATCCATGAGCATCCTGTATTTTTTTGACAGAACAGATGACAATATACAAAAAGGATAATCACTTCATAACAAAAAATTTGCCAATATATTTGGTGTTAAAAGGGATTAGCGACCTTTTTAACATGAAACATTAACATGAGCAATGGTAAGCAAAATGATAACTAGGTAAGCGGCTCAAATCAAGTTTCTTGTAAACGATCATAAATGTATTAGCATGAACCACAAAATATAATTATTTGTGGAATGACTAATTGTGGTAAGACAGTGTTTACACAAAATTTCTTTGAGACTGAATAAAACGATTTTTTTCTTCTATCGCATAGTTATTATCTGTCTAACATTTCAGTGCAAAAAGACATACCCAGAAAGTGGATATTCAAAGATAAAACTATCAGTGTGACATACCAAGAAAGTGGGTATTCAAAGATAAAACTGTCAGTGTGACATACCCAGAAAGTGGATAATCAAAGATAAAAATGTCAGTCTGACATACCTAGAAAGTGGATATTCAAAGATAAAAATGTCAGTGTGACATACCAAGAAAGTGGGTATTCAAAGATACAAATGTCAGTGTGACATACCAAGAAAGTGGGTATTCAAAGATACAAATGTCAGTGTGACATACCTAGAAAGTGGATATTCAAAGATAAAAATGTCAGTGTGACATACCAAGAAAGTGGGTATTCAAAGATAAAAATGTCAGTGTGACATACCAAGAAAGTGGGTATTCAAAGATACAAATGTCAGTGTGACATACCTAGAAAGTGGATTTTCAAAGATAAAAATGTCAGTGTGACATACCAAGAAAGTGGGTATTCAAAGATAAAACTGTCAGTGTGACATACCAAGAAAATGGATATTCAAAGATAAAACTGTCAGTGTGACATACCAAGAAAGTGGGTATTCAAAGATAAAAATGTCAGTGTGACATACCCAGAAAGTGGATATTCAAAGATAAAAATGTCAGTGTGACATACTCAGAAAGTGGATTTTCAAAGATAAAAATGTCAGTCTGACATACCAAGAAAGTGGATATTCAAAAATAAAAATGTCAGTGTGACATGCCCAGAAAGTAGATATTCAAAAATAAAAATGTCAGTGTGACATACCCATAAAGTGGATATTCAAAGATAAAAATGTCAGTGTGACATACCCGTAAATAAATTGATAAGTAGTTAGAGTTAATGGTTGATATGTACCAAGGAAGAAATACTTTGTTTATTATTGATGACTGTGGAACCGTTGATAACGTGAAAAAGCTACTAATTTAACCAAAATAGCTTTCAGTGGTAGACATTTTCAAATATCGGTATGGGTGATCGTACATGAAAAAAAAAAAGAAAAAGAAATGATTTCAGAGAATACACGTTTTGGGTTTGTATTTTACAGAAAGATCAAGAAGGCAATGGAAACCGTGTTAGATGAAAATCACTCAATTCCAGATGAAATGAGATCGTAGGTACTGTCAAACAAAACAAAAGATGAAATGAGATCGTAGGTACTGTCAAACAAAACAAAAGATGAAATGAGATCGTAGGTACTGTCAAACAAAACAAAAGATGAAATGAGATCGTAGGTACTGTCAAACAAAACAAAAGATGAAATGAGATCGTAGGTACTGTCAAACAAAACAAAAGATGAAATGAGATCGTAGGTACTGTCAAACAAAACAAAAGAAAAGCTTTTACCTATGCTATAGTTCCCATTTTAATTCAAGGTAATGAGGTGACCATAAGGTAATGATGTGACCATAAGGTAATGAGGTGACCATAAGGTAATGATGTGACCATAAGATAATGATGTGACCATAAGGTAATGATGTGACCATAAGGTAATGATGTGACCATAAGGTAATGATGTGACCATAAGGTAATGATCTGATTATAAGGTAATGATGTGACCATAAGGTAATGATGTGACCATTAGGTAATGATGTGACCATTAGGTAATGTGTTTACGTTGTCAGTCAAAACACTCTTATCATCACGCACATACTAAGCTACTCTGTTCATTGTGATGTTATACATCTGGTGATTGTATGACCTAAGTAAATTATTTAACTGGTAATTTTTATTGTGTTTAAATCGTTGTACATCTGCAAATGTATATTAGTTATTAATACACATTTGTTTATTCCTTTACATACTTTCTTTTCATAGTTATTAGTCCTGTACGAATACAATCTTGCCTTTATCCCACAAAACGGTCTTACTGGTACAGGAAGATACGGTAGCTCAGTTGATAGAGAATGGGATTAGTAATCCAAGGGTCGAGGGTACGATACCGGCTCAGGCCAGTTTGGGTAGGCAGCTTCTCAGTGTGTCTTGGGAAATGCACTTAGCTCAAATTTCTTCGGCATATTAAAGCCAATAATGTCGCAAAAGTGCCGTTAAAACCAACAAAATCAACAAAAAAGCTATTCATTATGATGTTGTAGAATTCATATATCAACCATTTAGATATCACCGTATTTGCTATTCATTATGATGTAGTAGACTTCATATATCAACCATTTAGATATCACCATATTTGCTATTCATTATGATGTAGTAGAATTCATATATCAACCATTTAGATATCACCATATTTGCTATTCATTATGATGTAGTAGAATTCATATATCAACCATTTAGATATCACCATATTTACTATTCATTATGATGTAGCATAATTCATATATCAACCATTTAATTATCTCTAATACTGTAAATCCACAATATATAGGTTTGGTAGTTTCGTCTTTTTGCTTTTCATGCTGACAAGCACCAAATCATTCACGTGTATATATTTTAACTTTTCATGCTGACAAGCACCAAATCATTCACGTGTATATATTTTAGCTTTTCATGCTGACAAGCACCAAATCATTCACGTGTATATATTTTAACTTTTCATGCTGACAAGCACCAAATCATTCACGTGCATATATTTTAACTTTTGTTCGTTTCTTGAGATGTTTTTACTGGCTTGCCGAACACCGAATTATTAATAAGCTTGAAACAAAATCTTTCTCGAACTCATTGGTAGCTTTTTGTTTCAAACTTGTTTTGAGCTCAATGTATGATTTTAGCCAAGGTTGCTGGCCAAACAAAATAACTCTGCGTATATTTTTAAATTTCAAACCCAATTGCAGTAAAGCTTTAGAGTTTTGTATTGTATCACATATTTATCTTTGTTTCTCAATATACACAGTAGTTTTGGTACAGTTGGTCATGTACCCCAGCAACCATTTATAATTTTCTTTTGCAACTCTGATGAATCCTTTTTGTCTGGAATTAATTTCAAAAGTCCTTGAAATTGACGTTTAAATGTGTAAATACGTTTAAATCCACCTCTAAGACCTACCCTGCGTCATTTACATCAGGGATGTTTGACAAGTTTTTCTCTACTTACATAATTTATTCATCATTTCTCCACCCGAACTGTTAACACGCATGCATTGGCTCGTTAGCTAACTATATAATTTGCTGATATAAAAATACACGGCATATAACCTTGACCTTTACCATTGATAGTAACCATCACATTTAATTCTTAATCGTCATGAAGATAATATTCGTTATTTGCCTTGGTGTATTTATGTGGACTTATACTAATATCACCCCTAATTTCACACCCAGTCGTCACAAAATGCCATAGTCTGTCAAAAGTTCAAGTTATGTACCTGATATCTTTAAACTGGCATCATGAGCTAAACCGGTTGCACTGTAACAGTGTGCTGTGTTAATTTTGTAGTCTGCCATACAGACCTTCGAACCTCTTTAAAAATGGCACACAACATCAAAAGATCTTTCTTGACGTAGCAGTCGTGAAAGTCAACGAATGTGTTCAATCTTAAGTGTGATATCACATTCTATACATACTGGCAATCATTATCTGATATGTTAGTATCAGTCAGACTTGAATAAACCTTTTCTTTGGGTGGCAAAGATGTATTGTTAAATCGTTTAAAGCTACCAATGGACTCATACGGGTCGATGTCTTTCCTCAAAAATGCAGGCTTCATAGCACCAAAATGTTTCAGTGTTTCTGTAAATTTGTCGTCATTTAAATTGTTAGTCAGCTGTTTTAAGGACTTTCCAATGAACCTAAAGCTATCTAAAATCTAATCGTTCTTTTACCTGTTATTTCCTTGACATCCTTTATGAACCCATCAACTATCCAATCCTTGCTGAATGAAATCTATATTTGCATTGTTGGGTTTTTACCTCATCATCTGTATCATTTCTCACAAATATTTTAATGAAAAGAAGATAATCATGACCTGAGAAGTTATGAATAAATAATGAGATTTATTTTGAGTATCTGAAATTCAAAATTACAGTCTACTTGAGCAGGACCTATGTACATTCCAGTCAATTGATTATTGTCGCAAACTGTGTTTGCCCTCACAGATATAACATGTACTCGTTGAATTAAAAGGTTTTTCATCTTAATCAGTAAATACCATAGGTTCTACAGCTTTCATTTCGATGTAAACATGTCCCGCTATCCAGGCAGCCATAACACGCCTGTAGGCAATCAGTACCTCTGTAAAATATTGGTCTGTAACATGTGTTAATTGAATTGATATGCATGCAGAAACATGATGAGATATGCTTAAGCTGTTTGCACTGTGCAGAATACACTTGCTTGTTTTGTAGCATCATTAAAATGTTTTGGTGACCAGCTCGTACGGGTGATTATACTTTCAAAATCTCAATACACGATATAAGAAGCTGTCACTTGATGATGATAATATCTGAATGTGGCAACTGATCCATATTTAGAGATTACTCGTGATAATACCAATTTTTATAAATCTTGTACGCCAAGGTACTGGTATTTTTCATTATATGACATCGAATCAACATATCAACATAGCTATCCTTTTCAATTTCAGTCACTTTAAATGCTCTAATGTATTTATCGTCAACTATTTCATACACATTTACGGAGATATCATATTCGATGTCACTTTTTATGCACTGTAACGTTATAGGGCATCTGTCAAGCCAATGACTGTATCTTACCAAGCTTTATTTTGATGGACTATGGGGATTTTGTAACGGACTATTTATTACAGATTCAATGGGTAAGGAAACATCTATCATCTGCACTTTACACAAGCCTTTTTATTTTTCAAATATTCAGGTAAATCTATATATAACCTTCTTCTTATCGGTTGATATCTATCTACGTGTAATCTTAGAAATTCAATCCTGTCAAAGATCCATCTCGTGCTTTTGCTTTTTCCTGTCCAAATATGGCATGTTAAATGTCTGACAAACGTACATCATCTGTTTCACCTCTGTTCATTATATGTATAGGTCTTGTTCTGTGGTAAAGTTCCCTGTATTTAACTTTCTCTCCCTCCTGTACGGGCGGTTTCATAAATCTGATAATTAAGTCTAGCTGAACATTTACAGAATCAAATTGACGGATTTTTCGAATGCTCACTTTCTTGAAGTAGCGTTGAGTGTCATTGAAAAATTCATGCAAGTCTTGTGTGTTGCCACCGTAAAATCTGTACTCATGTTTCCCGTGAAAGAATCTCTAAGACATTTAGATAATTCAGTTTACAATTTGCTTATTTCATAGCCTCAATTATTTAAGACTTTGCACACGTATTAACGAAACGTTTAAAACAAATTATAGCATTTGTTAGAATCGATTGATCCAGTATAAAAGTATTCATCATTGATTTATTTACTTAAGTTTCAATGTATTATTTGGTACACTTTGTTTTATTTAACTAATTAACCTTCAATGTGCGTTTAACTGCAATAAATTTTAGTAAAAGCCCACCTTCACTCTCTTGTTTATCAATCTCTGGGGGCAGCTTTTCAGGCGAGGGGGTGGATTAGCACACCTCACGGATAGGATGCATCGTCCCTTCTTATGGTGCATTGGAAGGGTGGGTTACCCCTAACTCAAGACCTAGCAATTCAATCCTGTGTCAGACTGAAACTAACGATTCAGCTAGATAATACATACGATACATTTGAAATTAGACTGGGGTGCGGCAAACTCGTCTGACATAATACTGAGCGCGGGCGCTCTGCTTGATTAGACAATGTCTGGAGTTGCAAAAGCTGCACGGACTCGGCATGGAGGCGCGAGGCGGAACGGAAGACTAAAACGCCAATAACGTACATGAGATCAAATTCTGCCCAATTAGCCAGACGGGCTGTCCCTAAAACCAATTATATGTTAACCACATATTTAATTATGTCAATCCTTTTAGTTCCTAATTTCTTCCTCTGCTCGTAATCCTCTGTTCGTTCTCATCCTGGACTACTACTTGGAATTCACTGTCCATGATATACTTTCTTAGTCTACTCTTGCCTGCCTTAATTCAGTCTTTAACATTTACCATGTCCCTTCTTCAGATCTTCGTTGGAAGATTAGCATCAATTTTTGGGATGCACTGCAGCGTGGATTGATAATATCATTCTAGTTTCTCCATCAATGTCATCTCTTTTTTGGTGTAATCGCAGACTAAAGTATGGGTACATATATTCACATGAAGATAGGGACTTCTTATGTATTGTTGGCTGCAAATTTATTACCTCCATTCAGCTTCCAACATTGTAATTTCTTCTCCCTTCAAACGTACCCTTTCTAATTTTAATTTTTATCTTTTCATGTGTCCTACATTCTCCCGTAGTGATATCTAGGTATTTATAGTCTTCATCCCCTCAGTGTTGTGTAATCTCTGTTTGTCAGGGGGCTTTCTGCCTCCAGTCTGCTCTTGTTTGCTATCATTGCTGCTTAGAACCGCGCACTTGTCGATACTAAATTTTATTTGGATGTTAGCAGTAATAATTCTTAATGCCTAGACCAGGAAGTCCATTTCAGACTCATTTTTGCCCAAACAGCTTTAATTGTCCACGAACAGCAGACTATTAATAGCTGTGGAGTTGTTCCTTTGTTAGTATCCTGACTTATGCTGTCTCATCAGTTTTCATGAGGAACGAGTGCAATCACAGACAACAATATCGACAGTTAGTACCTTAGAAGGACCCCATTGATTTTTGATATTCCCAAGTATATAGCCCTGAATCGTGAGTAGCGTTCTGCGAGACGTCATCACTATTCTTCTGTATTAGCCAATCATTTCTAGACACAACATGATGGAAGAGTTGGGTACTGCATATTTATTCCTGTGGCCAGCCTGCGCAATCCACAGGTTCTTTTTCCGCCTAATATTGTTCCAAAGCACCTTCTTATCGATTGGTTGCTATTTGTTTGTACCTATCGACTGTTATACATTGTCCTTCTTTCTTAATATCTTTCATCACCTAGACAGTGCAACATTTTGTCATCAATGCTGGAATGCTGCGTGTGTTCATGGAGTTCTGTAGTTAATATGCTAATCTATCATGAATGCTTGAGAATTGCTTTACCCAGAATCCTTATCCTCGTTCTGGACAGATGATTTCCAACTTTGCATTTTTTGTATCCGCAGAAATTTCGTTCTTATCATAGTATGTTCATGTTGGTTAACATCCATCTGTTCTGAGAGGCGAGAATTGATCCAAAAGCTGAGGAAGTAATCTAACCATTTTCAGAAATATGACATCCCCCCATAGGCATAAGGTATTGACCCGTGGGCGATGCATACAAATTATTATTATTATTATTATTATTAGTAGTAGTATTAGTAGTAGTATTAGTAGTAGTAGTAGTATTAGTAGTAGTAGTAGTATTAGTAGTAGTAGTAGTATTATTATTAGTAGTAGTATTATTAGTAGTAGTTGTATTTTCTAGTTCCGTTTTAAACAAATCAAATTAAAGATATTTATGGTTTGTACTCGAATAATAATCAATTCTTCATCCACCAATATGACACAAATATGCTCAATCCTTATGTCCTTGTATCATATGTCCCCTAATTATACAATAATTCTATATCAGTCCTATCTAGGGTATACTAATCCTATTGCAGTCCTATCTAGGGTACAGTAGTCCTATATCAGTCCAATCTAGGGTACACTGATCCTAGATCAGTCCTATCTAGGGTACAGTAATTCTAGATCAGTCCTATCTAGGGTACAGTAATTCTAGATCAGTCCTATCTAGGGTACAGTAATTCTAGATCAGTCCTATCTAGGGTACAGTAATTCTAGATCAGTCCTATCGAGGGTACACTGATCCTAGATCAGTCCTATCTAGGGTACAGTAATTCTATATCAGTCCTATCTAGGGTACAGTAATTCTATATCAGTACTATCTAGGGTACACTGATCCTAGATCAGTCCAATCTAGGGTACAGTAATTCTAGATCAGTCCTATCCAGGGCACACTAACCTTATATCAGTCCTATCTAAGGTACACTACTCCTATATCAGTCCTATCCAGGGTACACTAATTCTACATTAGTCCTATATAGGGTACACTAATCATATAACAATTATATCTAGAGTACACTAATTCAGTCCTATCTAGTGTACACTAAACCTATATCAATCCTATCCAGGGTGCAGTAACCCTATATCAGTCGTATCTAGGGTACACTAAACCTATATCAGTCCTATCCAGGTATAGTAACCCTATATCAGTCCTATCTAGGGTACACTAAACCTATATCAGTCCTATCCAGGGTACAGTAACCCTATGTCAGTCCTATCCAGGGTACACTAAACCTATATCAGTCCTATCCAGGGTACAGTAACCCTATATCAGTCCTATATAGGGTACACTAATCATATATCAGTTCTATCTACAATACATTAACCCTATATCAGTAATATCTAGGGTACAGTAATCCTATATCAGTCCTATCTAGGGTACACTAAACCTATATCAGTCCTATCCAGGTATAGTAACCCTATATCAGTCCTATCCAGGGTACACTAAACCTATATCAGTCCTATCCAGGGTACAGTAACCCTATATCAGTCCTATATAGGGTACACTAAACCTATATCAGTCCTATCCAGGGTACAGTAACCCTATATCAGTCCTATATAGGGTACACTAATCATATATCAGTTCTATCTACAATACATTAACCCTATATCAGTAATATCTAGGGTACAGTAATCCTATATCAGTACTATCTAGGATACACTAAACTTACTAAAATCCGTTGAGTATAATTTAATGTGTTGATCTCTTGTAATAGGTATTTTCTTATAATATCAGAGTGTATGCCACACTGCGGTATTTTTTGCTAAAGTCATAGTGAGTCCTGCAAAATATCTTAAGCAATTCCCATTGCCTTATTTTGAGTTACCATCTATAGAATACACATTAGAAAACTTAATGGAATATATCAGTAAATACTACAAGGCACTTAAAGCAGCATTTTCTCTCAATATTAAAAACCTTTTTCTCAGCATAATATAAATTCTTTTTTGAAAGCATTAGACAGTATTTTGATGTAACGGATAACAACCTATAATTGCTGTTTTCAAGTTTGGTTTTGTGTTTGTTTGTTTGTTTTTCACTTATATTAACTAAATAAATGGGCAAGGATCTATATTTTTTATTGATCAATAGCACAAAAAAACTATTTAAATAAACATACAATGATAAAGGTGATGAAAGTTTAAAATAAGAATAGAAATGTATTTCAATATTTCTAGAAGCCAGCACAAGCAATAAGCCAGTCTATGCAACCGGTAAATAAAGAGAGAGAATGCTTTTCTCAGAATTGTTTTGATAAAGACTCATAATAAATAAATGGATGTTGAGAAATATATTTTTTTAAACATCACTAACATTATTGCTCATAGTCAAAAATCTAAAAATGATATCATAATTCAAAATGTTTTGGAAAAAAATTACATCATGATAAGTTTAAGTTTAAGTTTATTATTTCTACCACAGTGTAGCAGAAATTTACATCCATAACACTCTCATTTGCCCAAGTTTAAAGTTTCTAGCATTGTGCAGGAGTAATTTACACCCATAATACTCTCATTGGCCCAAGTTTTTTAATTTCTGGCACATGTGAAGGAGACGTTAACACCCATAATGCTCTCATTGGCCCAAGTTTATAATTTCTAGCAGAGTTTAGGAGACATTTACACCCATAATATTCTCATTGGCCCAAATTTATAGTTTCGAGCACAGTGTATAAGAAATTCACATCCATAATACTCTCGTTGACCCAAGTTTATAGTTCTAGCACAGTGCAGGATAAAAGTACCCATGTTTATAAATTCTAACACAGAATAGGAGAAATTCACATCCATAATTCTCTCATTGGCTTAAGTTTATAATTTCTAGCACAGTGCAGGATAAAAGTTCACCCATAATACTCTCATTGGCCAACGTTTTTAATTTCTAGCACAGCATAGGAGAAATTTACACCCATAACACTCTCACTGGACAAAGTTTATAGCTTCTCTTCTAGCGCAATGGTGGTGGAGAAATTTACATCCACAATACTCTCATTTGGCCCAAGGTTATAATTTCTAGCACAGTGTAGAAAACGTTTACTTCCGTAATATTCTCATTGGCTCAAATGTATAATCTCTAGCACAGTGTAGAAAACTTTTACACCCATAATACTCTCAATGGCCTAAGGTTATAATTTCTAGCACAGTGTAGAAACCGTTCACACCCATAATTGTCTCTTTGGCCTAAGATTATAATCTCTAGTACAGTGTAGAAAACTTTTACACCCATAATACTCTCAATGGCCTAAGATTATAATCTCTAGCACAGTGTAGAAAACTTTTACACCCATAATACTCTCAATGGCCTAAGGTTATAATTTCTAGCACAGTGTAGAAAACTTTTACACCCATAATACTCTCAATGGCCTAAGATTATAATCTCTAGCACAGTGTAGAAAACTTTTACACCCATAATACTCTCAATGGCCTAAGATTATAATCTCTAGCACAGTGTAGAAAACTTTTACACCCATAATACTCTCAATGGCCTAAGATTATAATTTCTAGCACAGTGTAGAAAACTTTTACACCCATAATACTCTCAATGGCCTAAGATTATAATTTCTAGCACAGTGTAGAAAACTTTTACACCCATAATACTCTCAATGGCCTAAGATTATAATTTCTAGCACAGTGTAGAAACCGTTCACACCCATAATTGTCTCTTTGGCCTAAGATTATAATCTCTAGCACAGTGTAGAAAACTTTTACACCCATAATACTCTCAATGGCCTAAGATTATAATTTCTAGCACAGTGTAGAAAACTTTTACACCCATAATACTCTCAATGGC
This sequence comes from Margaritifera margaritifera, assembly GCA_029931535.1. NCBI lineage: Eukaryota > Metazoa > Mollusca > Bivalvia > Unionida > Margaritiferidae > Margaritifera > Margaritifera margaritifera. The sequence goes on from JAQPZY010001125.1 coordinate 393,126, forward strand.
CTAAGGTTATAATTTCTAGCACAGTGTAGGAGCCGTTCACACCCATAATTGTCTCTTTGGCCCAAGTTTATAGTTTCTAGCACAGTGTAGAATAAGTTTACACACAAATGTATAATCTCTAGCACAGTGTAGGAAAAATTTACACCCATTATACTGTCATTGGCCGAAGTTTATAATTTCTAGCACAATGTAGGAGACATTTGCACCCATAATACTCTCATTAGCCCACGTTTATAGTCTTTTGGACAGTGTAGGGGAAATGAACATCCATCACATTCTCATTGACCCACGTTTATAATTTCTATCACAGTGTAGAAAAAATACACATCCATACTACTCTCATTGGCCCAAGTTTATAATTGCTAGCACAGTGTTTGAAATTTACGTCCATAATACAATCACTGGCCCAAATTTATAGATTCTATCACAATGTAGACGAACTTGACATCCATAATACTCTCATTGGCCCAAGTTTATAATTTCTAGCATAGTGTAGGAAACGTTTACACCCATAATACTCTCATTTTCCCAAGTTTATAATTTCTAGCATAGTGTAGGAAACGTTTACACCCATAATACTCTCATTGGCCCAAGTTTATAATTTCTAGCATAGTGTAGGAAACGTTTACACCCATAATACTCTCATTGGCCCAAGTTTATAATTTCTAGCATAGTGTAGGAAACGTTTACACCCATAATACTCTCATTGGCCCAAGTTTATAATTTCTAGCATAGTGTAGGAAACGTTTACACCCATAATACTCTCATTGGCCCAAGTTTATAATTTCTAGCATAGTGTAGGAAACGTTTACACCCATAATACTCTCGTTGGCCCATGCTTATAATTTCTAGCACAGTGTAGCAGAAATTTACATCCATAATACTCTCATTAGCCCAAGTTTATTGTTTCTAGCACAGTGTCGGAAACATTTACACACATAATATTGTCATTGGTCCAAATTTATAATTTCTAGCACAGTGTAGGGAACATTCACAGCCATGATACTCGCATTGGCCCAAATTTATAGTTTCTAGCACAATGTTGTAGAAATTGACATCCATAATACTGTCATTGACCCAGGTTTGTAATTTCTTGCACAGCGTTGGAAAAGTTTACTCCCTTAATATTCTCGTTGGCCCAAATTTATAATCTCTAGTACAGTGCCGGAAACATTTACACCCGTAATACTCTCATTGGCCCAAGTTAATAATTCTTTGCACAGTGTAGGAACAATTCACACACATAAAAGTCTCATTGGTCCAAATTTATAGATTCTAGGACAGTGTAGGGAAAATTCACAACCATACTACTCTTATTGGCCCAAGTTTATAGTTTCTAGCACAATTTAGGAGAAATTGACATCCATAATACTGTCATTGGCTCCAGATTATAATCTCTAGCACAGTGTAGAAAACGTTTACACCGATAATATTCTCATATGCCCCAATTTACAATTTCTAGTAAAGTGTAGAAAAATATGCACAACCATAATACTCTCATTGTTCCCTGTTTATAGTTTCTAGCACAATGTAGGAGAAGTTGACATTCATAATACTTTCGTTGGCCCAAGTGTATAATGTTTCGCACAGTGTTGGAGAAACTCACAGCCATAATACTTTCATTGGCCCAAGTATATACTTTTAAGCAGTGTTGGAGAAATTCACAGCCATGATACTTTCATTGGCCCAAGTGTATAGTTTCTAGCACAGTGTAGGATAAGTTTACACCCATAATACTCTCATTCGTTCAGGTTTATAATTCTAGCACAGTGTAAGAGAATATTACGCCCATTATACTCTCATTGGTCCAAGTTTATAATTTGTAGCACAGTGAAGGAGAAATTTACACCGATAATACTTTCATTGGCCCAAGTTTATAGTTTCTTGCACAGTGTAGGAGAAATTTACACCGATAATATTCTCATTGGTCCAAGTTTATAATTCTACTACAGTGTAGAAGAAATTTGCACCGATAATACCCTAATTAGCCCAAGTTTATAATTTCTAGCACAGTGTAGGAAAAGTTTACGCCCGTAATACTCTCATTGGCCCAAGTTTATAATTTGTAGTACAATGTAGGAGAAATGCGCACCCACAACACTCTAGCACAGGCGTAGTTAAGTGTTCTAAGCAATATTCGGCAATTTGCTGAACTTACGAACAATCAAAGATTAAGGGCTAAAAGTAGACAGTTGCAACATGATTTTTCATTACAGTTTAATTTTTAATCCCCAGTGGATTGTAAATAGTAATGCAAATTTTGTAATCAAATTTTGCAACCCTGTACTGAAGAAACAAAACAAATCCCTTTGAAAATATTTTGTTTTATGGTAGTCCATGTATAAGAATTGTCTGCAGGATTTTGCGTATAATTGAAATTTATAACTCCTTCATCTTTAGTCCTTTGCTAGGGCCCTTGACAGTGTGGTAAAGAATTATGTACTTTTTCCAACCTTTATATTCTTAAGGGACTAAATTACCAAGCTTAGTGCCTTTCCATTTAATAGAGCAGGAAGAAGAAGTCAGGAGGAAGTATGTACAATTACACGGACAGATATTGATATCTACGGAACGTTTAATAGGAAAGCATGGGATTCGTGTACTAGTGTAAGGTTATATGATTCAGTTTGTACATACTCGTGATTGCAATAGACATCTAAAACAAAGGGCAAGTAACGGTTCTTCTGGAATGTGAAAGATACTTTTGGAATTATTATTTTTGTTTCGGTCGATTGAATTCTGCAGCATATAACAACTATTTAAGTACAAAGTATTATATCTTTTCTGATGAAATACGTATGATATTACCTATATAGATAGACCAAACGTATTAATATATCAGCATACAATAGGTTATCATTAGTAATATGGAGCGATCTGCGAACCTACGGGAATAAACATTAGCCCATAGGTTTGCATTATGGGGCAGACTGGTGACAAACGGGAAATCCTATGTTAAAATTGTACATAGGTTTAACATGGGAATGGTATTCTAGATTCAACAAAGTTTCTGGGGTCAAAAAGTTTCTGGGGACAAACAAGTCTCTAAGGACAAACGGGAATGGTAAGTTTAATTTTTTTTATTACAATCCAAAGCAGGCTACATATAATATCCAGCAACCGCTCTTTGACTACTATCCAAACACACACCCCTACAATCCAGCAACTGCATTTTGGTTGCTATCCAAACACACACACAAACACATCTACAATCCAGCAACTGCTTTTTGGTTGCTATCCAAACACACACACACATCTACAATCCAGTAACTGCTTTTTGGTTCCTATCCAAACACACACCCCTACACTCTAACGAAAAGGGTAGCAGTGTTTATAGGATACATGTTATACTTACATACTAACAAACATACTATACCACAAGAGGGGGTAAGATGCAAAAGAAAGGGGATGATATCGACAAATACACACTCTCACACAAACATAAAAACATACTATCACACACACAAGGGTAGGAGGTGTTTATAGAAACACTAATAAACCCTCACACACACACACAAACACACACACAAACATAATATACTATCACAAAAAGGAGAGAAGGCGTACAGGGTTTAAAATTTTAGTTGTAAACAACATAGACATACACAAAACAGACACGAAACATAAAATACAGACTATTGTCAAATGATTAGTATCTAACTTTTCTAGATATCTGGGTGGCCCTGCAAAGGGCCGTTGGGTTTTACCACTCCTCTCCCTCAGCAGTAGTCGCACCTCCCAGGTCGGGCACTGCATGCCGCACATCTTTGCCTGCAGTTGTTTTCGTTTTTCCTTCACGATGTCTTGGTGGAGACCACGAGACTAAAACTAGGCTCGTTGGTCTACTTCTGCCAGTCTTCCTTCCCCTCTTCCGGCATCCAATCTCGTTGGCCCATCTGGCAAAATTTCTCCTCGATCTCATCCAGTTTTGGTTCAGGCGCTGGAATTGCCTCTCCGGCTCCTTGAGCCTCTTTTCCTCCGCCTACGACCTCTTGATTTTCTCTGTTTCTTTATGAATCACCTCTCTGACAAACTCTTTGGCTATTCTCAGAGATGTGATTTCCCTTTTCAAGTGCCTTGTGTGGGGGTAGCACTCCATCTCCTCCACCCGCCCAAGGAGGTGCTGTACTCTCTCCATCAAAAATATTGTTTCCATCATCTTGCCCACTTTACAGTACTGGTCTGCCATTCTTCTTTATCAACCAGTCAACGATGAATAGCAAGAATGGTGAACGCGCCGCTTTATATGCGTTTAAGAACGGATGTGAAAGAAAATATCCCTCACACAGAATACAACCCTCACACAGAATACAAATGGAACAGAAATCGCGCGGACCTAAAGGAAACCATTATTTTGATTTTTGTACATAGGTTTACACAATGGTAAGGGATTGTTTAAAAACACATTATATACGGACACAAACAAACTATACCCAACAAACACACATTTTTATATGGGAAGAGGTTTTAAGTTCTAGTGTTTTGGTTGTTTTGTTTGTATTTGTCTTTGGGGAGGGGGGGGGCGAACACAAAGACATAAACAAACAAACATAAATATGAAACACACATTTGTTGGCAAAACTGATTAGTAATTCTCTGTTCTACAAATGTGGGTGGCCATGAAAATGGTCGTTTTGTTTTGGTGAGTGGTCCTGATTTTATCTTCTAGCAGGACGGCAACATCTCACCACTGGCCTTACCACAACACAGGGTCTTCTCTTTCTAAAGGAGAAAGAGTAGTCCTCTGTCTCCATTCTGCGCTCCATCTCTTCTCCTCCTTCTTCTTCGCGTTGCTTCTGATGCTGTTGTTGTTGATGTCTCTGCTGCTGCCTTTGTCTCTCCTCCCTGTCTTCTTTCTCGCTTATTGTTTCTTCGCGCAGGTTATCTTCTTTTAATTCCAGGACCATTTTCAAGAAGATTGTTGTTTTCCTATCCTTGCTCTTCTGGATTAGGTGCTGCCTGACCCGATGCATGTGTACCATGGCTTCACTCAATCTGCAAAATCTTTGAAGACATAGTATTTGTTGCTGAGTCAACAACGGGTGGCAAGACTGGTGAACGCACTGCTCCATATGGGAAAAGCACGGACGTGAAGGAAAACTTCCTTCAAATTCGGTACGCAGACATGAACGAGAACATGACCAAGATTGATCGAGGGAAATGTGAAAGAGCATGTCAATATAATTTGTTTTCAATAAAAAACAAGCCAACACCATAGTTTTCAAAATCAACACGTTTAATAAGAAGAAGAAGCTTCTGAAACACAAACAGAAATACAAAACATACACATTTATAAACATGAACATATTTACAGAGTTGACATTGTTGTGAAGTCAAACTTGACTTCCAATGATCAAAGGCACTGTCATTTTGCCATCACTGCAGACTATATTTCTGAGTTAAAGAAAATATTGAATCGAGTCGATACAGCATTTCTTCTCATAAAGTCAATTAGGTCGTATTCCAGAGGAGGTAATCCACAAAAATAAAAATATTCCACACTGTGATCGTTTGGAAAGTAGATGACTACCCAATGGGTTCCTAGTCGATGACTGTCGTCCATGTTGATGACATAAGCTTGACCATCTTTAGTTTTTCGATCGGGAAGTTCATCTTTAGCACACACCACATGAAGCTCATGAAGCTCTGTAGGAAATGTGAGTCAGATGGTAATGAAGTTCCCAGGTATCCATTCCTTTTATGTTTTTTTTTCATGATGGTTTCCCAGGTATTCAGTTTTCTTCTTTTCACAGGTAATGATAAGCCATCAGTTCACACCTGACTCTTTCTTTTAAAAGTTATGTCAAGTAAGTAGATGAACGGGTAATCTCTGTACTCTGCTGCAAGAAAGCTTTAGATGCGTTTCGTCTCCAGAGAAGTGAATGAAGATAAGGAAGAGTCCCTCAAGTCTTTATACCCCTTTCTGAAATCGTCTCTTCTAAGATTAGAGTCATTTGTTGTGTTGTTTCTGACTAAATAGCTAAATGATTGATTTGACATCCGTAACAATGTTTTCTTGTTAGGCCTGTAATTATTTCAGCCAATGCACCAGCAAAACAGGAGACTAGATGTTCTTCTTGTTTTGGCCAACTCGACATCATGATTGTATATATATATATATATATATATATATATATATATATATATATATATATATATATATATATATATATATATATATATATATATATTCTTGGTCACTTGTGATTTGTGAATGTTGTGGTTGCTCTGGACCACAAACAGCCTCATCGCCTATCTCCATAGGTTCTTCGTTTTCCAGCTCTTTCTTTCTAATGATCCTTTGATCACTTCTTTCACATTGTTGATTTCCAGAGTATTGTCAAATTCTGCATACAAGATGACGTTCACTGTATTTGCCAGAGTTATTGCAAACTGAAGTTTCACCCGAAGTTGGCTTGTTTTTATAGGGTGGAAATGTCGTTCCTCGCTGCCTTGGTCTGGAGCGAAATCAAAGCCCAACAAAGTGTGTCCTCCTGCAAAATCGTGGTACGAAATACCGTGGCTGCTGTTGGTACTTAAATGTCCTGTGGCTTCAAACAGTGTCATGTCAGATCTCAAGTAATTTTTCTGAGCAAAGTTAGATTCAAAAGGTCTGGCACACAACATATGGCCATCTTGAGTGACGACTGTCTTGGACACTTTGAAGTGTTGGAACTCGAAAGGATTTTAATCGATGGTTCCGTTAAGGACCGCATTGATGACAATGGTGATGAGCAAACGTTTGGTCAGCTGGCCTTGGAAAACAAGATTTTTGATGTTGGCTCTTAGTGCAGAAGCAATGGTGAAGGTTTTCACTTCCACTCGTCTCCGAGAATACTTGGCTGTTGTTCTGTTCATAGTTTGAATAATGTCATTTCTCACTTTAGGTAAGACCTCCACACGGCGCACGTAAAGTCTATCTTCTTCGATGATGATTTTGTACTCGTTAGCATTAGCCATCAAATGGAACACGGTACTACTTCGATTCAGTTTCAGCGTACATCCATTCTATGTGACAAATACTTGTCATGCAACAACATTGCCAAATGCAAACTATCGATCATTTCTAAACTGCGTTCTTATTTGATTTTCTTTCGACGGTCGTTGAATCAAACATTGTGGGGATCTTCAGCTTCTGTGTCTTTGAAGACATCCAATGTATCAGGTTCCCATACCACGGAAGCATCCAAATATTGTGTTCTTGGCTTCTTTTCCGTACGTCAAGAGATTTTCCATGTACGCTCGGTTTGTCCTTCGATTTCAAATTCGAAAGGGGCTGAGGTAGTCAAAGACGACACAGGATGAAATTATACCCATTGGGATTCTTGCATCGTCATCATCGCAAGAAACTAGGGACATCATTTGCTTTCCTCTTTCAGTTAGTAATCACAAACAACCAATTCTCTGACCGCTCCTGTGCTTCGTCTTTTCTTATTCTTTTCTGAACGTGTTTATGAGATCTTAATTGGTTTCGACGTCTCTTTCTACCTCGTCCTTTCTGTGGCGTAAAGGAAGAAGTAATGCCTTGGCCAGAAGCGTGAAACGGATTTATAGGGATGTCTCGGCGACCCAAAAGGTCTTTTCCAGTTTGAAGCAACACATTTTTTCCTGCTCTAATGAAGGCTTCTTTTGGACTTTGTCAATGAGGATGTTTTGAAGAAATTATTTTCCTTGCGTCAAAGCTGCATCTTTTAAAGCATGCAATCCTCGAGTCACCATCGGTTTTAAGATGTGTGCTACCGTACAAAAGCTGATCTTAACATATTTCCTAAATCATGTCCTCGTTGTCGATCAACTCCTTGGTACACGTGGTACATCTGTTTTTTACGATTCACTGGAGAATCGTTTTCGGAAGTCTAGTTTCACCGTGACGTTTCCTTTCGAGAATATAATATTTTGTCCAAGATCACCTTTTATGCTAATACTGACAGGAAGATAATTAAGATGAACACATTCTCGGTGAACGTGATACGTGTTTCCTCCTTCATCGTAAACAGTTATGGCAGATCCCACTTTAAAAGGAATGAGTCTCAGCAACGGAACAGCTGTGTTTCCTATGACGTTGTATTCGACCACATCGGAGTACACAAACAATAAATTTAGTTCTTCGTTTAATTAGACAGGGTAACGAATATACTTGTAGAATCGATCGTTGTTGTAAACACCTTTCATAGGAACGAGGGAAGTGTATCCGCCCATACTAGAAAACAACCCGGGACAGAAAGTAATGGACATTATTCTGCCGTCCGAAAAATGCATTTTAAGACGAAGACAATTTGAATTTTAGGAACATGTTCTTCACACCACACCCAAATAGGTTCTTTGTGTAGTTCTTGAAGAGAGGAACTCTGAGAAGGAGAGGTAGCTGTTGTGTTTAACACATAATGGTATCTTCTACTTCTTTCTATAGTCGATTACTTGTAAAACGGCAATCCAAGAAAAAAAACTAGGTGGATATCCTTTCAAACGTACTTTCATTTCTTCAAGTCGACGTTTACCCACTTTGCGTGTTCTTCGATCGAGAATGCTTTCTACACATCGTTCTCTTTCTTGGTCACTCGTTCTAACACAGGCAAGTAAAAATTCCTTTTAGCACTTCTCTGTTCATATCTTTCAATGTTTAGACAGGAGAATCAAATCCACGCACTTGCCCAGTGACACGAAACAATTCGGTTGTACAGTCAAATAAGTAACCTTGTCAAATGTGCGCTTGATTTTTCCAGTGCAAACCCAAGCTCCAGTCTTCATCACTTCTTTATGTTTGGTGGCGGTTGACGTCCAAAACAATCGATCAAACACCATCACTTCGTTTTCAGGGGCCATTTCTTCGGGTGCGCATCCAATGCTATGATGTTACGATTGATTGTAAGCTTTCACGAGACGTGGTAACACGTCGATATATTGAGAGTGTGTTGATATGTATAATAGGTGCACATACCTTCCTTCAAAGTTCTTTGAAAACGTTCCATGACACTGGCTTTTGTTTCATGATTTTTAGTAGTTAAAAAATGAATGTGTCTTTTTTTCAATTCTTTTTGTAAAGCTTGGTTCAGAAATTCAATGCCTTTGTCTGTTTGGCATTGTAGAGGGTGACGACCACTTTGTTTTAAAAGCTCGCACTAACTCTGAACTTGTTTTACATGTCAAAGGAACTACCCAAGCTAATTTTGAAAACACATCAATGACACAAAACAAACATTTGTAACCACGATTGTACGCTGCCAAATGAGAGACATCAGCTAAATCTGCTTGCCATTGATAATCGATGCCAGCTACTTAGGGTTTGACTTCTGGAAAATGTTCGTCAAATGGGTTTTTTGTATAGTGTACGTCGATTGTTCTTGTAACCATTGCCGTACATCTGGCAGACGTACACTTTTGAGTTTGGTTTTAGCAGCACGATACAATTTGTGAATCTTTCCGTAACCATCAACATGAGCAAGATTGTATTAAATGCTGGCTAAAAGTGTATCCATAATGGGGTTAACTGGTTTTTGTTGTTGTTGTTGCTGCTGCTCCTTAATAAGTTACCTACTGTTCGATACTGCTCTTAGGTTGATATTCGTGTGGCATTGGTTTGGATTACGAGGATTGACGTGTCGGACGAGCAATAGGAGTAGGAGTTGTCATTGGTCGTAGGGTGGTGAGTTTTTTCTTGATGTCTTTTTCACCTCTGTATTCCCTTTTTTCTTTTTTTCTTTTTTTCTTCTGCTAAAGAAGGTGTCGACATCATCTGTTTTTCTTCACTTTTCATGATAGTCTTGAAATCTCTCAGAGTAGGTTTAGCTGTTTCGTCTAAAGCTTTGTGGTACAATAGTTAAAGTCATTGCAATAATTGCGATTTTTTTGTTTCTGACAAATCGGTTCAATCCACCAACGATTGTAATTCTTGTTGTAACTGTGATATCTCGGTGAGATTAGTATCAGGAGGTAAATGAGGTGTCCGTTGTTGTACAAACGATGGATTTCCATCCATCGTTTGCATTGAACTTACATGAGTTTTCGTCCTTCCATCAGATCCAAAGACACAACTGTGATGTCTTTCCAGAAAATGGTGTCCTGTGATGTCTTTTCAGAAACGGATGTCCTTTTTTAATCTTCTTTAATTTGATCTCATGATTCCTCCTAAAATTGGTCCAGCAATCGATGCTAACAAAGGAGCAGCCACTTTTAACAAGGTTTCTACCAGCATGGGTAGAAATCCTCCTCGTTGAACGAGCAGTTTTGTTTCTTCTTTTGACTGATGGGTATTTTATTTTTCACCATTTGGCGAAGAACGTCCGGATGTTTTCGTAATCGTTGTTTGTGTATCTTGGACAAAGGTACCGTTCCTTTCAAAACATTCAAACAACATTCACACACGGTATCAACGATTTCTTTGGGTGCTTTTTGACTGATTTGTTTCGTATCGTATGATTGGATTTAGTCAGTACTGACAAAACGTCCCAATGTTTAGCTACACGAAGAGGGAGTCCATTTCTTTTCCCTTAATTTATCCTGGGAAATGAGGATGGTGGTGTGCACTTTTCGGTGACATCTTTGTTTCAGGAGCAAAAATACTATAGTGAATATTACCTTGCACTTTTTTATACTGGAATTCATCTCTACTGATTGTCGGTACGACATATCAACTTCACTATGTGCAGCACTTGACGATGAGGTGTTTTCAATAGACTAAATTGTGACAGTTCTTGTTTGGATAAATCCACTAAACTTTGTAACACACCTATTCTGTCTTGTACTTTTGTCTTAGGTGAGGCCAATTTTTTAGCTGCAGCAGCAGTCGCTAAAGCAGTAGAAGAAGACGTCGTTGATGCCGCCAGAGAAGTAGAAGTTCCTTTAGAATGTGGTTCCCATTGTATTCATCAAATTAGGAAACACTGGTCGTAAATCAGGTTTGGCAGGCAACATCATGAACGGCGAAGAAGAGGTGGCAGGATGAGACACCGTCACTGAGTGGCGTACTTTTCTCTAGTACGTGCACGTCCTAGCGGCAGTACTTCTCTTTCTGGTAGAAGATACTTTTTCTTGGGATTTTCTTCTAGGGCATTTTACTTTCCTTGTGTGAACTTGCTGCACTACTCTTCTTTTTGGTTTGCCGTCTTTTTAGGGATTTGGCTTTCTTAGCTTCGGTATTAGGATCCCATTTTAAAAGTGAACCAATAATGACACCACCTAAAGAGCCACTTTAACCAGGTTTCAAAATGATTTGTTTTTGGTTTCGAGTATGGATTCTTGGATCTGCCAGTTGCGATAACGCTAGTTTTTGGTTTTATTTCTTCAAAAAACGCTTGGTTTGATGAGGTATGTGAATGATGCCTAAAAGTAATTGACGTGCTGTCAAAGTAAACCATCGTAACACTTCTTTGAGACTCACTTCTAACAAATATGACCGTACTTGTGCATTTTTGGCTACTGATGGCATACAGTGCTCGAATTAATTTGGCAGAATAATAAAATTGAAATTATGTCAGGTTGAATACTGCTAGAACGAAACGAATTGAAGGATGTTTTTCTATTTTGTTTTCTTCAGACGGACGTCAAAGGTGATGTGTAAATGACAGGACCTCCTTCTTCGTACCAACTGTGAACAAATTGGTACAAAATCTCATATAATAGGGAGTGGTAGATTTTAAAGCGATGAGTAAATACGCATAAGGCGTTTGAGTGGCATCGTGATAAGCATAATTCAGCCCAGGTGTTCCTGACTGTTTGGCTAACACTTTCACTTGAGATTTATCTCTTGGACTTTTGAACAATACCATATAATGGGCATTAAGACTGACTTATTTTGCTGAAATACATTTTGAGTAACGTAAAAAGTTCTATTTCTTCTTCGTCTTCTCCTAACATATCATCAAAGATGACAAGGTATGTTTGACTAAAGTCAGACACCATCCAATCGTCTTCGTAAGGAAATCTTCCTACAAGTACAATGGGTTCTCCTTGACTTTCTTGGAGTAACGTTTAAGCCAATTGCCACTCTTTGAAACACCACACGATACGTTGTGGTTGACGATCAAACAATTGTGATTTGTGTTCAATCAAACGTTTGACAAACTCGGTTTTCACTGATCCACTGGGTCCAGCAATCAACATGTCAAAGGGATGGCGAAAATACAATGCCTCCCAACTTAGACGATCTAACTTTTCGTCAATCACTTTGAGAACGGGGGAGGAGGATGCAGCCATGACCATGGTATTGAATATTCTGAGATTACCATTAAAGACGCAGTACATTTTATACATCTAATACACGTTTAATGTTTTTCAAAATGTGTAACAATAAAAAGCATATTTACATTCAGTGTACTAGAATTAAAACACGAAAACACTTAAGGCATAAATGACTCCGTACATCAATGTCGCACAAATTAAAATCACTGCAGCTGCATATAAACAAGTAAGTGTACAACATTCTTGATCTCTCTGTGTCATATTAAACCTATGTACACGCTCTAGTGTTCTTCTAGTCTCTGTGAAAGTTATTGTCTCTAATTTCTCCGGGAATGTAATTTCTTCATTCTTTTCTATCTGTATACTACTACTACTACTACTACTACTTTTGTGGACTTGAAGTAGTTCTTCCTCTACGTTGGGTCCTTCCTCCACTGTTTCTAATATTGTTTCTAATTCCACTTTCTCGTTTGACTTTTCTTCTTGCACTGGTTCTAAGTTAAGTTCTTTTCTTGGATCAGTGACACACAATGTCTTTGGCATAATAAGCCACTTTTTGTATTGAATCATCGAAGCCCAGACTTTTCCAGTCACGTACATCTTTCCAGTCGTGAATTTGTTAGTGTAACCAACTAGCTATACACGCTTCTTGGTAAGTATGAAGCGTGTATAAAGTACGACGAATGTCTTCTTCCCACGGAGGTACACAAGTTGTCTTCATCACTATTCTTGACGCTTTTAACACAATATATCTTTCGCGAAGAGATAAAGTTTTGTTGGTCATGTCTTTGCTGCGTGTATTGTTCATAAATGGTCCACAATGAATTTCCTGGTAAACAAATTGCGAGCAAATTAGTCTGTAACACACACGTACTACACGTCGTCCAAAATTCAGTGGAATCGTATGTGGAAACAATTCTTGTAAAAGTGTTTGGCAATCCTCTAAGACGTGAACACTGTCACTGACTTCCTTCAAAGGAATTTGTTTTCACAATATCCAGGCAAAGCCACATGATTCTTCTTTGATTTGTACATCTCGATGAGCTAGTGGTATCCAAAGTGGCTTTCGAGTACATGGATGCATCCGTAAATAGGTACACTTTTGCCTGTAAAGCAGAAAGGTCGTGCTGCATCGCTTTTGCTAGTAGAGCGGTAAAGTACACGAACGGCATTGTTTTTCAACAGTGGTAGAGGAGCTGCAAGGTCGTGCTGCATTGCTGATGTTGCAGAATACGACATCACCCTGGTCGCAAGTCACAGCATCGCACGCGAGTTCATTATTGAACTTGGAGTCTGTAGTGTGTCCCTCTTTCGGTTAACGTGTTGAATTTTTCATCTTTCAAGGTCGGTGTTTGTATTCGTAATAAATTATTTGTCTTAGAACTTTCCCTTTTCTATACTGGAACTCAGATTGTCCGTACGGTAACGTGTTGCGATCTGAACGTCGCACTAGTTTCTGGTACACAATCTGATAGAATTTTTCTAAAGGTCGACTGGCAATTTTTTGATTTTGTAAACGTACAATTTTTTGCACATCCAATGTTTTCACGAAAAAGTCTTGATCTTGCCCGGACTGTAAAGCTTCTTTCAAGACGTCAAAGTTGACTACTTGACTTGAACGATAGTTGAGTGTCAATCCTTTGACTTTGCACTTGTCCCTGTCGGTCTCTGTATTGGTATCCGTAATGTTTAGGGCCACCACAAAAGTGTCTTCTGGGTGTTCATCAGTCCAAGATCTTAAACGGTCTCCTTCGATGTATGGGTGATGCTATGACGTTAATCGATGTACATACAACTATCGGTCTCAAAGTAGAGGACTCGAGCTCCTAAAAGTTCCAAGGCATAATACAATTTTAAACGGGCATTGGCTGTCACGTACGCTGCAATGATGGCATTTCCAAACCCGTTGGAGGGTGACAACTCCAGTGTTCTCCCCAGGGCCTTTTACTGTAGCGGTCCTGCTACGCTATCAATTCACCCCGCTACGCATTGGAACCTGCCGCCACGCTATCCGCTTATGCCGCTAAGCTTTTGTGTTTCCCACTATCCTTAAACAATTAATCTGTTAAATAAACATCTTTTCACCTATTTCAAATCCCCATTACTCAATTGACACCTGTTCTTACCTCGTCTTGGGTGTCTACTTAAGATAATCCAGGATAGTTACTTATTCACTTAGCCGTTATCTATTGTACCTGGCTGACCTGACTGCCGGTGCGCGAACTTTGATGCTGCGTTCGACTTTACACTGACATAGACACGTGATCGGTCAGCAATGATGGAGTCTGCTGGTAGTGTGTGAAAACAATGGATATATCTTTCAGTCATTTCCACTACCAGCTAAAAAAAAGTTACACATGTTACGTTTTAAGTTAAGCAAATTCTCGTAAAAAATGGACACACCACCTTCAAAAATACGTAAAATTACCCAACCCCCGGCTAGCCCCATGTTGGTCTGGCTACGACGATCAGAGATTGGTGTCACCAATGGTGCTTTCGATTCAGCTAGTGTGATTTCCCCCAAAGAAAGAGCTTAAGTAACGAAGGCCGGGGTTCAGCACTGAATGAAAGACTTCATATCTTTGGGTGGAATATGCTGGATCATATGGTAAGTTTTCCATTTTGCTAAATCTTGGTTCAGATGTCCTTAAGTATCAACAGTTGAGATCGATTGGGTAGAGGGGAGCAATTTCTCAGGCACTATTAGAATGTAATATTTTCATTTCTATAGTAGTAGCAGTAGTAGTTAGAGCCGTGATTGTTGTCGTTGTTATTATTTTCTGGAAAATGTGACAGGAATGAAAGTTCCATTTTATTCACGAGTTGCTCTTATATTTACATAGTAAAATAGTTTGATCAGTAGACCTTAACCTTATTTCTCATTTCTGTTTTCTCTCTATCCACGTAAGAAAAGGGGCAATTTCATCTTCAAATTTTACCTGTTTTGAAAACATGTAAATAAAAAGTGTTGGATTACTCCTTCATTTATTTTTGAAATATATTCCATGAATAAATAAAACAACGACACACGCATTGATATATTTTTCTTAATGGAAAGGAATATGTATTATCTTAGTTATAATGTCATCATTATTTGAAAACACATCACTGTCTTCACTCTTGAAGAATTCGTCCCTGGTAATTTGACTTAGGATTCAGGTAGTTTTGTATCTTTTTGTACATCCATTAATAAAGTTTACTTTCCATTGTTTCCAGACTGTGAAAGGTTAATCTCTGTTGTTATGTATGATATTTATATACTTAACTTTTGTCTATGATTATAAGTTGTATGGTTATTTTAAAATACATTCTTAACTTTTGTCCAGTTGTTTGCACAGTATTTTCATAGGCATTTCGCAATTAGACTTTTGTGACATGTGTCAGGTAGACCAGTATTTTCATAGGCATTTCGCAATTAGACTTTTGTGACATAGGTCATGTAGGCATGTGTATTTATATACAGATTTCGGTAAACAAATTCATTCCTGTTCTAGAATTTCGGTTCTAAAAGACCAGTCTGTAACGAATCTATTTTAGTTGTGTTGTTGAAATCGGATATAATTTGAGAGGAATTATGTATTTACAATATTCATTGGTAACACTAAAGTGCTCACTGACTTTTGGATTAATACATGATTTGGGGATTTATGTGAACTCATTCACATACATTCTGGATTACATCCTTGTGGTACATCAGGACATTCAAGGCTATTGGAATTCATTCAGTACATTCTATTATTTTTGGACTTGTGATTAGGACATTTAGGGTTATTTGGAATTTAACTCACAGATTCTAAGTGTCTTATGAATTGCCACTTTAATTGTCTGGAAATAAATTGCTTTTTGATTTTACTTACATTGTTGGTTTCGCTTTCTTTCTGTTACATATTTTTAAGACCTAGAGTCGTAACACCGTGCTGAATAGAATCAGTCGTGTGTTAAGGAACAGGTTAACAAAGAGGGTGTTGAATAACTTTATTACAATTAGTACAGAAGGACTTTGCCTGACAGACTTTAATTTTAATGTGGCAATCAAAATATATGGGAAGTGAAGAAACGTAGTATATCATTTATTTAATTCAAAGACATGTGAGTTTGACACTAAATCATGTTATAACTTAGGGAAATCAAGAATACTATATATATATATATATATATATATATATATATATATATATATATATATATATATATATATATATATATATATATGTGTGTGTGTGTGTGTGTGTGTGCGTGTGTGTACTACTCTTATATATCATTGATGTTAATTTTTTTCACTTTTATGATGATAGCGCGCATTTTTTAAAACATTTTTTGACGCTAACGCGCGCTGCTATCATAAATGTCTGGGGAGATCACTGAACTCTGTCACTTCTTCGTAATTTACCACGATCAAATCTTCACGGATAATTTCCACGTGTTTCATAAGTTTTTCTTTGTCGCCTGCCAGTTAAAAACGGCGACAGTTTTCCTCACAAATAATTCAACATCGCTTTGAGAAACGATCGTGTTCCTTTGTTCTTTTCCTCGTGTTCCAAAGTGATGCCTGCTTGAGTTTGGTACCGTTCTTTGAATTTGTCTTTGTCTTCTGGAGTGTGAAACCTAGAATGATAGCCGCTAGCTTCTTGTGTCAGTTTTAGGAATTCGTTGACGTAGCCGGAAAAATATGATGATACAAGTTCGTCGGTGGTAACACTTTGCATTTGATTAACCTCTCGTACTGGCGAATGTGTTCCACCTCGATGTGTTCTGTCAGTATTTCAGGGTGCCCGGTGAGGAATCGCTGATATTTGCACACCCAAGGATACAAGGAACACACATCGACGTATTTGATTTTCTCTCATTGAGATTCGTCCACGTCGTAAAGCAAGCGGGTTGCAATGGTTCTTTCTCCAAATAAACTGTCGCTAATGCGTCTAAATTCTGGATCGGTTTTGAAACATCAATCGTAATCGTGTTTGCACATTTCCATCACTTGGTATCATTGACTTTATAACCTCAGTCGTCGTTGGTATGTTTCCTCGTACAATTCTTCCATGGTAAACTCTGAAAAAGGACCTTTCCCTGTTTCGTTGAGAAAAGTAAGTGGGGCATCCGTGAAATAAACATCCCTGGAATTAGTAGACAATCTGGGTGTTTTCTAAATCCCAGCCATCCACAGAAAAGTTTCCAATTTTCTTTTCTCCACCGTTTCTATCATGTTGTATCCATTTGTCTTCACTTTCGCACAAGTAATGGTGCCTGTGCAAAAAGCTTTGTCGGAATGTTGACGGTTGACCGAGAGATAGGATTTATGGGGTATAATAGCTAGTTTGTTCTCATGCATGAACTTTTTTTGGTACACTAATCCACACTTGTTGAAATTTTCCACAACACTAACATAAAATGTCCACATCAGATCGGCAATATTTCAATATTTCTTCTTAAAAGTCAAATAGGTTTGAAGAGTGAGTTTGTTACCAAGTGCAGAATACTTCTCGTTGTTCTGTGTGTATACCATCGGGGTTGTAATAGTGAACGTCAGGCAAATGCGGGAGTACAAAGCGTTGATTATCTTCAGTATTGAGCAAGTGTGGAAAATAACCTTTTGGCCATTTCTGTCATTCCAAACGTTTTAGGCACTCTACTCAAAGGCATGGCCAAATAACTTTCGGAATCTTTAAACTGTACTTGTCCTACTTTCATGTAGATGTGTTTGGCTCCGTTAATGACGACTGTTTGAAATTCGGTGGTACTTTGTTCTGAATAATATTTCAAAAGAAATTGTCCGTCGTAACCGGAGAAATTGTGAGGCATGACTGTAGGGTATCGATGACAGTGTCCGTAACGCTGGAAGTCCTCTTTGCTCCAAGTGTCGTCGGTAGGGTCTAAATCCATTCGGCAAAATCGACAAGAGTACGAGAACCTTAAAAGATTTTTTGTTCGTCCTCCTGCAATCTTACTACATTTGGGACAATGCAAAAAATACAGGTTCTTGTATACACTTCTCACAAGCACGATGAACTTCGGAAAAATTCGGGATGTGAATGATAGTCTCTTGTGTACATTCAAAGTCAAAAAGGATAAAATCGACTTGTTTCTTTTTGTTATTGTTCTGATTTTCCTTTATTTCTTCTTCAAGTTTATTCTCATATTTTTGAATGTAACATTGATGCTCAAAGTCCACGATTTGGTCACAAAAACGTCGTCTTTTTTTCCTGGACAATCTTGTGCCCTTGGGTTATTTGTTGGAATAAGATTTCCACAAGTGGAGCACAATCTCAGTAATTCGTAAGTACGTTTCTGATGTTGAACTTGTTTCATGTGATGTTGTTCGTAACAAGATGGATCAACAAAGGTTTGTTTGCAAGTAGATCAATGTATTCGTTCTTTTCCTTCAGAAATACAAGGTCTGGAAGCTAAACACCCACGACAACTCTCTCCACAATGAATATGTTGGTTCCGAGTGGTAAATCCTGGGTCACATTTCTCGCAATAACAAGTGTGTCCAAGAAATCCTGTGATAGTAGTAATGGCATCGAAATGCCCTTGATGATGATACTCAAGAATGTATTTTCCTTCTGGGAAATCTAGTCCTAGACACACGAGAGCTCTACGAAGGACTCGAGGGTATACCTTCAACGTATAGCGAGGGGCCAAGACGTCTTCAAGTTTCTGCTACTCAGAAATGACGCACACGATCTCTTTGGAAATGCCTGCTTGCTGCAAAAGGAATTCTGTTTCTTTTCATTGTTGGGGTCTTCCGATTTTTAAATACACGCCCATAATCTTTCCCATTATGCTGTATCGTTCTTCTCTGCATACATTCGACCCACTACGATAGCCCGAGCTAAGCACATCTGATCTTGTTAGTTGTCAAGTTGGACGATACTTCTTTTGGTAGTGCGAATTTCAACCACCAATAAAACTAGGAGGTGAACGTGGGTCATGTGAAGAATGGCTGTTTCATCGGTCATGTTAAACTCGTCATTGGATTGTTGGACGTGTTGAATTTTGTCGATAATTTTGGACAGTGTTAATTCTGCCGGTGTATTAAACTCGATCCAGAAAGGAGACTTAAAACTGTCGTGATTGATGGATAGTCTCAAACGATCGTCATCTTTAGCTTGGCATTGTTGTTTCATTATCTCTCTCTAACAACGAGTCCCACAAATATGTGATTAAACCTGGTGCTTTTCCTGGTGGCACTTGAGACTTTAATTCTTTAAATTTTACTGTGTATGTGTAAGCGGTGGTTCTAAATTTTCTGGAAGTCACGTTTTGGGTCTCTCGAATGACTTCGGGAACTACTGAATGACTTTCTTTCTTCATGGATCTTGACTCTCTTGGTCTTGTGGTAAAGGGTGTTGGTTCAGGCTCGTTCATGTCATCTTCACAATCAAGGCATGCAATTGTGCTAACACTTCACTTAGAGTATGAGGCGACACCGAAAGTCGTCGTCGTCTCTTGGTTTCTTCTTCTGTTTTCTTCTCAGCAAGGCGTGATCGTTTCATCTTGATTTAAAAATGAAATTTGACTAAGTATTATACACTCACTCCCTATATATATATATATATATGTAGAGAGAGAGAGAGAGAGCTTCTCACTCTAAGAGAATATATGTATTCAACTTGCAGTCTGTGAAGAGGATGGAAGAGTTAAAACAGATCGACCTTCTCGTCAGAGATTTACAGAGATTCATTCGAAATTACACTTCTAAAAAGACTATAGACTACTCCACTCGAGATGAAAGTCAAGATACTTGCTGTATCTGCCAGGAAAAAAAGGACATTGTCTCCAGAATGTCCACTACGTCAAAGAAAAGGAAACACGGGAGTAAAGAGTTCAAAGGTAAAGATACCTGTTATCATTGTCAGGAAAAATGGCATTGGTCTTCAGAGTGTCCCAAGAAAAAAAGATAACAAGGAGAAGGAGAAAGAGGAGGAGGAGGAGCGTTTTTCAGAAACAGAAGAAGATCGCATACCCGTCAGGATTTCAAAAAGGCAAGGCCTATAGAAGACACATATGAGGAATAACCCATGCCAGTGAAGAAATTCAAAAAAGAGACAGACAGTGAAAAAAGAAAGAAAATGGATTTTGTGGTGTATTATGAAATTTCATTGTGATTCGTATTCAAAGAGTAGACCATATAAAACGTAAGTGTCTCCTTGTTTTGATTTTTTTTAACTTTTAGTATGGATAAGATACTTAAACACACTCACATGCGCACATATGATATCATGGGAAGGGATATAAGTTTTACTTGAATTGGCAATCATTGAGTAGTATCTCTTTTCTGAGAGATATGGGTGGCCCTAAAAAGGACCGTTGGCGTTATTTGAATAACAAAAGAAGTTATGGACTTGACATCATCAGCTATAACTGTCTTAATCCCTTTCCACGGCCAAGTCATACTCCTCGTCCTCCTACTATTGATGCTTTGGGAGTGGTAGTAGTAATCGCTGCTGCTGTCGTCTCAGTGGCGGTGAGAGTAGATGTAGTGATAGAAGGTTGTTGAGAAGTTATGAATCGTTTAGGTCTCTTTCTCTTGGGTTGAGCTAAGGAAGTCTGATACATTTCTCTCAGATATTTTACCTTCTCCAAAATGTCTTGTAACACACTCACAGTTTTGTTTTCACCCCCTTCCTTCTGCTCGCAATTCAAACGTTTCCTCTTTTCTTCTTTTTCTTATTCTACTTGCTTTCTTTTTTCTCTTCTTGCTGTTGTTGAACAAATACTTGTCCTTCTTTCTGTAGTTGGAAACAATTATCCTATTCTTCCTTCTGTTTCTTTTTGAAATCATTCACAACTGGTAATGATGGAGAAGGAGGTGAAGGTAGTACTACCGTCTCAGGCAAAAATTCTTGCAGATAAGACAGGAAATCAGCCTAAGCTAAACTGAAGTCATCCTCTTTTGGAAGAAGAATACTGGTTACAGCTACATTAGTAATCGTAGTCAGGGTACTAATCACTCCGAGTATACGATGTATCCACAGAACGCTCGCTCCAATACATTGTCTTCGTTTTCTTCAGCCGTAGATACTGTACTTGAACTGTTCCGCAATGTTAAACAGTAGGAACGCTGGTGCGACTATATATTCACAGTGACGTCACGCGAACGCTCTCTTCTGATTGGAAGAGAGAGAACACACCCTGGCTAAATTTTGTAGCACACGTTTTGGTGGAATATTTATATCCGTTTCAATCTGCTCCTAGGCTATATATATATATATATATATATATATATATATATATATATATATATATATATATATATGCAAGCGCATTTTCAAATTATTGCACCTGTGTTCTCAAGACAACTCAACCAAAATGTGGACAAGCGTAGAGTCATCAATCAACGTTTTGGACATGCTGTTTAACCCAGACTACCCAATGTATGTGAAAGCATTGTGGGCCATTACCAGGATCACAGACAGAGCGATATGGAAGAGAAGAATTTATGTGGAGACGCAAGGGTGTCTGAGGCAGGTATTGGTCTACGGATTTGCCGTGAGAAGAAAAAGCTTGAGAAGAAGAAGACCAACAAAACGATGCCACTTGTGTTAATCCTCTTGGGTTAACAAACCCTAACGGCTATTTTCAGGGCCACCAAAGCGCTAGAAAAGAGAGATACTAATCATTTGACAAACATTTATGTTTTATGTTTTGTGTATGTTTTGTGCATGTCTATGTTGTTTACAACTAAAACTTTAAACCTCTTACCCTTTTTATCTTCTGTGCGATAGTATAGTATATATGTATTTGCGTAAGGCTATAGTAGTGTGTCTATAAACACTTCCTACTTGTGTATGTGATAGTATGTTTTTATGTTTGTGTGAGAGTGTTAGTCTATTTCATCTTCCTTTTTTACATCTTACCCCCTCTCGTGTGATAGAACGTTTGTATATATGTAAGTATAACGTGTGTCTATAAACATTTCTACCCTTTTCTTCAGAGTGTAGGGGTGTGTGTTTGGATAGTAATAAAAAAGCGGTTGCTGGATTGTAGGGGGGTCCTGTGTGTTTGGATAGTAATCAAAAAGCGGTTGCTGGATTGTAAGGAGTGCGTTTGGGTAGTAATCAAAAAGCAGTTGCTGGATAGTATAGTTGGTGTGTTTGGATAGTAATCAGAAAGCAGATTTCTGGATAGTATATGTGGTGTGTTTTGGATTGTAATAAAAAATGTTAACATTACCATTCCCGTTCGTCCCAGAAACTATTTGTCCCCAGAAACTTTTTGTCCCCATAAACGTTTTTGTCCCCCGGATACCATTCCCATGTTAAACCTATGGACAATTTTAACATAGGATTTCCCATTTGTCCCCAGACTGCCTCATACTGTAAGCCTGTGGGCTCATGTTAATTCCCCTACTTCCCCAGATCGCTCCATATTACTACTGACATCATTATTTAATTCTAGTATGCCCATATTTCTAGAGAAATCCTTCCTAAATACCTTATCGGCTATTGTTGTTTTTTAATGTTGACAATGGTGTAATTTGCTTGGAAGATTTTCATTTTTTTTCACCTGGTTATAGGTCATTTGTAATTTGTCATTGAATATCCAGAGTTCTTCCTAAACATTATCAGGTAAATTACGTTTCCCTATATTGCACCTCGTAGTATCAAAAACACAGGAACAAACGAGCACATATAGTGAAACAACGTCAACAATGAAAACTTCAGCCAGTGTAGTTAAAACCTAGATCTTTGTAAGAACTATCCGTAAACATGCATGTTATCCACAAATGAAATTATTATATTTAGACAACGGATACATTCAAGAAGCTTTATGTAATTCTTATCAAACATGCATGTCGACATGCATTCATTTTCTTGGAAGACAAAGCATTCGTCCTGTTATAAACAACTTAGACAAATATATGACCTGAATAGGCTGAGGGATGTTCACAAATGATTTTTATCCATAAAGGTATAAAGGACAATGAGAAGAATAATTCCAATGTGTGAATCTTAAATCTAGCAGATATCAAGAAATACAAAATTATAATTTTTACAGAAAGCTTGGTTTGAATAATGTTTGCTTTTCAAGCCCTGATTACATTTCTAAACAAAAGGAGAAGATTCAGTTACCAGTAAAGTAGGTTAACACCTGAAGCAAGTTACTACAATATTTGTACTCTTTGAAAAGGATTAGAGTATGATGTAAAATCACCTGACGTGTTGCAGTAACCAGAAAAAAAAAGAAAATCCTGATTTTCACTGGGATACAATCAAAGATGATAAATAGCTGAATATGATGCAACCACACAGTATATTGGGCTAGATTACAAATGAACTTACCTTTACTAACGTTGCCTTGGAAAAGCTGATGAATGTAATATCTTTGAAAATCAATGCCGCTTCAGTTATTGTTTTTCACCTACTATGCCAGTACATAGGAAAAGAGAACCTTAAGTAAAACATATATAAGAGACAATATAATAGATGAATATTGGAAGATCTATTAACAATTTTAGGAATGGATAGGTCGAACCCAAGAAATCGTCTAATATACAGCGAAGAAACATCAAAGTCAGGCAATACAATAAATTCAGTTTTAAGACTTCTTTCCCAGGAATCTCAAGGTATACGAACCTCTATTCTGGGTCGAACGTGAGGGATTCTTGACATAAATGTACGAAAGGAGCTGAAATTAGAAGCTTCAAATATAAAGAACAATGCAAGTAACAAAATATATAAGTAATAAAACACTTTGACATATGCCAATGCACAGCCTCACGAACAGGCATAGATAGATTCATTGATAATGTTCATGTACATATACACATGCATACACAGATACATCCACACAGTGCATACATACATACATACATACATACATACATACATACATACATACATACATACATACATACATACATACATACATACATACATACATGCATACATACATACATACATACATACATACATACATACATACATACATACATACATACATACATACATACATACATACATACATACATACATACATAAGCAAACAATATATATGTGCCGCCTCGAAATTTATTGACTTCGGGAGGTTTATAACGAATTTCAGATTTTATGATCACTTGGTAGAAAAGCATCTTATAATAAAATGGGTTTTTTTATATCATAAAAAGATTCCAATTTTTTACGTCACTAAACTATTTTAAAGTTACCTACTTCATCACAATCCGACGTCGTGCAATGTAATAGCTGTCTTATGTAACGTTATTGATCCAATATGACTTCGTGCAATGTAATAGCTGTCTTATGTAACGTTATTGATGCAATATGACGTCGTGCAATGTAATGGCTGTCTTATGTAACGTTATTGATCCAATATGACTTCGTGCAATGTAATAGCTGTCTTATGTAACGTTATTGATGCAATATGACATCGTGCAATGTACTGGCTGTCTTATGTAACGTTATTGATTCAATCTGACGTCATACAATGTAATAGCTGTCTTATGTAACGTTATTGATGCAAACGAAATCTTTTCAAAAGTTACGTAACTAATAAGCTATGAATGTATTCAATTTGTCATACGTAAGAGCAAAATTTTATTGGAATTTAGGAACAAAATTGTATTGACATCATCTGCAACACAACTAGTTTCATGAAAAAGATGATGTAACACATTTCTAAACATATATTTGATCAATGACGTGAAAAGGAAATATGAGGATATTTTAGATAAAACTAGATGTCTATCTAGTGCGTGACTCTCTCCCCCCCCCCCCTCATCCGTGAATTTTAATTTGTACACTGCGTTTGGAAAGTTTTGGTGTTTATTATTATTATTATTATTATTATTATTACATCAAAATAAAAATAACAATAATAGGTTGAACACCTGTTTTTTAAAATGAGATAAATACAAAGTAAGAAGAATGTCACTTTCCCTGTTTTTTGTCTGCACCCTTGTATGTATCTGGAAGTCCATCCCAATTGACATGATGATGTTCAGGAACTGTTTATATAATCTTACTATTCTAAGTTCAGAAAGCCTATTCATTAGATTGTACGTAACTTTAATTGAAATAAAAAAACAAATAAAAAGTAAATAAAAATAAATATGCTTCGACTGTGCGTCCGACCTGCACACATCAGTGTGTCCAAACACTACCATTATCAACCATATAATTTTATTATAGCTTATCATATTGTAAATGAAATATGCAGCAGCAACAATAATCACTTGAGAATAAAAATGCCTTTTGCAAGAAAAATGTGAAGCAATAATTTTCTGTTGGAGAAAATAAATCTTTGTAAACCGTTACGACTCTATGGTCTAAGAAAAATGTAACAGAAAGAAAGTGAAACCAACAAATCAAGTAAAAATCAACAAGCAATTTATTACCAGATAATTAAAATGAAAAATCAAAAAGTCACTTACAGTAATGTGTATTAATATCCAAATAATCCAATAAGAATTAATGTTCTAATCACAAGTCCTAAATGTTCCGAATTCACGGCTGTATCCTTGAATGTTGTGATATGCCAATGGTCTTTAAAATCCTGATGTACTAGTAGTCTTTAATGTGCTGATGTCAAAATGAAGTAATCCAAAATATCTCTGAATAAGCTCACATACATTCCCAAATCATCAATTAAAAATCCAAAATCCAAATGTTTATGAGTACTGTTATAATCCAATGAATATTTTAAATAATTCCTCTCTTAGAATTTGGAATGACTTTCCACAACTGTAATAGCTCTTTACAAGACTGATAGTAATATCGAAACTGAAAAACAGCCCACTAAACATGGTATATATAAAGATTGGTCACATGACAGAATGTTCTAGAATATGTGTCATCTTAATGGAATTTTACTTGTATGGACATGACATTTTACACATAACTCTAAGGATTTTCCAGTTTTATCTGTAAACAAAATCAACCTTGACCTCAAATTTGGTAAACATTTTGTTTATCAAAACTATCCCTTAGCTCAAATCTGAAGTAAACAATCTAACTCAAGGACACTAGTTAAACATGTTTTTCTGATAAACAACATTAAGATTTAAGCAAATATTAAAGTCAAGAAACATTTATAATTTCCTAAACTATCTATAATATTATATAAACATCATACATAACAAAACACAGGTCTTTATGAACAGAATATTAATGAGGAACGAGATAAAATGTTACCACGTCTATACGTAAAACAGATTTATACTAAACATTGTCTTCGATCAAAATGTAGAAACGTATAATGTGATGGTAAAGTAAACATAAATATTGAACATCTATTCTGCGAATGATTAAATGCAACCCTTGTCGAATATGTTAAAATAAATAATGAATAAAAATAATAATGACTACATAGAAATCTAAGAAAAATGTGAAGTATACACTTAGTATATTTATTTCTTAAGTTTGGTTTCTGTCAATTTTTCTATAGAAAACGAATCATAAACGGACAGCTGATGGTGTCGCGAAATGAATTTTGGCCTAAATACCTGTCATCAACTTTATAACGTTATTACTGAATATGACGTCATACGCCCCAAGACATATATAAGTCGTGGCTGGACTCGTATATATATCTCTCTCTGTATATATATATATATATATATATATATATATATATATATATATATATATATATATATATAATATGTGTGTATATATAGAGAGATAGAGAGAAAGAAAAAGAGAGAGATATGTGTGTGTGTGTGCTTGTTTGCGTGCATGTGTTTGGTAACTTTACCAGTGGCATAGGCAAAGGCAAGAGATTTCGAAGGTTGTAATGCTTTAGGTATTTGATTTCTTTTTCGTAAGTCACACACTGTGTGTTTTCTTCACATCATCTGACTATGACATAAAACACCGACATTGTTTAATGATTTATTTAAAAAAAAAAAAAAAAAACAACAACAACAACAAAATCCGTAAAATATGCAAGACGTTATAGTTTTTATTAAATCATTACTTTGGCCAGCAATGCAAGAACCCATTTCAGGTTATCAGTCAGTCCATTATGGTCACGGAACTTTTTCAACCGCTAATAGGCTAGACAAAATCTAATTTATTTTAGACGTAATATATGTAAGAGCTTTCACTAAAAGACCCCTCTTTCTTGATTTATGTTGATAAATCAGGATATCCATAAGAAACAAATGTCTAAAGTATGATGGCAAACATAACTGAACATACATCCACGAAAGAATTTTTGTCTCGCTCAAATGACCTTCAAAAGATTAATTCTTTAACCCATTCTTCTTGTAATATTAAAGCAAATTTTCGTCTAAATATCACTTTGTGAAAACTGTAAAGTAAATATTAAGTCAATATTATAACCTCTGCTAAAGGGGATGTATAATATAACACTCTTTGATTCGTACCAAGTGCGAAAGGGGATGTATAATATAACACTCTTTGATTCGTACCAAGTGCGAAAGGGGATGTATAATATAACACTCTTTGATTCGTACCAAGTGCGAAAGGGGATGTATAATTATAACACTCTTTGATTCGTACCAAGTGCGAAAGGGGATGTATAATTATAACACTCTTTGATTCGTACCGTGCGAAAGGGGATGTATAATATAACACTCTTTGATTTGTACCGTGCGAAAGGGGATGTATAATATAACACTCTTTCATTCGTACCAAGTGCGAAAGGGGATGTATAATATAACACTCTTTCATTCGTACCGTGCGAAAGGGGATGTATAATATAACACTCTTTCATTTGTACCGTACGAAAGGGGATGTATAATATAACACTCTATGATTTGTACCGTGCGAAAGGGGATGTATAATATAACACTCTTTGTTTTGTACCGTGCGAAAGGGGATGTATAATATAACATTCTTTGATTCGTACCGTGCGAAAGGGGATGTATAATATAACACTCTTTGATTCGTACCGTGCGAAATGGGATGTGTAGTATAACACTCTTTGATTCGTACCAAGTACTGATTGCAATTCTAAACTATACAACATGCTAAATGGAGTAATGGTCATTTGTTTATTCTGCATAACAATTAATTGAAAGACTATTGATAACATCAAAACAGTCAAATGGTCAATATCAGAAGATGACAGCCCACTCTGCGCAGAAGTAATGGAATCTTATTTTTTTTAATGATTACTTAGATTTCAAGAAGAAAAAGTACACGAACACACATAAAACATAGACGTGTAACGACAATATACTGTTTTACAAAATGTTTAAAATACATTTTCAGATATTTTGATCTATATTCTTTTAGGCGGACTTTGGAATATATTTCAAGTCTTCTTTCACAGGGCAATGTTTTCCTAACTTATAACATAAATGTACTTCAGTTGACCCGCATTTTACGGCATGAGGCATGAAGCTGATCAAAGATTTATTGATTGCTTGATTAACTGATTAATTGATTAATTGACGGCACATCAAGGTTATAGGGTATATCATGCCGAGACTATTAGATTAAAGTGTATCGCCCATGGACACGCTACGGCGGCCGACCCAGCTAGATCTGGGCAGGATTCGAACCCGTATCCTTGTGGTCGCGAGTCCGGCACACCAACCACTAAACAAAAGGCACGATGAAAGTTATATTTTGGAAATAATTGGGTTAATATAAAACTATTGCGACTTCTTTATTTATCTAAAAGTTTCTCATTTTGCCAGTCTAAATAGTATGAAATATTTTCTAAGCCATCCACCGTCACTATCAGAGACTTACCGTCACAATGAAAGACTTACCGAATTTCGGATAACTTCTTGGTATATTTCGTTTTCAGAGACGACACCGTATGGTCCAACAAACAATGGAACTGGACCTCGATTTTACCTCATGGCAAATCTTGCTCATTCCCCATCATCCACGTTTAATTTATATTAAAAGGGGCAAGGCAGAGTACTCTCACGAGGATATGAAATCAGCCTAACTCCTCTTTACAAGGCTTAGCCTTACTCCTCTAAACAAAGCTCAGTGTTAGTCCTCTTAACAAGACTTAGCTTTACTCCCCTTAACAAGACTTAGCTTTACTCCTCTAAACAAGGCTCAGTGTTAGTCCTCTTAACAAGACTTAGCTTTACTCCCCTTAACAAGACTTAGCTTTACTCCTCTAAACAAGGCTCAGTGTTAGTCCTCTAAACAAGACTTAGCTTTACTCACCTTAACAAGACTTAGCTTTACTCCCCTTAACAAGACTTAGCTATACTCCTCTAAACAAGGCTCAGTGTTAGTCCTCTTAACAAGACTTAGCTTTACTCCCCTTAACAAGACTTATCTTTACTCCTCTAAACAAGGCTCAGTGTTAGTCCTCTTAACAAGACTTAGCTTTACTCACCTTAACAAGACTTAGCTTTACTCCCCTAAACAAGACTTAGCTTTACTCCCCTAAACAAGGCTGAACTTTACTCCCCTAAATAAGACTTAGCTTTACTCCCCTAAACAAGGCTGAACTTTACTCCCCTAAACAAGGCTTAGCTTCACTCCTCTAAACAAGGCTTAGCTTCACTCCTCTAAACAAGAATCATCTTTATTCTTCTAAACAAGGGTCAGCTGTATTTCTCTAAACAAGGATCAGCTGTATTCCTCTCAACAAGGATCGACTGTATTCTTCTAAAGAACGATCAGCTGTATCCCTCTAATCATGGATCAGCTGTATTCTCTAAACAAGGATATGCTGTATTCCTTTAACAAGGATCAGCTCTATTCTTCTAAACAAGGATCAGCTCTATTCTTCTAAACAAGGATCAGCTATATTACTCTAAACGGGGATCAGCTTTATTCCTCAAAAAAAGGATCAGCTGTTTTTCCCTAAACAAGGATCAGTTTAATTCGTCTAAACAAGATTTAAATCTATTTTATTATTTTTTTATACATTCTCCGCTTTGGAATTTAATAAAGAACACAATACTTTTACGATATGTACTTTTAAGACTTCACTAATTTTAATAGTATCTCTTTTACATTGTAACACCATTACCACTTTTCATCTATATTGACACTTGCTACCTTCTCAGTTTAATTTGCTATTAGGCATCTTTGCTATGCAATATAAACGCTTACACAAGTTTATATTTTTTTCTAATGTTTTCTTTTATCCACAAAATTTCATTTTTTTTACTATAAAGGAAAGAAAAAGAAATGTCCTAGATGATGTAACGTTTAATTTACCTTATGTATATGACATTGTTTCCGAACGTACATGCTGTTTTCTAGAAGCCTACGCAGAGAATGCTGTATATAATTATGTATCGATATTTTCGGCAAAGATCAACTTTATAAAAGTCATATGTTGTACTAATGTGTTGTCTTGTTCTGAGAATTTCCATGATGTATCCCATTTCAATTTACGATGCATAATAAGAGCATTTGGTTCATCTTTTGTTGTGATAGAGTCTTATTACAGATCTTAATTATTGAAGAGAAAGATTATCATGGCAAATCATGCTGCGAAAGCTGAATTAATAGCATACAATTTTTTTTAGTGCCTGTTCAATCAATGAATATAATCATAAAACACACGTGGACAGCTTGCATGGCATTGCGTAAATTGACCGTCTCCAAGAAAACCATATTAGCTCTAAGGTATTGTTGGTGCTCAATGAAGCATTCAGATGAAAATGTTTATAAATTTCGTCTTTTGTAGGATATAAAGAACAATTTTAATAAGTAACAGATCCTGAATGTCCCTTATCAAATATAATTGGCCCTGTTATAATCATGACTTGCATATGAATCAGACACAGCAAGTTATCAAATTAGGGTGATTTTGCCTTTCTTCTAGTCATACCATTCGAGCTATTTATGAAAACCCATATTGTAACGAAGATGAAAATAGCCATCAAGGCAAAATTAGCTGCACCCAAGCAAGCTTGCTTGTCTATTAAATTAGACTATATACATACATATATATATATATATATATATATATATATATATATATATATATATATATATATATATATATATATATGTATGTATGTGTGTGTATGTGTGTTTTATTGTATTAGTATTGTATTGACCTTTACCTTATGAAATATAAAAATATTTACAGCTTTAGGAAAACATGTGAAATGTTTATTATGACCTGTTTTGTTGTACATTTCTACTATAAGATTCTTCTTATAAATCAATCTGAAAGATCATTTTTGTTCTTATACCAATTTTTCTTTAATTGTTCCATTACACATTTTAAACATCCATTTCAATACATATGTCGAATCTTCAAGCGAAGAAAATAGTCAAACTTATTTTTTAAATGCATTAGGGAAGTACTTACAAACATTATTTCAGTTTCCTCCGAATATAAAATGAATACCGCGGCTGGTATTTTTCTTTTAACTTTAACACACCGAAAACAATCAACAGTCAATGATCATCCCTAGGGAGCAGACCTGATGAAGTTTACATACTAGCTTGACAAGCAATGATGTATGTGCGTTTCTTGCAACACATATTCACAGCGGGGGTGGGTATGCTCGGGTCGATATAACCATTCAACTATATCCAAAGTATAAATCAACGATATTTAGGCGCCTCATTCTCTTCACGTTTCATTGGCTTTTTGACGAAAGATGATATATAGCTAAATACAATCAATTCCCCATAAGACATAAGACATACGAAATTTATTTAACGTGGGATATTACTACAACTCACATTAGCTCTGAAGAGTTATTTCGCCGACAAACAACCAAATAAAAGCAGATACAGATATAGCAACAGGAGTATTTCAGACCAAAAAATACAAACATTAAAACAACCATTCAAAACAGTCGTTAAAAATCATTTTAAGACCCATATAATGATAACATACACATAGAATGCATGTATAATTACATACTCGTACGAACACCATAACAATGCAGACATACAAAATATACAAATTTATTTTGATTAACATGCATACATATATATATATATATATATATATATATATATATATATATATATATATATATATATAATATTAACAGAAATACATACATAGAATCATACACACATATTCGTACGTACATACATACGTACATATACACATATATATATACATACATACATGCATACACACATGCATGCATGCATGCATACATACATACATACATACATACATACATACATACATACATACATACATACATACATACATACATACATACATACATAGTTTTTAATTGACACATTGAAGGCATGTATATTGGGTTACGAAAATTAAAGAAAGATGTAAAAGCTTGTCATGCAGAAAAGGATGGCCACGGCAAAACTAACAGGACAAAAACTAATTCTACGTAAAAACAAAGACTAAATATGGACTGCGAGCTACATTAAGGTCATCTAAAAATTAATAAAACTAAATAATTAGTTAGAAACTTGGCTGCAAGTACTGTTAACAGTTATTTCAAGTTATAGCAGAAGCCCAAAAATGACCAAATCGAAGATATTAAAACAAAAGAAAGACAAGAAAAATGTATATGCTCTTTTTTTTATATGCTCTTTTTAAAAAAAAAGCTATTTGTACCGGCCACACTTACAGGTCGCCACATCCAATGTCTGCTACAAAACACTTTATGAGTTTGCGCATGGAATTTCGTTTGGCAAGTTATTCCAGACCTGTTAAGAAGCAATATCAAAGAAGCCTTGCCATACCTTTCTGTTCTCACCCTAAATTGTTCCAAACAAAATGACATGCTCAAGCACAGTAGTTAAAGTTAGAAGAAATAAAAGTGAAATATAGCCATTTCCCATCTTCAGTTAGATACTTACCAATACGCTTGAATACATTAAGTTACATATCTACCAATATGCTTGATTACATTCAGTTACATATCTACCAATACGCTTGAATACATTCAGTTACATACCTACCAATACGCTTGAATACAT
Source organism: Margaritifera margaritifera (assembly GCA_029931535.1). Classification (NCBI taxonomy): domain Eukaryota; kingdom Metazoa; phylum Mollusca; class Bivalvia; order Unionida; family Margaritiferidae; genus Margaritifera; species Margaritifera margaritifera. The sequence continues at coordinate 426,122 of JAQPZY010001125.1, forward strand.
TCAGTGACATACCTACCAATACGCTTGAATACATTCAGTTACATACCTACCAATACGCTTGAATACATTCAGTGACATACCTACCAATACGCTTGAATACATTCAGTTAGATACTTACCAATACGCTTGGATACATTCAGTTAGATACCTAGCAATACGCTTGAATACATTCAGTTACATACCTACCAATACGCTTGAATACATTCAGTTACATATCTACCAATATGCTTGATTACATTCAGTTACATATCTACCAATATGCTTGAATACACTCAGTTACATATCTACCAATACGCTTGAATACATTCAGTTACATACCTACCAATACGCTTGAATACATTCAGTTACATATCTACCAATATGCTTGATTACATTCAGTTACATATCTACCAATACGCTTGAATACATTCAGTTACATACCTACCAATACGCTTTAATACATTCAGTGACATATCTACCAATATGCTTGAATACATTCAGTTAGATACTTACCAATACGCTTGGATACATTCAGTTAGATACCTACCAATACGCTTGAATACATTCAGTTACATACCTACCAATACGCTTGAATACATTCAGTTAGATACCTACCAATACGCTTGAATACATTCAATTAGATACCTAGCAATACGCTTGAATACATTCAGTTACATACCTAGCAATACGCTTGAATACATTCAGTTACATATCTACCAATACGCTTGAATACATTCAATTAGATACCTAACAATACGCTTGAATACATTCAATTAGATACCTAGCAATACGCTTGAATACATTCAGTTAGATACCTAGCAATACGCTTGAATACATTCAGTTACATATCTACCAATACGCTTGAATACATTCAGTTACATATCTACCAATACGCTTGAATACATTCAGTTAGATACCTACCAATACGCTTGAATACATTCAATTAGATACCTAACAATACGCTTGAATACATTCAGTTAGATACCTAGCAATACGCTTGAATACATTCAGTTACATATCTACCAATACGCTTGAATACATTCAGTTAGATACCTAACAATACGCTTGAATACATTCAGTTAGATACCTAACAATACGCTTGAATACATTCAGTTAGATACCTACCAATACGCTTGAATACATTCAGTTAGATACCTAACAATACGCTTGGATACATTCAGTTAGATACCTAGCAATACGCTTGAATACATTCAGTTACATACGTGCCAATACGTTTGAATACATTCAGTTGTCTTGAGTCTTTTCAACCTATTTTACTTAATCTGTTAATCAAATTACAAAATGAAAGCTATGTCAGCCTCAAGCAGCCACATAGTGTCATCACAGTCCATCTTTTTGCCCTAAATGGAGCAAGATGAGCAACTCTCATGCATTTCTTTGACAAATATAAGTATGTTATGCATGTATACAACAGAGAGCATTATCATCTGCATAGTTGTACATTTTTACGATTTTTACAAAGTAAAATGTATCAAATACGTTCCACATAAAAATAAACTATATTTCATTTTTAAATCAGCCCAGAGACTATTAAAGGACATATACAGAAATTGTTTGGAATCGTCAGCTTTATGCTATTTCCTTAGAAGTCAACCAACGTGAAAGAAAACTCGGTACACTCTGTATCTTCACCTGAATGTATGTCAACACGTGTCGATTGATAACAGGACTCGAGCAGCTAATGATTGTCTTTTAATTTTTATTATATGAGGGAGATAATCCTTAAAATGACTCAAAAATATTAAACTCTAATATATTTACAAAGATATATATATATATATATATATATATATATATATATATATATATATATATATATATATATATATTAAATAAGGACTTGGGAACTCTCTCGATATCTAAATACAAACAAATCATTTAAAAACGAAAACAAGTTTTATTTCAAATTTGATAGTTTACAAATTACATTTACATCTACATACTGTGATTTGGAGCAATCAATCAAGCTTTAGATATAATGAATGCCAGAAAGGCAGTATCTTAAACCTATTCTAAGCCATTTCTGCACCAAAGGAATAACAAAAAGAAAAAAGAAAAGAAAAGAAAACCTAAACGCCTATCGAAAGAAAGAAAAGCGAACGAGAAATATACTGGAGTTGTTTTTTTATATTTTTTTTTTTGCTTACCAAGTCACGTAATAATTATAGACAGCACGAAAAGAAAACAAGGAAAATATAGAAAAAATATATTGCTTTGGAAAATGAATGACATAAAATTTAAAAATATTGTTGGCATGATTGTGATTATTTTCGTAGAAAACATCATGTGAGTCTTTAAAATGAGCATGAATTATAAACAAGAAGAGAAATCCGTTATCAAGAAGCATTAAGAGAGACGTATGGAATCAAGTCCATGCAAGAACGTGAAGTTGGAGGGAAATCGGAGCAACCAACCACCGTACAAACTGCGATAACTTTGGTAAATCGCTAATAGAAATAGATAAGATGCTTGAAATTATATCAGAAACGTAATATGGTAGCTCGTTGTAAAAATGGCACACGCGATTTCGGGACTGTCACTTAATAATAATGAATAAGGTGAAAGACCGAAGGAAATCCAATGGTAATAACGACATAGCGTTGGTGAAGACGTAGATAGATGAAGACTATCGCATCATTAAGCGTGTAGATTTGTCAAGATATGGATCCTGGATACGGAACTTTTCAGAGAATCCTGACAAAGGAACTAAAAATGAGTAGAGTTGCAAGAATAATCTAGAGACCAACGAGACACGAGACAGCTGGATCACATACAGTTATTTTGCTTCACACATGACATTAAACGCTGGACCGAGCCTCCTTACCAAACCGTTATTAAATTAGCGTAATTCGTAAACTAAATGTAATAATTGTATGAAATGTTACAAATATGCTTTGCTGATGGCTTGCTGAAATCAGTGCTGAAATTTGAGCTATGTTACTCTGTTTGTTTGTTTTCTTTTTTGTGTACACTTTCTTTTGGACCAACCCTCGTAATGAATTGTGAAAAACATACAAACAGTCCATATACAACTTTTAACACAGCGGCTGTATATTATTGGCATATTTAAAGTTTACGATGGAAAGGATATGCTTCTGGGTCTCTGTACAAACAGAGTTGAAGATGAAATTGCAGTAATATTTGCACAACTTAGTGATGAATTTTTATTCTGACAAGAACTTACAAATTATGATGTCCTCATAAATCTCTTGCGATGTTTTGATAGCTTGAAATGAATTTGAGATCATAACCGTATTGAGATGATAATTGTTAAAGAGAAAAGGAACCATGTGTGTGTGTGTGTGTGCGTGTGTGTGTGTGTGTGTGAAATCATTACCCTTTTCCATCTCAGTCGCAAAGTCATTGTTTTCATGTACAAGTGGCATTTCCTTGTACATTGCACGCCATTAAACAGATGCGACGATATATTTTTACTTCTTATTCGAAATTTCAATTTAAAACACTAAATAAAGTTAACAAAGGCAAAACTTCACATTTTAAAACACAATACGATACCAAACCTCTGACGAACGGCGTGTCGGTGTATTTGCTTCCATCGTCTGTTGACCGCTTTCAATTAATATAGTTTAGATATTATTACCAGTATGTGTTATTATGTGTATATATTAGGGTTTGTATTATTACCGGTATGTGTTATTATGTGTATATATTAGGGTTTGTACTATTACCGGTATGTGTTATTATGTGTATATATTAGGGTTTGTATTATTACCGGTATGTGTTATTATGTGCATATATTAGGGTTTGTATTATTACCGGTATGTGTTATCATGTGTATATAGTAGGGTTTGTATTATTACCGGTATGTGTTATTATGTGTATATAGTAGGGTTTGTATTATTACCGGAATGTGTTATGTGCATATATTCGGATTTGTATTTTTACCGGTATGTGTTATTATGTGTATATATTAGGGTTTGTATTATTACCGGTAGGTCTTATTATGTGTATATATTAGTGTTTAATATCACGCCAACATACTAAAGGCTGTATGGTGCTTTTTATTATGTGACTATACCTTTCGTGTGCACTAAACCATTGTAGGAATATGTAATCAAAGTATAAAAAACGCTTGAATTAAACAAGCGTCAGTCGTAATCTACTATGGAACTACTCTGCCTAAAATGACCTGGTTGTGATTCTTTAGAACAATTAAAATTGTTTTTTACCATGTTATAAATACCTAAAATGACCTGGTTGTGATTCTTTAGAACAATTAAAATTGTTTACCATGTTATAAATCGTATTTCCAAAAAATACCATCAATAATTGGCAAACTAATTTTAAAGTCCCTTCAGACATAATGTTTTTGGTTTCTGTTTTTACTACCTTATCTTTATCACCTAATTTTCAGACAAAACAAATCACCGATCTCCATTAGGAATCAGAAAATTTCAGCACACGAACACATGGCGGAGGCGGGCGTGAAAATCAATACAACCACTTAGCCTTAACAGATTAAACAATACGCAGATAGAGTCATCTCTAACATCTTCTACCAGCGTTAATTTCAAGGGAATATATTTGTGTATAAATTTAGAAAACTCATCAATTATACAAGTGTAACTTAGCTTTTGTTGCCTACAATCCTACTACAATACTCCAGAATCTGACAAAGGGTATCTAGGATCTTTTCTGGAAAGATTTTATTTTAAGTGTGATTTAATTTTCAAAACGATGAGGGAGCATATCTTGCAACGCAAAACTTAATTAAAGTAATGGAAAATATCAAAGTCAGGCGACTGCAAATGTATCTGACCCGAATTTGGGATCAATAGGCTATTCAACGTCAAGCACTTCGATACGCAATCAACGTTGCAATTAAATTTATAACGTAATGATAACCTCTAAGACCAAAAGCATCATTTTTCTCACTTTGTCCTGAATATGTTTTGCTTCAACTGTGTAAAAAACGGAGAGTGATCTACTTCAAGCACAAAGGATTATTATTTACTTTTATGAAGGAAAAGTCAAATAATCTTATTAGGATTCCATGTGTTTCTTATACCTTATTAAGAATTACTTGATAGACATAGCATATTTTGGGATCTGATGACCCACTAATTGTTTCAACATTCTTTGCTATGAATAAAAAAGTTACTTTTTACACTTAATAATATAACATGCTGTCGTAATTACTTAATTGCTGTTTCAATACTTCTGTGTTTGTTCTTTAATGCGGGTAGAATTGCGAGTTCCTCGGTTGAAATGCCCAACATAAATGAACAAAACATTTTAAAGGCTGCACGCTTCAGACAAAATAAAAATATAAGTTATTATTCTTGATAATATGTAGAAATGTATTATGTAATCAAAATATGTTAATTTTCAAACGCTTTGTGCGTCATTAATAAGGTTCTAAAAACATGAGAAGCATTGATGTGGTTAATGTTATGTGGCTAAGGTTCGTTTATATGTACAGGCCAAGTTTTAAGATTTAATTCATCCTGTATTAGAGGCTTCCATATGCACGCATGATATTCGACAAGACGATAGATAAATGGATAGATAGATAGATCGACAAATAGACAATCCACAAGTCACAATGTCTAAAGCCTTTAAAATTTCGAAAATAGATGACTCATGCAGATTTCTGACTGTGGATGAAAATCTTTGAATTTTGTCATATTACTTCTTAATATGGGAAAGATTGACCCTAATTACAACTATTACAAGAGATATTTCACAAAACTCTTTTTTCTCAGATCAACTTTAACAATGAGGGTAGAAAATTCCTGATTGTCTGATGTGCGTCGTAGGTTTAGCACACGAGGTGCAAGTTTTAAATACATACAGTTACTTTTATAAGAATGATATGTACGTCTTCTCTCAAAAACAGGTGTACTTCTTCTCACAAGAAGAAGAAGAAGACAAACTTTAAAAGGAAGAGAATAGGAACGAGGTGGCAGAGGAGATAATAGTGACAATTGTAACTGAATGGAAATCCATGACATAATATTGTTTTTAAACATCAATCTTGAAAACTTCATATGATATGTTCAAAGTTATTGAAATGTATCGTTTCATGGTAACGAAGGGGCATTTTTTTTATACCAAACGGAATTCGAATTTCAGTGCTATCAGTGAGTCAGTGTCCAATCCTAACAGAAAAGCAATTACCAAGAGAATCGTGGCGAAACATTGCCAATACTACATCGTGATGATTTCGTGATGAATGCTGTCGTGGGTGCAAAGCTAGTACCCTCTCTTGTAATAATCATGTACTTGCTGTGCGCAATATGATATGGAAATATTTGAATGAACTAGTTCATACTCCCACTCACACACAGCATGGATATATGCCAACATAGGAATGGTTTCATCACAGAGAACTACCGTCCGCATCGAGTCGAACAAGGAATCTCATTTCATTCATTTCCGCAAAAGGATTGAAGGGAAGCGCTTCCAATGCTCTGTTATTTCATATGTAGAGTTTAAATGAAGTAATGTTGATTTCAGTTGAAGCTAAAGTGTTCCAAATGAATTATTATTTTGGGACTAATGATTAACGAAGCGTCCTTGTATCGAATATTGTTGTTTGGTTATTTTCCTTGGATTTTTTATTTTTGTGCTAATTAGATATCAAAAGACACAATTTCTTTTGGGAGAATAAATTATTTATATTTTATAATGTTGCAATTCTTCAAATTGGAAGTATTCAACATAATGGAACATATTTTATACAAGAGAGTTCAGTTATAATATTTTATTAGTAATTAAGGCCAGTAGTCCATAATACACTTCAAAAGTACACAAAGCAATGATATAGCACACCTAATGTAGAATGATAATCGTATCGCTGAAAGAATACATTTTAAATTTACATCAAAATATAATTTCATCGATTGTAATGCAGTCTGAATCACTGATAACCATTTTATAATATAGTCCATCATAATATCAAAATATAATTATGTAGCTAGGATAATGCTTACAAGTAGAACAAAACTTGTACAAAACACTTTTTATCTATTCCTTCTTATCTCTTCTTTTTATCAGTCAAACGTAAATTGCTGAAAATGGTCTTTTTCTAAACATCCCTAGAATTGTGTACACTGTACTAAACATCCCTATAATTGTGTACACTATACTAAACATCCCTTTATTTGGGTACACTATATGAAACATCCCTAGAATAGTGTACACTATACTAAACATCCCTAGAATGGTGTACACTATACTAAACATCCCTAGAATTCTGTACTATATACTAAACATCCCTAGAATGGTGCACACTATACTAAACATCCCTAGAATGGTGTACACTATACTAAACATCAGTAGAATGGTGTGTTACTATACTAAACATCCCTAGAATTCTGTACTATATACTAAACATCCCTAGAATGGTGTACACTATACTAAACATCCCTAGAATGGTGTACACTATACTAAACATCCCTAGAATTCTGTACTATATACTAAACATCCCTAGAATGGTGTTGACTATACTAAACATCCCTAGAATTCTGTACACTATACTAAACATCCCTTGAATGGTGTACACTATACTAAACATCCCTAGAATGGTACACACTATACCAAACATCCTTAGAATTGTGTACACTATACTGAACATCCAAAGAATTGTGTACACTTTACTATACTAAACATCCATAGAACTGTATATGCTATATTTCGTTTCGTTTTGAACTTTTTGATCTCTCCTCTTGCTCTTAGTTTCTTTTTCCTGCTTCTTTCTTTCGTCTTTAATACTTTCAGAAGTCTACCTGTTTAAGTAATATCATCAGAGAAACTACACATGTGTTAAATGTTCTCTACAGTTGTTTCGATTCTTATTGTGTTTTATTGGGGAGTTCATTTCTTTACGTTCACATGGGAAGAATTTTCTACTACTGTTATCAAGTATGTAATGTATTATAGGCATTGAAATAATCTACATGATTCCCTTTTTGCAGTACAAATATTTTTAAAAAAATTAGCAACAAGGGAATTATGTACTTATTAATCTACAATAAACTACAAAGACAATCTTTTTTCCATATACCCAAATATTAACTCAAAGCTGCAAATAGACAGACTGTCAAATAACGTCTCAGTATATTACTGCATGCGTTTAGACGAGTATTGTGCCAAAATCTAGATTGAACTTGACTGGTAAATTAAGGGGTATAATTGACAAATTTCCGATTCAGAATTCAAAATCATTGATCAGTTGCAGCAGAAACATAGACCTGAAATAGCATGTATTAGTTATCTGTGCATTACTTTATTGCACTTGAATGTGATTTTTGTTTCCGTTTTGTTCAGAAAGAGATAACCCTATATTATATGTAAGTTATGAGAATATATTCAAGATGACTTTTAATTTAAACCAGGTATACAAAGTATTATCAATGTATAGCATATTTTATTATTTATGCATTTGTTTCTTTAATTATATTTGTTTCCATTCTTTGCTGGTTAATGTTAATAAAATTATATCATATGGTCATATCTTTACGGATGTATTTACGTCTTCTTGCCATGTGGGAGTCACGTTGGCTCAGTAGTTGATATGCCTGACTCGTAAACAGTTGTTGTAGGTAAAATCCTGTCTACGTTGTATAAGCTGATATTGTTACTTGTATGTTACACTATCATCGTCACAGAATTTAACTGCTTGTACCTTTAAAAAAAAAACAGTGTAAAAGACCCCCAGGCACACAAAAAAACTTGAATGATGGTTTCGTGCACTCTGAATGACCTCCAGGCACAAAATGAATTTGAATGATTGTTTCGTGCAATCTGAATAAATGCCATCACTCTGACTTGCTAGGAAAAGAATATTCACAATGAGGCCGTGAGAATTAAGTACGAATGCCAGATATCTCACTTAGCCTCATGTTGAGGCAATCAAATTTATGTCAAGTTGTAAATATCTCAAATGTGCAATTTCTTAAAATTTTCAATAAAAATGTAGAAAATTTAAATATATTTATAGAAACAATAAATTTACACAATTATTTTATTTTTTTTAAAAACTTTGATTGACATATACAATAAGTATGAGAGTTTTTATGTTTGTGGCTTTTATGCTTAAAAGGACAGATTTAAGAGCCATGCATCCCTCTTTTAAGAACACCAATATACAGGCCTCACACCACAATTATGTTTCTTCTATGTTATGTATAACCATTCATTATTGTGCATTTATTACTATGGCTGGTAGAACTTTGTAACTCTGGAAACACTAACTAACCTTAGTGCATATCTCCTGAAAGTTTCATAAATGATTGAACTGTTCGTTTTATGTATTAATACAGCAATGATGCTATCGTGCATTTTGTCTAAAAGCCATTACTCTGACTTGTACGGAAAAGAATAACTAAAGTAAGAAAATATTGCCCGAATGATGCGAAAATTACGTGAAACTTTACTTTTAGCTGTGTTCATGACAGAGCGGGCATTTTAAACAATCTATAAAGTTTTGTAAACTTTGAAGTCTACCCTTTTATTATCAATGTAGCTTTAACATTTAAAAATAAGTGAACTGTTAAACACACAATCGAATTTGGCACCTTGTTTGTAGAAAATCTTCCTGATTTTGGTCAACCTCGAGGGGAGCTAATTGTGATCTGAGACCATATTAGTTTCTCCCTGGGCAATGCACATTGCCCTGATTGCCTCGGCCTTAAATAGCTTTTCGTGCGCTTATATGCCCCAGAAAACACAGATCATTCAATTAATCAATCAATCAATCTACTGATCAATCAATCTGGTTTCGACAAAGGAAAGGCATACAGGATTTTGCTTTAGCCTTCAAACGGTTCAGCTATGGTTTCTTATGAGAATCTTAACATGACTGCTTTGAATTATATGCCTACGTAAGAGTCATTACATAGAAAAATATGGGATAGTAATCTGTCACTACTTGTCCATACAATAATAACTGACTGAATCTTAAAAAAAAATACTCAAATTTGCACAGGATGAAGACCCAAGACTTCTTTATTCAAATACAGACATAAAAGTGTATGTTGGTGCGTGATTTAGACTTCTTTATTCAAATACAGAAATAATAGTGTATGTTGGTGTTCAAATACAGAAATAAAAGTGTATGTTGGTGTTTGATTTTTTTTCCAGAAGAACACAGTGATTGAGGTCACATGGATTTTGCACAACAGAAAGAATGCACGGCCGGTTTACGGCAGTTCGTAAATTGCTAAAGAATCCCGAATGTCTCGTATTTTTTTTATCGACATTATCAGTTTTTTTTCACGGGACTGTTATTTTGATTATTATAATGGCATAAGAATTTTTATTTTTCAGTATTTAGTTAGAGACGGAGTCGTAATTAAGTCATTGTTACGTCCAATCTGTGTAATGATCGCAGTAAACGTTCATTTCGAAAAAGCGGACGACATTATTACGGTATAATCCATGTTTTAAAACCATGTCAACTTCCAAAAACGTTATTTAAAATAAAGTACAATGCTCCCTTGTGTGAACTTGCAAGACTTAGAAAGGGCTTATTGCGTAATTCTTGCGAATTGGTCATAAAATTTATTTGAAAACGTGACGTCATGTACATTGCAGAGTTTTACTTTCTATATCGAACCATTAGTCACCTGAGTGTTCAACATTTCTATCAAAAATTAAATATTAATGTGTGCAAATCTATATGCATAACGGCTGCCCAGGCAAACTATTCATTCTTTTGATATACAGAATTACCATACAAAGACTGTGTGTGTCTAAAATAGCAACTCACATTCAAACTAGCAACAGCTGTAGTTAGATCACTGAGATACGATCTATATTAAGATTCATGATCACTGGGTAATTCTTTTTAATTAATCCAAAATAAAATCGTATGCAGTTAAATATACAACCTTTGAAATCAAAGAGTAAAATAGATAGATAGATAGATAGATAGATAGATAGATAGATAGATAGATAGATAGATAGATTGATAGATAGATGGATAATTTTGGCATATGATTTATTTTTCATAGTCTTGCTTCTCTGCTAATCTTTGCTACCGTGTGTCTTTATATATATAGTTCTTCCTTGATTTCTCGCCACTCCGGCTCTTCGCCACCTTCATTTACCGCAAATATAAATTTGAATGTACATGATTTGCTCTTTAATTCTTTTTTCATTCGCCACCCGCATAGCCTAATGAATGTTCATATGACATGTAAATACTGATCATAGACCTCGGACAGCCACAAAAATTGTCAGAATGACCGATTCAATGACCGCCTTAAGTAGAAATCTTTTAGTATTATTTCAACTTGCTTTCTACTTACCTAGATAAACCAAGTGCATGGCACAGTAGCAGTTTAGTCCTGTATTTTCTGAGCCACAACAACATACCTGCAAACAGCTTTATTTTTTATCTTTCAATAGCTAATAACCAACCCACTCTCCCATAAGAAGCAAAACTAAATTGTTAACAATCATAAACGCAAGGTTACTGCCGAATATAGTTTTCTTCCAAAATCAACACCTACCACCGTATTAGTTGAGTCATAGCGACATACTCACAAACACCCTTATTTACTTTTATAAAATCAACAGCCTACTCAAACCCCCACTAGACAAATTTTGTTTTCGAAAACACACACACACACAAACACACACACACACGAACCATATGTTTAGAAAGTATTATCCCTGGCTCGGCCACAAAATACCTTATTTGCAATTTTAAAAAAAAAACCAACTCACCACATTATGGAATTAGATTATATTTGGTTATTATTTTGAAAATTATATTTTTACATTTACAGGTTGAGCGCCGGCTGCTTCACGCTTTACGAAGCCACAACAAATGTATACAATCGACAATTATAATTTCCCCGTCCTCTACAGCCTGTATATCCAATAACCAAATATCAGCAGTTAATCATTGTTATCCAAGTGATAGCTGACAATTATCAGCATTGAACACTCAACACTCTATTATTAGCATCCGAGGAAGCACAAAGCCCGGAGTCAATACTTGTGTAACCACAACCCATGAGCCCACTGAAAGATGATCAAATGTATTTTCAAATTTTACAAAATAAAATTTAAAACTTAAAATTTTAGGTACATAAATAATGCACTTCAAGTTTAAAGCCTAAAAAATATTTTAACAAATATAAAAAAACAAAAACAAAAAACAAGCGGTGCACCTTACGCTTCTTCATCAACTCATTTTAACGTTCCAGTTAATAAAGAAATTAGAAACATATATAAAAAGATTAAAATGTATTACACAGAAAACAATTATTTTATGTACAAGCCATTGAGCATTTTCAACAATTACACTTTAAAATGTTAAAATGATGATTCAATGAACATACATAGTACACAATGTGATATCAAATTCTGGCAAAATCAATTAAACTGGGCAGTATGGATTGCAACATCAGAATGTGGAATATCTATTTGGCAGCTAATACTAGCATACCAGAATTAGTACAATCAATATACAGGTGGCATATCTACTTTCAGGTAGGAAAACGTATCTATCTTTTAATCCAGCAATATAGATTTTAAAAAATTTAACACGATCTGTTATAACTTAAATATTCTTCCTCATCATAATTAGAGTTATATTAATGAAAAAATATCTTTAAAAAATGGTCCTGATCAACAAAATGATGTACATCAGAGTCTTGGTGAACCTGCACCAGATCATGTAAATGAAGCTTACAAACGTAAATATTTCAATTTATTTTATCTTACTGGAGCATAAAACCAAATAGTTCATGAAAGATAACTTGCGTGTGGCTGTTTTGCAATGCTCGTGTGGTTAAATGTCGTTTGTGGATGTATCAAAATATGGCCGTAGTAAATACGAGGTTACGACCCTTTTCAAACAAAACATTGTATATGTTTTACATCTATATTTTTTCAATAGTTTGTTTTCTTTTTGGTTTTTCTGCTGAATATTTCTATGCCTCAATGTCTTCCTGTCCTCTTCTGTTATATTACTCTTTCTGCCTCCTCTCGTTCTTTCGTTCTTTGCCCATTGCAATTCAGGAAGGAGGTGGTAACATACATAATAGCTACATGTACGTAGCGTGTTATATGCATCCAACTGACTGACTGTTCTTAATGTGTTGGAAGAGGAATACAATAGCTGTGGTATGTAGACTTGTTATTTGTGTTGCACTATAGTTAGTATTTCTGTAGGGTAGTAACAGTTGTGTAACAAGGTAATTTTAGCCAAAACGCAGCTTGAGCTTGACCGAGTTTCAAAGATCTTCACCGATGGTTCAGGGGTTAACCCTGCTGGCTGCTAATTGATTGACTTGAGCTAAAGCAGCTCACAGTATATCCCATTTAGCATGGGTAGGAACCAGGATAGCGGTGATTTTAATACAGTAAGAAATTTTTCTTCTTGGATAAATTCATCCACCACCATCCCTTCCATCTCCTACCATCCAGTAATGGAGATTTTCTTATCATGGTTTGTTTTCATTTCTATAATTGAGATTGGTTTCTAGGAAATGATTTCAGTTTGCCGTCTTTGTGGGTCTAATTTGTCCTTCTATTGTCGCAATCTACCTTGAGGAAATGGCTTTCACTTTATTTGATCTTATATGAGCAACATAAAACATGAAGGATAACTTGCATGTTGCTATTCTGGTATGCACATGTACTTAAATTTGGTTTGTGTATGTATCCAAAAATGATCGATATAAATAAGAGGTTACAATCCATTTCAACACAACATTGTTTTTTTTTTTTGTTTTGATCTATATTGTTTCGATAATTGTGGTGTTTTTAGTTAAATATTTATATGCCTCATTCTCTCTTAGGTTTTATCACTCTTTATGGCTCCTCGCACTTATTCCCCGCTGAAATTCAGGAAGGAGGTGGTTGCATATATATAACACAGAAACAATTTGCCCAGCTGATTTTAAAAACCAGCTTATAATACTGCCAGTTATACCATGTAATGTTGCTGCTGCTTTTTAGCTAACTCAAAGAAATATAATCTATTTTACTACCTTTATCACCACTAATACGAACACTTAATCCTCCGATTACTGCTGCTAAAACGTTTACAAAAGAATTGTTGCTATCATACTTGTGGCTGCAAAAAAAAGGTTGCATTTGTTACACCTTTCTCTTTAAACAGTTGCTTCAACCTTTCACCAAATGGTAATTTGTCCAACGTTTGACTTTTTTTTTGGTGATATTTTTTCTAAAGTTATTTTCCAAATATGTAAAATGTCCAACTATTTCTGCTCTTTTTCTTTCGTTATTATACAACTGTTCGAGAAGTTTATTTTTAGTCGGATCTGTTTCTTTCCCGGTATCCCTTCATATCTCTTCTATCTGTGTGTCATACATTTCAACGTTTCATTTTATTATATTATTTTTGATTCAGCTACTTTCACTGCCAATTCTTTTGTGATATTCATATATTATTAGTATCTTCTTCTTTTACTTTCTTTTTAAATGGCTCATCTGTGTTAATTGCTTGCATTTCTATTTCCTTTGAAATGTGGTTGACTGGTTTTGCCAACAATGGGGTCCAAAGTTTGTTGTAAAGGTATATCTGTAGGTTTATCATTTGGTAATTTCTATTTATTCCTTCTATTGTCCAACCTAAATATTTTAGAAAGCCACTTGCACCTTTTTGCGTAGCTATAGAGTTAGGTGCTAGCATCTTATTTCGTTTACTCCGTTGAGAAATTTGCATAGGATCTTTGCCTACATCTTGGCAATACAAAGTTCATTTTTTATTATTTAATTGACGACTAGTTAATTTATATTGTGTTTCACTTATGCTTAAATCGTGTTTTATACATTCTTTGCCTTGATCAACAACATCTACAGCAGCACGAGTTTAGTGAGGAGTTTAAAATTCATTATTAGATATATTTTCTGTAACAGTATTTTTCTATATTATATTACGATCGTAAAAGGACATCATAATCATACGGATCCTAAGCGGGATTAGCAAATTTCACTTCTTTCCCCAACTTATGCTTTTATGTACTATTTTCATGGATCAAAAACAACTTTTAAAAGCATTGGATTTTATAGACAATAAAAAGCAATAATATAAACAGTAGCTATGCAATACAATACTATGAAGAAGACGAATACAAGCAGGAATTAAACATTACTGTAGCAAATGGAACATACAAGGAAATAACTGGAAAACTTTGACCTAAGAGGAGTTGGAAAAAGTGGACAGAAAACACACAAAGAGGACATACGAAATTTTCATAACTGCATGAGCAGCAAAAATATCCAAGGCATTATATCTGATAAGCAAATTTCTTACAATTCAAACTGTAAACAAATTACAGACAGAATAAAAAGAAGATTAGATGATAACAAATGAAATTAGATATTTTACTGGGTTTCTCTCATTAACGATTGCCTATTTCGGCTTTGAGTTCAAGTTTGATAACTTTTAATCACATGCATTTTGAAAACAAACAGATAAAATCGAGAGTAGCGATCAAGTTCTAGAGAACAAGTCCCAAATTCTTGAAAACGAAAAGACTGAAAACAATTCTTAATAAATGTGCACTGGATGTTTTGCAATCAAAGCATTTGTTCCATTAATCAAGGTTGTAACAACTGTTGTGATAACAGGAGTGTTTGTCTATTGTGTTGTTAAATATGTTTGAGAGCAAAGCGAACACGTACTAAACAAGATATGAAACAGACCAACATATGTGATTCAAACTATGATCAATGGTAAAGTTATCAGTTTTAAAAGCTTCTACATTTTATCATATTTTGCTATTTCTTTTTGTCATCGCATTGTATCATTTACAGACCTGTTTTCATTATCTATCATGTATCGTGTGTTTGCTAAGAGAAAACATTTGTTCTTGTTGTTTCATATACGAAATGTTGAAAAGAAACACAAGGAATAACATGATCATATCTAGGTTTCTTCCATCGACACTTCCAGGGTTTGTAAAATTTAGTCATCTTCTGTAGAATTAAACTGAGGGAACACCGAGTATTTCAAAGTTGTTTCTGACTTTAACATTTTGTTTCATCGCCTGAAAAAATTCTATATATTTTCAAGTGAATTCATTTGAAATTTGCATGGTTGTGGTACCTTTGTTTTTGTGTACTTAGTCGCATATTCATTACAGTGTTGTCTATGTTTATCCTTCCATTTTTTCGTAGACGTTTTTATGTTCTTTGTTTTGTTCATTCCTTTTCTTGTTGTTGTTGTACTCTTTCTGGCAATTGTTGCAGTATTTATCACCTTTATTAAACTCAGTTATGCCTTAACCTTCGTCACATCTGGAGCATGTTTCGGTCTCCATTTACTTTAGACTATTTTAACAATGAGTTTTGTTCTACTAAAATTTAACTACATTTACCTTTCAACTTATTGTTAGAATTAGTACGTCGATGGGAAGTATAGTTAAAATATGGTGTTGAATTACTTAAAACTAATTTTTAAACTATTCTTACGTTAAGTGTTAATTTTATTGCAAAATAAATAGAAGGTAGTGAGAATAAACCTGAAGAAATGTCTAAGGTTATAGAGCAACTAGTAAAGGTAACTTGACCAAAGAAAGAAGAAAGATTTGAAATTGGAAAACAACTTGAAAAACATTCACAAGAATGCAGAAAAGCCAAAGCGGAGAAATTAAAACAAGATCAAGAAGCGAAGCAAGGACTAAAAACTAAGACAAGTCAATACGAAACAAGTAGCTCAAATAAAATCTTTTACTAGAAAGGTGGTGTACTTGTTGTCGTAAGTTTGGAATTTATGTATCCAAAGAGATCTGTTATAAAAATGTATATCCTGAATAACAATCTGAAAGCAATGAGTGTGGTAAAAAAAAGTTATAAAGGACAAATTCAAAATAGAACAACCAGTTAAAGTAGTTAAGCAAAAGGAACAAACAAATCGAATTCCTGAATTGCTCTGAATTTTACAGGAAACAAACGGCAAGAGAGAAAAAAACACAATGACCACTATGTACCACGCAGCATTAAAATCAGCTTTTACACTTGGTTACAGCATGCTTTGAAAGAAGATGTTTAAAATGTCAATAAATTCACCGTTAAACATGGATATTGAAGAAGTCATAAAGTTAATTATTCTGATTTAATTATCTCAGTTTACAATTGATTATTTAATAATTAAGAAGGTAAATGAGTGCCAGTGGAACTACGGAGGATAAATCTAATGCTATTTTAAAATCTAAAATAAAAAAGAAAGCAAAGCTAACAATGACTGAAACAAACAAAAAGCCTGCAAAAATCTCACACAATTCCTTAGTCTCAGATATCTGTTTCTTATATCTAATTAGGCGACAAAGTATCAAGTGCACCACCATTATATCCAGTATTACCGCCTACAACGGAATTATTTTAGGTTGAAAAATATCAAACGAATTAAAAATGATTTGATACAGAAATCGAAAATTACAGATATGTTAGAAGAAAGTATAAAAATGCATACTATTGTTTTAACTGGGTACAGGTTAGCATAGCAACAGCTTCAGGTGGGATTGGTGTATCAGCTGCTAGTTCAGGAATCGCGGGAATAACAACAGGATTTATTATTCGTCTAGTATTTAGTGAATTTCGTGCAACTTTACTAGGGTTTGTCGCAAGGGTTTCAAGGAAAAACTAGCTTACATTAAAGTTTTAAAACATGATAAGATTGTAACTTCTGCTACAAGTAAGTTAAACTGTATTCATGATATGGTGTGTCAAACAATGAGAGATAACGAAATGAGCGACGATGAATTTAGTTTGGCCTTATAAGTTTGTCTACTGTTTCGTAAACGTCAACAAATATATTGAATTATTTTTCAATGTTATTTATGTCCTATATGTTTATTGGGCATTTATTAAACCAGTGCCTATATTTGTCAAGGTTATTTTTCTTTGGTTTACACGAATAATCTTTTGGTGGGTTTATTTTAACGCATAAAAACATATGCTGTATCTACTTTTAACATGAATACATGCTTTTTATTTGTTATCTGTTAAATCTATGTATGAATCTGCTGTTTATGGTTGATATATATCTATATGTAGCTTTAGATATTGTTTCGAACAAAACCCAATGTAAATCATCACTTGTTTCCTTACTACACTTTGTATCTAGTATCTCAGATATATTTTCAACTTTGGTTTATATTTCATTTTTGTTCCTTATGCTGACAGGCCATGTTTCACTGCGAGTTTATTGATATATCTAGATGGTCTTTTACTGGACACAACTCTTTTTTTTTCTTCTAATTATTATATTCCAAACTCATGTTTGAACTTCGTAAAAAAATAAAGATAACATATTCTGATTAATTTCATGATCTCTTTCTTCAACTCTATACTCGTCTACAAGTATATTAAATGAGCCTTTGAGCCTTGTTATCATCATTGTATTTTTGCTTTTTGATTAATAATTCTCTTTATTTCTCTTCGTGTCGGAAAACGGATAATAGGATGACTTAATCATCTTCTTTCAGACTTTGGTAATTTTGTATCAAGCATAGTTTTCATCGTTGATTATAATACTATTTTTCTATTCATTTTTCAGTGTGGAATTAACTCTTTTAGGATTGAATAATTAGCTACTTTGAACATTTTTTCCACATTCACAAGTAATTATTTTCTAGTTGTATTCTCTGATTTTATCATTTCCCCCATTGTACTACCAGTTGGATTCAGTAATATTTACATGGTATATATATTCCATTTTAATTTTCTATCTGGTTGATAATCTTATTTTTACCACAATTGTGACATGTAATATTCTGATCAATTTACATTACTTAATTGTTTTACCTATGAATCTGATATTTTTTGTATCTAAATCATTGTTCCACACACGCCATTAATTTTTTTTATTTTTTTTATTTTTGAATGTGAAAATAATAAACTGGTAAAATACTGAACATATTTACTCAAAAATATTAATAATGTTCTTTTCCAAGTTTAATATTATCTGCTTGAAAATGTCCGAGCAAACAAATCCAGTATTATTGGTCTACCATTTTGTTACATACCAGCAGATATCTTAAGAACTTTGAAGTAGTATTATTTAATCATACAAGCTGTTACAATATCTGTCCTTCAAAATAATTTGTTTGATTTTATTTTTAGATGGTTCTTTAAAACAAATCCATTTTGTCTGATCCATATATTTAGTGACATAATATTTTAATTTGATCCCCAACTACTAAACGAATAGTCATATGCTTCCATTTACTAACACACGTTATGGTAAATAACGGTAAGTTCACTGTTTTCCTCTTTCAAATGTATTCAACCTTAAACACCTCATCTTATTGTCGTATGTAGATACTCCTTCTCGTCAAATATTCCATAAATATTCTCTCCTTTTAAGTCTTCCAATGTATATACAGTAGGGTCACATAAAGTTACTTGCCTGATTGTAAATATCTATTCCATAGATAGCCTTTTGGAAAAATAAATTAGTATTTTGAGATCCTAACCTTCTCTCCTGTTTTATATTTGGATGTTCCATAGGTATCAGTTGTCAGATACCCAAATAGGCTAATCTATTTTATTAGATCTATTTTTGGGGTGAATGGCATTAATTAGTAGCATATCTATCGATCTCTGTGTGATACGTATTATGCCCCTCAAAAAGGGTAGGCAATACATCTATCCATTTTCTGGTTTTATTTTGTAGTGAAATATTTCCACATTCTTGTCTTAAGATTTCTATTAAATATTTCTAAAGTAGACGCTTTTTTGTCTGAGTAAGCGGCAAAGTATTCTAAAATTTCTTTCTCCAGTAATGCACTGACCTTTCGGTTGTAAAATTCTTTTCCTTCATCGAACTTTTTTTTTCTTCTTCTGGTTTATGCTCTTTAATTATTTATTTAAAAGCATTGTCTATATCATCTTCCTTTTTGTTTTCACTTTGTAACCCCTGCTTCTTGTGAGAAGACATGTCATCGAGCTGAGGTGAAAGCACTAAGACTATGATATCCACGGGCAAATGGGGCATACACTCGAGAGGGGTGGGAGAGTAACTTAATAGCATTTTGACATGGAATACTACTTAATGTCCCCAAATAGATACACAGTAACTTACCTCAGTAATTTGAAATGTATATGACCGTTTAATCTAGTCAGTCACCTTATATGCTACATGAAGGTGACACTAAACGAAACAAGCTCGCCTACATATATATATATATATATATATATATATATATATATATATATATATATATATATATATATATATATATATATATTGTTATGTATGATGTTTATATAATGTTATAAATATTTTAGGAAATTATAAATGTTTCTTCACTTTAATATTTGCTTAAATCTTTATGTTTGTTAGGAAAAACATGTTTAACTAGTGTCCTTGAATTAGGTTGTTTTGATCAATATGTTTTCTCAATTTGAAGGTCAAGGTTGATTTTGTTTACAGTTAGAATTCCATTAAGATGACTCACATTCTAGAACATTCTGTCATGTGACCAATCTAGAACATTCTGTCATGTGACCAATCTTTATATATACCATGTTTGGTAGACATTTTGTTCTGTTCGACATTACCATCAGTCTTGTCAAGAGCTATTACAGTTGTGAAAATTCATTCCAAATTCTAAGAGAGGAATTATTTTAATTATTCATTGGATTATTAACAGTGCTCATAAACTTTTGGATTTTGATTGACAATTTTGGAATTTATGTGAACTTATTCAGAGATTTTGGATTACTTCATTTTGACTTCAGCACATCAAGATTTCTAGTACATCAGGACTTTGGAGACCATTGGCACATAATAACATTCAAGGACACATTCTATATTTAGGACTTGTGATTAGAACAATCATTCTTATTGGATTATTAGGATACATAAACACATTACTGTAAGTGACTTTTTGATTTTTCATTTTAATTATCTAGTAATAAATTGCTTGTTGATTTTTACTTGATTTGTTGGTTTCATTTTCTTTCTGTTACATTTTTCTTAGACCATAGAGTCGTAACAGAAATTGGGGGCTCGTCCGGGATTGAATTTCTTTAAATCATATTTGAGATATTAAAGATAATTTTGAAATTCATATTGATTTTGTCTCGGAATTTTTTTTTTGGTCTTTGGCAAAGATTTTTAATAAAGAAATTTGTTTTGTGTGAAACCAACAAGCATTTACAATGGCATCTAATGTTCAGAATTTCATTTCAAAACCTACCCAGGAGGGGTTAGAGTGCATGAGAAAGGATGAGTTGCTCGAGCTTGCCAGAAAATACAGTCTATCTGAGGCAAAAGTATCATTGACAAAACAGGAGATAAAGATTATTTTGATTCAGTATTTAGTAGGAAAGGGAATTTTTGATAGCAGTGCTTTAAGTTTGAAGAGAAAGCCTGTATCTGGTTCTGACAGGAAATTAAGGGAATTAGAGTTAAAGAACCAGATTGATTTAGAATTGGTAAAGCTTCAGATTCAGAGAGAGAGAAAGAAGAGAGGCAGCTACAAATGCAGAAGGAAGAGAGGCAGATGCAAATGCAGATGGAGAGAGAGAAAGAAGAGAGGCAAATGCAGAGGGAGAGGGAGAGAGAGAAAGAGGAGAGACAAATGCAGATGCAAAGAGAAGAAATGGAAATGCAATTTAAATTAAGAGAATTAGAACTGGCAAACAGAGCACACTCCACTCCTTTAAACACAAGTTCAGGTTTTGATGTTACTAGATATATTAGGTTAGTACCCCCTTTTCAGGAAAAAGAAGTAGATAAATACTTTCTTCATTTCGAGAAAATAGCTGAAAACTTGAAATGGCCCAGAGAGCATTGGACTTTGTTATTACAAAGTGTACTTATTGGCAAAGCTCGTGAAGTCTACACTTCACAGTCAGTACAACAAAGCACTGATTATGATTTGGTTAAGGGGTACATCTTGAAAGCTTATGAGTTGGTACCAGAGGCATATCGACAAAGGTTTAGGAATTGTAGAAAAGAAACTGGACAAACTCATGTCGAATTTGCAAGGGATAAAGAACAACTATTTGATAGGTGGTGCTCAGCCAAGAAAGTTGATCAAGCTTATGATAACCTCAGACAGCTCGTATTAATTGAAGAGTTCAAGAGGTGCATCCATAGTGATGTTAATACCTATCTTGACGAGCGAAATGTGGAAAATTGGAAAAAGCTGCTCGTATGGCTGATGATTGTTCCTTGACTCACAAAATTTCATTTGGCAATGGGTCGTCCTCTCAGCAGTTTTCTGGTAAAAAAAAAATTCAATCTCATTCGAGTACTTCCAAATTTCACAACAGCACAACTGTTAGGAATCAAACATCTGATAAGACTGATCAGAAATCCTTATCTCTTCCTACGTGCACTTATTGTAAAAAGAAAGGGCACGTTATTTCTGATTGCTTCAAGTTGAAAAATAAGCAACAGAGTAAAGACAGAGCTTTTCCAAATGCTCTTATTTCTACGAGGTCAAGGTCACGGTCTTGTATTGAAAGCAATACATTTGTTGGGTCAAACAAACCCCAGTCTGATTCTATTTTGGAGGCTTATGAACCATTCATGTCAGAAGGTTCTATATCACTTATTGGTGATTCTGCCAAACCTATCCCAATTAAAATATTAAGGGACACTGGAGCTTCTCAGAGTCTTTTATTATCAGGTACTTTGCCTTTGTCCGAGGAGTCTTCTTCAAGTGAAAGTGTTCTTGTTCAGGGACTTGAGTGCGGCTTTGTAAATGTTCCTCTTCATTGTGTAAATTTGGCATCAGACTTAGTTTCTGGACCTGTGACTGTTGGGGCAGTGACTTCTTTACCCATAGAGGGTGTTCATTTATTACTAGGCAATGACCTAGCTGGAGATAAGGTTGTGGTTAATCCACTTGTAACTGACAAGCCTTGTTTGGATCAGAAAGTTGATCCTGTCGAAACTGAAGTCCCTGATTTGTACCCTGCTTGTGCAGTTACTAGAGCTATGGAAAAAAGAGCTCTTGAGATTGATGTTGATCAGGATATTATTCCTTTAGCTGACACATGTATTGGTCAGTTTTTTGATGAGGTCACTTTTTCCTCAGGTATTGATCAATCAAATGGTATTGATCACAGTGATCCTCTTTTGGCAACTCATTCTCTTTGTTCTACTCAGGGTGACAAACAACAATCTCTTGTCGTTGAACAGGAGCAAGATTCCGAGATATCTTGTTTGTTTCAGAGGGCTATTAGTGAAACTGAAGCCACACAAGTTCCAGTGTGTTACTTTGTGAAAAATGGGGTCCTTATGAGGAAATGGAAACCACCTGATGTACCCGCTGGTGACGAGTGGTCAGTGAGCTATCAAATTGTTGTTCCTAAGTCATATCGACAGGAAATTCTTAATTTAGCCCATGAAACCCCTTTAGCTGGTCATTTAGGAGTCCGTAAGACTTATCACAAGATCTTGAATCATTTTTATTGGCCGAAACTCAAAAGTGATGTTTCTAAATACTGCAGATCTTGTCACACTTGTCAAATGGTAGGAAAACCCAATCAGAAGATACCTAAGGCTCATCTGCAACCTATTCCTGCATTTGATGAACCATTTAGTAGAATAATAGTAGACTGTGTTGGTCCATTACCTAAAATCAAGTCAGGCAACCAATACTTGTTGACCATCATGTGTGCATCTACAAGATTTCCAGAGGCAATTCCTCTGAGAAATATAAAAACTAAAACTATTGTGAAAGCTTTGGTGAAGTTTTTTACACTTGTTGGCCTTCCCAAATCTGTCCAGTCGGATCAAGGGTCAAATTTTATGTCTGGAATTTTCCAACAAGTTATGCATGAATTAGGCATCCAACAGTTTAAATCTTCTGCCTATCACCCTGAAAGTCAAGGTGCTTTGGAAAGATTTCATCAAACTTTGAAGAATATGATTCGATCATATTGCTTTGATACAGAAAAGGATTGGGATGAGGGTGTTCATTTGTTGTTGTTTGCTGTTAGGGAATCAGTTCAAGAGTCGTTGGGTTTTAGTCCCTTTGAACTAGTTTTTGGTCATACTGTCCGTGGACCATTGAAATTATTGAAAGAGAAACTTCTTTCAAATGAAGACTCAAAGATTAATCTTCTTGATTATGTTTCTGATTTCAAATACAAGTTGTCAAAGGCCTGTGAAGTAGCAAGAACTAATCTTCACACTACTCAGTCAAATATGAAATTAAGGTATGACAGAAATACACAGGAAAGGAGTTTTAAACCTGGTGACAAAGTTCTGGCTCTCTTTCCCATACCTCAGAATCCTCTTCAGGCTAAATTTTATGGTCCTTATACCGTTGAAAAGAAAGTAAATGACTTAAATTATATCATTAACACTCCTGGGAGACGGAAACAGAAACAACTTTGTCATATAAATATGTTAAAGGAATATTTTGACAGAGATAGCTCAGCTAATTATTCAGTTAATTTAGTTGTACCTGTCCCACACAGTGAAGATATCAACGATGGAGTACGATCAGACTATAGTGACTCTGGTATAACCAATCTTCGGAATTCAGAAATATTGAACAACCTAGAACAGAAACTTTCACATCTACAACAACAGGAAAGAAATGAACTTAAACAGCTATTACATGACTATGAGCACTTGTTTCCTGATGTTCCAACACGAACAAGTAAAATTTATCATGACGTTGACATTGTAGATTCTGCGCCTGTGAAACAGCATCCTTATAGGATGAATCCTCTCAAACAGAACTATCTGAAGAAAGAAATTCAGTATCTACTGGAGAATGATTTCATAGAACCAAGTAAAAGTAACTGGAGTTCACCATGTATTCTTGTTCCCAAGCCAGATAATACATTCCGTATGTGTACTGACTATAGAAAAGTCAACAGTGTCACCAAAACTGATTCATTTCCAATCCCAAGAATGGACGATTGCATTGATAAAATTGGAAATGCGGAATATGTCACCAAGTTTGACCTTTTAAAAGGATTCTGGCAAATTCCACTGACGGAAAGGGCAAAAGAAATTTGAGCATTTGCAACTCCAGATGGTCTTTATCAATATAAAGTCATGCCGTTTGGAATGAAAAATTCGCCAGCAACGTTTCAACGTCTGATGAACATGATAACATTTGGTCTTGATAATTGTGACGCTTATATCGATGACGTCATTATCTACAACAACACCTGGGAAGATCATTTGGAAACCATTCGAAAATTCTTCGATCGACTCAGTGATGCGAATCTGACAATTAATTTGAGCAGAAGTGAGTTTTGCCATGCTTGTGTCACATTTTTAGGACATATTGTGGGACAAGGTCAAGTTAAACCTATAGAAGCTAAGGTCAAAGCTATCTCTGAATTTCAAGTTCCAATTTGTAAAAAGCAACTGATGCGATTTCTAGGTATGGCTGGATATTATCGGAAATTTTGTTCCAATTTTTCCAAAATTGCTGAACCTTTGACAAGTTTATTGAGTAAGAAAACCAAATTTCATTGGTCTGACAAGTGTCAGGAATCTTTTGACAAGTTAAAGGCCATGCTTAAGAATGCACCAGTTCTTTCTGCACCAAATTTTAGCCAATCATTTAAATTATCTGTTGATGCAAGTGATGTAGGAGTTGGTGGAGTATTGATTCAGGAAGACAAAAGTGGTGTGGATCACCCTGTGTGTTATTTTTCTAAAAAACTAAACAAACACCAGAAAAATTATTCCACAATTGAGAAGGAATGTTTGGCTTTGATATTGGCTTTACAGCATTTTGAAGTGTATGTCACCTCAGCTCTTTCTCCAGTTATTGTGTACAGTGATCACAATCCCCTTACTTTCATCAACAAAATGAAAGATAAAAATCGGAGATTGTTGAGATGGAGTTTGATATTGCAGGAATATAACATTGACATTAGACACATCAGGGGAAAAGACAATGTGATTGCAGATGCACTCTCACGTGCCTAGAAATGTAATATTGCTTGATGTAATTAAGTCCGGTATTGTAAAACATGTTCTTATGTAATTTTGGTTATTGTAGTATTAGATGTATATTCAAAAGAAAGCTTTATTATATAAATCTTTCTTTTTCTTTATGAGGGGAGGTGTTATGTATGATGTTTATATAATGTTATAAATATTTTAGGAAATTATAAATGTTTCTTCACTTTAATATTTGCTTAAATCTTTATGTTTGTTAGGAAAAACATGTATAACTAGTGTCCTTGAATTAGGTTGTTTTGATCAATATGTTTTCTCAATTTGAAGGTCAAGGTTGATTTTGTTTACAGTTAGAATTCCATTAAGATGACTCACATTCTAGAACATTCTGTCATGTGACCAATCTAGAACATTCTGTCATGTGACCAATCTTTATATATACCATGTTTGGTAGACATTTTGTTCAGTTCGACATTACCATCAGTCTTGTCAAGAGCTATTACAGTTGTGAAAATTCATTCCAAATTCTAAGAGAGGAATTATTTTAATTATTCATTGGATTATTAACAGTGCTCATAAACTTTTGGATTTTGATTGACAATTTTGGAATTTATGTGAACTTATTCAGAGATTTTGGATTACTTCATTTTGACTTCAGCACATCAAGATTTCTAGTACATCAGGACTTTGGAGACCATTGGCACATAATAACATTCAAGGACACATTCTATATTTAGGACTTGTGATTAGAACAATCATTCTTATTGGATTATTAGGATACATAAACACATTACTGTAAGTGACTTTTTGATTTTTCATTTTAATTATCTAGTAATAAATTGCTTGTTGATTTTTACTTGATTTGTTGGTTTTATTTTCTTTCTGTTACATTTTTCTTAGACCATAGAGTCGTAACAATATATATATATATATATATATATATATATATATATATATATATATATATATATATATATATATATATATATATATATATATATATTCATGATTGTTGTGTAAATGTATACATGTCGTCGGAGAGATGTAATTCTACAATGGTACGAAAACAAACCCAAAACTTGCTGCGCACTCCCTTATACTGTGAAATAGAAAGTTTGCTACCACCGTTGTTTGAATGCCAAAGGTAACGATTTGTTAAAATTACAAAACAGCCTGAAAGTTATCTTCATTTTTTTTAAAGATTATACAGTTGAAATTAACATTACTTTGGAACAAATTTTGCTTTATGTGAAATTGTACCTCGTAATGATCGATAAACTGGTAAAAGAACAGGATTCGAAACTTGCTTCTTCTCGCCGTGTGTGAAGAAGACATATTGTAAGGAGATTATTTAAAACTCATACTTCAAGGTTACGTCAGCCATTACTTGGCGGCTTCAATGTAAAATGGTCTTATGAATACACTGAATAGAAGAAGAAAAAAATATGTGGATGCATTGAAATGGAAGAAAAAAATATGTGCATATAAAAAGTCCACAAACAAAGTAAATTTGATTGTATATGATAAGTATTAAGAAACAGAGAAAAAAATCTACTTTGTCTTTTTCAGTTGGTTGCCAAGTTATACGGAATAACAAGACTTGCATGAATTTAAAGAATAATTATTCTTTCGCTGATTTGAATAATTGAGGTTCTTAAAATGTGTGTATTGTAAGTAATATCTCACACATATGCCAAATATTTTGAAAATTAGTACCAAACTTTCAAATTTAAACTCGAGTAATTTCCTTTACAAAACATAGTTTACAAGACAGTATACAAGACAAATCTCACAGAAACACGATTGCCTGTCAAACTATACATAACATTTCATGCTTTTATTCTTGCTGTAATTACAGTTTTATCGATGGATAGAAATGTAGGGCAGAATCCCAAGAGATGCAATGCAATAACTACTTTTGTTCGATATTATTCGAAGAAAAGAAAGACATTATTAAATTTTTTCGTCATATACCATAGTTCCAATTATTTGTGCCGCATCAACCCAATACGCATACCCATAGGTACCATAACTTAACCGACTAGAATGACATCAGTGAATAACCTATATAAATGTTCTCATTAACAACACACCACAACAGCTAAGTGCAAACGATGCACATATTTCTTCCAATCAAACGAAACAACTGAAAGGTAGAGACATTTTCATACTGAAATCTGAATCTGTAGGCACATGTTTCTTGTACAATAACACAGCTGATGAAAGGATGGTGATTAAAAACTAGTCAGGTAGATAGATAGATACATAGATAGATAGATACATACATAGATATATAGATAGATACAAACAAGTTTGCCTTACGAAAAATTAAATGCCCTACCACATTAGAGAAATATAGAAGAAAAACGATAAAATAGGTAGAGAACAAAATGACGCCAGACTTGACATAAGATCCATCCCACAAGTACAGTTATCGATTATAAGTTATCAGGAGTTGTTTTAAGGCATCAATAAATTAGCTGATATTGCATGGGAGGGAATATGTGATGATTGATTACATTCGTGAAATACGTGACTAACTAAACAATAATACACAATAACTAAAATTTTCAATAAAGTGGAACTTGCCTCAGCGGTTGCTTATCAAGTAATAATAAACGTTAAGACCTCAGCAAGTAGTGAATTTGGAATCGGTACTAATTGTCAGCTTTTCATTTTTAGTTATATTGAATACAAGACGTAATTAAACTATCCCAAAATTAGTTTTTGTCTTTTCAATATGTATATGGTATACTTCTCTTTATCTATAAATAAAAAAGCAAACATCCATGGTGACAATGTCGAAAATTAAAGATGCAATAGCAAGTTCAAACGTATAAATGTTAAATATTATAGCCTTTACTGACAGCTGGGGTCATATGTCCGTCAACCCATCTATCCAGCCATCCTTTTATTTCATCTATCCAGTCATCGATGATTGAATTAATGGTTAATACTAAAATAATTATGTAGTTCTAAACTTTCACTTTAACTAAATAGAAATGTGTATACTAATGTAAATTGCATGAAAGCAATATTTTCATATTCGCTGATACTTCACATTTTGGTATCAACTTTTCTTGGAAATCTCAGTGAACAGTATACTTGTTGGTGACGAATCATACATTGGTAACAGTCACACCACTTATACCTACCTTTTATAGAGCAAACAGAACCTTTACAAATGTCGCACTGAAGAGCAAGAATGTATGAACATCAGTATTTATCATTTTTACAAAAGGATCGACAGATTCATATTAAATTTAAAATGTGCGAATAAATTTGTTTCACTGATAAGAGTAATTCTTCTCCATTCCTTGCTTTCAGGTCATTTGATTCAAATCAGCTAAGCATGTGCACGTTGTGCTAAACGCCACAAAGACCTTCACATGTCATCATTGAGTGACAGCTTAGCAACCGTAACTATAGGCGGATTAGATCCGTAGAGACACGCGCATGCCGAATAAGCATTGCCAAAGTCAAAGCTCGCAAATCTAATTCCTCATGTCCCTCCGGAATAACTCAGCGACCTATAAGTGAGTTATGTTACTTGATAAAATAATTAACTTGTACAGCAGAAGAAGGTAACATCTTATCCAAACCTTTTTGTGCACTAAATCCCTGAAAAAGGCATTGTTTCCTCAGCGAGATTGTCATTCGTACAACTGTCTTCGTATACATTTGTCTCATGTCTAATTAGGACACGTTAATTACTTTTAAACATGGCATATTATTTACAGTATCAAGCCATGAAGAAAACTATTTCAAGAGCTTTAACACAGACTTGCTATCGCATAATGCGTTGGTTGAACAGGGTATATTGGCTTTAAATTGTATAACAGTATTTACGTTATAAAAAAAATAATTGCTACAAAATATTAATGCAAGAGCTGCCATAGTTAAAAGGTCTATTACATGGCTGGTACCGGATTATACCTATAAGGAATCATACAGGTTTCGATTTTGATGTGAGGTGGGACACCTTAGTTCATTGTTTCCTCTGTCTTAGAATGTCATATTCATTTTAATGAAAGTTTGTTTTGTACTATTTACATAACGAATAATCTAAGCTGATAACTTGAATCAAACAATTAGTATAGTAATACTGAAACACAAGAGAATTTTGTATTTGCAAATAGAATAACATTTAAATCAAGTTAATGCCTAACTTGTATTGCTTATATTACAAAACAGCACAGTTGTCAGCTCCAGCGAATAAAGCACGATACGAAAATGCTATAATGACCAGAAAGGTCAGTTGGGACCATGAACTATCCTCTTCATTTTCCGCATTGCAAGCATCTAAAAGATACTTCAGTTAAGCCGCCAATAGTATGCAAGTTATTGCTAGTGGACATATTTAAATAGAAGCTACTCACTAGTTTATTCACCCATGCCCAAAAATATGACTGTCTGCCTTTAACTTGGTTTCATAATACATGTATCTGGTAGTAAAATCCCAAATGATTTGCTTGCTCTGACAAACATATATTACAAACTTCTTGCGTTAGCGACTGGTGATACGCGATCAGCCGATATAAGTTCTTACTAATTACAAATGTTGGGCTTTGCTTAAAAATGTAATAGCATACTTTTCATTTACCTATTTCAAAACACTGTTATTTACTTATATATTTATTGTCTTTAGTGTTTGCGTTGTTTGGTTGTATGTCACGTCTCTTCATATCCGCATTGGTACCGATTTTGATAACTGTTTTGTTTTCGTCTTGGAGTTAAAAGATGATCGTTGGAATTTAGAGAACAATTGACGAATTAAGCAACCTGTTTATACAACTGTCTGAATAAAGGAGCTTCTATATGGCAGATAATGCAATATGCACGTTCGTTCAGTGCAGGTAATTGACAAATAGCCAGAGTAGAAATGTTTACTCATTAGCATAACGCTTCATATAAAATTAGCGTATTTGAGTTTGAAGAGTACCCCTAAATAAATAAACGTTACATTTTAGCATATCTAAAAACTTGATGAAAAATGGTTGCATCATGTTGAAGTTATGACCACTTGAATTTGAACATGCTATATAGTGGCACTCAGCTAGATGACGGACATTAGGCCTGAAATGTCCAACATGGTGCCCCTAATTACCTAACGCTTCAAACGTTTTCCAGAGATAGTATTGGCCAGCAGTCCACAAGTATCAGAACGTGTTGGAATATTACTGACATAGGGCGATATGTTAATTATGAGTGTTGACTTTTTACATGAAGTTTAACGTGCCAGTTGATAATGCCTACTCTGTACTTAAATGTCATGATTTGGGACATGATAACGATGATGATCGAGATATTCAAGTTGTCACAAGCAAACAAAAACGGGTGAACATCGTGGTATTACAATTGAGGTAAGACGTTTTGAGTATGGATCATTAAAAGACGAACGTTCGATCATTTTTGAGGACCAACGGGGTAATCGAGTCATGTCAATGAGTGACAAATGAAGGCATGCCATGAGTCACAAATGAAGGCATGCCATTGGAACAAATAAAGGCGTGCCATTGTTTAAAACCGCTATGTTTCGCACTTGTAAGTTGACCAGATTTTTGAGGTTACCAACAAATATACTGTCATGCTTAAACTGTCATACTGTCATGCTTAAACTGCTAGTATTTAAATAAATTAGCATTGAATGTATAAGTCGACGTAATACTCTTTTGCTTTGGGGTATTGAAGAACAATACAAACAAACTGTGTTGAACTTATCATTGAAAGTTTGTTTGAGAACAACTTTCGTCCGATGCAGGTAGCATTCATTTTTAATCCGTAAACATAGACTTGGAATGCACACTTGGGCTGGGCGTTACACGAAGTTTGTGAGTAATAACATAGTGGTTTCTATGGACTATGGTGATACAGAGTATATCATGGAGCATACCTGATTATTCTTTTGATAGTGACTACAAACGAGTGATTCATTTGGCAATCAAGAGACTTGGGCCCCTTTTAAAACAGGTTAAACGAAGAAATCCATTGGCCAAAATCTCTTTTCAGTACCCTGATAAGATACTGGTTAATGGGAATGTCTTCAAGGATGAATTCCCAGAAAGGAACTATATTATCAAATGATCTTGTAATGTTGCTTTTACTCATGCTGAACCAGTTGAAAGTTTGTGGTCAAAAGTTCTGCCCTCTGAGCATATAACGTCTATACTCGCGTATAACCCGATACCAACTGCAAACTGCATAGACCAAGATCTGCTGTCGCATAATGCGCCGGCAGATATGGGTCTATGCAGTTTGTAAGGACTAATCAGTAGAACAAACAGCAAAGACCCTGATCTGCCGGCGCATTATGCGACGGTAGATCAGGGTCTATGTTATTTGCATTTGGACTCGGATTATATGAGTAATGCAAACAACAAAACGGCAACCGAGATAGCAAAGAGGAAAGTCTGCACGTGCTGGCCAAGGTCATAGAAATTAGGGATGTCAACTCTGATTGGAGTACATCCGTGCTAAATGAATTTTATGACCGGATTAGGAATGCACAAACACAAATTGTGGCTCCATGTAAACATTCAGTTGTTACTATGTCCCAATCAGTATCATATCGAGTTCCTTGTACAGCAAATAGTAAATCTGAGGCAAATAGTATTTCCAAATTGTGTGCTCATCAAGTCATTGTGTTCAGGTACATAAGAGCCTAATTAAGACACACGTACAAAATCTAGCTCGTTGGCCTCCACATCAGCTTCTTTGAATTCAGCTTCAGATGGTGTTTCACAAAAGAATGGTAAGTCAAAGTCTTGTATTGGACGATACATCAACGTTCAAAGCATCAGCGTTCGAGCCAATCCTGTCATGTCGACGCAAGAGTGTGGAATCGCGTCATCTGATATTCCCACTGAATTCGCATGTAAGCCTCGCGAAAGCAACGTTCCATAGTGTCAGTCTATTGCAAGATATGTACTACCTACGCCAGGAGATCAATCACAACAGGAAACAGCAGTTCACGTGGGAACGTGTGGCGATCTCGGTCAGTCCGTTGTAGGCAGGGTATAACATCACCCATGCCGCGGAACGCGTCTAAGAGTGATAGTATTTCATAGAGCAGAACGTGTCTAAGAGTGATAGTATTTCATAGAGCAGAACGCGTCTAAGAGTGATAGTATTTCATAGAGCAGAACGCGTCTAAGAGTGATAGTATTTCATAGAGCAGAACGTGTCTAAGAGTGATAGTATTTCATAGAGCAGAACGCGTCTAAGAGTGATAGTATTTCATAGAGCAGAACGCGTCTAAGAGTGATAGTATTTCATAGAGCAGAACGTGTCTAAGAGTGATAGTATTTCATAGAGCAGAACGCGTCTAAGAGTGATAGTATTTCATAGAGCAGAACGTGTCTAAGAGTGATAGTATTTCATAGAGCAGAACGTGTCTAAGAGTGATAGTATTTCATAGAGCAGAACGCGTCTAAGAGTGATAGTATTTCATAGAGCAGAACGCGTCTAAGAGTGATAGTATTTCATAGAGCAGAACGTGTCTAAGAGTGATAGTATTTCATAGAGCAGAACGTGTCTAAGAGTGATAGTATTTCATAGAGCAGAAGCTAGATGTCATCTCAGTTTTATATAAGCCGGTCATAATGATGAGGACAGAGGTAAAATTCACGATTCTGACACTGAAAGGCAGGAGCCTGTCCAGGGGTAGGGTAGATGGGGTAAGAGAAACTACTTTTTATTTGATGAATATTCAAGACCTTTCCACGAAAGAATAAATAAACTTAAAAGTAAAGAATTGATGGAAACATTTTACAATGGTGGCATAGTACTCTTGACCGAAACTTTGACCAATGAATTTTATGTCTTGTATATTGAAAATTGTGAGACTTTTATACTGCATAGTACAGTAAATTAGAATAGACGGAGTAAACGAGAAATTCTGGAGGTATTGCTATATATTTTAGAAACCTCAATGGTGAGATGCTTGGTTTAGATAATGATTTGTATATACGACTGACCTGTGTGTTGCCAGATGGATCAAGTCGACAAGCTATTGTAGACACTAACATTTCTGAAATGCGTTTAGATCCACTATTTATGACGATTTTGTTTCCAGTAACAACAGCATGCACGCACCGGTATTACCAGATGATTAGGTAGTATATATATATATATATATATATATATATATATATATATATATATATATATATATATATATATATATATATATATATATAAAAATATATATATATATATATAATTCAGAATTGAATAAATTTGTATATATATATATATATATATATATATATATATATATATATATATATAATTCAGAATTGAATAAATTTGTGCGACTAGTTTCGCATTTAGTGTGTGCTTCTACAAACACAAAATATTTTGAAAGAAACAGATGATATATATCTATTTATAAACAGTTACCATAACAATCTTGTATGTATAACGGGATCATAAAGATACATGAGTCTCTAATGAAAACTGAATCAGTGAAATCACAATGTAGAGATAAACAGTCATACATGCAATTTTATATTTATAAATGATATAGATGCATACAACATATCAATTCTTTTATTAAAATTTTTTACAATTTTATATAATGCCTTAGTATTCAGGCCATTGGGATACAAAGTATCTAACCAATGAATCGAGTAACTTTCTTTAATTAGTCTGTTCATCTCTCTATGCACAATATCGATTGGCATGAAAGAAAAATCGCGTAAAGAGTGATTATTTGCAAAAAGGATAACAGATAGAAGAAAGAAGACAAAATTAAAAACGGTCTAAAACAAGTGCAAACGAGAATAATTTAGATAGATACATATATACATAAATAACACAGCACATTTCACAGGGCACAGTCAAGCCAAATAGTAAAGGACTCCAATTGCTTGAATTTGCTAAGCAAACCGGCTTGCCTTTCACGAATGATAGAGTTGGTGATTAAAGTAAAGTTGGTAAGTGCACGTATGGTGGCTCCAGTAGCTATAGTGCAATTGACTATGTAATTGCATCATCCTGTATCCGTAACTTGATTAGACGATACTAATATTGTATCAGACTAATGCGTTGTAAATTTCCGTTTAGAATTCGCTGTTCAACAAAAAAATATGTTTGTTTCTATATGATGAATATGAAAGTGTGAAAGGTTAGTATGTATAGAATACTAATGTACTTAATGATTATAAATCAAATCTGAATTCAAATGTTATTTGATAACAGTTTGACAACCTCAGTATGAGATTAAATCTGTGTAATAACAAATGTGATATTGATTCTAGTGTATGGGACTTAAATAATATACTGCATGATGTGTGTTCTGTTTTCTTTATAAAGGTTAAATTTTGTAAAGATTGGTGATGGTGACAAATATGAGATAAAGTAAAATCCATGGTTCAGAGAAGCATGTGAAAAAATCAACAAACAAATAAAAAACACTTGTAAGCAGAAACGAAATTTTTACAACAAGAAAAAAGACTGAATCAATTATATCTATGACAATGGCTAGGTCAGACTATACAATTGATTTTACGAATAGCTAGATATGATTATAATAATCAAAACACAATGAAGTTTGAAGTTTGAGATTAAATAATGCAAACTTGTATTGAAAATTGCTGCAAATTGCTAATAATCTCAAGACATCTTATATTATTATTTGCCCTTAAATTACATTTTCTTTGAGGAATTTCCAAACAGAATCTTTTGCCGGTAGTTCTAATGTAAAAAGCTACTTGCAGCATTTTCTAAACATTCTTTAATTTATAGTTTAGTCATGAGAAACATCTATTCCTACTCACTTCATATACATGTTTTCTTATATTATATTCTTTGTCAAATAATCAGATGTATTTTATTTTGACCAAGGAAATATTACTACATGGAACCAATATATCAAAATAAAAAATTAAAAAATCTGACAAACTATTGCTAAGGGACAGCACAAAAACTACACCTCATGAAGGATAAAAGTGAACAATTGAATCTGATCTCCCGGTCAAGATTTACAGTCGAAATAAATACAGTTCAACTGAATACATGAATGGATAGAAGAACAATTTGATGGTTGGGTAGAGAGAGAGACACATTAATACTTGGATAAAACAGATACAGTCAATAGAGATAAAGACCGCAAGAAAATCGGCATGTTGAATTGTTAGTGTTACGACTCTATGGTCTAAGAAAAATGTAACAGAAAGAAAGTGAAACCAACAAATCAAGTAAAAATCAACAAGCAATTTATTACTAGATAATTAAAATGAAAAATCAAAAAGTCACTTACAGTAATGTGTTTTGAAATCCTAATAATCCAATAAGAATGATTGTTCTAATCACAAGTCCTAAATATAGAATGTTCCGAATTCACGGCTGTGTCCTTGAATGTTATGATGTGCTAATGGTCTCCAAAGTCCTGATGTACTAGAAATCTTGATGTGCTGATGTCAAAATGAAGTATTCCAAAATATCTGAATAAGTTCACTTAAATTCCAAAATCATCAATTAAAAATCCAAAATCCAAAAGTTTATGAGCACTGTTATAATCCAATGAATATTTAAAATAATTCCTCTCTTAGAATTTGGAATGAATTTTCACAACTGCAATAGCTCTTTACAAGACTGATGGTAATGTCAAAACTGAAAAAATGTCCACCAAACATGGTATATATAAAGATTGGTCACATGACAGAATGTTCTAGAATATGAGTCATCTTAATGGAATTCTAACTGTAAACAAAATTCAACCTTGACCTTCAAATTGAGAAAACATATTGATCAAAACAACCTAATTCAAGGACACTAGTTAAACATGTTTTTCCTGATAACATTAAGATTTAAGCAAATATTAAAGTGAAGAAACATTTATAATTTCCTAAAATATTTATAATATTATATAAACATCATACATAACACCTCCCCTCATAAAGAAAAAGAAAGATTTATATAATAAAGCTTTCTTTTGAATATACATCTAATACTATAATAACCAAAATCACATAAGAACATGTTTTATGATACTGGACTTAATTACATCAAGCAATATTACATTTCTAGGCACGTGAGAGTGCATCTGCAATCACATTGTCTTTTCCCCTGATGTGTTTGATGTCAATGTTATATTCCTGCAATATCAAACTCCATCTCAACAATCTCCGATTTTTATCTTTCGTTTTGTTGATGAAAGTAAGGGGATTGTGATCACTGTACACAATAATTGGAGAAAGAGCTGAGGTAACATACACTTCAAAATGCTGTAAAGCCAATATCAAAGCCAAACATTCCTTCTCAATTGTGGAATAATTGTTCTGGTGCTTGTTTAGTTTTTTAGAAAAATAACACACAGGGTGATCCACACCACTTTTGTCTTCCTGAATCAATACTCCACCAACCCCTACATCACTTGCATCAACAGATAACTTAAATGATTGGCTAAAATTTGGTGCAGAAAGAACTGGTGCATTCTTAAGCATGGCCTTTAACTTGTCAAAAGATTCCTGACACTTGTCAGACCAATGAAATTTGGTTTTCTTACTCAATAAACTTGTCAAAGGTTCAGCAATTTTGGAAAAATTGGAACAAAATTTCCGATAATATCCAGCCATACCTAGAAATCGCATCAGTTGCTTTTTACAAATTGGAACTTGAAATTCAGAGATAGCTTTGACCTTAGCTTCTATAGGTTTAACTTGACCTTGTCCCACAATATGTCCTAAAAATGTGACACAAGCATGGCAAAACTCACATTTGCTCAAATTAATTGTCAGATTCGCATCACTGAGTCGATCGAAGAATTTTCGAATGGTTTCCAAATGATCTTCCCAGGTGTTGTTGTAGATAATGACGTCATCGATATAAGCGTCACAATTATCAAGACCAAATGTTATCATGTTCATCAGACGTTGAAACGTTGCTGGCGAATTTTTCATTCCAAACGGCATGACTTTATATTGATAAAGTCCATCTGGAGTTGCAAATGCTCAAATTTCTTTTGCCCTTTCCGTCAGTGGAATTTGCCAGAATTCTTTTAAAAGGTCAAACTTGGTGACATATTCCGCATTTCCAATTTTATCAATGCAATCGTCCATTCTTGGGATTGGAAATGAATCAGTTTTGGTGACACTGTTGACTTTTCTATAGTCAGTACACATACGGAATGTATTATCTGGCTTGGGAACAAGAATACATGGTGAACTCCAGTTACTTTTACTTGGTTCTATGAAATCATTATCCAGTAAATACTGAATTTCTTTCTTCAGATAGTTCTGTTTGAGAGGATTCATCCTATAAGGATGCTGTTTCACAGGCGCAGAATCTACAATGTCAACGTCATGATAAATTTTACTTGTTCGTGTTGGAACATCAGGAAACAAGTGCTCATAGTCATGTAATAGCTGTTTTAGTTCATTTCTTTCCTGTTGTTGTAGATGTGAAAGTTTCTGTTCTAGGTTGTTCAATATTTCTGAATTCCGAAGATTGGTTATACCAGAGTCACTATAGTCTGATTGTACTCCATCGTTGGTATCTTCACTGTGTGGGACAGGTACAACTAAATTAACAGAATAATTAGCTGGGCTATCTCTGTCAAAATATTCCTTTAACATATTTATATGACAAAGTTGTTTCTGTTTCCGTCTCCCAGGAGTGTTAATGATATAATTTAAGTCATTAACTTTCTTTTCAACGGTATAAGGACCATAAAATTTAGCCTGAAGAGGATTCTGAGGTATGGGAAAGAGAGCCAGAACTTTGTCACCAGGTTTAAAACTCCTTTCCTGTGAATTTCTGTCATACCTTAATTTCATTTTTGACTGGGTAGTGTGAAGATTAGTTCTTGCTACTTCACAGGCCTTTGACAACTTGTATTTGA
The DNA here is from genome assembly GCA_029931535.1 of Margaritifera margaritifera. Taxonomy (NCBI): domain Eukaryota; kingdom Metazoa; phylum Mollusca; class Bivalvia; order Unionida; family Margaritiferidae; genus Margaritifera; species Margaritifera margaritifera. Next base: position 464,812 of record JAQPZY010001125.1, read on the forward strand.
AATCAGAAACATAATCAAGAAGATTAATCTTTGAGTCTTCATTTGAAAGAAGTTTCTCTTTCAATAATTTCAATGGTCCACGGACAGTATGACCAAAAACTAGTTCAAAGGGACTAAAACCCAACGACTCTTGAACTGATTCCCTAACAGCAAACAACAACAAATGAACACCCTCATCCCAATCCTCTTCTGTATCAAAGCAATATGATTGAATCATATTCTTCAAAGTTTGATGAAATCTTTCCAAAGCACCTTGACTTTCAGGGTGATAGGCAGAAGATTTAAACTGTTGGATGCCTAATTCATGCATAACGTGTTGGAAAATTCCAGACATAAAATTTGACCCTTGATCCGACTGGACAGATTTGGGAAGGCCAACAAGTGTAAAAAACTTCACCAAAGCTTTCACAATAGTTTTAGTTTTTATATTTCTCAGAGGAATTGCCTCTGGAAATCTTGTAGATGCACACATGATGGTCAACAAGTATTGGTTGCCTGACTTGGTTTTAGGTAAAGGACCAACGCAGTCTACCATTATTCTACTAAATGGTTCATCAAATGCAGGAATAGGTTGCAGATGAGCCTTAGGTATCTTCTGATTGGGTTTTCCTACCATTTGACAAGTGTGACAAGATCTGCAGTATTTAGAAACATCACTTTTGAGTTTCGGCCAATAAAAATGATTCAAGATCTTGAGATAAGTCTTACGGACTCCTAAATGACCAGCCAAAGGAGTTTCATGGGCTAAATTAAGAATTTCCTGTCGATATGACTTAGAACAACAATTTGATAGCTCACTGACCACTCGTCACCAGCAGGTACATCAGGTGGTCTCCATTTTCTCATAAGGACCCCATTTTTCACAAAGTAACACACTGGAACTTGTGTGGCTTCAGTTTCACTAATAGCCCTCTGAAACAAATAAGATATCTCGGGATCTTGCTCCTGTTCAACGACAAGGAATTGTCGTTTGTCACCCTGAGTAGAACAAAGAGAATGAGTTGCCAAAAGAGGATCACTGTGATCAATACCATTTGATTGATCAATACCTGAGGAAAAAGTGACCTCATCAAAAGACTGACCAATACATGTGTCAGCTAAAGGAATAATATCCTGATCAACATCAATCTCAAGAGCTCTTTTTGCCATAGCTCTAGTAACTGCACAAGCAGGGTACAAATCAGGGATTTCAGTTTCGACAGGATCAACTTTCTGATCCAAACCAGGCTTGTCAGTTACAAGTGGATTAACCACAACCTTATCTCCAGCTAGGTCATTGCCTAGTAATAAATGAACACCCTCTATGGGTAAAGAAGTCACTGCCCAACAGTCACAGGTTCAGAAACTAAGTTTGATGCCAAATTTACACAATGAAGAGGAACATTTACAAAGCCGCACTCTACTCCCTGAACAAGAACACTTTCACTTGAAGAAGACTCCTCAGACAAAGGCAAAGAACCTGATAATAAAAGACTCTGAGTAGCTCCAGTGTCCCTTAATATTTTAATTGGGATAGGTTTGGCAGAATCACCAATAAGTGATATAGAACCTTCTGACATGAATGGTTCATAAGCCTCCAAAATAGAATCAGACTGGGGTTTGTTTGACCCAACAAATGTATTGCTTTCAATACAAGACCATGACCTTGACCTCGTAGAAATAAGAGCATTTGGAAAAGCTCTGTCTTTACTCTGTTGCTTATTTTTCAACTTGAAGCAATCAGAAATAACGTGCCCTTTCGTTTTACAATAAGTGGACGTAGGAAGAGATAAGGATTTCTGATCAGTCTTATCAGATGTTTGATTCCTAACAGTTGTGCTGTTGTGAAATTTGGAAGTACTCGAATGAGATTGAAATGGTTTTTTACCAGAAAACTGCTGAGAGGACGATTTATTACCAAATGAAATTTTGTGAGTCAAGGAATAATCATCAGCCATACGAGCAGCATTTTCCAAAGTTTCCACATTCTGCTCGTCAAGATAGGTATTAACATCACTATGGATGCACCTCTTGAACTCTTCAATTAATACGAGCTGTCTGAGGTTATCATAAGCTTGATCAACTTTCTTGGCTGAGCACCACCTATCAAATAGTTGTTCTTTATCCCTTGCAAATTCGACATGAGTTTGTCCAGTTTCTTTTCTACAATTCCTAAACCTTTGTCGATATGCCTCTGGTACCAACTCATAAGCTTTGAAGATGTACTCCTTAACCAAATCATAATCAGTGCTTTGTTGTACTGACAGTGAAGTGTAGACTTCACGCGCTTTGCCATTAAGTACACTTTGTAACAACAAAGTCCAATGCTCTCTGGGCCATTTCAAGTTTTCAGCTATTTTCTCGAAATGAAGAAAGTATTTATCTACTTCTTTTTCCTGAAAAGGGGGTACTAACCTAATATATCTAGTAACATCAAAACCTGAACTTGTGTTTAAAGGAGTGGAGTGTGCTCTGTTTGCCAGTTCTAATTCTCTTAATTTAAATTGCATTTCCCTTTCTTCTCTTTGCATCTGCATTTGTATTTGTCTCTCTTCTTTCTGCATTTGTATCTGTCTATCTTCTTTCTCTCTCTCCATCTTTATTTGCCTCTCTTCTTTCTCTCTCTCCATCTGCATTTGCCTCTCTTCTTTCTCTCTCTCCATCTGTATCTGTCTCTCTTCTTTCTGCATTTGTATCTGCCTCTCTTTCTTCTCTCTCTCCATCTGTATCTGCCTCTCTTCTTTCTGCATTTGTATCTGCCTCCCTTCCTTCTCTCTCTCTCTCTCTGAATCTGAAGCTTTGCCAATTCTAAATCAATCTGGTTCTTTAACTCTAATTCCCTTAATTTCCTGTCAGAACCAGATACAAGCTTTCTCTTCAAACTTAAAGCACTGCTATCAAAAATTCCCTTTCCTACTAAATACTGAATCAAAATAATCTTTATCTCCTGTTTTGTCAATGATACTTTTGCCTCAGATAGACTGTATTTTCTGGCAAGCTCGAGCAACTCATCCTTTCTCATGCACTCTAACCCCTCCTGGGTAGGTTTTGAAATGAAATTCTGAACATTAGATGCCATTGTAAATGCTTGTTGGTTTCACACAAAAAAAATTCTCTATTTAAAAATCTTTGCCAAAGACAAAAAAAAATTCTCCGAGACAAAATCAATATGAATTTCAAAGATAAATTTAATATCTCTAATATGCTTTAAAGAAATTCAGATCCCAGAAGACGAGCCCCCAATTTCTGTTACGACTCTATGGTCTAAGAAAAATGTAACAGAAAGAAAGTGAAACCAACAAATCAAGTAAAAATCAACAAGCAATTTATTACTAGATAATTAAAATGAAAAATCAAAAAGTCACTTACAGTAATGTGTTTTGAAATCCTAATAATCCAATAAGAATGATTGTTCTAATCACAAGTCCTAAATATAGAATGTTCCGAATTCACGGCTGTGTCCTTGAATGTTATGATGTGCTAATGGTCTCCAAAGTCCTGATGTACTAGAAATCTTGATGTGCTGATGTCAAAATGAAGTATTCCAAAATCTCTCAATAAGTTCAGTTAAATTCCAAAATCATCAATTAAAAATCCAAAATCCAAAAGTTTATGAGCACTGTTATAATCCAATGAATATTTAAAATAATTCCTCTCTTAGAATTTGGAATGAATTTTCACAACTGCAATAGCTCTTTACAAGACTGATGGTAATGTCAAAACTGAAAAAATGTCCACCAAACATGGTATATATAAAGATTGGTCACATGACAGAATGTTCTAGAATATGAGTCATCTTAATGGAATTCTAACTGTAAACAAAATTCAACCTTGACCTTCAAATTGAGAAAACATATTGGTCAAAACAACCTAATTCAAGGACACTAGTTAAACATGTTTTTCCTGATAACATTAAGATTTAAGCAAATATTAAAGTGAAGAAACATTTATAATTTCCTAAAAAATTTATAATATTATATAAACATCATACATAACATTAGAAAAACACACAAAATAGACAAACATACGACTGACTGTAAGATAGATATATAGGTTGGCACGTTGGTGGACAGACAGGTAGAAGGATGGATTGATGGACCAGTGAATGAATAAATTGATAGACGGATGGACACACACACTCACACACATATATATATATATATATATATATATATATATATATATATATATATATATATATATATATAGATTGATCGATCGATCGATTGATTCATGGATAATAGCAGATAGAGGCACAAATGTATAAATTGCAAAAAATGAAATAATATTCGAAATTCATTATTTATAGTAAGATTTATATCTGAGTGTGTAAAAGAATCGCATTATATTGCAAAATGTGTATGCAAAATTTAGAACGACAAAAGGAGATCAGCAGGATAATATAATTGTAAAAACCTTGCATTTCTGATGTGTCCTTTACTAATTCTGTTGTTGTTGTTACCTGATATCAGACTGGATACAATTCTAAATTCATAGGAACTTACTGGAGCATACGAACGAGACAAAAACAACATAAAAATAATAGGTGTTGTTTTAGCTATTTGGAACCATACGAAAAAGACCAATAGGGATATTTGGATGACAATTCGGTATTTCTATCTTGAGAAAGCAATCCACAAGTCTCATATCATCATTTCAATGGTAGCTCTGCACCTGAATCTACCTCATATAATTCATTCTAAGTGAGAACAGAAACAGAGCTATTTTCAAAAAATAAGAACAGTAGATGGTGAACTTTCTTTAGTTCAACAATTTTTAAAATGAGGGTAAGCCAGTTCTGATTTGTTTTAAATTCAAAAGTAGTATTCAAATCCTAGACGTGTGCTTATTGAAGAAGAAAACATGTTAGTGAGCTAGGTTTGTTTTTCTAAAATGTTGAAAACCTGTTTAAAATGGTTACCAGAGCAAAGATGGTGAACCAGCTTGTTTTAAAAAAATAAAAATGGTGGAGGTCATGTGTTAGTGAGGCAGTTTTTAAAGACAGCTTAGCGTGGTTAAACCGATTAAAAGTGAATGGCTGAGCAATGATTAGCGTTTCTCTTACTACTCTCAACTACTCAACAATCTACACGTCTCATATGCATATTCTTTAATTTTGGAAACAATGCTTGCTCTTAATAACCAAAGAGTATTATCTTTGTATGGACTCAGTAATTGAATCCTGCAAAGGAACCACAGAGTATTGTCTTTGTATCGACTCAGTAATTGAATCCTGCAAAGGAACCACAGAGAATTGTCTTTGTAGGGATTCAGTAATTGAATCTTGCAAAGGAACCACAGAGTATTGTCTTTGTAGGGATTCAGTAATTGAATCTTGCAAAGGAACCACAGAGCAGAGTATTGTCTTTGTAGGGACTCAGTAATTTAATCCTGCAAAGGAACTACAGAGTATTGTCTTTGTAGGGACTCAGTAATTGAATCTTGCAAAGGAACTACAGAGTATTGTCTTTGTAGGGACTCAGTAATTGAATCTTGCAAAGGAACTACAGAGTATTGTCTTTGTAGGGACTCAGTAATCGAATCTTGCAAAGGAACCACAGAGTATTGTCTTCGTAGGGATTCAGTAATTTAATCTTGCAAAGGAACTACAGAGAATTGTCTTTGTAAGGATTCAGTAATTGAATTTTGCATGCAATCATCGAGTATTGTCTTTGTAGGGATTTAGTAATTGAATCTTCCAAAAGAACCACAGAATATTGTCTTTGTAGGGATTCAGTAATTGAATCTTGCAAAGGAACCACAGAGTATTGTCTTTGTATGATTCAGTAATTGAATCTTGCAAAGGAACCACAGAGTATTGTCGTTGTAGGGACTCAGTAATTGAATCTTGCAAAGGAACCACAGAGTATTGTCTTTGTAGGGACTCAGTAATTGAATCTTGTTAAATAAATAGCTGGATAGAAAGCATCCAACATTTGTCCTCTTCATAAATAATACAGCTTTTATATAAAAGAGAGACACATCGCAGTGAACAAATCGAATCGAGACAATGTTCATATTAATAAAGTCATGGGAAATGTGCATGTCCTGGCTTAGTTGCCTAACTAGTTAATGTATATAGATACACATGATGAATGCTGTTCTATTCCTATATAGTCTTAACGTGATATGTAGAATGTCATACGCTCCATGCGAAATTATCTGGAAACTGATCGTTCATCTGCTCTCGTGTCACTAATTTTCTCAAAATATTTTCTCAAACTGAGATTTTACATTATCTTGATTATTATTCGTTGGACAGTATTGTTAATTTAGTCATAGGTCGTGATAGAAGAATGGATGGCAAATAACTTTTTTGTTTTAAATTTATACACTTGGGTATATTTTATCTTTTAAAAGAATTTGAGGCAATCCTTACTGTTGAGTGAAAAATTCATTGTTGCTAAATAAATAATAAGAAAGGTATTTTAAAACTCCAAATTTCATGTTCAGGTTGAAAATTTAATTGTAAAACTGGGAGCTGGGATAAGTTATACTGAAAATAATATTAGTTATAATCTCAAAGCGTTCAATAAAGTCAAGTTCACGTTCGTGATAAAACTACCGGATTGTGCAATATCTAAATAAACATGATTCGTAAATTTCTCATATGTAACGAAATGTGCGGGCAGAAATCCCACAGTAAAAGAACGATTTCTGACCATAGGCAGCTGTCTCGGATTTCTTCCTAAACACATCTGAAATCTACAGTTCACATTGAAAACTACATGTGCTCGCAATTTTTTTTTTTTTTCATTTATATCTCATCATACAAATCTTAGGGACAAGTATTGTAGACTGCCAGTAATAAATTTCTTATAACGTTTCTCCTGCAATGTGAAACTGGCATTAAAACCCTCGATAGGGAAGCTGACGTCACGCAAAACGGTCTCTTGGTAATCTGCCCTTTGCAACCGGAAATAGAAATTATTTTCTGTCCCAAATGTATGTTGCCTTCCCTTTCATTGAACATGTAGAGTCTGTTGAAACCATTTCCTGACACATTGCCTATGGCAAAAATCGACTCTCTTGCATGACTGACCGTCATTACGGCATCCTAATTTGCTACTATTCATATGATCAATTATCCTTTCTAATGTGATTGCTAGCTATATATTTCATTTACTTTGTTACGTATATTGCTGGTTTAAAATATGCCGCCAGAAATAAGTTCCGTTTTCCTGTTGAAATTGACGACAATACTTAAAATTATGTAAAGTCCCGCCCACACGTACAGACAATGCGAATTTTGCGCCTTATCTGATTTGTTCATGATACCAGCTTTCTTATGATGTAAGCGCTCATACATGAATGATGTCTAAATTATGTATAAATGCCTAAATGATGTGTAAATTTTGTGCAAATGTTGTAAGGAACATCACCTCTGCTGTTAATGGCAAAGCACCATGCTAATGACTTTCAACATCGTAATGCTTTTGCATGTGCTTTACATTCTAAAGGAATTTTTTTTTTTATATTTTCAATATTTCATGTAATTATGTTCTTGCCTTGAATAAAACATAAAACAAAGATTGGAATTAAAAACGTCCGTGCGAGTATTTCTTTTACGTTAAATCTGAAATATGCCAATGACTGTAAACTTTTGTTTAGATGCTATTCATTTTTGCCCAAAATACAAGGAAGATCTAATCCAGAAATGTAATAGCAGAAATAGTCTTTATTCTTGAAACATAAAATGAATGCAAACTACAGGTAGTGAAATATAGGAGAACTGGCTTGCAATTGGGAAATTGCGAAAGAAAGTAGCCGCAAATTAGAATTATTTTACAGTAATTATAAAATGTTATAAAGAGCAATGGATTAATGAACACTTCAAGAAGTTGTGTAAAATTCGCTTTGGACAAGATTATTCTTCTCAATGTAACGAGTGTTTTCAACTAATCCAGGAAATATCCAAGATGGGATCTGATGGTGTGATCCTTAAAACTACAGACTTACTTAACTTTCGAGCTGTCTGCGAAAGGTCATCGAAAGAGTTATGTTTAAATACCTATGTCATTGTCTCCATGAGAATTGTCTTCTCTATAAGTATCAGTCTGGATTTCTTCCATGTCACTCTGCTATTTTTCAACTAATAGATTTGTATCACCAAATGTGTTCAGTTATTGGCAAAATTGAGTACACGTGTGTCGTGTTTATGTGCTATATCCTCTGCTTTCGATAGGGTCTGGCATCATTGTCTCTTACTGCAAACGAGAACGTAAATACCTTATCCACGCTTTCAATAGTTTCCAAATTAGTTACCAGACAGAAAACTTTGCGTACTATTACATTCGTACCTATCAGTTTAAATAAATTGTAACTGTCAAATTCCAAATGACGGAACTTTAGTTTTATAAGGATATATATATTCCCACTGTTTTGGACCCAGAAAGAGTTCTCTTAAATATTTTGTTTCAGCTATAAACATATCATTTTAAGAGCTAATAAAGACATGAAAGATCCTCTTAAATGTATTGTTCTAGCTATAAATATATTATTACATAGTTTAGTTTAATAACGATTTAAAAGTGCTCCAGATATAAAAATATCATTCCTAAGCCTCTAAAACACATAGAAGTGCGTTCCAGACACTCTAAAACGCGAAAAAATATTTTAGAGCTGGTCTAGAAACCTTTTATTTATACTTGCACTGGTGTTCCACAGGGATCAGTATTTTCTCCGCTTCTATTTTGCTTTAAATAAATGATATTGCTGATGAAATGCTCAGTGCCACAAGATTATTTGCTGATGATAGTTCACATACATATTCGTAACACAAAATTAATCAATTTGAATATGTTCTAAATACAGATCTTGAAATTCGAAACCTTTAGTACATGGTCAGAACAATGACTGGTAAAGATCAATGTTATTCAAACTAAAGTATTGCTATTTTAAGCCTACCTACAAGTTTCCTCTCCTAAACTAATATTTAAAAATGAGGTACTAAACTTTAAAAAGTTGTCATAGGCATTTATGGATAACTCATAGCATCTATGGAAATGGGCAGCACACAGACACGAATTATGTAACTCTGTTTCTAAACCGACAGGTCTCTGAAGGCAATAAAATTCTAATGAAATAGGAAATCTTTGAAGAAAATATACGTGTCATTCATACAACCACGCGTCATTCATACAACCACACCTATTTAATGCTGATGTTATCGGCTGTTCAGAAGAAGTCTCAGATAGGCTAAAGCAATTACAATTAGAAACTGTGCGAATTGTCACATGACGTACTTAATCTACAAGAACAGAAAACCTCTATATAGAGAGTGGCTGGCCAAAATGAGATGAACGAAGAAAACGACACAAATTATGTACCTTTTACAAGATAATTCATGGCTAATGCCCAGAACACTTAAGCAAATAACTACAACCATTCAAGTTAATCGTAAAAACTATAATATAAGGAACCGCCTAAACCATTACTAATTTGAGTCTAGCACTCGAATTTGTAAAGCGATCCTGTATTAACTCCGTCACATCACTTTGGAGCACCGCCCTAAAAATATAAGACAAGCATTAACCATATCAGAATTTAAACGTCGCATATCAAATAATAGCGAAACTCCCCTGCACTATAAATATGGTGCCAGAATCCGTTTTACATACAAAGATAAGACCAATAAGTACCCATTAAATAATGATCTATTTAACAATCACCTGATTCAGTTATCTTTGTCACACTGTGATGAAGCATCTAAAACAGCCTCTCATTTTTCTCAGAATGTTCACATTACGAGGCATATCACAGGAACATTATACAAAATCTAAATGAACCTTTCCTTCCTGTATCAGTGGAGCTGCCTCTTTGTGGATCAACGGTTATTTCACATGACGCAAACTGTGATTATTTGATGGTTCAATATTTGTTAAAAAAAAGAAAAAAAACTGGACGATATTCTCAGCATGAATACTAATATGGTATATTCAGGTTTACACTGCATGTACTATTAGTTATGGTCCTCTAACTCTCTCTCTCTCTGTCTCTCTCTCTCTCTCTCTCTCTCTCTCTCTCTCTCTCTCTCTCTCTCTCTCTCTCTCTCTCTCTCTCTCTCTCTGCCCGACATATCCATGTCTAATATTTTTGTTCGGGAAGGGCATTGGCGAATTTCGAGAACTTGTAACGAAACACCCTTTACATCATGAAATGCAAATAAAAAATCTTCAGATTACACTAAACTATATGATGATGTCACCCTTTGAGACATGACGTTTTACAATAAATCCCCGGACACACTTCGTAAAAATAAATATTGTTGACTACATATAATCTTTCATTTTATGTACTGAATTGGTCCAATAATGTGATTCACTATTAAAAACTCGCGCTTGCACTGAAATATATAAGAAATATCTCAAATCCGGACAATAAGCGCATACATGAAAATAAGTGTATACAGAAAATAAGCGACCATGGGGCTTCCATTATGTTTTAACACAAGTAAAGGCCCTTGTACACACAGAGAGCTTCCCAAGAATAACTTGTAATTGGTGATACATCCCCTTGATAACACCCTAGGTAACATCACAGCCTTAGTATGACCCCAATTATACTGCCTCTGCCAATTAACAGAGCATGCCACATAGGTAGTCTATACTCTTAATTTGAAACCATAGTAAGTAATTTACATGTGTATAATAAATATTATCATACATGTATAAATCTAAATCCATTACCCAATTTTACTCCTATGATAGTTATGTTGTGAAGTATCTACATCAATGGCTGGCTGAATCAATGGATATATTGATAAATGAGTTGATTATAGTGAAGACAATGAAAAATAATTTTTAGTTTTAGTGTGCATATATATATATATATATATATATATATAAAGAATGAGATATATATATATATATATATATATATATATATATATATATATATATATATATATACATATATATATATATATATATATATAGAGAGAGAGAGAGAGAGAGAGAGAGAGAGAGAGAGAGAGAGAGAGAGAGAGAGAGAGAGAGAGAGAGAGAGATACATATATTTGATAACGGGACAAACACAAGACAGTTTCCCAAAGTTTCGAGTTAATCAAGCTTTTCTTCTAGGGAAAAAACAATTTACATCCCCAAAACAAACACTAAACACAACAATCAAGAGTAATTATCGAGTCCTACATGTTTGAATGACAGGGGGAATCTGCAGACAAGACGAGTCAAAACATGGAGAGAAACAAAAGAAGAAATAATTGAAAAACGACTTTAAACGAGTAAACTACGTGTCTATTCTGCGCTGCCGCCATGCCATCATAGTTGTAGAGCAAACATCACGGAATGGACAATCATATTAATCCCAAAGAGAACCATATATATATATATATATATATATATATATATATATATATATATATATATATATATATATATATATATATATATAATCTATCTTCTAACATGCAAGATCTGCGGCACTCAATATTTTGTCGAAACCGTTGTTTTCAGAAAAAGAATGAATAACCACAAGAGCCACATACGCAACAAAATCAACGCGAAACTCGCCAATCACTACAACTCGACTGGGCACTCAGTCGAGTCCCTCGAGATGCTAACGATTGATTCTAACCTGGGGTGGACCGACATAGAACGCACACGTAAAGAACGATAGTGGATACTTCAATTGAAAACTCATGGGGAGTTCGGCCTAAATGAAAAAGTCTAACCTTCCTAATGCAAGCTTATCAAAACTACAGCCAGGCGTTTGTTTATCAGACGTACGCATATTTTACGATAATATTTACCCAAGTAAATATTCCGTAACTCTTTACAAGTAATCTTTTTCTTCTTCTTCTTCTTCTTCTAATTCTTCTTCTTCTTATTATTATTATTATTATTATTATCTGAACTCTTGTTGAGTATCCCGTTATACCATGCTCTTGACAAACTTTCTTAATACCTTTATGCATAACTTTACCGGAATATAATTTCTTTTGCACATTCTGATGATGGCGTTGATATTTCGCCGCGCATCGTGTCAGTCCTGTGTTCCAGTTCTGGAATTAGGTCAAAACCCTTTATTCCTCTGCGTGATACGCTCTATAAACACTTCTTTTATTTTTGTACACACCTTTTTTGGACTGGTGGCAGCATAACATAGATATGTAGTTTACCCGTTGTAGACCATTTTTAAATTTTCTCTTCTTTCTTTCTTCTACTGTTTATCCTTTGCTTATTTCCCCGTCATTGAAACATGTAGGAGCCAAGAATTCTTGTCGGCTTTTGTGTTTAGTGTTTGTTTTGAAACTTGTTTCTTCCTCTGACGAAGAGCTTGTTTGTCTCGAAACTTTAGAAAACTGTTTTTGTATTTGCGCCGTTATAAATTTGCATTTTTTGTGTCATTATATATATATATATATATATATATATATATATATATATATATATATATATATGTGTGTGTGTGTGTGTGTGTGTGTGTGTGTGTGTGTGTGTGTGTGTGTATTCAGCCAAAATACTAGGATCAACTCTCATTGATATGTCTTTACTTAGTCTCCACTTTCAGCATTCTTTTTTTCTCTCCAAGTATTGTGGTTGACTTCACCTTCCATATTTGTAGTTTATCACAAAAACATTCATGTTTACTTTCCGAACACAACTTTTTAAGGTCCTAGCTTGCTATCAATTTTAATAATAATAATAATAATAATAATAATAATAATAATAATAATAATAATAATATTATTATTATTATTATTATTATTATTATTATTATTATTATTATTATTATTATTATTATATACAACTCTGAGTTACGAGGCACAATATCTTTCTCGGTGATGCGACTCAGACTCAGTAGCAGAAGATGAGTTTTCAATCAGATAATTCTGACAATGTCTGAATTGTCTTTCCTACATATATCATGTACATAATAGGTATAAGTGTATTAGAGAAAATAAAAGTCAGAGACATAAAATTTGCCTCTCAGACAATTGCCCTTATCCTGAGAAAGTGATTATTCTCTGACTATTGCCCTGATCCTGATCAAGTGATTATTCTCAGAAACTTGCCCTGATCGGGATAAAGTGATTATTCTCTGACAATTGCCCTGATTATTTAAATCCACCACTGGTATATCTACTTAAATTAGTTCTAATTCTGCTCTTTTGTTCTTGCTATCTTTCCATTGCTTTCTCAGCCATCTGTATTTAGTATCGTGATATAGTGCTGAATTTTGTTGATGAGTATTAACAACAAAACATTGCAGGTACTTTTATAAGAAAAAATTCAATATTGATGAACGCATTGCAAAAATGTGTGCATATGGCATAAGTGATTTAAAAATAAATGTATACGTTTATTACCCAGATGTTACAGTATATATCTATGTATATATATATATATATATATATATATATATATATATATATATATATATATATATATATATATATATATATTCTTTATAATCCAAAAGAGCAATTGCTTTGATAACTGAGAATGACAAAACAATAGTTTTATATGTATAATAAATCTTTCAATTTTGTGATTGTATCTTTTATTATTCTCTATAACATGCATCTTTTTTGGATTAAAATTTCTCGAATTATTACTATTTGTCTTTTACGAGTCTATTCCGTGTTAAACAGTCTTGCTTTGGAGCCACCCTTTTGGCAGTATCTTGCGATATCGCGTGCTATCACGTTTGCGATAGGGTAATATAATTAATTTTGACGTCTGATTGCAAGTTCCTGGTGGTTATATGCTATAAGCAATCAATTCACTTCATTTAGTTATTTTTTTTAAAATGAAATCATTGTTGAATGTTAATGTATGATTTAGCGATTAAATCGGATTTCATGGTATTTTACCTCTATTTCTTTGCCATTGTTAATGTGTTTATTTCCACCGCGGCGCCAAAACAATTTTCGGTTAAAATGAATGAGGGTGCGTTCATGGTGTGACGTATTTTCTTTGAAAGTTGCATATTGTCTACGCATAAGATTGCAATTAGATATATCCTCTAACACAAAAGGCCTTTGCAATTGATTTTTCTCAAAACAATCAATATGTAGACGACTGGTTACACTAAAGATGGGCGCCTTGGCTGAACAGTTATTCCGATTCTATCAGAAAGCCATTGTACAGTTAAACTTTAATAATATATTACGACCAATTTAAATGCATTCTTAATTTCGTTCAACGCTTTCCGGTATCAACATTATGCACCATATTCGCACATACGCCATAAGATCCGGGTGCTTGCGCAGTGTGTGGTTGATGAAGCTAATGAGTCCAGTTTTAGATTTAAATTCTTCCTTTTGTCATTTTACATGCATTTTGTTTATTAATCAAGTTTCAGATAGTGACAGAATCACTTTCGAAGGCAGAACTGGTAGTGTGAAATGATCGCTTTCCCGGCAATTTATGTGCAAAGAATCAACACAAAAAAACAAAAGCTGAGATAACGGAGAACAAAAAATAAGAAAAGCAATTGAAATGACAATGCGAACTCAGTATCCTCCATTCTGCATTGGCTTTTCTTTAAATCCATTTGTGTACATGGGTATCATGATTTAACTGACTTCTTGGAAATCAGAGAATATTCTGTCCACTAATAAGAGTCGTTATTTCTTTCTTTTTTATATAAAAAAGGTCTTTTTTCTCCTTAAAAATGTTAATTGATTGTGGACTTTTAAGTATAAAGTGAAAGTTGCACGAATATCGGAGGAGAAATGCTCAATGTATAAAGATTTGAAATTGTATGTGGTTAAAACATCACAAGTGACTGCCTGTCCGACTGTTTAACGGCCGCAAATCGAATCCGACCTGTAGCCTAAAAGTGGGCGGATTCACCTTTTATGTTTAAGCATGACTTCTTGACAAGTGTCGTTTTGTCATCATGTCAATAAAATGAGGATTGAAAAGTCTATTAATTGTTTACTCGTACCTGGCCGAATGGCCAAAAACGAGTCTAATGCAAATCAACAACAAAATCTAATAATTGTTACTCAATAGTGTTGCGTAGAGCATTGAATACTATCACTGATGATAGCTCGACAGAGGGCCGCTAAGAATGAGACCAGATGTCACAATCTGGCATTTATTGTGTGTCCTCGTCCTTTAAGCAACTCATATACAGTCAAGCACTGTTAAGTAAACTTTTACACCTAGCTGGGTGATTGGATTGGTTTGCGGACAATATGAATGCCTGTAATGCGAAAGTTAATTGACAGCTGCCTCGCTCGGCCGAAAGACCAATTGTATCCTTGAATCTGCCACTTATATTTGATCCTTACGCCATTCTTCAAGAAGTATTACGTGACGAAACCATTCATCAAGAAGTATTATGCAATGAAACTAAAGTCTGTGATGTACTGTGCATTCACTATTTGTCATGGTTTCTACAAACCGCGAATATAGAGACGCGAGGAAGAGCCAGTCTTCTATGGGAAAGAAATGTGGTATCTCTTTCAACAATCTTAGGTACCGACAATAATGTCATTTTTCGCAAAAGAACGTAAATTGATATTCGCGTAAATAAGTGAATTCACAGTACGACATAGAATATTGCTCAGTACTATACTGCTCATTAATATAAGTGCATTATGTTACTACAGTACCTATCGATACTTCTTTTCCAAATTATTACAACACCCCTGGTATGGATGCCAGTTCTGCTATTAGTAATTTAGGTTTTATGGGGGCCCCAAAGAGGGATCTAATGATATTCTCCTGGTAATTTTGAGAACCTCAAAAATCAATATAGTTTACCTTTTAAGAATTCATGCAAAAAATCAGCTGTATTAATTTCATTATTTATTACAACAATTATTTATACAAATCTTCAATTCATCCAAAGAATGATCAAGGGGTCTGGGCAGGGAAAATAGCGACAATGTTACTACAGTTAGTCATTAAATCTGTTAATTCCGACGAAAACAATAACTTATTTGGCAAAACTAACGTGAATCAAGAAAGCTATGCGGAAAATGAATAAGGCGAAACTAGAGCGTGTTTGGTTATATCACCAATCGTTTCCTTGAATTCAAATGGTTTCCTTGGGTCTAGTGTGGAAATTAATGTGCCAGTATCGAAAAATTTTGAAAAAAAACCCCATCTTCATATTTTAAAACAAGTATCTTAGTTTAGTCTGTATGTATTATGCAAGAAAATAATTCAAAACAGTCAATTTAATATTAATCAATTGAGACAATAATTAAAAACAGTCAATTTAATATTAATCAATTGAGAAAATAATTAAAAACAGTCAATTTAATATTAATCAATTGAGAAAATAATTCAAAACAGTCAATTTAATATTAATCAATTGAGAAAATAATTAAAAACAGTCAATTTAATATTAATCAATTGAGAAAATAATTAAAAACAGTCAATTTAATATTAATCAATTGAGAAAATAATTAAAAACAGTCAATTTAATATTAATCAATTGAGAAAATAATTAAAAACAGTCAATTTAATATTAATCAATTGAGAAAATAATTCAAAACAGTCAATTTAATATTAATCAATTGAGAAAATAATTCAAAACAGTCAATTTAATATTAATCAATTGAGAAAATAATTCAAAAACAGTCAATTTAATATTAATCAATTGAGAAAATAATTAAAAACAGTCAATTTAATATTAATCAATTGAGAAAATAATACAAACGTGAAAAGGGTCTTAAAATATCATTTTACAAGAAAGCCGCACTTATATACAGCATTGTTAAACATCAGTTTATTTTATAAATTCACATCCAAACTTGTACGCAAGAGGCTTCATCTAATTTGGACTACAGTAGAATCTATTTGCGTGGAACATGGTTGGCTTTAACATACTGAATCGCTTAAACCTGTTTTCAAGACCATAATTATATTAAATTTAGTTCACTTGCAGCACGGATATCTTGGACTGATATGCTAGACGGATATCTTGGACTGATATGCTAGACGGATATATTGGACTGATATGCTAGACGGATATCTTGGACTGATATGCTAGACGGATATATTGGACTGATATGCTAGGTCCCTTGCGTATTCGAGATATCAAGTGGCTTGAAAACTCTGGATCGCTTAAACCTGTTTTGAAGACCATAATTATATTAACTTCGTTCTCTTGCGGTTCGGATCTCTTATGCTGATTTGCTAGGTCCCTTGGATGTTCGATATATCGCAATTTCAGTATATTTATTTGACTGATTATGGATTATGTTTGACAAAATGAAGGTACCGAGTGGTGTAATCCATCATAGGCCTATCTGATAGTACTGCTTTTGGTTGACAAAATGAAGGTACCGAGTGCTTTAATCCATCAAAGGCCTATCTGATAGTACTGCTTTTGGTTGACAAAATGAAGGTACAGAGTGGTTTAATCCATCAAAGGCCTATCTGATAGTACTGCTTTTGGTTGACAAAATGAAGGTACCGAGTGCTTTAATCCATCAAAGGCCTATCTGATAGTACTGCTTTTGGTTGACAAAATGAAGGTACCAAGTGGTTTAATCCATCAAAGGCCTATCTGATAGTACTGCTTTTGGTTGACAAAATGAAGGTACTGAATAGTTTTATCCATCAAAGTACTGATAGTACTGCTTTTGGGTGACAACATAAAGGTACCGAGTAGTTGTATCAATCAAAGTAATGATAGTACTGTTTTTGGTTGACAAAATGAAGGTACCCAGTAGTTTTATCCATCAAAGTACTGATAGTACTGCTTTTATTATTTTTTGATGCAGGTCTTGGCACTTTTTAGCAATCTTTTTGTGAAGACTTAAAGGTTAGTTCTTGTCAAATTTTAAGAAGTTATGTTCAGGATAATATAGCATTAAGAGCATATGATTTAACACATCCAATTGGTACTTCATTTTATTAAACGTAAAGTATAAGTTTAATTAGGATTTTAAATAGTGACCGCCTACCCCGCAAGGAAAACGCAATTAAGTCTTCAGCAAAAGCAGGTAGAGTTAATGTTCTTAGCGTGACGTCACTGGTGCCACACTTCATACAGCACTTACCGTGGAGTCACGTGTTTTTGCGAATATAAGAAATGAATTCACAGCTACAAGGAAGTATCGAAATAAAAAAGTTGAAAGCATTGGAGCAATAAAAGAATTATGTAAATATGCACTTTATTTGAATCTTTCTTGAAATCACGACCTCCTCCGGTAGGGTATTTTCCAGTCCGTTGTAAACTTCGTCACGTGTTTCTGTGAATTATATATATATATATATATATATATATATATATATATATATATATATATATATATATATATATATATATATATATATATATGAACCTATTTATGTAAATTCTGTTTTTTTCTGCAACTGTTATTCGTAAAAATTATGAAGAAATTTTTAAGAGTTACTAGAGTAAAGTTTGCCAGTCAGTACTATTCTTTATTCTAGTGCCAGTCAGTACTATTCTTTATTCTTGTGCCTGTCAGTACTATTCTTTATTCTAGTGCCTGTCAGTACTATTCTTTATTCTAGTGACTGAAATAGTTGGCTCAGTATTTCACAATTCAGGTTACTTGATATGTTTCTGACTAAGTTTCTAAACACAGATTATTTTTTCATAACATTCAAATGTTTTTAAAGCAGTGTGTCCTATAAAGGTCTTGCAAAGCTTTTGTACTAAGACACGACGTCAAATTTGTTTTAAAACATTTGTGTATAAGAACCCAGGACGTGCAAAAACTGTGTATATGATAGGCTTAGATTTGATTATATAAGATACACACAAATGTGTCAAGCAGGGACAAATCCTTAATCACTGAACTAAATCTCAAAGATCGTTGTCTTCTTGTGTGTATAATCAATAATGGAATGATATAAAATTAGACCTTAAGATATTTAATATCAGTGGAAAATACGATGAAATTTATTTGTCTGCCTCATATTTACTGTAGATCTTGAAAGACTACTGACTTTTGTACCTACTTGGAAAGTCCTGAAATAATACAACTTTTGCTTTGCTTCAACGCATGCACCGAAGGTACATCATTGGAAAAAGGTCACTGTGATATATCCCAACTGATAGTAATGTCTTAGGATTTCGAGAACTCTTTCGTAGAATTTGAGGAGATCCCAGTTGCATATCATGTTAATGTTGATATCCAATGATGCTACAAGCCAGGGGTACCCAATTCACAGTTTCAATCTGATTTGCCATTTGATTTCGATAGTGAACGTTTAAAAAAGTCTAAATTCCTCTATCTGCCTCTGTCTCTATCTATGTATGTCTGTCTCTCTCTCATGATCAGAAATCTTTGATCCATGTTCTTACAACTATAAATCAAAACCCCTAAACGACCTCTAGCCAACCCCCACTTCCACCCCCACCTACCATTATTTTCCAGTTTAGTAGTGCTATTGATCGCCATGGAGTAAATATGTATGGTTTGCTTCTCTCAGTATGTTCACGTTCTGAAGTAAGAATGCTCAATATTTTATAGGCATTTTAAATAGTACAATTTCTGACTTGGGATTGGCATAATGACTGACTATTATTAAATGAAAAAAAAAATTTTTTTTTTTTTAATTTAATGTAATATTTTTATTATCTTAGCCAAAATTGTTTCACACTCACTGTGGAGAATGATTTTTTTATTCCGCCTGCTAAAATGGGACAAATCAGAGCAAATATATTTTTCAGCTAATGATGGACCAAACTTTTCCTGGTCTCTCACTGTATATTAAAGACTGACAGTACTGCATCATACTTCAATCTCCTCCTCCTCCTTATACATGTAGACTAGTATACAATCGGATCCACCGCGAATGCATCTGATGCAAATGCCTTGCACCGATCCGTTTTCCTGGTCTCTCAAGGTTTGAGTCGCTGCCCCTCCGAACCTCGTTTACATCGCGCAGTTCCTGCCTTTCTCAATCTTGGACATTTATCCTTGTCAGGGAACTTAAAAACGCTATACCACTTCCTTTGATATGCGCTAGACCATACCAACTTGCCTTTTACACCAATGACGTCACACACGTTCGGTGCACCAGAATTAAACGAAACCTCCCTATTCAGCAGTGGGTAAGATAATATGTAAAATCATGTTCTAACGGCTCTCACAAAGTAAAAAATCTAGTGTACACGATAATAATCTATTTTTATATCGATTATATCATTTTCCCTATATGTTTCCTGTACATGCAATAGTGGGCAGGAATCAGCGGAAACGTACAGAGCAACAGTTTTAAAAGCAAAATGCATAATTTAATAGAAACTAACAATACTTTGCTTCAAATAGATTGATTCGATTTGTTACATAGACATCCTTTTTAAGTCAGACATGGAGTTCTTAGTGTCTGCGCAAATGCATCTAACACTTGATATGGTCAGCTCAAAAATGATTTGTTCCAATTGTCATAATTAATGTTAACAGCTAAAATTAGCGACGTCACGTCAAAAAGCACTGGTCTATAAATTTTCATACATTTTACTTTGCGTTTGTTTTTTCTGTTTGATTCAGAATGTCGAAAGCTCGTGAAATTAAGATTATGTTAATATAAAAAGGCTGAAAATCGCGTTTAAAGATGGTCAAGCTTAGATGGACGTAGGAATTTCCTGTGTAAAAATAAAGCTTGACTACGAGTAATATGGTCACGTGACGCCACAAAAGTGTAGTCTGAAGCGCAGATAGCAGGTACACCACGAAACAGTATATCTTGATGCTTTCGTGTTAGTTTTTGTGGTAATAAAATAATTTCTACTGCTGTACCCGATGGTATGATATAGTTGTAATGCACAGAAATGGATTTTTCTAGGAGTAAGGCAGTTTTAATCCGTTATTTCAGATCAATAGATCATGCAAGTCTTAGTTGTGTAGTGGGATTTTGGGGATCATCTCAATGTGTTACCGAGTGAACTCTTACACACACACACACACACACACACACACACACACACACACACACATTGGAGTTAGATATATCAAGCGATCATAATTGCTTTGGCAAAGTACGCCAGACACTCTTTATCGCTTGCAGCTCAGATTCTTAGACATTGCTGCATGCATGGTAACATTTATCACTCATGTTAACACTCATAAAAAGTAAATTGTGGTTGTAATGACCTACTTTTTTGGCTAAACTGGCCATGTCAATTTATGGGATTATGTATTGTACAGGCGATACATATCAGAATTTCCTGTTGGTTCATTCCTAGCACAGATCTTCAGATTTGTATCCAATTATAAGCGAGAAAGATGAGAACCATCGTTTTTAACCGTTACATGACCGTTGATATTTGACGTTATTTTTGATGGCGATAAATCTCACTCTGTATCCGATGTGCATCTCATATAAGGTTTCAGATTTATTATAAATTGTATATTCATGGATATATGCAAAGGAAGTGTAGAGGGCCTAGCAAACTTTATCAACAACATTTGAGACAAAATG
This sequence comes from Margaritifera margaritifera, assembly GCA_029931535.1. NCBI lineage: Eukaryota > Metazoa > Mollusca > Bivalvia > Unionida > Margaritiferidae > Margaritifera > Margaritifera margaritifera. The sequence goes on from JAQPZY010001125.1 coordinate 486,183, forward strand.
AAGCTGTAGCGGCAACATGTGAGATGACATGAAGCTGTAGCGGCAACATGTGAGATGACATGAAGCTGTAGCGGAATCAGTCAGGTTACTGGCCTGGCGTGAACACTATTAAATACATACATACATACATACATACATACATACATACATACATACATACATACATACATACATACATACATACATACATACATACATACATACATACATACATACAGTGGAATCTCCACGGCTCGGCAAAGAAACATAACATATCAGTTTCAGAGATCAGTTTGAGTAAACGATGTTGAATACAATTATCTTTTTAATAAAAAACTTTCTGTCGGGTCTTAAATACCAGTTCGAGCATCCAATATGTTGGAGCCAAACGTGTTCAAGGCAACAATATTCTACTTTATTTATTAATCTATTAACTTACTTCCCATTCCACATTTTAATAAGTGAAAGTTATCAAACCTTGCCGTTCCAAGGCGTCTATTAAGGTTTAAACAGCGTATCTTTCTCAGGAAAGTTACACTAATAAATATTTTATTTGTTGGTTTGTTGGTCTGTTTATTTTTCAAGAAGACGACCAGATCCATCGAATGTCCTTTTCGATAATACATTCTAGATGAATACCTTAAAGCATATCTTGTGTTCTCCTGATTTGATTTAGGAAGATAAGGTACTAGATTCTTCAATAATGTCATTACGCCAAACTAATTTTCGGCATCCAGGTTTGTTATGTCAAGTCCTCAAGGTTATGGTAAAATGCTATATTAGAAATAGCAGTAGTTCTTTTTAGACATAACCGTTTATTGTTAATATTGACGAAAGAAGCTTTATAAAAAAAGATTGGGAGTGCTACTGCTTCCACTCAAATTTACAACTTTTGAAGAAAAAAAAAGGCGTCTGCCATCAAATTCAATTTATACAAAGTTTACATGTCTATTAGGGACAATTCAAACATGCTTGATGTTGAGTGAGGTCAATTTTTGTATGCAGAAAGATCCAAGCAGTCTTATGTTGCTGAGAGTTTATTCATGTTAATATGGTTCTTGTCACAAAGGTATTTCGATACTGCAGTTGTGGTGTTATTATAAATTAGCACGTCATTCCAAACATATGTATCAGATGCACTTTCACTGAATTAGACAAGCCAAGGCTCCTTCTCTACTCCATCAACTCTCAAAACAATCATCAGAAGAAGTATAACACTAAAATAAGTTCTAAGTTCTTGATGTTGATTAGCAAGTGTTTCATGTATGCATGTAACATTCTTGATAACCAAGGAATTTATCGAAATATTACCTTCTGAGCAAATGTCGTTTACAGATTTAACAAGCACATAGCGTGGGTCATATACATTATCCCTAGACCTTATCTTTCATCCACTTTAAGATTGTCTTGTATGACTTTTCTACTTCATCAAACTGTCTGCTGTCACTAAAACAGGGCAAGGTTCCTTAGGGCTCCTGGAAGCTTTCCTATATCTGTCTCGAAGGGAATAAAACGAGACATACGTCGCTAGCCTTGAAATGTGATCGTGCTTCGATTATTATGATAACCGTAGCATTCTTTCAGAGAGCTCTCTTTACCGTGACTGAGATTTTGCTGACGTTTAAGAAGTTGCACTTGTTGCGTTGTTACTTTAAATCTTGTTGACTTTCTGTTTTCGATATTCCAGTGGCGAAAAATGAGTTTAAAAACAAATGTGCACTACCATTTATTGCTAGGAAAGAATGACCTACTTTCAATACTATTATATTTCTCTCTACGCACCCTTTGCAAATAATGGCATTCTGCAGGATCGGAAGAGATGGGGGATGAAAGGGAATCATGAGACCTGTTATATGACGAATCATCCATATCTCTGGTACTTTTCTTCTCAACAATATTAAACTAGGTTACACCTTACTGTATTCACTGAGACACAAATAATCATACTTTGTCCTCGTTTTAGATTGATGTCATCCAAAGTGAATCTATCATACAGAGCAGAACATACTATAGGACACTGTAATATTCAATCAAATTAATTGTACAGTGTTTTATTTCTCTATACAGGCAAATACTTCTTTTTATATAAATAATTAAATGATACAGTATAATTGTTGTTTATTAAGTCATCAGGCTATCTTCCATGTGCAGTTTACTTGTTACAAGCTTCCTCTACATAGCACCCAAAGCCAGAGGCGGTGAAAGTCCATTCAGCAATTAGCATATTCAAATTGCCTTCACCTTAACTATGAAAAGTCACAGGAAGCAGATGCGTGCTTTTTCAGACCAAAAAATAAGTGCGGAAACAACTTCAAGCAGAACAAAAATTATTCATCAAATAGAAAATCTAACATTTATAGATGAACTAGACATAAATCATCATGCTTAAACGACCTTGACCTAAGTGCATGGACAGGAATAGCGAAACTAATATAAAAGGCATTAAATATAATAATTCCGAATGCGAATGTACATGAAATATGAAAGCACATATATGGATAAATATTCATGTCCAAGAATAGAGAGAAAAAGATCCTTGCTGAAAACTATATTGTTCAAAACAAATATGAAGTCGGTTATAAAAGCACATCACTTTTTTTCTAGGCCAACATGACCATCGCTATATTCGCTAAATTTTGAAAACCATGAATTATTAAAATATTAAGCCAAACAAAAATAAAACCACAACATTAGTATTTGTTTTTTTTTGCACTATCAATGGAATTTTCCCCATAAAAAAAATCACACGTTAAAAGCACTCGTACAAAAACGCATAAAAGGTGATCAGAATTAGATAGGAGTGTTTCTAAGCCTCACTGTCGCCCGACAAAAGCAAGCTATTCACGTAAGAAACATACTTAGATCAAAAGAATTAAAATGTACAAATTTTAATAATTAAATAATAGACTTAAAATTTAAGAAATAAACACTATTAATTACAATTACAATATATTCGATTGCTTGGAGTTACTCTTAATGTAGTCCAAGATGCTAAGATATACGGCTATTAAGAGAACAAAAATCAATAAATATCACGCCGCTGATGTGTGCTTAGTCACGTATGCTCAGTCGTGTGGTCGTCTGGAATGTTCTTTTGACATAAATGTACTAATTGTCCAGTGTGCAGTGTATTTGTTTTAGAAGCTATTGGCTCTAAATTATTTTGATACGTTTGGTTACATTTTCCATAAATGTAACTAATTAATCGTATTATATGCACCAGGTTGCTATGCTAGATTCGTCTCCATCTGTGTCGCTCTTTCTCTCTATCTATTCTCTATTGTTCTACTTCCATGCAGCTGCTATATTACGATATATGAATTGTAACAATGCATAATGTGTGGGTAGATATATGAATTGTAACTATGCATAATGTGTGGGTAGATATATGAATTGTAACTATTGTTATGTATGATGTTTATATAATATTATAAATATTTTAGGAAATTATAAATGTTTCTTCACTTTAATATTTGATTAAATCTTTATGTTTGTTAGGAAAAACATGTTTAACTAGTGTCCTTGAATTAGGTTGTTTTGATCAATATGTTTTCTCAATTTGAAGGTCAAGGTTGATTTTGTTTACAGTTAGAATTCCATTAAGATGACTCACATTCTAGAACATTCTGTCATGTGACCAATCTAGAACATTCTGTCATGTGACCAATCTTTATATATACCATGTTTGGTAGACATTTTGTTCAGTTCGACATTACCATCAGTCTTGTAAAGAGCTATTGCAGTTGTGAAAATTCATTCCAAATTCTAAGAGAGGAATTATTTTAATTATTCATTGGATTATTAACAGTGCTCATAAACTTTTGGATTTTAATTGACAATTTTGGAATTTATGTGAACTTATTCAGAGATTTTGGAATACTTCATTTTGACTTCAGCACATCAAGATTTCTAGTACATCAGGACCTTGGAGACCATTGGCACATAATAACATTCAAGGACACATTCTATATTTAGGACTTGTGATTAGAACAATCATTCTTATTGGATTATTAGGATACATAAACACATTACTGTAAGTGACTTTTTGATTTTTCATTTTAATTATCTAGTACTAAATTGCTTGTTGATTTTTACTTGATTTGTTGGTTTCACTTTCTTTCTGTTACATTTTTCTTAGACCATAGAGTCGTAACAGAAATTGGGGGCTCGTCTTCCGGGATTGAATTTCTTTAAAGCATATTAGAGATATTAAATTTATCTTTGAAATTCATATTGATTTTGTCTTGGAATTATTTTTTTTGTCTTTGGCAAAGATTTTTAAATAGAGAATTTTTTTTGTGTGAAACCAACAAGCATTTACAATGGCATCTAATGTTCAGAATTTCATTTCAAAACCTACCCAGGAGGGGTTAGAGTGCATGAGAAAGGATGAGTTGCTCGAGCTTGCCAGAAAATACAGTCTATCTGAGGCAAAAGTATCATTGACAAAACAGGAGATAAAGATTATTTTGATTCAGTATTTAGTAGGAAAGGGAATTTTTGATAGCAGTGCTTTAAGTTTGAAGAGAAAGCCTGTATCTGGTTCTGACAGGAAATTAAGGGAATTAGAGTTAAAGAACCAGATTGATTTAGAATTGGTAAAGATTCAGATTCAGAGAGAGAGAGAAAGAAGAGAGGCAGCTACAAATGCAGAAGGAAGAGAGGCAGATACAAATGCAGATGGAGAGAGAGAAAGAAGAGAGGCAAATGCAGAGGGAGAGGGAGAAAGAGAAAGAGGAGAGACAAATGCAGATGCAAAGAGAAGAAAGGGAAATGCAATTTAAATTAAGAGAATTAGAACTGGCAAACAGAGCACACTCCACTCCTTTAAACACAAGTCCAGGTTTTGATGTTACTAGATATATTAGGTTAGTACCCCCTTTTCAGGAAAAAGAAGTAGATAAATACTTTCTTCATTTCGAGAAAATAGCTGAAAACTTGAAATGGCCCAGAGAGCATTGGACTTTGTTATTACAAAGTGTACTTATTGGCAAAGCTGGTGAAGTCTACACTTCACTGTCAGTACAACAAAGCACTGATTATGATTTGGTTAAGGAGTACATCTTGAAAGCTTATGAGTTGGTACCAGAGGCATATCGACAAAGGTTTAGGAATTGTAGAAAAGAAACTGGACAAACTCATGTCGAATTTGCAAGGGATAAAGAACAACTATTTGATAGGTGGTGCTCAGCCAAGAAAGTTGATCAAGGTTATGATAACCTCCGACTGCTCGTATTAATTGAAGAGTTCAAGAGGTGCATCCATAGTGATGTTAAAACCTATCTTGACGAGCAGAATGTGGAAACTTTGGAAAATGCTGCTCGTATGGCTGATGATTATTCCTTGACTCACAAAATTTCATTTGGCAGTAAGTCGTCCTCTCAGCAGTTTTCTGGTAAAAAACCATTTCAATCTCATTCGAGTACTTAAAAATTTCACAACAGCACAACTGTTAGGAATCAAACATCTGATAAGACTGATCAGAAATCCTTATCTCTTCCTACGTCCACTTATTGTAAAACGAAAGGGCACGTTATTTCTGATTGCTTCAAGTTGAAAAATAAGCAACAGAGTAAAGACAGAGCTTTTCCAAATGCTCTTATTTCTACGAGGTCAAGGTCACGGTCTTGTATGGAAAGCAATACATTTGTTGGGTCAAACAAACCCCAGTCTGATTCTATTTTGGAGGCTTATGAACCATTCATGTCAGAAGGTTCTATATCACTTATTGGTGATTCTGCCAAACCTATCCCAATTAAAATATTAAGGGACACTGGAGCTTATCAGAGTCTTTTATTATCAGGTACTTTGCCTTTGTCTGAGGAGTCTTCTTCAAGTGAAAGTGTTCTTGTTCAGGGAGTTGAGTGCGGCTTTGTAAATGTTCCTCTTCATTGTGTAAATTTGGCATCAGACTTAGTTTCTGGACCTGTGACTGTTGGGGCAGTGACTTCTTTACCCATAGAGGGTGTTCATTTATTACTAGGCAATGACCTAGCTGGAGATAAGGTTGTGATTAATCCACTTGTAACTGACAAGCCTTGTTTGGATCAGAAAGTTGATCCTGTCGAAACTGAAATCCCTGATTTGTACCCTGCTTGTGCAGTTACTAGAGCTATGGAAAAAAGAGCTCTTGAGATTGATGTTGATCAGGATATTATTCCTTTAGCTGACACATGTATTGGTCAGTCTTTTGATGAGGTCACTTTTTACTCAGGTATTGATCAATCAAATGGTATTGATCACAGTGATCCTCTTTTGGCAACTCATTCTCTTTGTTCTACTCAGGGTGACAAACGATAATCTCTTGTCGTTGAACAGGAGCAAGATTCCGAGATATCTTGTTTGTTTCAGAGGGCTATTAGTGAAACTGAAGCCACACAAGTTCCAGTGTGTTACTTTGTGAAAGATGGGGTCCTTATGAGGAAATGGAGACCACCTGATGTACCCGCTGGTGACGAGTGGTCAGTGAGCTATCAAATTGTTGTTCCTAAGTCATATCGACAGGAAATTCTTAATTTAGCCCATGAAACCCCTTTAGCTGGTCATTTAGGAGTCCGTAAGACTTATCACAAGATCTTGAATCATTTTTATTGGCCGAAACTCACAAGTGATGTTTCTAAATACTGCAGATCTTGTCACACTTGTCAAATGGTAGGAAAACCCAATCAGAAAATACCTAAGGCTCATTTACAACCTATTCCTGCATTTGATGAACCATTTAGTAGAATAATAGTAGACTGTGTTGGTCCTTTACCTAAAACCAAGTTAGGCAACCAATACTTGTTGACCATCATGTGTGCATCTACAAGATTTCCAGAGGCAATCCCTCTGAGAAATATAAAAACTAAAACTATTGTGAAAGCTTTGGTGAAGTTTTTTACGCTTGTTGGCCTTCCCAAATCTGTCCAGTCGGATCACGGGTCAAATTGTATGTCTGGAATTTTCCAACAAGTTATGCATGAACTAGGCATCCAACGGTTTAAATCATCTGCCTATCACCCTGAAAGTCAAGGTGCTTTGGATAGATTTCATCAAACTTTGAAGAATATGATTCGATCATATTGCTTTGATACAGAAAAGGATTGGGATGAGGGTGTTCATTTGTTGTTGTTTGCTGTTAGGGAATCAGTTCAAGAGTCGTTGGGTTTTAGTCCCTTTGAACTAGTTTTTGATCATACTGTCCGTGGACCATTGAAATTATTGAAAGAGAAACTTCTTTCAAATGAAGACTCAAATATTAATCTTCTTGATTATGTTTCTGATTTCAAATACAAGTTGTTAAAGGCCTGTGAAGTAGCAAGAACTAATCTTCACACTACCCAGTCAAAAATGAAATTAAGGTATGACAGAAATTCACAGGAAAGGAGTTTTAAACCTGGTGACAAAGTTCTGGCTCTCTTTCCCATACCTCAGAATCCTCTTCAGGCTAAATTATTTGGTCCTTATACCGTTGAAAAGAAAGTAAATGACTTAAATTATATCATTAACACTCCTGGGAGACGGAAACAGAAACAACTTTGTCATATAAATATGTTAAAGGAATATTTTGACAGAGATAGCTCAGCTAATTATTCTGTTAATTTAGTTGTACCTGTCCCACACAGTGAAGATATCAACGATGGAGTACGATCAGACTATAGTGACTCTGGTATAACCAATCTTCGGAATTCAGAAATATTGAACAACCTAGACCAGAAACTTTCACATCTACAACAACAGCAAAGAAATGAACTAAAACAGCTATTACATGAATATGAGCATTTGTTTCCTGATGTTCCAACACGAACAAGTAAAATTTATCATGACGTTGACATTGTAGATTCTGCGCCTGTGAAACAGCATCCTTATAGGATGAATCCTCTCAAACAGAACTATCTGAAGAAAGAAATTCAGTATCTACTGGAGAATGATTTCATAGAACAAAGTAAAAGTAACTGGAGTTCACCATGTATTCTTGTTCCCAAGCCAGATAATACATTCCGTATGTGTACTGACTATAGAAAAGTCAACAGTGTCACCAAAACTGATTCATTTCCAATCCCAAGAATGGACGATTGCATTGATAAAATTGGAAATGCTAAATATGTCACCAAGTTTGACCTTTTAAAAGGATTCTGGCAAATTCCACTGACGGAAAGGGCAAAAGAAATTTCAGCATTTGCAACTCCAGATGGACTTTATCAATATAAAGTTATGCCGTTTGGAATGAAAAATTCGCCAGCAACGTTTCAACGTCTGATGAACATGATAACATTTGGTCTTGATAATTGTGACGCTTATATCGATGACGTCATTATCTACAACAACACCTGGGAAGATCATTTGGAAACCATTCGAAAATTCTTCGATCGACTCAGCGATGCGAATCTGACAATTAATTTGAGCAAATGTGAGTTTTGCCATGCTTGTGTCACATTTTTAGGACATATAGTGGGACAAGGTCAAGTTAAACCTATAGAAGCTAAGGTCAAAGCTATCTCTGAATTTCAAGTTCCAATTTGTAAAAAGCAACTGATGCGATTTCTAGGTATGGCTGGATATTATCGGAAATTTTGTTCCAATTTTTCCAAAATTGCTGAACCTTTGACAAGTTTATTGAGTAAGAAAACCAAATTTCATTGGTCTGACAAGTGTCAGGAATCTTTTGACAAGTTAAAGGCCATGCTTAAGAATGCACCAGTTCTTTCTGCACCAAATTTTAGCCAATCATTTAAATTATCTGTTGATGCAAGTGATGTAGGGGTTGGTGGAGTATTGATTCAGGAAGACAAAAGTGGTGTGGATCACCCTGTGTGTTATTTTTTTAAAAAAATAAACGAGCACCAGAACAATTATTCCACAATTGAGAAGGAATGTTTGGCTTTGATATTGGCTTTACAGCATTTTGAAGTGTATGTTACCTCAGCTCTTTCTCCAATTATTGTGTACAGTGATCACAATCCCCTTACTTTCATCAACAAAATGAAAGATACAAATCGGAGATTGTTGAGATGGAGTTTGATATTGCAGGAATATAACATTGACATCAAACACATCAGGGGAAAAGACAATGTGATTGCAGATGCACTCTCACGTGCCTAGAAATGTAATATTGCTTGATGTAATTAAGTCCAGTATCATAAAACATGTTCTTATGTAATTTTGGTTATTATAATATGAGATGTATATTCAAAAGAAAGCTTTATTACATAAATCTTTCTTTTTCTTTATGAGGGGAGGTGTTATGTATGATGTTTATATAATATTATAAATATTTTAGGAAATTATAAATGTTTCTTCACTTTAATATTTGATTAAATCTTTATGTTTGTTAGGAAAAACATGTTTAACTAGTGTCCTTGAATTAGGTTGTTTTGATCAATATGTTTTCTCAATTTGAAGGTCAAGGTTGATTTTGTTTACAGTTAGAATTCCATTAAGATGACTCACATTCTAGAACATTCTGTCATGTGACCAATCTAGAACATTCTGTCATGTGACCAATCTTTATATATACCATGTTTGGTAGACATTTTGTTCAGTTCGACATTACCATCAGTCTTGTAAAGAGCTATTGCAGTTGTGAAAATTCATTCCAAATTCTAAGAGAGGAATTATTTTAATTATTCATTGGATTATTAACAGTGCTCATAAACTTTTGGATTTTAATTGACAATTTTGGAATTTATGTGAACTTATTCAGAGATTTTGGAATACTTCATTTTGACTTCAGCACATCAAGATTTCTAGTACATCAGGACCTTGGAGACCATTGGCACATAATAACATTCAAGGACACATTCTATATTTAGGACTTGTGATTAGAACAATCATATTTATTGGATTATTAGGATACATAAACACATTACTGTAAGTGACTTTTTGATTTTTCATTTTAATTATCTAGTAATAAATTGCTTGTTGATTTTTACTTGATTTGTTGGTTTCACTTTCTTTCTGTTACATTTTTCTTAGACCATAGAGTCGTAACACTATACATAATGTGAGGGTAGATATATGAATTGTATCTATGCATACTCTATGGGTAGAAACATGAATTGTAACTATGCATAATGTGTGAGTAGATATATGAATTGTAACTATGCATAATGTGAGTAAATATATGAATTGTAACTATGCATAATTTGTGGGTAGATATATGGATTGTAACTATGCATAATGTGTGGATAGATATATGGATATCTCTATTATATTTTTATCGAAGCTGTGTTAATTTATAGTCTGATATAATGTCCTTATCGTTTTGAAAATAAAATATGTTTCTGTGAGATGTGACGTAGAGCACAAATGTAAACAATGGGCAAGATTGTATGATGAGTTTTTGATCACTGTTTACTAGAAGGCAAAACAGAATAATGTTTTTAGATTTTGTATGATGAATATTTCGTCAATGTTTATGTCTGTTGTAACGTAAAACCCAAACCGAAATAATGGTTTGGATTTTGAGGTGTGTATTTCATCCCTCTTTACGTAGAACGCAAAAGGAATTCATGGCTATGATTGTTATTTGGGTATTTCATCATCGGTTATACGTGTTCCTGCTAACGCAAATGGAACTCATTTTTGGAACTTTAAATTGAGTATGTCGTTACCGTTTATGTGTACTGTTACGTACCGCTCAAAAAATTCTAAAAATATACAGGATTTTGTGATTAGGTTTTTGTCACTGCTTATGTCACATATAAAATATAACAATTTCATTTTCTTTTTCTTTCAGAAATGGATCTTCTTGATGTAGTAAAAAATAAGTGTATCAGCCAACTTAACGCCTTCTAACGACATAAGAATTTAAGGACAGATCTACAATGGACAGATTAGATTTTTTAATTTCAAAGAACACAATGAAATGGAAAACAGCTTTCATTTTTTAGTGATACAATATTTTCAGCTGGTTCCCAACTGTTAAAATAAATATCACATCATTTCCATTTCACAAGTACATATTTTTTTTACATTCCAGATAACTAAAACGTCTTCTCCATTTAAGTCTTCCTATTTGAAGACTCCTGGATCATCTAATATCACCATTCTAACTTTAATCTCCTATGCAAAATTAGGTAGGGAGTCCTTTGCAAATATAAATTTATATTTTCAAATTCCAACTGTTTACCCTGTTTTAGATTTAGGCGCTTCAAAAGTATACCAGTTGTCAAATACCCGAATAAGTTAATCCAGGCTTTAGTTCTATTTTTGTTTTATGATTTGCTTCATTCCACCAGGGTCATGTCTATAGATTGGAAATAAGTGTCAATACACCCATGTATCAGTTTAAAAGAATACATCTACCCAATTTCAGGTTTCATTTTGAGTGAAATATTTTCACATTCTGGTTTTCAAGCTTCTATTAAATCTTTCTGTTACAGAGACTTTCTTTTCAGAGTATATCCAAACATATTCAATGTCTTCCTTTCTCAAGCAAATCATTCACTTTCTTCTTGCATATTTTCACCTTTATCAAACTGTATCTTTGATAGCTTCTGCTCTTTAAAGATACTTTTCAGTACATCGTATACATCATACTAATTCACCTTTCCAACCTATGCATATTTGGAGAAAATATCTTTCGCACTCAAAATATATTTATATCCGCTGTCATCCTTCTCGCATGCTTGAAAATCAATTGCATTTGCCCGCAATTGAGAATCAATGTCATTTATATAAGTCTTTTTTAAAGGAATTATTTTTCTCGTTTGCCTAAGTAAGATATGTGTAGAGTTAGTTGTTCAGTTAATCATTCTTTCAATTCGCTGTGCTTGTTCTTCATTTTGTCTTTTTTAATTTCCTCAAACAACTGAATTATGCTTGTATTAGCGACTGGACTTTTAGGATCATATTATAAATACATAAGATAATGCTCCACTGTCACTTGCTAAAAAGCTTATCAACTTAAAATAAATTTTTAAAAAATTAAATGATGTGTATGGTACAAAGATTTTAGAAGGTATCTCCAATGTTAAATTAATTTGTAAAAATACAAGCAATATAAATGAGCACTATTATATGCTATAAGTGTAACCAATTGAACAAATGGAGAAAAACAAAACACACAAATAAATATCAACGATGTAAAAGGTGAATACGTATGACGCAATTAAGGCGGTGTTCTAATGGAGGAAGCATTATTATAGGAGTAAAGAATCATGAGAAAAGTAAAAGAATCATGAGAAAAGTAAAAGAATCATGAGAAAAGTAAAAGAATCATGAGAAAAGTGAATATAGAAAAAAACTAAGTTTCAAAACAATTATTTAATCAAAAAGAACAGTAATATAATATATGACTAAAGTACTTAATGCACCAATACTAGCAAGTGAAAGAAAAAAATTATCCCGACCTGCAATGCATCTTCCAAGTGAAAACTATGAAAAGATTGTTTAAACAAAATAAACCAGAATAATCGCAACGAAGCTACATCATTCATGTTATAGGAGATTGAATGAGTATAGATTTTATGGGGGAAACAATAAGGATTGTTATGAAATTTTTAATAACGTATAACCTTTCTTTAAAAAAATAATAGTGTGAGATAGTTTGGTTCTTTAAAAGTTCAGTTAGATTTGTCTTTAACAATTAAACAATTAATAACATCAGAAACAGGAGACCAGGGATCACACACTAATACTTGTATTACAGAAAAAAGGTGTTAAATATCATAAACAGAAATGAAATACATAACGTAATTGATAGACTATTTGAAATTCTATACTCAAAATTGAGGCAGGAAACACATGTAGATGTGTGTTTTATAGACATAGGTTACTTAATATTACAGGATAGATAAATACCATCCTATTAGAGGAAGATCATATTTTGAATAAGTTTTATCCATTCCTAGAAATAACAAAAACAAACCATCGAAATAAAACCTTGATATGTATGAACATTGGTTTCATTATCGAAATATAAAACTGTATGTTCTGTTACGATTCAAGCTGAAGAAAATACATAGGGTAGTATTATCTGAACAAGAACATTCGTTAGAGCCATACATTCAATTAAACGCAAATTTGAGACAACAAGCGATCAATGATTTCGAAAAATAAAACGTTTGAAACTAATGAATAACTCAGTACTTGGAAAACAGATGGAACAAAAAATCAGCTACCAGAAATATGTATTATTTGCAATGGAATAATAATGGATGAGATTTTGCTGCTAGTAAGTATGAAGATTAAAACAATAAGATTAACAAAACCTATTTAATGATAATTTATAGTGTTAGAGTTACCAACATGGTTGTCGTCTGAATTTTACTACAACCAGCAAAAAACAAATATGGTGATAACATTTAATTACTAATGACAACACAGATTCCTATTGCATTCATTTTAACATCGATCAAATTTACGAAGAGATGTAAAAAGCTTTAATTTGTAGGACACAAGTAATTACAAATAGTTAACATTTTTACAACATGCCGTTAGTACAGAAGATTGTTGCTAGATTAATCAAAGATTAAATGAACCGGACACCTATTCAAGAATTTTATGGCCGTAGAAGTAAGTTCTATTCATTTAGAACTGACAAAGATGAGAAAAAGTTATGAAAGGATACTTTTAGAAATATGTTATCCAAAAATATGTCTAATTTGTTATGTACTAAGATTGTTTCTTTAATCAAAGTATAAATTACCAGGAAATTAATTTATTGAGATCATACTAGCATCAGTTATACAGCATTACTGTGACTAAGTTTACTTGTTCTATGTATGACGACAAGAGATATTTCGTAGATAACGTAACAACTTTACCATATAGTTACTGCTAATGCTCCTAGCGTCATGGTCGACCGTAATGTGATCCCTTCTCTTCAACTCTACGATCAAATGGGTACTCAAGCCGCAATAATTGCTTTGCATGTTTACGTTGCTTTAATTTTTCTACTATGTCTTATTTTATTTCATATGGTAATAAGTGATTTTTGTAAAAAGGACACCATGTAACCTTTTGGTCTCAACAGTAAACCATAACAAGAAACATAATATTCTCATGGAAGTCACGAATGATTTCATGATATTTTTTTATAGAATTACACACACTGTTATTTCATAATGTTTACCACTAAATGCTACCTTGATTATATTAATCGCTTTCTTTTTAACTTTATCTACGTTAGCACAATCGTCTGTTTGAAACTGAGAGTTAGTGCCTTAAAATATCAATAAGTACTCTTACCATGTGTCATGTTATCAACAAGATATATCACAATAACTTATTCATCTTTAAATATCCATTTCCTGTTGTAAGTCTTCTTGATAAAAAATGTTGGAGAGATGATAATAACATAGTTGAAAAAGGACTCATATCGGGTTGCTATAAAATCTATACAGGCAACGTTTTTCCACAATTTCCAGTACCATATAAAATCATGTTATGTGGTTCTATTAGATTAATTTAGTTATTTTGAATATTTGTTTGTACATTTGAAACAAAGTACATGTACATTTTAAATACATCTACGTCTGATTTTATATATATATATATATATATATATATATATATATATATATATATATATATATATATGCAAGTGTATGCCGTGTTGAACGTTCTGTACCTGTTATTGAACGTATATTATCATGTGTACTTCTCAAATCAATCCAAAATGCAAAAAGACAGTTAACAGTCATATTGCCAATTTATGTGTGTTTTATTTGTTCGTGTAAAACTAAGATGTTGCTTCTGTAAACTGTTGCGTTGATTTATAGCCTTGAGAAAAGACATATTGGATAATCATCGCCGCATTAACCATGATCTGTTCTATCACTGGATTGAAAAACCTTTCTGGATCAGTGTTGCTGTCCTTTTTAATACACAATATCAAATCTCCTTTAAACTCATTCGTGTTGTATCATGTATTACGTTTGTTAAAGTCATATTAGCTGTCAAAGCAATATTTCTTAGAAAAAAAGAATTCCATTTTTGTATTTTTTATTATCTGACTGCGCTTTTGATTCTGAAGTAATCGTATCATACTGGAGACAAATATGTTCCAGCTCGTAATTCGTTCTAACAGACCTTGGTAAACATAAATTCATATTACATCAGAAGCTTTTAATAAATTAATGATAAGCGTCAAATCATAAGGTAGGACAAAAGAGTATAGTGGACAATTATCTGTAAGTATCTCAAAATCAAGTGGTATTCAGAATTTCAATTAGTATACTGTAAACTATATAGCTTAAGTTCTAGTGTTTTTGTGCATTACCTGCCACTGTCAACTGAATAAATTTTTCACTCATGATACCTTGTTCAATTCAATTTGTTCTAATAGACCTTGGTAAACATAAATCTTTATACAAAATGAAATGCTGTAGCCATTAATCTGACGGTGCCATCGCTACGATATGAAATGGCTATATATTTAACCGGCGTTTTACCTTAATAAATAACAACTGAGTTGATAGCATCTCCTTTGATCTTTACATCAAAAGATATACAACTACTTATATACAATCATGACATTAGGGCCCAACCTAGGTATAACGACTTCCATGTGTTTGTTTCGTTGTAATACTAATCGGAGTATGTGCAATACATTGACGTTTTGGATCAAGATGGTTTGTTTTTGTTCTTAGGTACTTGCAATACGTTGTCATACCTGCAAGTTAATGACTATAAAAGCTTGTAAGCAACAAAAACACTAGAATCCATTACAACGGCTGCACCTTTTGCTTTGATTGAATTACGTGGTTATTCATTTAAATGTTTTTTCATCTGCTTTTTCTCCACCGATTTAAGCCCTATTTCACTTGAACGTCTTAAAAATATCTCCCCCTATTTACTTAACGTGTAAAATGTACGTTATTGACATTCTGTTAAGACAATAACTTGTCCATCTTAATATTTTATACTAATATTTCAATTTGCTTATTGCTAATGAGAAATTTTAAACTCTTCGGTAAAATCTTCAAGCGCAAATAATCAATAATTACAACGAAAACAGAAGATATCATAAGTGACTTCCAAACAGATGAAGAAAAACATCAGTTGATGAGGAATTATTTTAAAATTGAAAATAACACTATTGAATTTTAAAAGGTACTTATCAAAAATGTTGAATGGTTTGTATGTGCAATGATCTGTTTCAGTATAGCATATTTTCATCATTTAAATATTTACTAGATGTCTCAGTTAACTGGTAAACTGAGTTGTTGGGCAAAGATAAGGAGCAATGCATGGTGATGTTTAAATATGAAGTCCATTATTTCATTATTGCAGCTTTTAAAATTTTAATTCGTTTTGTCTAGATATTTTAATCGAGTTACGACATTTACCTTGGTCGGCCATCAAAAGGACTTAATAACATTCTTATCTACTTAAATATTCTATTTCAGAAGTGATTTTGCATGTGGTTTTTAGGGGGTGATATTTGTGATGGTAATGGGATATAAAATAACACGAATTTTCTGTTTTTACTTTTGTTTATAATAATTCATGATGTTCAAAATTTATTAGATAATGATGCTGGCCGGGAACAAAATATATATTTTATGTTGTGTTACTTCAAGAAAACATACATTTTTAGCGTTTCATAGCCCACAGCGTTAGGAAGAAAACCGTTCTTAGAAGCATGATAAATTTAGTAAGTTCTTAAAATGGTGTGTGTGATGGTGATAGTACTTTCTACAGAATTCTCCTGTGTAGAGGATATAGTAAATAATATTCGTATTTTCATAATGCATCTCTACTACATCTTTATTTCAATCAGACGGAGAGAGATTCACAGTTTAATATTATATATATATATATATATATATATATATATATATATATATATATATATATATATACACCTACAATAAGTAAAGCACTTGAAATATATTTTTTTATATCTATCTGCAAACGCATTACTATAATTTTTAAGATATCTAACGCAGTTATAAGACATAATGTCAACTACATAGCTGAATTTGAATGACTTGCACGAGGTTCTGCTTGACGAATGGCGTACTTTCCCAGCTACATAAGCAAAGGAAGCTTGTTCAATGCATGCTGAATGGTGTAAAACGATGTATCAGAAGCGCAGAAGATACCCCTGATATTGACCGAAAAAGGTTCACAAATAATAATATAGGTGTCGTGTCATGTCAGACTGATTACTGAACAAAATAAATATTATTGCAGATAAAAAAATAAGTTATATTTACCTTTGGAAGATGAAATACAATAATGTTTCTTTTTGAAAACTTCTCAACATCTGCATCTCATTTGTAAATTCTCAACATCTGCATCTCATTTAATTACATACCAGGCTTTGCACGAATTCTTCACCTGGCGTCATAAGAAATATGTTTTCTCTTTTCTTCACTAATTATGTCTATAATGAATTCTAACATGGAATAATATTGTACAGGTGCTTATTTTGTTTCCTGTGGCAAATTTTATAATTCAATCCTTACATATATATTGTAATAAACCTAGGGTATGTGATATTTATATTTACGTCTCCGTTTATAGCTTTGTTAGATTTTAGTGATTATTTGTTGGTTATGGGGAGACGGTATTGGGGAGATATTTCTCAAACCGAGAAATTACCCAGTGTATAGAAGCAGACGTCATGATGTACAGTATTACCGGATGATGAATGTTGGGTGTGGGAGGCTAGAGCCTATTCCCCTGTTTCGTCATGAAACGAAAATAGTCGTCCCACGAGCAGTTGTTAAACGACAGACGGAACGGTGCCAATACAATTTGGTGTGCTCACGCCAGTGCAGCACTATCGACACAAAATATCAAGTGTTCCACCAAGTATTCGAACGACAGTCTGCCTTCACATTTGTGTGAGTTATTCGAGAGATTTAGCAGCCATTTGACACCCGACCAAGCAGCTGCCCTCGGTTCCCAGTTGAAAGAACTTTACACAGTTTTTGCTAAAGAGGATAACAACTTGGGTAGAATGAATTTGATAAAACACTCTGTCAAGACAGAATTCCGCACTGATTTGAGTCCCATCCAGAAGATTGTCGTTTTTCTCCGGCAGGAGATTGACACACAAGTCGACGATATGTTGAAGAAGGGAGTCATATAACCGTTAGCAAGTCCTTGGTTTCCTCTGGCAGTATTATTATCATAGAAAGATGGGACGAATCGATTTTGTGTGGACTATGGAGATCTGAATTCGGTTATCAAGAAAGATACATAGCATCTTTCTCGAATTGATGTTAATCTTGATTCGCTGTCGGGCATGAGCTGGTGGTTCTCGACATTAGATCTGATGTCGGTATACGGGCAAGTAGAAACTGAGCAGTTTGACCAACCTAAGACGGCGTTTGCAGCAAGAAGAGACCTGCACCAATTCAAAGTGATGTCCTTTGGTTTGTGCAACAAGCCCGGGACATTTGAGCGTCTGATAGAAGCCGTCGTAGCCGGGCTGCAATATGAAGTTTGCCTGATCTATCTCGACGACGTGGTAGTGTTTGAAGCACGTTCGAACGGTAGCTTGAGAGACAACCACATGTCTTTACGTGTCTTCAAAGAGCCGATCTAAAGCTGAAACCCAGCAAATGTGCACTCTGTTGCGAGAGGTACGGTATCTTAGTCATACCATATCAACTGCAGGAGTTGCCACAGATCCTGAAAAAGTAGATGTTGTAATAAAACAACCCACCCCAAAATCAGTTACTGTGGTACGGAGATTCATCGGGTTTTGTAGTTATTATCGGCGGTTCGTATGTCATTTCGCTGAAATTGCGGCTCCCTTGCACCAGCTTACCAGAAAGAATGCTGTTTTCCGATGGACAGATGAGCATCAGGAGCCATTTAAAAAGCAAATTAAAACGCTTGTCTGACCACCAGGGTTAGCTGTATCCGATTCCAATTTTCCCTTCATACTAGATACAGATGCGAGTGGTGAAGCAATTGGAGCGGTCCTTTTCCAGGAAATAAACGGAAAAGAAAAGGTGGTGGCTCATGCCAGTTGATGCCTGGACAGGACGGAACGTCACTATTGTGTCCCTCGTCGTGACGTGTTGGCTGTCGTACATTTTATTCGGTATTTCAAGACCTATCTTTACGGCAGAAAATTCAAAGTGCGCACTGCGGTGGCTCATGAACTTCAAAGAGCCAGATGGACAATTGGCCCGTTGGTTGGAAAAGCTATAATTGTACGACTCCATGACAGAGCACCGATCGGTGACTGCAGAGGTTGCAAATACTGTAGCAAACGTACTCTGAAGTTCGCAATACGGCTGGACAGTGGTGTTCATTGTGGGGAGGTGCAGAGACAAGATACAACTTTGTCCAGGGTAATCAGTTGGATTGAGGGTCAGCATCGACCCTCTTGGGAAGAAGTATCTTGAGACAGTGGCGAAACCAAGGCCTTATGGGCAGCATACAAGTCATTGGAAATGACCGACGAGATGCTCGTTAGGGTTTGGCTTGAGCATACTAGCAAGCCGGTTAAAAGTTTTATTGTCGTACCATACAGCTGGCGGCGGGAAGGCTTAAGGCAGTGCCATGATAGAGCCTCGGGGGGGGGGGGGGATTTAGGGGTCGACAAAACCCTCTGTCAAGTACGCCACTGTTACTACTGGCCTGGTATGAGAGATAATATTCGAGAGTATAGTGCGACATGCTCCGTTTGCGCTTAACACAAGAACCCCAACCAAAAGCGCCAAGCGAAACTTCAGAGCATAACGGATGGTGAAGCAGTAGAGCTCGTAGCCCTCGATATTTTCTGACCTCTTACAAACATAGATTGAGAAGGTGCTTATGCCTATTATCGAGGCCACCGCGGTTGCAACCGCGTTGCTTGACAATTTTTTTTGTATATTTGGCTTGCCTCGTATGACGTTGTTTGACCAAGGCCAGCAGTTTGAAAGTGCTGTCTCTAAAGAACTTTGTGTAATGTTATGAATTAAAAAGACGCAAACGTCTCACTATCATCCGCAGTGCAATGGGATGGTGTAACGATACAACAGAACTTTGTGCAAGATGCTGGCGGCATATGTTAAAGATAAGCCATAAAACTGGGACCAGTTCCTTCCACTTACGAGTACACTCTATCGTGTATCTGAACACGGTGCGTCCACATTCACCCCGCACAAGCTGATGCTGGATCGAGAAGTGAATCTTCCTACGGATCTTTTGGTTGGCAAAACACCAGAATCTATCGCAATCCGTGTCAGAATATAGGAAGGGAATGTGGCGACTAATGAGGAAGCGCGAGAGAAATTAGGCACCGCTTCTCGACATCAGAGGCCACCTATGATCTCAAGGTTCATGGTTAATCTTTCGGTGATGGTGACCTTGTGTGGTTACACCATACTCTGAGAAAGAAAGGGAAATCACCTAAGCTGCAAGTCAAGTGGACTGGACCTTGACGCATTGTTAAGAAAACAAAGGATGTCATGTACCTTATCGGAAGCCATGCTTGGTACGAAGTGAGAGTGAACATTAACCTACTAACAGCCAGGAAGTGTCATATTATGGGGGGGACAGAGGATTAAGAGGAATTTCGCCATATCCCATTACGGCTCAAAGAGCTACGCTCGTGGCGCAATGGAGGGCACGCAGCGAATCCAAGAGAAACGAACATGAGAACTGTAGCATTGGGAGTGCCGAGGAGTCGCTGGCTCTATCTCTGCCATTCTATCTCTGCTCAGAGAACAAAGTTAATTGAGCGTAGGAGGGCGCGACGAGGCTAAGGGAAGGCTTTTGCTCTAATTTGAACCGCAAGTTTCTAACGCAGTCTTACGTATCTCTAAATTTCTTTTGTTGTCTAATTTTTTTTTATTAATTAACTGACCAGTTATATAAAAAAGGGTGTGCAGCGGTTGTGTCCCCGTGGCTGTCTAATGGGTTGAATTAACAAAGTCGCACGGATAATACAGATAGCCTTGTGAGCTACGGTTGATATACATTTTGTAATTATGAGTAGTAAGGGGTGGGTATTGGGGCGGGGGGGGCACTATGGGCTCTTATGGGAATTTAACATAGAGCCCATACAGGCCCCAAAAAAGAAAATTAGAAGTATGGCATTCATTGGAAAAATTAATCTTTTCTTGAGTAATGGGTGGCCCTGAAAAGGACCGTTGTTTTTTAGAGTTCATCTAGAGGTGTGGGCACCTCCCTGGTTTGGCCAGACACGCAGGACAGCTCCATCTCCATGTTTTACGACTCACATGACATGGAGCTGTGAAGGTCCACGGAGGATGAGTCGCTTCAGGATCCCAAGTTTCTTTTTCTTCCATCATCAGGTGAGGTTGGATGGTCTCCTTCTTTTCCCTTTCTTCTTCCTCTCTCTTTTCTACTACCCCTAGGAGGTGCCACGCCACCTCTAGATGCATTCTAATTTGTTGGATGATTTCACTGGTATTCTTCATCTTGACAAGTGAACGAGTAGTTTTAACTTGGGAAGGCGTTGTTTTAATAAACTAGAAGCGCGGACGTGAAGGAAAACATCCCTTACACCTTTTTAAAAACATCACTCACACTACCCCCGCGTCTGACGTCATTCTAGGCTTCGCGGATTCTGCACTCCATCAACCCTTACCCCAAAACCAAACGCCTTGCATGCTTTATAAACCCAAACCTAACACACTATTCCAAATGCCTTGTGTGCTGCCTAAAAACCCCAAACCTGCTATCAGACGAAAGGGTATGACGAAGGGATGAAATCACGCCAACATACTATCCAACACATACACCACACCATCCATTGCGCGGACCTAAACGAAAATACTTTTTAAAATTGTTTAATCAAACACAACGTTTTATATGCTTAAAGCGCGGACGCGATGGAAAACATGGGGTTCAGATCGAGAGTGAGATAATAGATAGAGGGGGTAACTTCAGATCGATAGAAAAAGATAGAACATAATCATGTTTTTTCAAATTCAATAAAAAAACCATACAACACAATTTTTTCAAAAAATCAACATTTTTTTAATGAACAAGAAGAAGCTTCTCTAACATAAAAATTTCAAAACTAACAATCAACAAGATATTAAACAGGAACGTGTTTACAGGGTTGACAACGTTGGGAAGGTAAACTAAACTTCCACTTTTCTACATCTACATCATTCTGATGCACACTACGAATCTGAGCTAAAGACAAGAGATAACCATAACGTTCACAAAACCATCGTTCTACTTTAGCATCGTTTCGAGCATAGTCTCTATCAAAACAAGTCACTAAATGTTCTAAGGAATATCCGAGACAGCGTTGATGAAGAAAATGTACACAATATTGTCCACACACCATGGAATCCGATCCTTGTAATCGAACATTATTGAATCGAGTAGAGACGGCATTTCTTATCATAAAGTCGATGATGTCGTCTTCCAAAGGAGGTAATCCATAAGAATCAAACAATTCCACACCACCACCATTGTGATCGTTGGGAAAGTACACGGCTACCCAATGTGTTCCTGGTAGATGACTGTCGTCGGTATTGATGACATAGGCATGAACGTCTTTAGGTTTACGATGAGGTAGTTCATCTTTAGCACACACCACAGGATTCCGAGAAGAAGTGTAGGAACTGCGAGTCAACAGGTAATGAAGATCCCTGGTATCCATTTTTTTCTTCACAGGAAATAATGAGTCATCAATTCACACTTGAATTTATGCTTGAATATATCTGTCAAGTAATTCCACGAATATTCACGGCGGATAGTTTCTGTACTCTGTTCAATGAGACCTTCGATGCGTTTGATCTCCAGAGGAGTGAGTGAAGGTGAAGAAGAATCCTGCAAGTCTTTATACCATTGTCTCAACACCTTTTCTTCCGAGATCTGAGACCAAGCCTCTTCCAAATATTCGTCCAATTTTTCTTCGCCTGTCATCATCAAACATTTGTCGTGTTGTTTTTGGTTGGGATGATCGATTTGACATCCATGACAATGTTCTCGGGTCAAGCTGTTAATTTTTTCAGTCAATTCCTTAGCATAACAGGAGACTAAATGTTTTTCTTGCTCAGGCCATCGACAGGCCATAAATCCAGTAAACTGGGGAACAGGATTATTCTCTTCTTCTTTTTTAGGTTCTGAATGAATCACTTCGTCATCATCAATGATTTGTGACTGTTGTGCTTCACAAAATCCCTCGTCTATCTCCATAGGTTCTTCTTCTTCCACGTGTTGCATCTTTTTTTTTCTTTTCTTCTAATAGTCTAGAATCACTTCTCTCAAACTGTTGATCTCTAGAGTATTATCAAATTCTGCATACAAGACGACGTTCACTGTCTCGGGTAGAGGATTTGCAAACTGAAGTTCCACACGAAGTGGGCCTGATTTTATAGGGTGGAAATGTCCCTCGTCGCTGCCTTGGTCAGGAGTGAAATCAAAACCCCACAAGGCATACCCTCCTGCATAATCCTGGTACGAAATGCCGTGGCTGGTGTTGGTGCCTAACTGTCCTGTGGCTTCAAACAGGCTCAAGTAAGATCGCAAGTAATTTTTCTGGGTAAAGTCAGGTTCAAAAGGTCTGGTACACAATGCTTGCCATCTCGACTGACCTCTATCTTTTTGACGTCAAAGTGCTTGAAGTTGAACGGATTTTCTTTGTGGGATCCATTGAAGGCTGAATTTTTGACGATGCCAATTAGCAAACGTTTGGGCAGCTGTCCTTGGAAGACGTGATCTTCGACTTTGGATTGGGCTCCAGTGCCAATGGTAAAGGTTTTCACTTCCACACGTCGCACAGGATACTTGGCAGTGGTTCTGCTCAAAGTTTGACTGATGATTTGGCTACTTTAGGTAAGATTTCTACACGTCGCACGTAAAGTCTGGCTTCTTGGATGAAGGTTTTCCACAGGTGAGCGTCACCAGCGACCATCAAATGGAAAGCGGTACTACTGCGATTCAGTCTCAGGCGTACATCTACTCCGTTCAACAAATACTTGTCTTGCAACCACATGTCCAAATGTAAACGATCCATCAGTTCTAAACTTTGCCCTCTGATTTTCTCTCGACGGGCATTAAATCCAACATTGTACGGAACTTCTGGAGTTATATTTTCAGTGAGATCGTCACCAGCCTTCGTAACCTTTGCCGGTACAATCGCAAGTGTGTGACTTTTCTATAGTCAGTACACATACGGAATGTATTATCTGGCTTGAGAACAAGAATACATGGTGAACTCCAGTTACTTTTACTTGGTTCTATGAAATCATTCTCCAGTAAATACTGAATTTCTTTCTTCAGATAGTTCTGTTTGAGAGGATTCATCCTATAAGGATGCTGTTTCACAGGCGCAGAATCTACAATGTCAACGTCATGATAAATTTTACTTGTTCGTGTTGGAACATCAGGAAACAAGTGCTCATAGTCATGTAATAGCTGTTTTAGTTCATTTCTTTGCTGTTGTTGTAGATGTGAAAGTTTCTGTTCTAGGTTGTTCAATATTTCTGAATTCCGAAGATTGGTTATACCAGAGTCACTATAGTCTGATTGTATTCCATCGTTGATATCTTCACTGTGTGGGACAGGTACAACTAAATTAACAGAATAATTAGCTGGGCTATCTCTGTCAAAATATTCCTTTAACATATTTATATGACAAAGTTGTTTCTGTTTCCGTCTCCCAGGAGTGTTAATGATATAATTTAAGTCATTTACTTTCTTTTCAACGGTATAAGGACCATACAATTTAGCCTGAAGAGGATTCTGAGGTATGGGAAAGAGAGCCAGAACTTTGTCACCAGGTTTAAAACTCCTTTCCTGTGTATTTCTGTCATACCTTAATTTCATTTTTGACTGAGTAGTGTGAAGATTAGTTCTTGCTACTTCACAGGCCTTTGACAACTTGTATTTGAAATCAGAGACATAATCAAGAAGATTAATCTTTGAATCTTCATTTGAAAGAAGTTTCTCTTTCAATAATTTCAATGGTCCACGGACAGTATGACCAAAAACTAGTTCAAAGGGACTAAAACCCAACGACTCTTGAACTGATTCCCTAACAGCAAACAACAACAAATGAACACCCTCATCCCAATCCTTTTCTGTATCAAAGCAATATGATCGAATCATATTCTTCAAAGTTTGATGAAATCTTTCCAAAGCACCTTGACTTTCAGGGTGATAGGCAGAAGATTTAAACTGTTGGATGCCTAATTCATGCATAACTTGTTGGAAAATTCCAGACATAAAATTTGACCCTTGATCCGACTGGACAGATTTGGGAAGGCCAACAAGTGTAAAAAACTTCACCAAAGCTTTCACAATAGTTTTAGTTTTTATATTTCTCAGAGGAATTGCCTCTGGAAATCTTGTAGATGCACACATGATGGTCAACAAGTATTGGTTGCCTAACTTGGTTTTAGGTAAAGGACCAACACAGTCTACCATTATTCTACTAAATGGTTCATCAAATGCAGGAATTGGTTGCAGATGAGCCTTAGGTATCTTCTGATTGGGTTTTCCTACCATTTGACAAGTGTGACAAGATCTGCAGTATTTAGAAACATCACTTTTGAGTTTCGGCCAATAAAAATGATTCAAGATCTTGTGATAAGTCTTACGGACTCCTAAATGACCAGCCATAGGAGTTTCATGGTCTAAATTAAGAATTTCCTGTCGATATGACTTAGGAACAACAATTTGATAGCTCACTGACCACTCGTCACCAGCGGGTACATCAGGTGGTCTCCATTTTCTCATAAGGACCCCATTTTTCACAAAGTAACACACTGGAACTTGTGTGGCTTCAGTTTCACTAATAGCCCTCTGAAACAAACAAGATATCTCGGGATCTTGCTCCTGTTCAACGACAAGGGATTGCCGTTTGTCATCCTGATTAGAACAAAGAGAATGAGTTGCCAAAAGAGGATCACTGTGATCAATACCATTTGATTGATCAATACCTGAGGGAAAAGTGACCTCATCAAAAGACTGACCAATACATGTGTCAGCTAAAGGAATAATATCCTGATCAACATCACTCTCAAGAGCTCTTTTTGCCATAGCTCTAGTAACTGCACAAGCAGGGTACAAATCAGGGATTTCAGTTTCTACAGGATCAACTTTCTGATCCAAACAAGGCTTGTCAGTTACAAGTGGATTAACCACAACCTTATCTCCAGCTAGGTCATTGCCTAGTAATAAATGAACACCCTCTATGGGTAAAGAAGTCACTGCCCCAACAGTCACAGGTCCAGAAACTAAGTCTGATGCCAAATTTACACAATGGAGAGGAACATTTACAAAGCCGCACTCTACTCCCTGAACAAGAACACTTTCACTTGAAGAAGACTCCTCAGACAAAGGCAAAGTACCTGATAATAAAAGACTCTGAGAAGCTCCAGTGTCCCTTAATATTTTAATTGGTATAGGTTTGGCAGAATCACCAATAAGTGATATAGAACCTTCTGACATGAATGGTTCATAAGCCTCCAAAATAGAATCAGACTGGGGTTTGTTTGACCCAACAAATGTATTGCTTTCAATACAAGACCATGACCTTGACCTCGTAGAAATAAGAGTATTTGGAAAAGCTCTGTCTTTACTCTGTTGCTTATTTTTCAACTTGAAGCAATCAGAAATAACGTGCCCTTTCGTTTTACAATAAGTGCACGTAGGAAGAGATAAGGATTTCTGATCAGTCTTATCAGATGTTTAATTCCTAACAGTTGTGCTGTTGTGAAATTTGGAAGTACTCGAATGAGATTGAAATGGTTTTTTACCAGAAAACTGCTGAGAGGACGACTTACTGCCAAATGAAATTTTGTGAGTCAAGGAATAATCATCAGCCATACGAGCAGCATTTTCCAAAGTTTCCACATTCTGCTCGTCAAGATAGGTTTTAACATCACTATGGATGCACCTCTTGAACTCTTCAATTAATACGAGCTGTCTGAGGTTATCATAACCTTGATCAACTTTCTTGGCTGAGCACCACCTATCAAATAGTTGTTCTTTATCCCTTGCAAATTCGACATGAGTTTGTCCAGTTTCTTTTCTACAATTCCTAAACCTTTGTCGATATGCCTCTGGTACCAACTCATAAGCTTTCAAGATATACTCCTTAACCACATCATAATCAGTGCTTTGTTGTACTGACAGTGAAGTGTAGACTTCACGAGCTTTGCCAATAAGTACACTTTGTAATAACAAAGTCCAATGCTCTCTGGGCCATTTCAAGTTTTCAGCTATTTTCTCGAAATGAAGAAAGTATTTATCTACTTCCTTTTCCTGAAAAGGGGGTACTAACCTAATATATCTAGTAACATCAAAACCTGAACTTGTGTTTAAAGGAGTGGAGTGTGCTCTGTTTGCCAGTTCTAATTCTCTTAATTTAAATTGCATTTCCCTTTCTTCTCTTTGCATTTGTATCTGCCTCTCTTCTTTCTCTCTCTCCATCTGTATCCGCCTCTCTTCTTTGTCTCTCTCCATCTGTATCCGCATTTGTCTCTCTTCTTTCTCTCTCTCCAACTGCCTCGCTTCTTTCTCTCTCCCCATCTACCTCTCTTCTTTCTGCATTTGTATCTGCCTCTCTTCCTTCTGCATTTGGATCTGCCTCTCTTCTTTCTGCATTTGTATCTGCCTCTCTTCTTTCTCTCTCTCCATCTGTATCTGCCTCTCTTCTTTCTCTCTCTCTCTCTGAATCTGAAGCTTTGCCAATTCTAAATCCATCTGGTTCTTTAACTCTAATTCCCTTAATTTCCTGTCAGAACCAGATACAGGCTTTCTCTTCAAACTTAAAGCACTATTTTCAAAAATTCCCTTTCCTACTAAATACTGAATCAAAATAATCTTTATCTCCTGTTTTGTCAATGATACTTTTGCCTCAGATAGACTATATTTTCTGGCAAGCTCGAGCAACTCATCCTTTCTCATGCACTCTAACCCCTCCTGGGTAGGTTTTGAAATGAAATTCTGAACATTAGATGCCATAGTAAATACTTGTTGGTTTCACACAAAAAAAATTTCTCTATTAAAAATCTTTGCCAAAGACAAACAAAAAAAATTTCAAGACAAAATCAATATGAATTTCAAAGATAAATTTAATATCTCTAATATGCTTTAATGAAATTCAGATCCCAGAAGACGAGCCCCCAATTTCTGTTATGTCTCTATGTTCTAAGAAAAATGTAACAGAAAGAAAGTGAAACCAACAAATCAAGTAAAAAATCAACAAGCAATTTATTACTAGATAATTAAAATGAAAAATCAAAAAGTCACTTACAGTAATGTGTTTTGAAATCCTAATAATCCAATAAGAATGATTGTTCTAATCACAAGTCCTAAATATAGAATGTTCCGAATTCACGGCTGTGTCCTTGAATGTTATTATGTGCCAATGGTCTCCAAAGTCCTGATGTACTAGTAATCTTGATGTGCTGATGTCAAAATTAAGTATTCCCAAATCTCTGAATAAGTTCACTTAAATTCCAAAATCATCAATTAAAATCCAAGGTCCAAAAGTTTATGAGCACTGTTATAATCCAATGAATATTTAAAATAATTCCTCTCTTAGAATTTGGAATGAATTTTCACAACTGTAATAGCTCTTTACAAGACTGATGGTAATGTCAAAACTGAAAAAATGTCCACCAAACATGGTATATATAAAGATTGGTCACATGACAGAATGTTCTAGAATATGAGTCATCTTAATGGAATTTTTACTTGTAAACAAAAATCAACCTTGACCTTCAAATTGAGAAAACATATTGATCAAAACAACCTAATTCAAGGACACTAGTTAGACATGTTTTTCCTGATAACATTAAGATTTAAGCAAATATTAAAGTGAAGAAACATTTATAATTTCCTAAAATATTTATAATATTATATAAACATCATACATAACAGTTATTCAAGTACAAATCCACTCCGCTGAACAAGGAATGCATGAAATTATTGACGGGTGCTACTAGGTCATCGGCATCTGGAGGGGCACCATCCTTCGTTTCGGCCACTTTGAGTTTCAAGTACAAGTAGCTGTTATTCAGATCGATGTAATCTTCGGTTTGTCCTTTGATTTCAAATTCGATAGGTGCTGAATCCGTCAAAGACGATACAGGATGAAATTCCACGCATTGGGATTCTTGCATCGTCATCATGGTAGGAGGCATGGTAAACATATCCAGTTCTGACTTGGTACATTCGCAAGAATCTCAGTGCATCATTTTTTTTTCACAGTTAACAATCAAACACGTCTAATTCTCTGACATTTCTTCTTTTCTTATTCTTTTTTGAACCACCGTGTGTTTTTTTTATGAACTCTGAAGGGATTTCAACGTCGTCTCTTTCTGCCTTGTCCTTGCTGTGAAGTGGAGGAAGAAGTAATGCCAGGGCCTGAAGAGTGAAGCGAACTTATAGGATTCTCTCGGAGACCTAAAAGATCTTTGCCAGTGTTCATCAACACATTTTTGCCTGCTCTCATAAAGGCTTCTTTAGGATTTTGTTTGTCAATGAGGACATTTTGCAAAAATTCTTTTCCTTGCGTCAAAGCGGCATCTTTTAAGGCATGGAATCCTCGAGTCACCATCGGTTTCAAAATAGGGGCGACCGTCCGAAAAGCCGATCTTAATATATCTCCTAAACCATGTCCTCGTTGTCGAGTCACTCCTCGGTACACTGGATACATTTTTTTTTTTTTTTGGGCCAGTTACAATTCGTTAGAGAACTTTTTTCGAAAATGTAGTTTCACCGTGACTTTTCCTTTGTCAATGAATGGCACATCTTGTCCCAAATCTCCTTTTATACTAATGTTGAGACTGTCAAAATACGATTTACTGACTGGAAGATAATGAGGATGTACAAATTCACGGTGAACGTGAAACGTGTTTCCACCTTCTGCGTACGCACCAGCAGAAGTATCCACTTTGAAAGGAATGACTCTCAGTAAGGGAGCAGCTGTGTGGCCCACCACGTTGTACTCGACCACATCAGAGTACACAAACATTAAATTCAGTCCAACGTTCAATTCGATAGGGGTGCGAAAAACCTCTCCGAAATCTGTGTTGGTGTGGATTGTTCGATCACCATGATAGCTTTTATTTCCACCCAAAATATCAAACAACCAAAAAGAAAAAGCGATGGTCATGAATTTTCTTTCGTGAATCTGAAAGTTTTCTTTGTCAACTTTGTCGTCGAATGGCTTCCCCCCATACCCTTTCAAAAATTGCAAGACGAAACGGCGTGCCACAGGATGGTATTTGATCTCTACCCATTTTTGTTTTTTTTCCAAGGCTTTACCAAATTGGGCTTCGAAGACGGCCGCAATCGTCTCCACCAAATGTTGAGCACTAAAATAATACCCTTCAGGAATTCTCATGCGATAGGTCGAGTAGGGAGGAATACCCTTTTGTGTACCTATTTTTCTCCCAATTTCAGGATCATTGGCGTCCAACTCTATTTGCACTTTTTCGTTATAGATTGCTACGTCAAAAACGGTTTGAATTCCAGACACATTCTTGATTTGCGTAGGATGAATGATTTCTACCAAAGCCACTTACCAATGAGCGTCGTGATCCAATTGGATGGCCTGAGGTAATTTGGCCGTGAAACAACATAATTTATTGTTGGGAAACACATCCATGGAATTATCGCTGGGTAACGTTAAATAAAATTGGTCATTCATAGTAGGTCCAAAGTGGTTTTGGTCTCCGAGGAGTCACTCGAGTTCAAAGGATGTTCAAAGGGTTCTAAAAGAGGACTGCTATTATGATGACTGGAAGAAGAAGGTGGACTGGCGTTGGTCGTACTACCGTTGTTGTGGTGACTGTTGTCCGTCGTCGTAGTAAATTTCAAAGAGGGACTGGGTAAAAGATAACCGATGCAACTGCTAAGTAAAATGGTCCACAATTGTTTGTCTCCTTGTTGCAAACTCAAATTGGCAATAGCTGCTCCGATGACACAATACACTACAAAGATTTGGCAGAAAAAGACGATTTGATTTTTAGGCACACGTTCTCCGCACCACACCCAGAGCGGTTGTTTTTGTAATTCTTGAAGAGAAGAACTCTGCGAAGGAGTCGAGGTCGTGGTTGTGTTGAATGGTATGTTAGGTTACTTCTTCTTTTTCTTTTTATAGTCGACGACTTGGGAAGCAGCAGTCCAAGAATCAAAACTAGGAGAATATCCTTTCCAACGTACTTTGACTTCTTCTACTCGACGTTTGCCTACTTTGCGTGTTCTTTGTTCGAGAATGCTTTCGATGTCGTACAAGGCGTCTTCTTTTTTGGTCACTCGTTGTAACTCAGGCAAGTAAAATGTTCCTTTGAGCACTTCACCGTGCATGTCTTCCAATTTATAGACGGGAGGATTACGTCCACGCACGGGTGTAGTGACACGAAACAATTCGGTGGTCCAGTTGGGTAAATAACCTTTGTCAAAAGTGCGTTTGGTTTTTCCGATGCGAACCCAATCTCCCGTCTTTAACTCCAGCAAGGTTTTTTTCTGAGGTGGTGGTCTGCTCCTCTGGGGTGTACCAAACAATCGATCAAACACGGTCACTTCGTTTTCAGGGCTGACCTCTTCGGGGGCACATCCGATGCTTCGATGGTACGATTGATTGTACGCTTTGACCAAACGGGGTAACACGTCAATGTACTTGAGAGTATGTTGATGTGTAAAATATTTCCACATGCGTTCTTTCAAAGTTCTTTGAAAACGTTCCACGATACTGGCTTTGGTTTCAGGATTTTCGGTAGTAAAAAAATGAATCTGTCTTTGTTTCAATTCTTTTTGAAAAGCTTGGTTTAGAAATTCGGTGCCTTTGTCAGTTTGCCATCGTAAAGGGTGACGACCACTTTGTTTCAAGACCAATTTTAAGGCACGTACCAATTCGGTACTGCTTTTAGATGTCAAAGGCACCACCCAAGCAAATTTGGAAAACACGTCAATGACACAAAACAAATATTTGTGACCACGATTGTAGGTTGCCAAATGAGAGACGTTGGCTAAATCGGCTTGCCATTGATGATCGATGCCTTCCACTTGGGTTGGACTTCTAGAAAATTTTCGTCGAATGGGTTTATGTAACGTGTACGTCGATTGTTCTTGTAACCATCGTCGTACTTCTGGCAAACGTACACTTTTCAATTTACTTTTGGCAGCTCGATATAATTTTTGAACTCCTCCGTAACCAGCAGCATGGCCAGGATTGTAATAAAGGCTGGCTAAAAGTTTCTCCATGGTTTGATTCCTCAATAAGTCAGCCAAGTACCAATACTCTTTTCTTCGCGGGGTATCTTTTTGGATTTACGTGTCCGACGAGCCACTGGTGTAAAGGAAGATGTTGTTTGAACAGGGGTCATCGGTTCTGTTTTGACTTCTGTCTTCACTTCTTCTTTTTTCACTTTTGATGGCAATGGGGTAGATATCATCTTTTTTATCGAACCCGGTGTGGCTAACTTTTTTTTTTTAAGAGGTGGAGTTTGTAACTCTTCTTCTTCTTCTTCTTCTTTTACGGTCATCCCTGTGGCGGTGTCTGTTTTAGTGGTGGTCACTTTAGGTTCACTTTTCATCAGGGTTTTGAAATCTCTCAGAGTGGGTGGAGCTGTTTCGTCTACAGCTTTTTGGTGAAAGAGTTGCAGACGTTGTAAAAGTTGACCGTACCGTTGCGATTTTTCTGTTTCTGACAAATCACTTCGTTCCATCAGGGCTTGTAATTCTTGTTGTAACTGTGACATCTCGTTGAGATTAGGATTGGGTGGTAAATGAGGTATCCGTTGTTCGTTCCAACGATGAAATTCCATCGATCGTTTGTAAGGTACTAAAGTCAGTTTTCGTCCTTCCATTTCATCCAAAGGTACAAAAAGGTGTGGTCTTTCCAGAGAAGGGTGTCCTTTTTATCTTCTTTTTTTTGTTATCGCATGAGACCTCCTAAAAGGGGTCCAGCAATCGTTCCTAACAAAGGACCCGCTATTTTTAACAACGGTCCTAATAGCATAGGTAGAAATCCTCCTCGTTGCACCAACATTTTTTTCTTTTGTTGGAGAGGTATTTTCTTTTTCACCATTTGACGAAGAACGTTCCGATGTTTGCCTAATTTCTGTTTCTGTATCTTGGACAAAGGTACCGTTCCTTTCAAGACGTTCAAACAACATTCACACACGGTATCGATGATTTCTTTAGGGGCTGTTTGAATGAGTTGTTTTCGCATGGGAGGATTTGATTTGGTCAGGAGAGACAAGACGTCCCAATGTTTAGCCAGACGAGGTGGAAGTCGTCCTTTTTTGGTTTTCTTCTTTTTTTGGTGGTGGTGTGCACGTTTGGGGGTCATCTTTTTTAGTTGGTAGAAACAAGTCTGAAATCTCTGGCAGGTCACCCTTCTATTTTATACTGGAACACGTCTCCACTGATTGTCTGCACGACGTACCAACTTCACGACAGGCATCACTCGACGTTGAGGTGTTTTCAACGGACTAAATCGTCTCAATTCTTCTTTGGATAAATCCACTAAACTTTGTAATATGCCGGTTCTCTCTTGGACTTTGGTTTTAGGGGAAGGTACTTTGTTGGCGGGTGCTGCCATGGCCAAATCAGCCGATGTCGTCGAGGGTCCCGAAGTGGTGACTTTTGAAATGGGTTTCCATTTTTGCATCAAATTAGGAAACACTTGTCTTAAGTCCGGTTTGGCAGGCATCATCATGAAGGGTGGTAAAGAAGAAGACAAAGATGATGTGGACGCAAAAGGAGACCTCGTCACTGCTGGTTGTGGTGGTGGTGGTGTTTTGCAGGTGTACGTTTGCGTCCTGGCAGCAGTACCTCTCTTGCGGGTGCCAGTGGTGGGTGTTTTTTTCTTCTTGGCAGAACTTTTCTTTGGGGCTTTCTTCTTTGTAGGGCTTTTCTTTTTTTTTTGTGGCTTTCTTCTTAGGACTTTTCTTCTTTTTTGGTGTTTTGGGTTTTTTGGCTTGGGCATTAGGATCCCATTTCAAAAGGGAACGAATCACAACCCCTCCTAAAGAACCGCTTCCTCCAGGGGTTAAAATGATTTGTTTTTTAGTCCGTGGATCGATTCTAGGATCGGCTAGTTGTGACAACGCCCCTTTATGTTTTTGAAAAAAACGTTGAGTTTGATGAGGGATGTGAATGATGCCTTGCAGTAATTGACGTGCCGTCAAAGTAAACCATCGTAACACTTCTTTAAGACTAGCTTCTAACAAATGAGCACGGACTTGTGCATTTTTTTCGCGACTGATGCCATACAAGGCACGAATCAATTTAGCTGGAGGATGAGATTGAAAGGAAGTCATCTCGAAGACTGTGAGACAGAAATGACGTAGTGGATGTTTTTATAGGCTTTTTTTCTTCAGAGTGTGGCTGAAGGGGACGTGTAAATGACAGGACCTCCTTCTTTCTCACCAGTGGTGAAACAATTGAGCACGAAATCTCAAATAGTCGGGAGTGGTGGGTTTTAAGTCAGTGAGTAAATACTCGTGAGGTGTTTGAGTGGCATCGTCGTACGCATAATTTAACCAAGGAGTGCCTAACTGTTTGGCTAACACTTGCACTTGAGATTTGTCTCTGGGGCTTTTAAACAACACCACGTAATGAGCGTTGAGACTGATGATACGATGGGCTTTACTTTGTTGAAATAAATTTTGATTAATCTATACTTTACTAGCATTTCGATGGTGTCCTTTTCGTGTAAACCAAAGTTTAATTTCTTCTTCGTCTTCTCCTAACATGTCGTCGAAGATGACCAGATGTGTTTGACTCACGTGAGACACGATCCTATCGTCCTCTCGAGGGATGCCTTCTACAAACGAAATGGCTTCTCCTTGACTTTCTTTCAATAACGTGTAAGACGATTGCCACTCTTTGTAACACCACACGATGCGTTGAGGTGGACGATCGAACAAATGAGATTTATGTTCGATCAAACGTTTGACAAATTTGGTTTTGCCTGAACCACTGGGTCCAGCAATCAACATGTTAAAAGGATGGCGCAGATACAAAGCGTCCCAACTGGGACGATCTAACTTTTCGTCAATCAATTTGACCACAGCAGAGGAAGTAGAGGTAGAGGCAGAAGATGTAGCCATGACTGAGGTAGAAAGATTTTTGAGAAGAAGACAAAAGACCCAAGACATTTTATACGTTTCATACACGTTTATTTTTTTGTAAAAACAACCAACACAACAAAAACATTTTTTGTTTTTACACCAAGTGATAATAATAGAGTAAATTGCATAAGGTAAAAATCCTGACGTACAAGATTAAGGCTACCAATAAAAGAATTAAAGTTCTGTATAAACAATTAAATGTACAACATTTTGGTGTCCTAGGAATGGAAGTCCAAGGCACTGGTGGTGGCAATCTTCTGGTCGTCTTTGTTTTGGTGGAAGAATGAAATGTCTCTGACGGTAAGGAAGGGTTGTGTTCCTCGGGGGTTGGTTCAATTTGGACAACAGTGTGGTCATCTTTCTCTGTTGTGTCAGGTTCTTCTTCTTTCAGTCGTTCCCATTTCACTTTTGGACACTTAGTAGCATGCCAGATCTTTGGCAAACTGAGCCACTTCTTGAAGCCAAGCATGGACACCAAGACCTCTCCAGTCACGTACATCTTTACAATCGGTAAGTTCTTGGTGTAACTCACTAGCAATACACACTTCTTGAAACGTATGAAAGGTAGATAAAGTGTGACGAATGTCTTCTTCACACAGAGGTACCTCACTTGTTTTCATCACCACTCTGAACACTTTGAGTACAATTTTTCTTTCGTGTACTGATAAAATCAAGTCTTTATAATCCTCTACTAAGGGTGGTGCATGAATGGTCATGTTTTTTTTTTGGCTCATTAAAATAGTCCAAAACAACCACGGGTCCTCCAAAATAATCCAAGGCAAACACTGTTCCTCAAAAATACTCCACAACGAATGTCCTGGAAAAAAAATCCAAGAAAGGCAGTCACTAAAACACACACTGCATAGCGTCCAAAATTCAATGGAAACAGTTCTTGTATCAAGTCTTTATAATCCTCTAAGGTCTGAACACGATCGTTGACTTCCTTCCACGGAATACGTTTCACAAGTGAAGACCACAGTCCTGACATGGTGAGACTTTATAGGGTGAGATTGCCAAGGTGGGTATCATTGGTGGTGGGTTTTTATATCCAGGTTCCCAAGGTTGGTATCTTTTGTGATAGTCTTCTCCAAGGTGCCAGCGATAGAATCTTCCCAAAATCAGTCTTCTCATACTTTGGAAGTAAGCATAGTTTACAGATCGAGGAATGACTTTGAGTTTGCGTTTCACTTGGATCTTGACAAACTCTTGGTAAATCCGTTCTCGCAGCTCCAAAGGCAAACCACAAATGTACTCTGGTAAAGTTTCCGACTTGGAAAGAAGTAACTCTCTTTTGTGTTCTTCACGATAGCGGTGATAGTTTTTCTTCAGAATCAGACTTCTGATACGGTGGAAGTCGCGGTAGTGTGCAAATCGAGGAATGAATTTGAGTTTGCGTTTCACTTGGATCTGGACAAACTCTCCGTAAATACATTCTCGCAACTTCAAAGGCAAACCACGAATGCGGTCTTCTAAACTAGGGACAAAATACTGGTAAATGTGTACTCGCAGCTCCAAAGGTAAACCACGAATGTATTCTTGTAAAGTATCCTCCGACATGTTGTTACTTCTTCTTGGCATCAGGCTCATCGTACCCGTACTCTTCTAAGGCCACTAAAGGTAAGAACTGACAGTGCAGAGACCATCTGGTATATTCAATGTAAGCTGAGTCGGTAGACTCCCATTGGTGAAGTCTCACACCGCAACTGAAACACTGAACTTTATCTCCTTCTCCCAAGTAGATAAATCCAGATCTGGCTAAAGCTTTGTCAGTAGTTGATTGTAGTAGATATTTAGGCCACTTGTCTTGGAACGTCTTGAATCGAGTTTCATACTTGGAATAGCCAGGCAAAGCCACAGGTATCGTCAATTCTTTATGACATTCACAGGTACGTTTAGCATTCTTCCCAATAAAGAAGAAAGGTCGTCCTGCATCGTTAGAGGGACGGTGAGGCACACGCACAGCATCGACGATGTCCAAGCGTACGGCATCCGTCTGATCGTGTGAATCGCTGATGCCAAATCGTACGGAATCCGTCTCCTCGCATGGCACTGCATCGCACTCTAAGTCGTGATGGTACTTGGAGTTCACACTAGATTTCTCCCTTGGTGGGTGGGTGGCATGAGTATTCTTATTCATCTGTGGTGGGAGAATGACAAAATTACTCATCTTCTTTTTTTCTTCTTCTTTCTCGGTCAACGTTGAAAGTCGGAATGAATGGTTAGGCTTGGAAGGGTTCCTTTTTTATACCTGTCGACTGTACCATCCGAAAAGTACTGTAATGTAATCGGTGGAAACGCCAAAGAAAGGTAAGCACAGTTTGGACCCCATCTGACTTGTTCCAGGATAGCTGAAGTTTTAAGGTTCATGTAAATGGTTGCACCACAACTGAAACATTTCACTTTGTTTCCCTCTCCAAAGTAGACAAATCCTGCTCTGGCTAAAGAACTGGGAGTAGGTAATCCATGCCATTTAGGCCATTTTTTGAACATGTTCAAGCGACTGGCACACTCACAATAGTCAGGCAAGGCCACGGGATATTTGTATTCTTTCAACTTGAGGTCTGTAGTAGTGGGTTCATCACACGGTGTTGTTGAAGTCATCGTCAATCTTGGTGTTGGTTTTTCTGCTCAAGGGGGTGTCCTTTTTTTATACTGCAGATCGGCGTGTCCGTAAGGCAAAGTGGTGTGGTCTGGAAGTCTCACTCGCTTCTGGTACACGATTTGGTACACTTTTTGTAAAGGACGAGTGACAATTTGGTGATTAGGTAACCGTACGATCTTGTGAGGTTCTAACGTGTGCACTCGAAAGTCTTCTACTTGTCCAGACAGCAAAGCATTTTTCAAAACCTCAAAGTTAACCACTTGGCTGGTTCGATAGTTGAGGGTAATCCTTTGACTTTACATTGAGTGTGAAGTTGTCCTTGCGGGTCTCGGTATCGGTAGCCGTAATTTTTAGGGCCACCGCTGGCAAAACTCAGGATGGTGTCTTGAGGGTGCTCGTCTGTCGAGGCTCCTAAACGATCTCCTTGGATGGTAGGGTGTGGGCAACCGGGTCGATGGATGTACATACAACTGTCGGTGTCAAAGTACAGGACACGATCTCGAAAGACTTCTAAAGCTTCGTCGTACAATTTCAAACGAGCATGAGCGGTCACGTAGGCGGCAATGACTACGTCGCTAAACTTGTCAGGATTTACAAACTTGGGTTCTTCTTCGAAATTGACTAAGATCAAATCATCACGGACGATTTCGACGTGTTTGACTAGTACACTTTTGTTGTCCACCAGTTGAAAGTACTTATAAGGATCGGTCAAGTATTCTGTCTTGGGTAAGATGGGTCGTTGTGCCATTCTTCCCCACAAGCAATTGAGCATGGCTTTGGCAAACGATCTTTTTCCTTCGTTCTTTTCGACGTCTTCCAAAGTGATCCCTTCGATGTCACGGTACTCTTCTTTGAATCGAACTTGGTCTTCGGGAGTCTTGCACCACGAAGGATAGCCACTGGCTTCTTGTTTCAGTTTAAAAAATTGGTTGACGTACCCCGAGAAAATGTCTGGATGATTCGTAGCGTCGTCCTTTTGGTATTGTGCGGTGGTTGGAAAGTGCCAGATTTCGTACACTTTCAACAAATGGTATCCTCGATCCAGAGCCCGAAATAATTCGGCACTGACCCACGTTCCTGTCAAAGAGCGTTCTTCCTTCGTGTGGTGACAGGGATGATCTTGGTTGCACGTTTCGGCATACGTACGGCATACAGGAAACATCAGTTTTCCTTGGCAATGGTGAGGTAAAATGGGATGGTACAAGTCGGTCGGAGGTAAGACTTTACATTTGATTAATCCTTCGTATTGACGAATGTGTTCCACGTCAATGTGTTCTGTCAAAATTTCAGGGTGACCGGTGGGAAAACGAGCATATTTACACACCCAAGGATATAACGAACACACGTCGATGTATTTGATTTCTTATCCTTGGGATTCGTCTACGTTGTACAGTAAGCGAGTAGCATTGGTTCGTCCTCCAAATAAACTGTGTCGCGGATCCAAAGGTTCGATGTCGGCCACGTCGTAACTTTCGGTGATGTTCTTAAATTCAGGATCGGTTTTCAAACGTCGATCGTACTCGTGCTCCCACATTTCTACCACTTGGTATCCTTGACTTTCTAAGTGAAGTCGTCGTTGGTAAGTGCGTTCGTACAACTGTTCCATGGTAGAATCTGAATAAGGACTTTTCATATCTCGATCAGGATAACAGGTAGGGCATCCGTGAAACAAGCAACCCTGAAACTCGTACACCGTGTGCGGGTTTTCTAAATCAAATCCATCCACGGAATAAGCTCCAATCTTCTTTTCTCCTCCTCCGTTTCTAGCATGTTGTATCCATTTATCTTCTTTTTGACACAAGTAATGGAGCCAACGTAAAGCTTTGACCGAATATTGACGACTAGCAAAGAGAGTCGTGTTGGAGTCGATGATGGCTAGTTTGTTCTCGGGCATGAAATTTTGCCTGTAGACTAAGGAACAGGCTTTGGGTAGGGTGGATGCATCTTTCAAAGGATCAACATCTCCGTGATCGAGAAATAACTCTCGAAACTTTCCACAACAACGCCTTAAAATGTCCACATCGGATCGACAATACTTGAGTATCTCTTCTTGAAAGTCAAATGGATCGGTCTGGTGAGCGCGGTACCAAGTGTGAAAGGCTTCTCGCTGCTCGGGGCGCATTCCGTCGGGGTCGTAATCATGGAGGTCAGGCAAATGAGATAGGACGGCATGTTGATTAGCTTCCGTGTTGAAGAAGTGAGGAAAATAGCCTTTGGCCATTTCTGTCATGCCAAACGTTTTTGGCATTCGACTCAAAGGCATGGCCAAATAACTCATAGAATCTTTGAACTGCACTTGTCCTACTTTCATGTAGATGAGTTTTTTCCGTTCACGGTGATTTCAGGGCGTTCGGTACCTTGTTGCAAATAATAATTTAACAAAAATTGCCCATCGTATCCCGAAAAATTGTGAGCTATGTCGGTCGCATACCGATGACAGTCTCCGTAACGTTGAATGTCTTCTTCGCTCCAACTGTCGTGGGTGGTGGGGTCTAAAATCCATTCAGCAAACTCGGACAGAGTGTTAGCCCCACGAAAGATTTTTTCACGTCCTCCTGGAATCCGACTACAATGAGGACAGTGAAAGTGAATCGATTCTTGAATGCACTTCTCACAAGCCCGATGAGCCACGCAAAAATTAGGGATGTGAATGCCTGTTTCTTGAATGCATTCAAAATCAAAAAAGATGAAATCCACTTGGTTCTTGTTCTTCTTTAATTCTTTCTTCTCTGTCTTGTCGTACTTTTGAATAAAACATTGATGATCAAAGTTCACCATCTGCTGACAAATAGAACATTTTTTTTTCAAGTACAAACATGTCTCTTGGGATCGTTGGTTCGAATCAGTTTTCCACACGTGGAACACAATTTCAATAAGTCGCAAGCACATTTTTGTTGGTGTCCTTGTGTCTTGCGATGCTGTTCGTAACAAGAGGGGTTGACAAAAGTGCGTCGACACGTTTCACAATGGACGTGGTTTTGTTGTTCAGGAAGGCATGGCTTGTCAGCTAAACAGCCCCGACATCTCTGACCGCAATGAGTGTGTCGCTCCCGATTGTTAAATCCTTGGTCACATTTCTCACAGTAGTAAGAGTGTCCCAAAAATCCAGTGATACTGGTGATGGTATCGAAATGTACTTGGTGGTAATACACATGAATGTATTTTCCTTCGGGGAAATCGGGGCCTCGAAACAGCATATCTCCGCGCACTTCTTGAGGGTGAACTTTCAACGTGTAGTGAGAAGCCAAAACGTCTTGAAGTTGTTGCATTTGAGAAATGCCACACACGGTCTCTTTAGGGATGCCTGCTTGTTGTAACAGGAGTTCTGCTTCTTTTCGTTGTTGGGGTTTGTTAGACTTTCGAATGCTCTCCCAGGCTTTTTTCCATTCTTTACTCTCGTTCTTGTTGGCATACGTACGCCCCACCACGATAGCCCGAGCCAAGCACATCTGGTCTTGAGTATTGTCAATTTGGACGACACTGCGTTTGGTACTTCGAAGATCGTCCACCAGTAACACTTTTCTACTTCGTCCACTTCCTCGAGGAGGAGCAACGTGAGTCATGTAAAGTGTAGCCTTTCCATCAGTGATGGTAAACTTGTCGTTAGATTGTTGAACGTGTTCAATTTTAGACATGACTTTGTCTGGTGTTAATTCTGCCGGGGTGCTGAACTCGATCCAAACAGGACTCTTCAAATTGTCGTGATGGATGGCCAGTCTCAATGGATCGTCTTCTTTGGCTCCACATTGGCGTTTCAAGTTTTGTAACACAGATTCCCACAAATCGCTAATGAACCCCGCCGCTTTCTCGGGAGGTACTTCGGACTTGAAGTCTTTGAAGTGAATCGTGTGAGTGTAGGCTGTGGTTTTAAATTTTCGAGAGGTTATTTTTTGAGTCTCTCGAATCCGATAGTAATTTTCAGGAGCCAAGGTTGTAGGTCTTTTTTGCACAGGGGTTCTGGTGGTGGTGGGTTTTGTTTTGGGTGGGTTAGAAGTTTTTGTTTTAGGCTCACTCATCTCCTCTTCGAAATCACTAGCATGGACTTGAGCTAGCAGTTCAGCCAGCCATGTTTCAGGCGGCACGGAATGTCTTCGTCGCCGTGGCCTCTTTGTTTCTTCTTCTTCTTCTTCTTGTTCTCGTTTCTCATAGATTTGGCGTGATCTTTTCATCTTGAAGTTTACTTTGAAACTGATTCAGTTTCACACAGGTACCTATATATAGAGAGAGGAGAGTATATATAGAGAGACCTTCTTACCTTCAGAATCAGTCTTTGGGACTGAACTTTCAAACTGTGAAGATGGAAAAGTACTGCGCTCGAGATAAAAGTCAAGATACTTGCTATATCTGCCAAGAGAAAGGACATTGGGCTTCAGAATGTCCACAACGTCAACAAAAAAGAGATTTTGGAATTGAATTGAATAAGTATGTCCATAAGGTGTATGATAATTATGCTGCTGACATACTTGGTAATGTCTATCATATGAAGTCTGGAAGGAAAGTCAAAGGAAATTTGAATTCATTTGGATTGATAACTATTAATGTTGGTTGTAAGGAAGGAAAGAGGGAGAAACATACAAGTCGAGGGAGATTTGTCTTTGAAGCGCTGAATGGAGTGGATCTACCAAGACAGAGTCAAGTGGTACATCTCAATGATGTACTTGATGATGATAGAATAGAAAATCTTCAAGTGATGCTGCTGGTGAACAATCATGTTTGCATAAACATGTGAAGAATGATAAAGAAAAAAGGAGAGTTAATTTTGGAAGTGCTAGAAGTGTGTTGTGCAAGTTTGTTGGTGAGACTGAGGAAAGAAAATTTGGAAGTATGAAAAAGGCTATTCAATATTTTGATTGTAATAAAGGAAGTATCAACTTTTGCTGTACTGGGATTTATAAGTCGGTCTTTTCGAAGAAGTTCCAGAAAAGATTTCAAGCTAGATTGGAAGAGCCAGAGAAGAAGAGTCAAGTAATTGGAGGATTTGTGAGACCTGTGAAATTAACTGACTTGAATTCAGGATTATATAGTCGGATGGATTCCATTTGTGATGTGGCAAGATGTTTTGAATTAGATCAGCGTGAAGTTTACAGAATTTGTAGGAAAAGGCAGTGGATTCGAGATGCTAATGGACATTTTATTAAGTTGGAGTTTATCAATGAGAGTCCAGAAGAAAGTTATGAGAAAATTGTTGACAAGAATCTTCATGAAGTGTCAGAACAAGAAGACGATAAAATGGTGGAGATGGAAGTGTATTGAACTGTATTGGACTTATATGAAATTGTTTATTACAACGAGTAACATAATGTATATACATTGAATAAAATATAGTTATTATTGATGTATATCTCCGCTCTTATTTGTTTTTTAGGTCCGCGCAATGGATGGTGTGGTGTATGTGTTGGCGTGATTTCATCCCTTCGTCATACCCTTTCGTCTGATAGCAGGTTTGGGGTTTTTAGGCAGCACACAAGGCATTTGGAATAGTGTGTTAGGTTTGGGTTTATAAAGCATACAAGGCGTTTGGTTTTGGGGTAAGGGGTGATGGAGTGCAGAATCCGCGAAGCCTAGAATGACGTCAGACGCGGGGGTAGTGTGAGTGATGTTTTTTAAAAAGGTGTAAGGGATGTTTTCCTTCACGTCCGCGCCTCTAGTATATTAAAACAACGCCTTCCCAAGTTAAAACTACTCGTTCACTTGTAAAGATGAAGAATACCAGTGAAATCATCCAACAAATTAGAATGCATCTAGAGGTGGCGTGGCACCTCCTAGGGGTAGTAGAAAAGAGAGAGGAAGAAGAAAGGGAAAAGAAGGAGACCATCCAACCTCACCTGATGATGGAAGAAAAAGAAACTTGGGATCCTGAAGCGACTCATCCTCCGTGGACCTTCACAGCTCCATGTCATGTGAGTCGTAAAACATGGAGAGGGAGCTGTCCTGCGTGTCGGGCCAAACCAGGGAGGTGCCCACACCTCTAGATGAACTCTAAAAAAACAACGGTCCTTTTCAAGGCCACCCATTACTCAAGAAAAGATTAATTTTTCCAATGATTGCCATACTTCTAATTTTCTTTTTTGGGGCCTGTATGGGCTCTATGTTAAATTCCCATAAGAGCCCATAGTGCCCCCCCCCCCCGGCCCATAAATCTTTGGACTTTTGGGGCCTGTATGGGCTCTATGTTAAATTCCCATAAGAGCCCATAGTGCCTCGACCCCCCCCCCCCGT
This sequence comes from Margaritifera margaritifera, assembly GCA_029931535.1. Taxonomy (NCBI): domain Eukaryota; kingdom Metazoa; phylum Mollusca; class Bivalvia; order Unionida; family Margaritiferidae; genus Margaritifera; species Margaritifera margaritifera. The sequence goes on from JAQPZY010001125.1 coordinate 529,947, forward strand.
CCCAATACCCACCCCTTACTACTATTATGTTATTTGATTCTGATATTCGTATGTGAAGGTAGATGCCTATTTTATTTGGTAAATTTCAGGGGGGGGGGTTTAATTATGTGCAGTATTGGCTTCCAGAAGCATTGCTTGGAAGTCGGTTCTTTGCTGCTTTGAGCAAGATTTATGTAAATTATAATTTATTTATGAAGTTTTAAAGCGCAGACTTTAAGTTGCGATTGTTTAGATGCTAGTAAACGGTTTTCTATGCACTTGTGTATTGGTGGTGATGTAGATGTTAGGATGCAGTGCCAGCTATCGTAGTCTGGTGGCGACGATAGATTTTGCGCCGTTTAGTATGGGCCCTGAGGTACTGAGCGACTTGTGGTTTTTGTACAGATGCTTTGTCCTGTAGGAAGCGCAATCTCTCTACCCGAGTTTTCGTCGTGGTAAGCATGGTGAGCCTGCGTTCTTGACCTGTTTAGAGACCTGGATGCTGAAAAGCTTTTCCTACAGTGTACTTTGAAAACCCTTTGGTACCAGCATAGCATCGGTAATAGTCTACTATGGTTTTCATCATGCATAAATTGCAGAATCAGTTTGTAAAGATCATTGTTTATTGGAGAATCTTTGAAAGATTGCTCATAGTACACGAAAATCAATTAGAAGCATTGATATATTGACCATCGCAATGACATGTTTAGAACTCGTTTGTTTGAGCTATGGAAGAGGTGATACTGCATATCCTTGATTATTTGAAATCATCTATTTGATATTGTTTTGAACTGTGTTCTCAGGCATAAGACTTAATGATTCAGCACAGAATGGTTCGGCTTGGATTGCCGCGAACGTGTGAGGTTCTCTTTTGAAAACACCTTCAGGAGTGACATCATGACTGTTGGTACTGATAGAAGAGTTTACCTTTCTGCTGGAGTTTCTTAGCTGTCACAGTTGCGTGGGTTTATACATGTGAGCAGCAGTGTAACCTGACATTGTCTGGAGCCGATAAAATGTTTTGGGCGCTGCTTGGAAACACCAGGTATCTTTGTCGTCGTGTTGGGGCGACTTGCGGCTAGTTGAGAGGATGCGCTGTCGGAGGCTTGTTGACAGTAGGAAGCTGACATTGTGCAACGATAAATGTGGAAAACTGTTGGGCAGCAAATAAGAATTGATATCGCTCTGCCTGTAGTATCTTCATCGAGGTAGCAGGAGGTGCCTGAGTGTTTGACCATATGTTGGTGGCCTGCTGGTTATACGGGACATATTCCATGTATAGAGTTGTAGCAGCAGCAAGAAGTTGCCATTCTGCCTTAGTTTACTTAGGCAGGTTGTCAATCAACTGGTACGTAATTAGAGTTACTCTGACATGGCGATCGTCTTTTTTTTTTATTTTTTTTTTTTTTTTTTTTTTTTTTTTTTTTTTTTTGTTTTTTTGTTTATGAGCTCGTTTGATAAGATCCTGATATGTTTGAATGGACTTGCAACATGTTATTAATATACAAAGGTTTATAGCCTTGATAGGCCAGTCAAAGCAGTGTCATGTCTGATTCAACTTTATGCAGTTTTTGGTCGTTCTTTATATGTGATTTTTGTTAGGTGATGTGTGATTATGCTTTATATTTAAGTTGAAGAATGGCAGATCTAGGGGATTAGATACACTGATTCTGAATCAGATCTGTAATCATGTTTGAGATTTTCGAATCGGGTTGTTGGTTAATTCAAGAAAGTAATCAATTGTGGTTCATGACCAAAAGTATGACGTTTGTCATCACTCGGGGACGAGTGATTTTCGGAGGCGTGGGTAATGTAATAAACACTCTAACGCAGGTGTTTGATTCGCTCGGTAGCGAGACCCCTTGTGTGTAACTATATATATATATATATATATATATATATATATATATATATATATATATATATATATATATATATATATATATATATATATATATATATATATATATATATATAATATCCTGCTAATAAAAAAACATAGGTACGATCTTCTCTTACGTATTGGTTTTTATTGGTCTTATTCCTTCCGTATTAGTCATTATTTTTTATGCAGCTTCCTAAGCCTAGTAGTCATTATTTTTTATGCAGCTTCCTATGCCTTGGTGGGTGTAATATTGAGATCATACAAGATTTGCTGTGTGCAAAAGCTTACTGTAGCACATGAAACGACTTTTAACCATCTACCTCCACGGGTTCAAAGTCTTCCATTGTATTCCAGAAAACATTTGTAAACGATCAAACAGTGTACATTCGTTATTCATCCATGATCAGTAGTCCTAATGTCATTGAATAATTTCAATAACAATAATAATCTAAAAAATATGAGTCTTCCAGGACAGTTGAATTAGGTCACCGTGCCATCAGAATTAGGCTACCAAAGTCTTCAATATACTTTTTTCAGGGTAAGTAATAGATACACGCCACCTGACCTTATTCTTGACTTCTTGAACTGATTACATATTCCTGTCCATCTGCCGACAAAATACACACTAGCCGACTTTCGGATAATACAACAGAGAAGCGTCCATTTTCACCTACCCGACTGCAGTGATACTTTCCGAGTTGGCATTAATAAAACAAAAACCGTACAAACGTAGTACGAGACTTTTCCATATTTAAGTACAATTTACGTCCTAATAACGCACTAGTCATGAATATGTTTAGACATAACAAGACTGTCGAGGGCCGATCTACAATGGATATGCATAATTTAAACCGCACTAATGTAGCTAATGTTCTTTAAGATTATTCGGAAACGGTGTTAAAGAATCACGTGACTAGCATTATAAAATGATTATATTAAAAGTGCAAAAATGTCTTTCAGAAAGGCTTGGTTTGCAAGAAAATGTCAAAGGTTTGTTACTCCGTTGAAAATTATGAACCCATATATTTGTTCTGAATTCGGATTGCGCCAGGCAATACCAATAATAAATTAAGTAGACAATTATACGTTGTGTGTATGTAACTTCGCATGTTCCTCAGCAATTATGGTGATATCACATTTATTTGTAATAGTTTCCTTAAGTAGATTTAATATACACAAAATACATAGCATAAACATATAAAAACACAAAACGTATTCATCCAAAGCCATACAAAAATGAAACAGATATTTTTGAATCAGTAAGTGTAGATAGTATATAATAATTTTGTATATATGCGGGACACTACAGTCCTACACAGATCTTATGGCATGCTGTTTAACAACATGAGTGAGTCTACATTTTTATCAATAGAAAGCTCGGGCTATAGACAAAATGTAAACATAAAAGCTCGCACGTGCAACATAAAATCGTGCATTAGAATGTATGCCAGCTGATGACCCTATTTCAGGGCCATTCACGCTTTGTTGACACAAATATTTACGTTCATGCTGAATCCGTAAGTGCTTTCATATCCGTCTACACTTGTTTTTTACGATCTTGCTATCTACAATAACATATCACTTTGTATATATCTAAAACCATCAAATTGATAGTTGATTGTTTTGCAAGCCGTACCAGTCTATACATGCAATGAATTGCCGAGACGACCAAACCTTTCGTGGAAGTACTGTAACTTTAGATGACATAGATATGTCACATTATTCTTTTTTAACTTTCCTGGTACTATAACGACAATGCTGTATTGAAGATATCAACACAAAATATGACAACAGCGGTGTAAACAGTTTATCCAAGGTAATGAAAAGCTCCAGTTGATTTTCTGAAACTCCATTTTACATACACACAATATGACTACAGGGGTGTAAACGATTTATCCACAGTAACTAAAAACGCCACTTGATTTCCGAAACATTATTTTGAGACAATAGCTAGTTATGGTTTTTAGACAATAGCTAGTTATAGTTTTGATGAGAGCCTTCATACTGAAATGTTTGCAGCTTAATATTGTTGTCAATGGCAAGCGTATTAGCGGTGTAAAGAATATCGTATATGATAGCCTTTCACGTTTGCAGATCAGCAAGAGTTATCAGTTAGCACTTAATGCAAAACCCACACCAGAAGCAATCCCAGACCATGTATGGGTAATAGTCGAGCTGGAGCACAGTAACTTCTGAATGACAGTATTTCTTCTAATACAACAATAGCATATGCAAATCCATGTCAGTTTTTTTTAGCAGTTTTGTGTTGCACATAAAGAGCGGTGTTCTTGGCCAGCGCCCTTTCCCATTTCATTTGTTTCAATTCTTACTCTTTTAGAACAGGTTATTCCGCTAGCACAGTTTCTACATACTTCTCAGGTTTAAGTTTTAAAAACAAAATGAACAGTTGGAAGGGCCCAACATAATTATTTGTGGTCAGAAAAATGTATGGAAGGTTTAAGACGTTTAAGGAAAAGTAGGGATGTTAGGGTTCCGATCACAGATGAAGTGTTGATTAAAATGTATCTCATCCCAAGGTCTGTCTGTACAGACAATTATGAGGATATTTTGTTTCAGGTAGTCTTTGTTTGGCTTACTTTGGTTTGTTTTCGCGTTGGAGAGGGACTCCATACAAACCAAAAATAACTAGATTCAGCATTAAAATTAGAGGATATATATAATAAGCTGGAGTACATCATCGTTCGCGTTAGAAAAATCCAAAACCAATCAAAAAGTCTATTTGAGAATTCCCTGTGAGAAGGGTAGCAATAGTTGTCAAGTCCTGTCATTAAATAGGTTTATAAAAAGGAGATCCGATGTTAATGACAATTTATTCTGTCAACTATTAACCAGGTATCAATTTTGTGTTGTATTGTCAAAAGCATCAAGCCAGTTTTTGGTTTGCCTACAGGTCAATTCAAAAGTGAATCTTTCAAAATCGGGAGGGCAACTCTTTTGTCAATTCAGGGTGTGTCAGATGATATAATTAAGAAGGTAGGTAGATGGCAGTCAAATGTCTATAATACATCTGTCAGAATGATACTATTTTACACAGGTAAGCAACCATATTACTTCGATTACTAGCAATATTTCAAAGGAAATAATGTCTTCTTTAAAAAAAAAAGCTTTAATTTAGGTTGAATTGTATTTTCAGTGACTTTGTCATGTGGGATCATCTATCATATATTGGGCACAAAAACTACAAACTAGCTCAGGAACGCGGGAGGCCTAAATTTAGGTTCATATGACAATGCGTTCTTTACATCGATAGGGAAGAGGGGGGGAGGTTGGCATGATCTGTTCCCTGCATTAATACTTCACTTATTACATCGAGGACTTCTGTTGATTCATGTTGGCAGTAATGATATTGTAAGACTCAACACACGACACATCTGTAGACTAATGGCCCTGGACCTTTCTTACATTGCCCAGCTGTTGCCAAAGACGTTGATAATTTGGTCTGATATCCTGATAAGATTGCTATGGCAGGGAGCTGATGGATCGCAAGCTGGGCGATTAAATCAGAAACGCCATCATTTGAACGTGCAGTGTAGGAGAGTGGTGACTAGTTTTGTCAATGGCAGATATATTGCTCATGACATCACCGGTGATATCAGTGCCTATTTCGCAATTAATGGAACACACTTATTTGATATTGAGAATTATTTCTTTCTAAATTCTTTACAAGGTGGCACAGAAAAAAATTTGAAGACGTCAAATGATAAGTTGTTCAATTTACTTAGCGTCTTGGTGATTAGCGTTGAAGCGGTGGACTTATTTTATGTGGAAGGACATGTATATTTTACTTTAGCGCAGTATTGTTGGTCAAGTTTTTTTGTGGGGGGGGGGTGAGAAAGTTCGCTCAGAATTTGGGGCAAATTTGGATATTAATCAAATCTGAGGGGTGGAATTCTGACGATCAAGAATTGGAAGTTACAAAGAAGTAGTTGATAGCAGTCTTTGATGTGGCTCTTGTTGTACAACCAATACATCATCATAATGGTCTGTGACACTTGATGTCGTCCTATCTTTGAAATAAACAGATACATATGGAAGAAAATACTGCGGAGGGAATATAATAGGCTTGGATGTGACTCCTAGTGTGCATCCCAGGCAAGTGCACAAATTGTCTGTGTCCCTATACATATATCACATCCTTACTGGAATGGGAGTATGAATATGCATTTTAATATTGGATGGATTATTTTGGATTCTGACGTGCAACACAAAGGGGTTTGTTTATCCTCTTGTTCAATACCCAATAGATACTAGCATGTTTGTCCAGAATACTCTTTTAGTGTCTAAAACATCTGTGTAAGTCTCTGGAGTACTCTTTTAGTGTCTAAAACATCTGTGTAAGTCTCTGGAGTACTCTTTTAGTGTCTAAAACATCTGTGTAAGCCTCTGGAGTACTCTTTTAGTGTCTAAAACATCTGTGTAAGTCTCTGGAGTACTCTTTTTGTGTCTAAAACATCTGTGCAAGTCTCTGGAATACTCTTTTAGTGTCTAAAACATCTGTGTAAGTCTCTGGAATATTCTTTTAGTGTCTAAAACATCTGTGTAAGTCTCTGGAATACTCTTTTAGTGTCTAAAACATCTGTGTAAGTCTCTGGAATACTCTTTTAGTGTCTAAAACATCTGTGTAAATCTCTGGAATATTCTTTTAGTGTCTAAAACATCTGTGTAAGTCTTTGGAATACTCTTTTAGTGTCTAAAACATCTGTGTAAGTCTCTGGAATACTCTTTTAGTGTCTAAAACATCTGTGTAAGTCTCTGGAATACCCTTTTAGTGTCTAAAACATCTGTGTAAGTCTCTGGAGGATAATAAAGGGTTTATTCAATTTTGGATTTTGGAGGAAAGTACTAGTTTAACTTGATTACTGGAATTGTGTCTACGTGTCAGGATAATTTCAGACTACGGCCACATTTTTCCAATAGCAAATAAAAAAAGTTTTACTTCCTGTGTTCTGGTTTTCATTTAGTTTTGTTTCATAAAATAAACGCACAATATGACTACAGCGGTATAAACAATTTATTCAAAGTAACTAAAAGCTGCAGTTGATTTTCTGAAAAACTATTTTTAGACAATGTAAAGGATTTGCTGTTGCATAATATATTAAACTGTGCAATTGAAGTGGATGTCAACAGAAATAGTAATAAAAACAATGGAACTTAATAGTAAATTCGCTTACAACCTAAAGATTACTATATGTTAAATGAGAATTGCATGACAAAGCGGTTTAAAATTACAAGACAAGACAAATGGTCAAGTAAAAAAAATCATCATATTAAAAAGTAAATAAAGAACTTTTTTTGCGTATTTAATAAGACTAGCTGTCAGGTGCTGGTGTACCGTTAATAATAAAGCAAACAGATATGTTAATTGCTAGATTCCCCGAATTCAGTCTATATTTATAGCATAAAGTATTCTTTATCTTCAGACAAAATTTAATTTTGCCATTAAGTATCTCGTATTTGAAAGAAATCAATATCGAAGAGATGGAAGAATATTCCCTCCTAATTGAATTCTCCTTGAAAATTTCCTACAGTTGGATGGTGACTGTTTGTATCTCAGCCCCAGTGGGACAATGTTTCCATCATTTGTAAAATTGACGTACAACATTAAATAATGAATATGATAGTTAAATGGAGATGTTTTCAAGCCGAGTAATATATATCGCCCTAGTGTGACACATTATACAAAGATTAGGGAAAATTTACATCCATTCTCTACCCTGGGGTATCTTCCTCCAGTTTTATATCTAAAAGACATTGTGTCAACTATGTTTTAATGGACCTTATGCAATAATTCCTACTGAAAAATAGGGAGAAATAGTTCATTATTCTGTTATTATTTTAATTTGTATTTTAGAATTTAGGTTATTCTGTTTAAATTTGACGTCGAAGTCTCGTCCACTTAGTATTGAATTTCAGTGACACATGCCAATATATTTCAAACATTGATCTCTTTTAAAAATAAAATGCGTTATTAACTCACGCTAGAATAGATTTCATATTTTTGGAGTCAAGGAAGTGATACTTTACAAATGATAAGAGAAAGTGCAATTTGTGTCATCAGTTTTAGTTTGAAAATATTGTTTGCATTTTTATTCTCTAACATTCGTTCCAAAACAGTGTAATCAATAGAGTCAAAATATGAAGCATTCGTATCTAGTATATGGTCCATATACAGCAAAGGTTTTACTTAAACGAAAATACGGCTCCAGCTGAATGGAAACATTCAGTTATAGACCGGTTTAAGACTTTGCACCGCGCATGCCCTACGCAGAAAATATTACTTCGACGTGCTAGTTTACAAGCCATTTACCGCCATGGAAATTTCGCCTGGATTTTGGGACTGGCGTTCTTTACTTAACACAAAAGTATTTCTACTAGATATCCCTGACTAAATCAAAGTCTTCACCAGCTGGAATTAAAATGTATACCAATGTGAACGCCTGGTACAAACCATAACTATAATATCGCAATGTGGCATTGCATCGTTTTCTAATGACCTAAATCACCCTTCCAGGCATCCATCGTGCGCCTTCTTTAACTGGCTCATAGTGGTAGGACAAAATATCTCGTTGTTATTGGATGATAATTGCGCCTTTTAGGCGTGACATAGAAGCACTTTTTCACATAATTAGGATAGATTTGTATCCAAGCAGGTTCATGGCTGTTTTCTGTCATTAAAACAAGGTTGTAAATGACTACAACAAACCTGAGAAAACAGTATTTTTTCATCCCGTATTTTTACTTTTCAACTTGAAAGATCAACCTTGCGCATATAATTTCGTCATAAAAACAAGTACTTATATAATTAAAAGAAAGATGGTGAAACATCGTCTGCAAATATGTAGAATTACAAAACCTTTAATTTGTTTTTTTTTTCATACACATATATATGACAAAATCCACATACACTGTGAATAATTGCCTTAGAGCAGAATTCCTTGTATAACCATTTAACCATATTTTTACCGATAAAAGGTTCTTCTAACTGATACATGTGTCCAATATTTCATTCTTTAATTTATTTGTCTTTTTTGTTTGTTTGTTTGTTTGTTGTATTTTTCTCGCGCGCGTGTGTGTGTGTGCGTGTGTGTGTGCGTGTGTGTGTGTGTGTGTGTGTGTGACCTATGAGCCTTACAGTGTGCGAGATTAAAATTTGTCTTTTTACAAATTGGTCATGTCGTAGACTCATGGGAAAACGCTATCTCGAAAAATTTTATTTCAGTGTAAGACGAGAATAACTTGATGTGTTTAAATTTCATTGATTCAATGAATCAACATTGTACTAATAAATTATTTCTTTATTTCCTGCTCATTGTCACGAAATTGGTTTAAAATTTCTACCGACAAGTCAAACATTGTGTCAGTGAAAGCGGCGTTGGGCAACAAATTCAAATGATCATGTTTAATAATCTAAGCGTTCTTTCTGAATTCTAATTCACAAATTCAATGTAATAGAAACCGATTTCAAATCCCCCTAATCGCTTAGAAAATGAGTAAATTATGCATTATGTATGTAGTACTCAAATCGACAAGATCCGAATTACTGCGAGGTAGTATTGCCAATAAATCAAATTGTGTTGTACTTACTAAAGGCTCTCTCGATCGATCGATCGATCGAACGAACCATGAAATATACAACTGTCTATGCAACCTTCATTCAAGTTTTTGTTTAAACTTTTGATCATGAACAATCTGAAAGGGACTATGTGAGATTTTATGGGCACTATAGTCATCGAGTTGATCAACACAGACATACGAAAACATACACAGGCATAAGCACAATCATTCTTGTATATAATTAAATAAATTAAAAATAGCGTTTTAAATGCGCTACGTTTAATGACAAAAATCATTATTACCCTCGTACTCGCGTAGAAGTCTAGTCTAACCGCAAACAACATAGACACTAATCTGCAATCGCATAATGTGCCAGCAGATCAGAAGATATTTTTTTTTCTTCTGATAACTCCTAACAAACTGCAGATCCCAGATCTCCCGGCGCATTATGCGACGGCAGATCGGTGTCTATGTTGTTCGCAGTTGGACTCGACTAATGCGAGCGTATAAACGGTACATCTACTGTGCCTTCATCATCTTAAAAACAAAAATTAAGCATTTTCAATGGCTATCACTAAATAGACAATTTAAATTACAAACGCATCTTGAATCCTCATATTTGTGGAGAGAAATAAAAAAGCTGTTACTTTATCCATGACTATTTTAATGTCCCTTATTATTGTTCTCTCTTTTATTAACTGATCAGGTAGAGCATTGACGGAGCATTAAAGAACACAAATATGCTGAAATTTCCATTTAAATACTTTGGAAGTTACCCTTTGGATCTAGACTATCAAAACTTGTTAGAATAGATATGGAAGTCCTGTTTGACGGTTTTGGAAGTCTCGTTCAACGAGACTTTTACCAGGCTCTGTGAGATCTCCGCCAAACTAACGACTCGTTTGGCGATCTCATAAAGATAAGCGGAGTCAGGGTCGAACGAGACTTCTAAATGAGATTTAGGTTTTGGCGAATCTTAAGGAACATTATTCATCATGTTTATATCACTTGGGACGGCGAATGAAAATAGGACACGGCATTGCGATTAATTTGAAAATCGAAAAACAAATTGCCTAATGAGATTAGTTAGGACGCGGCTGTATACCTGGGGCAAAATGTGCACTTTTAATGTCATACGGATAGGATAGCACGACACAGCTCCATGAACCTGCCCTTCACCAATGTATCATGTTTCCGATACAGTGCAACTGGACAGTGAGGACAAAGTGTCCAAAGACAATGCTTACAAGAGAAACGTTTGAAACATGGGACCAAATGACCCTTAGTACACACATACACGCCATATGGAGGATTCGTGTTAGGATAAATTCCATTCCCAGTCGCCATCTCCTCATATATATATATATATATATATATATATATATATATATATATATATATATATATATATATATATATATATATATATATATATATATATATTTATTTATTTATATACATATATATGTGTGTGTGTGTGTGTGTGTGTGTGTGTGTGTGTGTGTGTGTGTGTGTGTGTGTAAATGTATATGTATATAAATTGCATTTCTTCATAGCAATCCAGTTGGCTTGCACAGTTGAGTGTGTTTAATTCCGCTTCCCTAGCGGGTGAGTTTTATTCCTTACTTTCGAAATATATTTTGGAGATTTCAAAACAATACGGTCAATGATTGATGTTAGTATACCTCAAAATAACTATAAAATATTTGTCAGAGTTAATGCACCTTTTGATCCAACTTGTCAAGTAAAATGTTAGTATTTAGACAAATTTAATAAGGTTAGACACTAGTGTTTAGAAAAATTTAATAAGGTTAGACACTAGTATTTAGACAAATTTAATAAGGTTAGACAATAGTATTTAGACAAATTTAATAAAGTTAGACACTAGTATTTAGACAAATTTAATAAGGTTAGACACGAACTGGTTAAAATATGATGGGGAAACTTGCACGAAAAATCTGCATGTCATCAAGTTCACACTCAAGCAAAGTGCAAAACGGCGTGAAAAATATTGTTACACAAGTTTTCACAACGTTTGACTCTCCCACAAAGCGAGCTTAATCAATGAATATTTCGAAGAACTTTTTTTTCAACCCAACCTCATCAATTTTAACTAATTGAATTGGACAACCGAGTTAACTAGTGTCGGTCAAGACGAGTGATTGGCAAAATGGAATTATTGGGACTGCTCGCATTAATACTGACATTTTCTTTTTTTCCTGAGTCTATTACAGCGTCATCACCATCCCACTTTTAACTGATAGGATATATGTGATTTCCTTTATGTAATCAATATTTGCAATGAAAAGGTCAAGACAGACAGATTGATAAATTGATACAAAGAAGTATGCATGTTTACAGACAGACATATTGTACATAAAATCTTCTGCACACAAAAAAAAAATCATTTTCGTCATTATCGTCGTCATCGTCATCATGCCACCATATATACATCAGTCAATCAGTCAATCCGTATATAGAACATTTACATATAAACATGTTCTGCTCAACATCCACTCAAAAGGCTCGTTCCCTTTTAATGACAAATGTATACAACTATTGTTTTATCAAAGACACAGCGCACAATATATATATATATATATATATATATATATATATATATATATATATATATATGTATATATATATATGATGCGATTAGCGATATTCTTTCATAAAATTTTAAGAGAGATCTTGTTCTATTCTTATCACGTAATTTACTAGCAGATCTAAATTTCCATAAAATTTAAAGATTAACTTTTTACAATATTGTTTTTGAATTAACATTTAGGCAAAATATAATTATTTCGGCAAAGAAAGACACATGTATATCGTATTATATACTCGTAATGATGGTAATTATAGGACTTGTTTACCTGGTGAAAGTTTTGTCTGTAAATGTTCAATATCCTTACAAATTATTAACTGATGAACTACTTTAAATTATGAACCACCCAAACATTATTAACTGTTGAACTACTTTAAATTATGAACCACCCAAACATTATTAACTGTTGAACTACTTTAAATTATGAACCACCCAAACATTATTAACTGATGAACTAATTTAAATTATGAACCACCCAAACATTATTAACAACCAAAAAATATATCTGATTAATTGGAGTGATTGTAAATTTCCATCAAAACGTTATTACGTTCCTAACGATTGTTTTTGCTAATTATCTAGACTAATTGTTGAGACCCACCCATGAAGAAACCGAACGTCTAGCATTAGCGATTGAGGTTTTCCTACTCTTTAACTCTTTAGCTTCACAGATAGAAAACCATTATCAAACCAATACATCTAGAGCGTTAATGAGAAATTTGATCAATTAAACTCTCAGAAGGGTCATATTTGAAGCATGATTGTAAACAAGCATTGATCGAAGGTAGTACCACGATTAACTCATCAAGTTTTGTGTATAGAGCTACTATGGAATCCATCAGAAAAATCCCTACCGACTTTTCTCACGTGCAGTCCGCTCATGCACAGTAGATAAGCCGTGGGGTTTATCGGATTTAATTGTTTGACACAAAATCCGCTCGTGGGTTTTCAATCGATAGTATAATTTGAAGCCTTTATAAATTATCGGTCATTCCGGAATGTCATTTTTACTCTATACAATACGGTTCATCAGTGCCGATATGATGTGCATTATTCAAATTTTACACACGTTTAAACCATATTTATCGGCAGTATATAATTATCCGACAGAGGCTATCGATATGTGACACCGTCAGACAATGGCGGATGATCTGATTATTACATAAAACCTCCACTCCAAGAGGCCTCGTCTATGGCCACCAACTAAGAAGTTCAATAAATTATTGTCAAAGTAGCCTTTGATAATTATACTTTGTTGGTACAAGGGAGCCTAATTTGAATAAAACTATAGATCAAAATTCTAAATATTCGAATTAAAATAGGGGTTCTAGATATTCAGGAATACGAGATGCCATTGTGAGTCAATGATTGACAATTTAACGACATCCAAACATTGATTTCGCAAATATGAACAGAATCAAATTTATAAGCGTAGAATTTCTCTCATTCTCAGATTGATTATATCAAGTCTACGGTCATCTATCGGTCTTCTCTTTTATGCATGTCTGTATGCATATAGGCCGGTTTTCATTGCATTTACGGATTTTTAAATCTCAAGGGTCTGTGAAAGAGAACATATACAATCGGCGTATTACTCAGAGGATGTCTTTGGTTTCACTTATAGACAATCATTTGCACCTAGGTGCATAATCAAGCTTTATATGTAACGGGAAGAGAGAGAGAGAGAGAGAGAGAGAGAGAGAGAGAGAGAGAGAGAGAGAGAGAGAGAGAGAGAGAACGTCAATATAAATAGTTATAATGTACATATATGTAAAAGTGCATGTGCACTTTATAGATACACTTAACCAGTTCTTGATATGAAGGTATTTGATATTTTTTTTTAAGTTCATTATTAAATTATGCAGTTGATATTGTTGGCGTTTCACTTTGGTACTTCAAAAAGAAAGGTTCATCAAATTTAGGAAGCAGTTGTGAAATGTAAACTTGAATTCCTGTACTTTGGTAGCATATGGAGAATTTGGCAGAATACCTTTACCTTGTAACTTAAAAAGAATTGTAAGACGTTGATTCCAAATTGGGGAATGAAACAATATTGTTTTACTTAATCTTTAAAGGGCACTTCTTGATAATACTGAACGTTTTAATTGTTTAAATGGGTTTTACTGCATTATAATATGTTGAATATATTGAGTTGTTGTTGTTTTGGGGATTTTTTTGTTTTGTTTGTTTTTAGTTTTTGATTGTTTTGTTTATTTGTTTGTTTGTTTTTAAAACTAATCTCATTACATTCATAATGAAATGAGTAGATATGGCAATACAGAATAGATCTATAGATATGAAATATAATGTAGAATTTAGTACCAAGTGGTGCTGGAGATAAATTTCATTTCTAGTTTATATATTGAGCGTACCAACATCTGTGTTAATAATAAAAAGAGCACATTATAGGGGGAAAAAACAAAAATAAGTATCTTTTAGTGTTTTTACCTGTTTGAAAATTGTGATGTGGAATGTGTATACAGTTAAGTAGCGTATGTCTATCAGGCACTTGTGTCACTATAACTGTAATAAGTGGATAATCCTTTCCTCGTGTGCATTATTGAAATATGTTTTATTTAACGGAATCTGTATTTCCCTGCATGTTTCTGTAAATACCAACTTGTGTTGAAAATAATTTTAAGTATGCAACGATATCAGCATGATTTTTCTTAATTTAATTAATATGTGATTAAACTTGATGATCGACTGTACTATGATATCGGTGTGGTTCGATATAGTAGGAGAAGCTAGAGTTTGGTATACAAATGGTATGCCGCATCAGCCAAATCGATTGGAATATCATAATTATAGAACTGACAATGGTTTCTCGCCAGATTCTTTAATATTTAATTAAGGTCATCATTTATCCCATTTACCTCATTAACATGTAGGCATATTAATAGACTTTTCTCCGTGTGTGTGAGCAGGATAGTAAAACTGAACACTAGGGGATACGATTTGTGGTCCAGGAACAAAAGACTTGCCGATCCTCTGTTACAAATCTTTGTTCCCAGGGCTGGATGTTTCTATCATGCTCAGAATAAAATTCAACATAACTATGTCCTGTGCGTGAGAAACGTGTCTATCTATCCGTCCATTCGTCTGTCTCTCTGTCTCTCTCTTTCTCTATTACTTTCTTCCTTTATTTATTTATTTTTGTCTCCGGGTGCATCTTCACTAATCTCTCAATCATTTCTGATTCTGATTTTCTCTCTACAAGATGGATCAATTGGATATATTAAAGAACCTGTGATGTTCAGGATAACCAGAATCCAAGAAGTAGTAGTAGTAGTAAATAATAAGTAATGAGTGGGGAGGAGGGCAAATACATTAGAATTATGATGACAACGAATCGAATGACTAACGATAATGATGACGATGATTGTGGCGGTATTATCAGCAAAAATTAAATCTGAATAGTCTCTTTTTACGTCTTGATAATTTTTCATTAAATCTTGGGACCAAGTCACAAATCAGTTTTTAATTACACGTGATGACCTTAATTCGATAAAGACCATCGGGCCCTTTGCAACGTATCAGTTTTATATAGTGTGTCCATATCCTACCGAATTTGATGACTACTTAACTCAATGATTGCTTGAGGGAAGCCGAATGACCGCCTCACTCAATCTTGGTGTCCTGATTAAGCGAAACCTCCGCAGTTATTCTGTATAATAAACAAATAATTCTAAGCGTAAATCCTTCATTTACTCTAGACGATATAACAAATCCTGCCGGAATCCACGACTTTCCTAGGCCTGTCAGTAGTAAAACAAATGATGATCTCCTGCAAACTCTTTCAACTACTAGAATACTATTCGTTGTCATTGCTTTGCCATAAAAAAATAATTAAAATACTAAGAAGAAATGTTCTCTCTGGAACTCATCATCCAGCACTGTTTACTATTCTTGTCTCATAAATAAATGAAAACTGTCATTATTGAACAAATTTCCAGAGACCAAAATTTTCCCTTACTGCAAATTTACTGTGATGTAGGCGTGAATAAAACTTTGTGTTATACTCCGGAACATTTTGTCCCACGCACGGATTAAAGATGCGGTACCGGCAAGCAGAATACAGTTGGACGAGAAATGTAAAATGATACAAGAAGACAATATGCTCGACAGTGATGGCAAATGTGTTATATATCATGATTCAGTTGATGTATAAAACTTTTTGAGAAATAAATAATGGACTTCATATTTAATAAATTAGCAAGCAGTCCTCTGTATCCTTGTTCTGCAAATCAATTTAAGGCGCCATTTAACCGAGACATTGCACAAATAATAATGAAAATCTATTAAACTGAAAAGAACTATTTTTCATGCAAATCATTAAACATTTTTATAGCAAGACTTTAAGATTTGACAATGATGGCCCTATTAACAGATACAGAGTACAATGTGATATTAAATTCTGGCCGAATCAGCTTAATTGAGCAGTATTGATAGCAATAGATCCATGCGGACAATTTCATTGAAATTCAACATATCAAGGTATGCCAGAGTTAGTGAAAGTAATTTATGAATTTCATATCCACTTTCAAATACAAAAATTCATGAGTAAACACTCTATACCATTCCTATTAAACAGGCGTTTAATTCAAATAGCAACAGAATAGATTTGAAGCAATTTAACGTGATCTGTAATAATTTTAACCTACCTCCAAATCACGACTGGAGATATATCATAGGAAAAAAAAAGAGATTAGTATTATACGATGGAAGGACTTTCTGTGTTACAATAACATCTGAAGTAGCAACCGATGTGAGACAACCAACCGGGGATAAGAGATTGGGTCGAGTTACTTGGGAGTAGTAGGAAGGACGATGAAACCCATCCAATTTCTTAAACTAACTCTACTACTTTATTACAAGTAAAAACAATGCCCTTGGAAACATAAAACTCTTCGAGTCAAAGAAAAATGTCTTTTCTTTCATCATCCTGCCAACTACGCCAAGTATTACAATATCTAGGTAAGAGAGACATATTTATTAGTCTTTTTTTTTTTTTTTTTTTTTTTTGGTTTAATTCCAAACCATGGAAGAATTACTTCTGTGAAATAAATGGAGCTAATTGACAGCTGCAACAGACAGAAAAACAGTGAGCATATTGAACAATGTGATGCAAAAAAGTAAAAACGCTGTAAGGATACAAACCAAGCGCTGATTGCTGATTCTCTATGGTACCCTATCACATAGACGTAGTCTCAGTCAAAGACAATGACACGTTTAAATGAAAGACATTAAAATTACAACAAGTTATTCACATTTGAAAGCAACAAATGCATCAAAAGTATGTGGAAGAAGAACTAAAAAAAAATGAAATTTACGATCACAAGAATGAATATAGGAAACAGATAAAAACAAAACTAGAGAGAAATTATGCAAACGAATGGAAGAGGAAAAGAAACAACAGAGTAAATGTGCTATAGTTTGTGATTTAGTTGAAATATGACAATTTGTGAAACTGCAATAATGGTCTACAAATTTAATAATAATAATAATAATAATAATTCAGGCTGATATAATTAACTAGTAGCTAGATTACCCTACGGCCTTGCTAAAAGGCTAACAAGCAGTGCATTGTATCCTTGTCCTGCAATACAGCGTAACGCTCCAGTTAACCGACACATTGCATAAATATTTAATATTATGAAAATCTACTACACAGAAAGCTACTATTTTATATGCAAGGTAATTAATCATTTTTGATAACTATCATTTAAGGTGATGATTCCTTACGTAGATACAGACCAAAATGTGATATGAAATTCAAACAGAATGAATTAAACTGTTCCGTATGGATGCCAACAGCCGGATGCCGAATATCTTATTGAAATTTCGCATCTCAAATTGTACCAGAGTTAGTGAAATCCATATACAGTTTTCACGTTTATTTCAGATAGGAAAAATGTCTGAATATGCAAGATCATTATCTGCTGACAAAGCTTCTAATTCCACCAACAACAACAACATAGATTTGAAACAATTTAACGTAATCTGTAATAACTTTAACACAGTCCACCAAATCGTGACCAGAGACGCATTAATGGATACAATAAATACTTGATTGATGCATAAAAAATTAAATATTAATACTTCTAGGCCAACATCTGTTCTGAAATGGAATCAAGAATACGAGCGTATCGATGAATATGAGTTTATAGATGATAACAAGTTTATAGATGAGAGTGATTGGAATAAATACTTTTTTCTTGCCTTTAAATTAACTAACTACCCTAGACTGAGATGGTTTCAAACTAAAATAATGCATGGAATCTTACCAACAAATATATTTTTGAACAAAATTGTAAAAGTCCCCACAAGCATGCGCTCTTTATGTAACTACTCATTAGAGACTTGGTCTCATCTCCTTTTGAACTATTAGGGAGGGGGGGGGGGGATAATGAGCAAGTGTAATCATCTGCATAAACTCAAGTTTCCAAAAAAGAAAATGTATTTTTAGCATCATAGATAAAAACAAAAGAGATAGAGTAATCAGTAGCCATTTGTTACAGCTGAAATCATATATCTATAAATGTAAATGTAACATTGAAACGCCAAACATGACTCGTTAAAAAAAAGGAAATGACGTGTTCTGTCAGAAAATATTCCGCATATATAATTTGTACATCGGAAGATTTTGATGACAATTGGAAAGTATACACGCATCTTTCTGAATGATTTGTACTTTGTTTACAAATCGTAATTACAATTTTAAACAGCGAAACTGCTCAAATATGTCAACACATAAACTTAAGCATATGTCCATTGATGTATGAATGTCTTCAGTATATATTTTTAAAGCTTTTGTTGAGTATATTAGAAATGAAGAAAAAAAAACAAGTTTACTTTATAATAGTTTTGTATACATATATATAAAGAAAAGCAATTTCAAAGGCGTTATACCCTAGATTGTGAAACCATTATTTCTCTCTTTTTCTTAGGAGATTGATAGTAAAAGAAATAATTATTTTAAATGATGACGGAATGAAAATATTATCAAATGAGTGAAGAAAATATTTACTGTACAAAACTGTTTTGTAATAATAAGTGATTGTTGAATCTAACAGTAACATTACATATATGCGCACGTGCATATATATGTATGTGTATACGCACATATATATATGTTTATATGTGCGTGTAGATATATATATATATAAATATATATATATATGTGTGTGTGTGTGTGGTGTGTGTGTGTGTGTATGTGCATATATATGTATGTATGTGTAAAAATGGTTACACTAAATATATGTATTTTCCGCTCTCGCTCACTCACTTAATTTCTCTCCTTAAGTGATTGCAGACACTTTTCAACTATCAACATTTGAAATTTGTCTTCTTCCCCCCCCCCCCAATCTTATAAAGTAGCCAATACTATTATGTATTAGCATTTGCTATTAATCCCTGTAAAGTAGCCAATAATACTATGTATTAGGATTTACTATTAATCCCTGTAAAGTAGCCTATAATACTATGTATTAGTATTTACTATTATTTCCTATAAAGTAGCCAATAATACTATGTATTAGTATTTACTATTATTCCCTGTAAAGTAGCAAATAATACATTTTATTATATATTTCATAATAAGATACTAAAATATATCAGTGGGATAAATTATATCGCCACAGAAGCGATACCACTTTTATCGCCACAGTGGCGATATCACTTTTGGAACTACTTTATTTTTCCATATAGGAAATATATGTCCTTATTTGTGTTATTCAAATCGATATTTCCATATTTGGGCCTATTTCATTTTCTTTTATCCTTCTTCTTCTGTTCTCTCTCTCTCTCTCTCTCTCTCTCTCTCTCTCTCTCTCTCTCTCTCTCTCTCTCTCTCTCTCTCTCTCTCTCTCTCTCTCTCTCTCTCTCTCCATCCATCATGATGAACAGATCTTACAATGCGTCAAGATTGTAGACCCTCTAATATATGTAATCAATAAGGAGGTGCCATCAAAAAATCCCTCAAAACGAACTCCAGACAACAAAAAGTAGGCTTCAAGTATTAAATTTTTCAATTAGTTTTCCAAACGAATTTTGCAAATAATTAGTGACTGACCTTACATGAACTGTTGCTATTAGGCCAAAAGAAAAAATATGATTGGTTCAAGTTACCCGACCGATTCTAATGTTTAGCCTCCGACACTACCGTTTGTTTAGTTTTTCGCTAGACCATACCAAAAGTAGCAATCGGAATACTCGGTTGTATGCGCTCGTTTGCTTGAAAAACGAACAAGTGCACTGATGAACAATAAACAACATGGCATGTGGAAGAAGCGTCCCTTCTATTCTACTCGCTGTGAAGCTTAATAACTGCCGTCATAGCAACGGTGGCAATTATTTATTGTCAGTGAGTCATGATTGGACATTCATTGACCTGTTTCAATCAAAACACCAGTCGTCAGCCCGAAAGTAGACCGGATGCTCTGTTCGGTTTCGCCGACAGCTGCAGACTAGGACGGATACGAGGTTAGAAATGTCTCCAGTATAAATCAGGTCTGACAGACATGTAGATGGTATTAAGCAAACTAAATTCACCTTCCTCATTTTTAGACATAGATTTGTTTTTCCATGCTAAATGTATACATTAAAACAAATAGCCAGCAAATTAAAACGTATGAAACAGATAATGGTGTTGTTTGTGAGTTGTCACCATAAACTGCAGAGATCCAAATCCACCTGAGCCTGTTTGAGAGCAAATTGTCATTTGTTTGCGGAAGGTTCATGGTTCTATTCTTGAAAATGGACTTAAGAGCACCTGGGGTCTTCTTCCATCACAAAATTTCTGCTGAGGGTACATAAATACATAAAGACGCTTCTTAAGGCAGAACGTTTACTCACGGTGAGCCGTAATTATAATATATATACATGTATTCATATATTTATTTTTTTTAAAAAGCCTACCTACCTACCCTCCTTTTTTGGCTATGTTACCAGAACCAGACATATAAATTTTTTGGGCCTTACATATTCTGCCATCCATACAGTGTACCGTTTACACTCTACGACAAACGGACACACTTTTAGGAACAACGCTTTGTTAAGTATAGGAATAAAATTGTTGAAGTAGCATTGTAACTCTCAACACAATCATAATCACGTTTGAAAACGATGGAGAAATTGGGCCTAGACTCGGGAAGTGGAAACATTTTGTATTGTCGCCAGTGGCGAAGCCACTCCTGAAAAAACAATGTTTCCCATTCACTCGTGGAATATTTCCTTATGTGTACTCAAAAGACATAGATATCCTCTATGTATTAGTGTTAACAACTATTTCCTATAAAGTAGCAAATAATACTATGTATTAGTGTTAACTATTATTCTTTGTAAAGTAGTTAATAATACTACGTATTAGTGTTAACTATCATTCTTTGTAAAGTAGTTAATAATACTACGTATTAGTGTTAACTATCATTCTTTGTAAAGTAGTTAATAATACTACGTATTAGTGTTAACTATTATTCTTTGTAAAGTAGTTAATAATACTACGTATTAGTGTTAACTATCATTCTTTGTAAAGTAGTTAATAATACTATGTATTAGTGTTAACTATTATTCTTTGTAAAGTAGCTAATAATACTATGTATTAGTGTTAACTATTATTCTTTGTAAAGTAGTTAATAATACTACGTATTAGTGTTAACTATCATTCTTTGTAAAGTAGTTAATAATACTACGTATTAGTGTTAACTATTATTCTTTGTAAAGTAGTTAATAATACTATGTATTAGTGTTAACTACTATTCCCTGTAATGTTATTCAGACTTATCATGAATTGTGAGGTAGCCAGTGTGATAGTTTCCAGACCCACTGCTACCTATGTACAAGGAATAATAAGAATCATATGTTTGTTTTAAACAAAATAAAAAATACTTGATTGATAACGGACTGAAGAACATAAGACGTTAAGCCAGAGTTTTGGAGAGCCGTCTCCCTCCGATGTGTTAAAAGCTTACAAAAAGCATTTCAGCCATAGTACTATTGACAACTATAGAAAACTGTCGACTGATGAAATTAACTCAATGGCAACAAGTGATGAAACAATGGAATGGTCGTATTTCTTTCTGCAGGACAGAACATGTCTTGCAGAAGACGGAATAAAGAGATTGAGTCAAAATATCCGATATTATGTTATATGTGTTGTAATTTTGGGCGAAGAAGCTTTATGACTCAGACTCCAAGGTTTCATTAAGCAAAGTTGCTGGTGGCGATGATGTATTTTTATTGTTGACTGATATGGTGATCAAAACTAGTAGCATTGTTGGCTACAACAACAACATGAACTTGAACAATTCGATAGTTTTAAACTAGTAATTAACACTGCTATAAATACCGACGTGGTAAAATATAATCCCAGCAGCTGTTAAGCAGTTTATAACAATTCGGCAAGCAACTGACAACAGAAAAGAACTATGTAGACAATAATGAGAAAAATAATGAAAGACTTGTAATTGCAACTGCACATGACTTAAAATACAAAGTTCTTGAAACAAGCAAACAATCATTTAAATTTGTGTTGATGGTTGTTGCAGCTGGTTTAATTTACTTTTTGAAAGAAACTAATCATTTTGACCCTTTTTATGCAGTATTTGCATCTCTGATTACAAATGCAAACAGATTACCAACTAATGTTAAAGTAAGCTGACTGACATAATCAGTCAAGACACAAAAAAATATGTACAGCGGTTTTCACAATACCTCCAGTTGCATTGCCAATAATACCAGACAATGGTACTACTGTCTTTTTTAAATAGCTAGAAGTAATAATTGCCAATATCTGTATTGCTTTGTTTAACTTTGTTTACGAACGACTCTGTACTTCCTTACGTGTCGCTACAACCAGCGCTTGTTCCTACTCCACCTCCTGTTAAACCTTGTACCAAATATACTATGGGTAAAACAAGAGCTGATACGATTATAGTTATAGCTGTAATAAACATGACAATATTTAACTATTCACTTGAAACAAATTTGTTTTCTTCTTCTTCAATTTAAAGTTTTTAATTGCAGCTGTTTCTTCGTAGATGTCTTACTTTATGTCCTATATATGTTGCCCTATGTTTCAGCATTAGAATCACTGTGTTCTATTTCTTTATGTCATATATATCTTAGTCCAATGTTTCAGTGTCTGAATCAATGTGTTATATTTATTTTTGTCCTGTATATGTTTGTCCTGTGAATCACTGTGTTCTATTTCTTTATGTCATATATATCTTAGTCCAATGTTTCAGTGTCTGAATCAATGTGTTATATTTAATTTTGTCCTGTATATGTTTGTCCTGTGAATCACTGTGTTCTATTTTCGAAATGACGACAACTTATGCAACATTTATATAACATCTTCATTCTTTTTCTTCCTGCATAGTAAATAATCTTCCTGCATAGAAAATAATCTTCCTGCATAGTAAATAATCTTTGCTATTCTACTTTTCTTCTTCGGTAATTGTCTAATATAGTCTCTGCTTCTCTTAAGCTGCCGGTCAATAGTTTCATAGATGTCGATTGGTTTCATTTATGTTTCCTCTAGAATGTATATTTATATGTTTCACTTTGTTGAACAGTGGGTTCAAATGGAAAAAGTCTGCCGAGAAGTTTATCATCCAATTATTTTCTGTAGTTGTCCAGAACAATGACCACTTCCCCTTATATGTTTGAGCGTCTTATTTTATCCTACAATTTTTTGAAATTTGTATTTTTTCTTTCCTGGAAATAAAATGCTTATTTTCCTCAATTTTAGAAATTTGTATTTTTTCTTTGAGTACTTCCTGGAAATAAAATGCTTATTTTCCTCAATTTTTTAAGCGATAAATTATTTATAGTGTGTATGATCTATGTTTAAACTTTGATTAACAAATAATGTATACTCATCCGCTAGAGCTGCAGATATGTGTTGAGTCAAATCATTAGATAAATTCTCTGTGATAGGATCTTTAAATATTACATCCGTAGTTTGTACATTGTAAAAATCTTTATCTCAACGAGTATAATCAAATGTTCGATAAAAATGTTCTCCACCACCTTCTGGCATTTGTACGCTATTCAAATGGATCAAAAACAATATCAAAAACAATTTTGTTACACTAAAGATAAAATTAGCGATAACTTTATTTTCGTTGAAATTGAAGAATATAAACAAGAGTCAAAACTATGTATAGCAAATAGGATATACAAGCAGATAACTGGT
Organism: Margaritifera margaritifera; assembly: GCA_029931535.1. NCBI lineage: Eukaryota > Metazoa > Mollusca > Bivalvia > Unionida > Margaritiferidae > Margaritifera > Margaritifera margaritifera. The sequence goes on from JAQPZY010001125.1 coordinate 554,193, forward strand.
AAAACCTTAACTGACAAGACGTTTGATAAAATGGACGAAAAAACAAATCAAGAAAAGCCTATGAGAGATTTGTCAATTGCGAGATCAGCTAAGCTATTCAACAGATAGTGTCAGATGTTTTCATCCTAGCAGTCCTAGCAGTAATACCTTGATGATTTGAATAAATTACAGTACAAAGTTAACAGAATAAACAAACATCAAATGGTATTAGATACGTTATTGGGTTTTATCATTTAGGTTGGAATTACCTTACTTGATAAAATGTAAACATATGAATTGTAAAAAGTCAACTGAGAATAAACTAAAAATGGAAAATAATATAAAATAGAAATAGTACTCGATGCTTTGTAATCCATCCATTGTTTCCTTGACCAAATTTTAAAAATTTCTGTTATTATTGGACTGTTTTGGAGGCGCAGGAATAACAATAGGATTTTGTTTCATCCCTCTGGCTTTTAGCGGGCTTGATGAACCTTTAATGAGGTTTGTTGCTAAAGATTTCTAGGTAAAGTTAATATACTGCAAACAGTTTTAAAACACGATGAGATAGTAACTAATGTCCTAAGTAAATTGGACAGTATTGATTATATGTTGAGTAGGGCAATAAGCCATAACGAAATTAGAATGTATTTTGATAGTTACAAAGTACAATAGATACAAAGATATACAACTGCAACCTGGAAGAATATACGCAACACACAATACCAAGACATTTACGAGCTAAAATATATTTTTGTGGAGGGAAAGATATTAAATTTTAGAGAAACTTAAAACTAACAGATAGCTTATAATTGTTGAGGCAACGGAGGTAACTAAGTAAGTGCAAATCACGTTAAAAGATCTAAATTTAAAAGAAAAGTGTTTCCTCTCTTTGAATAAATGTCTCCAATACAAAATGAAATCTATATTACCACAGAAAGATTACCTGATAACCAATCCGATTGACAACAGCGATGGTAATCGATCCATTTCATTACAAAGAATAGGTGTTGTTGGCTGTTACAATATTTTCAATGAGATGAAAAACAATATATTATATTACATACAAGACAAGAATGAAACAAAGACTGTTTTACTTTCTGTACGGTCTCTACAACCTTGAAATGTACATAAATAAAGTCAAAGAAGATATTATCGACAATTACGATAATGAAGAAAGTATTACACAGTAGACATAGCCAACTACAGCTCTAAATTGGTACTATTCAACAGCCAGAGATATATAGAGACATCCACTGAATCGGACACAATTTGCTGATAGCTGAAGCCTAAAAATGTATACATTCTTGATCAGATCAAACACACCAATAATTTATTCCAATGGCTATTATTCGTATTTGCTAAAGTCTCTACCGCTAAAAATGGTTTTTGATACAATGGTAATGATCATTACAGGCTATTGCAAAGAGGTACCATAAAAAGCAAGTTAAATATAATCATTAAAGATGACGCCAAAAAATGAATACATTTGCATGGAATGCCAGTAACAAACGTTTTTCACCTTAAATGGGACAGCTTTAAAAGGCCCTAATCATCTTGGTTTAAAAGCAGAGGCAAAAGATGTTACTACATCAATCAACAAACAATGACTTGAATACAAAAATCACCTTATTACAAATATAGGATATCCGGTAATATTAACTGATGCAGCTACTGGACAGCCTCTGTAGGCAGCCTGTACAAATACGTGTTGATACTCAGATACGTAAGACGTTGGATGATAATACTTTGAACGATATTAAAACCTGGAGAGAGCATGAAAAAATATTCTACTGAACAGAGTGGTACAGAATTAGCTAACACAATTCAAGAGTAGTAACAACAGATTGACGACAACAGGAAAGTATTTTATATGCACATATCTTGTTTAAACAGAGATTTAATACTTTATCTAATGCGATAGAAGCTTTGCAAACCGTAAGAGAAAGAACATAAGCAATAGAAGCATTCAACAATACTTACAACCTTTTGAACGAAAAGGATAAACATAGAGATAGGTGGATTGGATAGTGACACGTAGAAAGGATGGAGTAGAAAACAAAGAAATTCCTGGAAGAATAAAGTAATTTACAATCATAGTTAGAAGAGTTACGGAAAGACTTAAATAATGAAAAACACAAAGATCAAGAGATTAACAACTTAAGTTTTTAATGTAAAGGTGGAGTAATACAATTGGAAGATACGTTAACTGCAAACACTAATGCTTTGTCATAGCTGCAAAAGAGGAATGTTTAAGCGAGCAAACCAAAAAGATAGAGGTCAACAAGAGCAACATAAATGCGAATGAAAGTATTATCAGAAATATTAAAACAACTTACTATTTATTTATTACTGATTTCAATATTAACAAACATCAGCATGCGGATCAGTCTTTGCCAACTCTCAAAACTGAGTTTACTACTGGAATAGAACAACCTAAACCAGGTATAACAAATATGTTCGTAGAGAACATGTGACTACTATTGCTGTGGCACAAGGTAGTATTGACGCATTAATCAAAAGGATACAATGAAAAACATTCTTGCATTAAGCCAAGAACTGATACAGTTAAAACTGAAATAGAAGAATCGAAGAAATATAGAGAACGTAAAAGCTGAACTAATTACAGAAATAGCGAGAAAGAGTCATACATATGGCACTTGAATGAATGGATTAAAATAGGAAGTCGGAAAATATAAAATGGAATTGGATGACAAAACGCAAATTAATTCTCGGATGAATATATTGCGTCGATTGAGTAATATCCAGATGGTATTAAAATAACTGATTGTCGAGGTAATAGAATCAAAGTTTTAAAAAATACATATCAGTGGTATCCACTCTATGACTACTTATAATAAAAACACTTCTAACATTTGCTGCTAGTTACGGATTGAACTAAGTTTGATACAATAGTTAATGTACAGCAACCTGTAATTCAAATAAAGAAACCAGGCTTACACCCGACTTTTGTGAACATTCATGTTGAAATAACTGATCAATTACCTGTTAAAATCATATTATGTTTCCAATTGGAATATATGTAAACAATCAACGTGTTGCTTACACGATACCTTTTAAAAAAGAAAACAATATTTGCAACCCATAATTGAGACATAATACTATCTAGAAGTGAACATTATTTTGCTTTTGGACTGAAATGTCAAAATCTTTTTCTTGTATATAGCAGTACTAAAACATTTTACCATTCAATAGCGTTAGCTGTAAACAGGATAAACTCAAACATGCAACAGCATCAGTTATCATTGGTGGTGTCTAACATTACAGGAAGCAATTATCTGTTTCATTTATTGATCCAAAAGGTGCAAATTACGAAATAGTTAGACACGACAATATCATGGAGGAGTTGAAGAGGAAAACTGCGTAGTAAAACAAGAACATAGGAAAGAAAAATCAACTACCTGAATATAACATTTTAGAGAATTTGGATGGTGATTTTCCTCTCTAATCTTCTACTCGTACGACTACAACAGTTTCATGATATTCAATTATTTGTGGTTACCATAGACTCTGAGAGCAAACAAAAGTTAGCAAGGTAACATGAACAAAATATTGAGAAGTTAAGACCAGGAGCTAGTAATGCACAACACACTGGCACATTAGATATACGGTTGGTAGTATACGAAAAGAAATGTAAAATACCGCTTCTCTTCCAAATACTGACATCTCATTATCCACTGTGCATATCTATTCTTTCTTGGGACTTGAGATTGACCATTACACTGACAAAAGTTTCTGAAGTGATAGAACGTGGTACCTCAGCAATGAATTGGACCATATTTGTTTCCAGTATGATTAGATTACTTCAGACTCTGTGATCAATCCGTTGATGACAAGTACATGTTATATATTTTTTCTTCTGCTAGTACATTACAAGAAGTAATTATTGAAATAGGAGCTAATACAACTTTAATAAATGTTTCACCACGAATTAATATAAAAGGAGTATTGATAGTGTGTAAGAAAAACGGAGAAAGTGATCCCAATCAGTATTCTAATCAGCTATAAAAAAATCTCATGGTTATTGTGGAAAGATTACCCAACATGTTTTATTCCCAGAAGTATAAATGGAAGCAACAATTTACGGTAGCAACAATTTACGGTAGCAACAGAGTAATTTGACAAACAACAGGAACACTCAAAAGTCGGTAATGTAACTGTTGATAATTTCTTTACAGATCGCCGTTGTATCTGAAATAAAACTACATTTGCTCAAAATTAATCGTCTCCCTTGCCTTGATACTGTTATAATTGGAATACTAGGAAGGATGATGAAACTCATACATTTTCTTAATACTTAAAGACTTTTATCCTTCCAAGGGCGTTTGTACTTGCAAAAATGTAGTACTAACTACTCTTGGGAAAAAGAAATGAGAAAGTCAAAAAATTTGTACAACATGATGATTTATGTGGATGAGAAAGTATGTACGTACTTCTTTTTACACAGCATTTACGGATTGACAGAAGTAAGAATAGCAAGATTAAATCAAAGTATTAGGTCTTCCGTGATCAGTATTTTACCTGCTTAAGTTCAAAGCAAATTATGTATTTCAACTGCTCAAGGCACTGTTAAAAAGTTCTTTGAGTTTAGGACAGCAGGATATGACTGAGATGAAAACATCACGGTAAGTTTTCAACAGTATATTTCAGATTCCAAAGTTAGACTTGAGCATGCTGTTAGAGGTGACTTTATATTTTTTGTTGCGGAGTGATATGGTGATGAAAACTGGTAGCAGTGCTGAGTATAAAGTCAACTGGAATAAGTGATGTGATTGGGCCTGAATACTGCCATAAATACCGACGTGGTAACAATATGATTCCAGTAGTTGATAAGTAGTCCGTAACAATTTGTCAACTGAAAGACAAGGGGATAGTAGAAGATAACGTGGTTTTATTGAATGCGATGAAAATCAAATATATTTTGTGCTAATTTGCATTATTTTAAAATTTAGCCTTGTAGAACCAAATTCCTGGATATGTATTTTTGTATGTTTTATTTATTTATTTATTACTTTGATCAGTCACTTGTTTACATCTCCCCCCCCAATTAATGTACATCGCGATAAATCTATTACCTAAAATATATAACGATAATTGGTATTTCTTTCATTTTCTTGCAAATGTTTTGATCATGAAAATAATTATATCAGGCGTGATACATAGTTCAAGGACAATATTCAATCAGAGTAAAATCGTTTGATGTGGAATTCACCATTTCACAATGCTTACAGCCAGCGTGTTTACATAATAATGCGTGCAAGATATCATATCGGTCTGCGTGAACATGAGCTGTTTGAGATACGATCTGCTTCTAGTGTGTAATAGTGACAAACACAACACAACATTGTCAAAAGTTGTTGTTCAGTCCCCCACCCCACCCCATCCCACCCCACTCCAAAAAAAATATAAAAATAAAACAGATAAATGTCCAGAATCTATTTAATGATTAAACTGTGTCCTCATGCTGTCGTCATTTTCGACGTATGTGTTTTTGAAAGAAGGTAAAATTGAAAAGTACACGTAGAAGCAATGTTATGGAACTTTTGTTTGTTTCTTTCTTTATTTTCATTCAATCGATTAAAATCAGTTCACAGACGCTCCAAATGAGAAAACTTATTGAAAAGATCACAAGTATGTGTTATTAACCTGCAACAGTACGTGTTTAGAACTGTCCTACATGGTAAACACAAATAGAGCAATTACAAATGTTACTTACTCCAAATTGTTGCGTATTTTCTTCTAATGTTAATATTTTTCATGCTGCCTGAATAAAAGATAGCGGTCTGCACCAAGGGCTTGCAATTTGCAAATAACAACCGTTCAAACCGTTCTGATGTTATTGGGTCAGCGTACCGTTTCCATACGTTTCCCACACCGTGGAAATGGTTTTATTAATCGTACCGTTCTGCCTGCATACCGTTTCCAAATCGTTTTAACGTACAGTACCGTTTGAGTATTGTATTTGCATCGATTTCGTGCCGTTTCTCTTTTTGAAAAAGACGTTACAAGTTCTATAATATAGTCATTCGTGCAGAAGTTAAACACACGGCGTGAAAATATATTGTTAGCTATTTGTTTCAGAGATACAAAAACACAGTAGCAGCAGTGTATCTTATCATTGGCAGTGTAAGGGACCGACCAGTTAATTTTCGGGGGGGGGGGGGCTCTGAAATTTGTTTGGAGCCGGGATTTTTTTTTTTTTCTTCTACTTCAAGATAATTTTTTTTATTAAGTAATATGATTGATATAACAAGTTCCCTTTCTATAAATCAGAGCAAGAATATTTGTTCAAGCTCTTTAAGGGTCGGAATTTAATCCCTTTTCCCCACCTTTCTAAAATTAAAGATTGTGACATTTTTAACTGATCATGTCATTTTGAGTATTATAGCACTATTACTTGTCCTGTTGTGTATTTGTATTTTTCATTAATACACCAAAAAGGATACAATATTCATACCCATTTTCTAAAGGTAAATTAGACCAGCTCTTGCAAGCATTCATATAAATGTTTGTTTATCTTATTACCCTTTGTGTTTTAAAGCATCTGTAGTTGCGATTACAAGACTGTCACCATTTTTGTACTTATTCACTACAATAATTGACTGCTCTCAGAATTGACAAATTCCCACAGTAGTTTAGTTACACAGGCGCTAGGGGGACAACTAATCGTTCTCCTGCAGTACAGACACTGCTTGCCTTTGGTGCCAGGTAAAGATGTATATCAACTCAGTGCAAAGTCGCAAATTAACAAATTGGTACTTCACTTCAGGGTACAGGGCACCAAATTCCCACTTAACTTTGGGGCACAGGGCACCAAATCACATTTTTAACAACCAGTATTGCTCACATTAATTTACTGTGTTCTATGCTGTCATACCACATGAAAATATAAATGCTACATAACATCATCAAATGCGTTCATCATTAGTGTAAGCCAATTTTAGGAACATGCTTTAAGATTAAAAATGTTCCTATCCATTTACAGAAAGCACAACAACAACAAAATCCCTATACATAAACGAAACTTCAAAAATATAAACAAGAAACTCCAAAACTGAAAACAAATACGCAAAATTGTCATTACCGCCGCAAATCCGCAATCTTTAAACTCCGCACTCATTAGAAAATTAAGCAAGTGTGGTCACCCTGAAAATATTAACACTGCACTTGAGACAAAATCTGAAAATTTGAATCACAACCATTCATGTACTATCATCAGAATTATACTATCAGCTAATTTGTTTTAATATAACCTTAATCTTGTGTCAAATAAGATGGGCTAAATCAATATTTTATGAATGAACGCTTTGTTTCCCCATAATGAGTTTAAACGAAGATGTCCATTTGATATTAAGGAATAATCCCGACAATAATATCTCTTCATCCAGAGTTATTTTAATTAAACGGTGGAGGAGAAAATGGAAAAAGATTGATGATCATCTGCATTAAAAAGCGTAAAGAGTAAGATCCCAGAAGTACAGCAGTAAAGCGCATGCTCTCTCACCTCAACAGTTCCGGTTTCAAGTCCCGAACGCCGTCATGCACTCCTGATTGCCCATCAATAAGATTTGATACTCAGTAATGACATTCTATTGTTGACATCAGTGATTTCACTCCATCACAATCAATCTTTTTTTGAAAGGGTATTTTGACTTTTTAAATTATTTCATAGACTTTTAAAGCAAAAGCGAGTTTGACAAAGCAGCTAAAACAAATGTCTACTATTGTCCGTTAGTCTATCCATTTATCCATCCAACCATACATCCATTTATCCATTACTGCATACATCCATTCATCCACGCGGGAATACATACATACATACATACATACATACATACATACATACATACATACATACATACATACATACATACATACATACATACATACATACATACATACATACATACATACATACATACATACATACATACATAAGTTCGTATATACATAAACGTACTTACGTAAATAGGCACGTACAATTATAGATATATATATGACCTATCGCAGTGTGTCGTTAGAGAAGTATTAACACGATGTAGAATACAATTTGCATTTACAATAGATTAGATATGCGATTCAATTTGATGTTCCTAGACGAATATTTCATTATACAAGTCAATGGTTTCATGGTCAACAGGCTCCCTTACATTTTAGTTCCTTCTGACGCTTTAAATTTCCGATTATTTTCCGAACATTATTGTTATCACTTAACTTGAAATTACACGGCTGGCGAAGAGGTTCTCTTGATTAAACGAAGCCTTTTAAGTCTGCATCTGAAGCCACACTTAGCCGGTGTAATATTAAGGAAGCCCCAGCGAAATTAGGGGTAATCGGGAAAGGTAATTGGACATTATCTGACGGGTTACTTGATTTTTTCGCCTTTAGCGCTGAACGAAATCAGTCCATGCTGAAAGTTGCCAAAAACCTAAACTAATGAAGCATTAAATATTGGGTCAAAATGTAGATATTTACTTACAGTCACCTAATAAAACTAAAAAAAACTGACGGAAGTCTTTGAATCTCAAATTGCACAGTACGGGGTTGAAGAGGAAACGTAGATAAAAGAAAGAGCATTGACCATAAAATAAGAGAAAATCTAGGTGTCACCAGCTGTACACTAATCAAGATTGATTCAGAATCTATCTTTTTGTCCTTTTTATCCAAAGGGAGTCCATAGATTTTACTTGTCATATAAAATAAGAGTTAATTTTCAAGTGCTGAGAAGACAAAAGTCTCGAGAAGTTTTAAACTATTTATACATGTCTTCAAGAAATAAGACAATAAGACCTCTCTCTCTTTCTCTCTCTCTCTCTCTCTCTCTCTCTCTCTCTCTCTCTCTCTCTCTCTCTCTCTCTCTCTCTCTCTCTCTCTCACACAGAGCTCTCTTCATTTAAAGGGAGAAAAACTGTTATATAATTAAATGAGATGTACTTTTAGTAGAGATATTCTGAAGTATTTTTGAGAACTGAAAAAATCCTTCCCTGTGTTGATGATATCTTTTTACAAATTAAAGTGTTTCATTAGGTGGCGTTATTACATTGGGGGCTGACAAAGTACCGCTTAATTTATCAATTTTTACATTGATATTAAGTGGAACATTGTCTGCTTCTAATGTAATAACACAACTAAATGTAGTTATACTACATTAGGCGGTATTTTTTTTATATCCCAGTAAAGAATTTTTACCCCTACTGCAATGATGCCATTAATCACAATAAATATTATTACATTATTACATACGTTATTACATTACATTGCAATGATGCCATTAATCACAATAAATATTATAACATTATTACATACGTTATTACATTACATTGCAATGATGCCATTAATCACAATAAATATTATTACATTATTACATACGTTATTACATTACATTGCAATGATGCCATTAATCACAATAAATATTATTACATTATTACATACGTTATTACATTACATTGCAATGATGCAATTAATCAGCAAAAATATTAAAGTCTATATTATTTCAAAAACCCTTATGACAGGAACAATTTGTTGTGAGTCTCTCTGTTCACAATAATTTTCTATATATTATCTGTCTTATACTATTAAATCGGCTCTATCCACTTCTCTCCTTTTTACTGGGCTTTCGAAACTCAGTAAAATGTATACATCTTTGTAATGTATGGGAGAGCTCAGTACAGTGGCGCATTTAGAACGCTTGATAAAAATATTTTAAACCCCGCAGGTGAATTATTATCTCGCGCACGGGAATTTATTTTCCGCACGCAAGTCATTCATCTTTTGTACGGAAAAAATAACTCACCCGCAACTTATTTATATTCCATAGGGGAATTATTTTATTCCCGTGGGCGACTTATTAATTCACGCGAGCAAGTTAGTAATCGTCGTCCTCAAATTATTATTTCGCGCGCGAGAGTTATCAATTTGCGTGCGCAAGATATTAATTCCTTAGAGCGGGATATTAAGTTGCGCGCACGAGTTATTGATTCGAGACCTACCTCTGTGAGTCCATCAAGTCAACCAGATTTGACGAAGGAGACAAAAATGTGGCGACATTAAGGCCAAGATAAATGCAGTTTCGGTGCGAAAAATAGACAAGCATTGCAGGGGAGATAATAAATCTCTTGCGACCTAATAACTAGCTCGCATGAGAATTCATAACTTGCGCACGGGAGTAAAAGAACTCTTGTACGGAAAATAAATAAGTCGAGCCTAGAAGTTGTCTTCTGCAAGGATGATAAATAAGTTGAATGCATAAAATAATTAATTCCCGTGTGCAATATAAGAATTCCCATGCGGGAATTTAATCTATTTGAGGCATCCTAAATTAGCAACCGCAGTAACGCTTAACCAGCAGAAGAATTAATTTGTTTGGCAGCCATCAATCCACGATTTTATCCGTATTCTCCTGGGCATAACCCATTGGGTCCAGCAAGTACATAAACTTACATAAATCTGCATGTCCCGACCAGGCCAGATCAACTGTCGGGGTGTCCCTGGTTAATGTTATATACTCCAATTTAATCGGCACGATGTATCTTTTCATGTGTTGATGCGCCGAGAAACATCGATGAAACAATAAATTGTTCAGTTATTTCTAACCATCTAGTCGTCGTTCCGCCTGCATCTAGATCTCACGTTCCCATATTCAAATCTTCATTAAAGTCTATTGATGTATTTGTTCATTGGACATTTTCATGCCTAAAGATTAAAGGTCATAGCAACCATTGCTAAAATAAATCTTTCTTATTTGTAAACGTTGGTTTCCTTTGTTTATTATTCATTACATTTTACGAGTGAACGTAACTACCCAATTCATTACATTTTACGAGTGAACGTAACTACCCAATTCATTACATTTTACGAGTGAACGTAACTACCCAATTCATTACATTTTACGAGTGAACGTAACTACCCAATTCATTACATTTTACGAGTGAACGTAACTACCCAATTCATTACATTTTACGAGTGAACGTAACTACCTTTTTTGTAACGAGATACATTTATAAGGACAGTGCATTAGCCTGTCCCTACACTACAAGTCTTTATGTGCATGGGCCATTGCAAGTTAATGACATTGTTACCTTAGAAATAAAGATTCAGTGCATGAGCATACAATTCCACATATCGTAATACATTTTGCGTTAGACGGCGTTATTTCATTACGGATGGACTATGCATCGTTTAATGTACATTTTTCTCCACTAACTGGTGTGTTATTAACACCAAAACGACACCAAATGTAACTGTTTTTACCTTATTTATTGTGAAAAAATGACTGGGCACAACAATTACTTTTTCTTTTAGTTGTTTTAACATGCGAGTATAAAGCTGTATGTTTTAAAATGACAAGAGAAGAAATGTAATTTCCGTATGTACCTCTGTGAAAAGGAGCCGCGGTGACTGAGTGGTTAGCGTGCCGGACTCGCGACCAGTAGGGCACAGGATCGAATCCTATCATCGGATCAGCCAAGGATGGCTACCGTGTGTCCATCAGAAGGGCTCTTTATTCTATTTGCCTTAACACTGAATAACCTTCATGTGTTGATGTGTCATAAAACGAGACAACAAAATAAATCACACCAAACTTCTGTAAATGAATAGCCAACTGCGAGCAGCGTCGACCAAGATTTGCCGTCGTAGATGTACCAGCATATCTGTGTATGCACTGTTTGTTTTATTTGTGATTTCATGCAAATTGCGTTGCCCTTAATCTAACGGTGCATAGTTCGACGACAGATCTGGATCGCCACTTTTCTCACTTTGGTGTGTATTATTTACTGGTTAACGCCGCTATTCTCTTTTAAAGTGTGGGAGGACGAGTGATGCAAAATCTTGGATTAGATATTTCCATTTTTGTATTTAGATCTAAAATAAACAGTTATGGAGAAATGGAAAAGAAACACTAAGACATGTTATTGACGTTATAGAACGTTTTCTTGGCACACCGAGATTTCGTGGGATGATTATTAGAAAGTCACGCACTTGTTTTTGTTGGAAGCGTTTAACTTTACATTACCTCTTTGGTTCCAAAACGAGAGAGAGAGAGAGACAGAGAGACAGAGACAGAGACAGAGACAGAGAGAGAGACAGAGGAATAGTAATTCTATTTACATATTAGTAGTTAATTAGGTTTTCTACTCTATTTAAAATTGGGATATGGAGGTATCTCACAAAAACCATGATAAAATTCTGGCAGAACATTAAGCACATGGACTGGCAGTTTCTTGATGCATAAGCTTTGTTATTGCAAAGTATTTTGAATGATAACGCTGTGTTTTCAGCAGCGGCTGCAGTCATCGTTCTGCTGTGCCTACCCCTCACTCCGCTGGGGTGATGGATGGGTAAACCCTCTCACTCCGCTGGAATGATGGATGGGTAGACCCTACTATGCAACATCGTACGGTATCCTATACTTTTTTTAAATATAATAAATTGATTTTAAAAAAATGTCCAGTGTCATTCTGAATATGGTTCCTTTTTTATCTTTCCATGTATGCATGTAGGTATGCAGATAGATGATAGATAGATAGATAGATAGATAGATAGATAGATAGATAGATAGATAGATAGATAGATAGATAGATAGATAAACAGATAGATAGATAGATAGATAGATAGATAGATAGATAGATAGATAGATAGATAGATAGATAGATAGATAGATAGATAGATAGATAAACAGATAGACAGACAGACAGATAGATAGATAGATAGATAAACAGATAGACAGACAGACAGACAGATAGATAGATAGATAGATAGATAGATAGATAGATAGACAGACAGACAGACAGACAGATAGATAGATAGATAGATAGATAGATAGATAGATAGATAGATAGATAGATAGATAGATAGACAGACAGACAGACAGATAGATAGATAGATAGATAGATAGATAGATAGATAGATAGATAGATAGATAGATAGATAGATAGATAGATAGACAGACAGACAGACAGATAGATAGATAGATAGATAGATAGATAGATAGATAGATAGATAGATAGATAGATAGATAGATAGATAGATAGATAGATAAACTCTCTCGTGTTTGTAAAAAAAAGTCATGTTGACCTAAGTAGTTAGACTACCACTACCAACACCAATAGCAATAACAACAACAACATTTATTACCATTCACTTTCATTTTCATCGTCTTAGATGACGTCATCCTAGTCATTCCGATTGTACAAGGACATTATTGATAACTCTTATCTTCATAATTATCCATTATCAATATTTACAGAGGGCGTGGTGAGTTTCAAAATCACAAGTTCTGAGTTTACTCGAAAGGAAACACAATGAACAATTCTGAAAGATGATGGTTGATAAAATGAATTATCAAAATCGAACCTCTGATAAAGGAGGGGGGGGGAACGAGTTGGGAGGGGAACTGAAAACCTAGGAAAAATTCATTTGAAAGATAAAAATTACAAATTACACTTTATACATGAACTAACACTTTGAAGCCATTACAACAAATTTTGCTACGAATTGATGAGCTTCAATGGTCAGACGTCATTTGCGTTAAAAACAGTTTCTATTTAGAAGGAATTTTAAAAACATAATTTGAATATGTTGTGTTAATGTTTCCTATAATATGAGACTGAATTCTTGCACTTCACTGTGAATATATTTTTTTCTTTCTAACAAGTCCGAAAGAGTCCGATAAAATACCCCGTTGAGTGCAAGAAGCAAGAAAGACACATACTGCTACCATATGTATACATTTTCCTTTTTGTTTTTTCTAAATTTGTTCAAAACGTTTCAGTGCGAAGATACGAGAAATAACCAAAAAGACTAGAAAAAGGACAACCACGCGCAAATACAATCATCTGTATACAGCCACCACGTTTTCAATTAAATAATTCATTCATTTTGCTAATTACGCACTCACTCACCCTTTAATTAATATTCAATCAGGAGGAGGATATTTTGACAGTCAACCCTACTTCCAGGAAAAGTCTCTAACAAAAGACTCAATTAGAGTCGAAAGCGCTTAGGCAAGTTAAAAACTACTTGTGCACTGTTTGTTGCCAGTTTATTGGATTTATCTAAATCAATCCCCGACACACGCCATCCCTTGCTGAATCCAGTGCACTTGAAAGGACTGTTATTCGCCATATTATATGACCATACATACATACATACATACATACATACATACATACATACATACATACATACATACATACATACATACATACATACATACATACATACATACATACATACATAAATATATACTTTATGAAGTACAACTAAAGTTTTCGTTTTTTTCCAGTTCTCTCTGACATTACATGTATATTTGTTTCAAGAATTATATGTATGTTGGTAACTATGTATTATTTAGGAAAAGTGTTGATATTACAAATTAAATCTCATCGATAAATTTGTCATGCAGTAAGAATGATACATACAGTTACCATTTATGAACATTTTCCTTTTTTGTTTCTCTAATATTGTTCAACGTTCCAGTGCGAAGATTAAGTATTGAGAAGTACTTTGCTATCTTTTATTTATTTTGAGATTTCATGTTGTCTGACTCTGACATCAGTCTTCTCTTCAAGGGCCTGAAGTTTTGTCTTCGACCCAAACGTACAATGTACTGGAATTGAATGAAGACTTCGCGAGTTTTGCAGGAAGAATGAGACTCAAGGATAAGTTTAGTGACAATGCTGGACAATACAATGTCAGTAACGATGAGCCTCATAGATTCCGCCGAAAAAGCGATTATGTGCAACCCCCTAGTAAAGTTCCAGCTCTACAGGCATTTTTGTCCGCGGTGGAAAATTACATTAACTCGCACGAACAGAGCCATACCAAAAAGGACAATTTAACCCAACAGAAAAGACAGTCGCGGAAAAAACTGCGCGAGAGGGAAGATATTGTTATCAAGCCAGCGGACAAGGGATCCTGCGTTGTTGTTATGAATACGTCTGACTACATCGCTGAGGCGAACAGACAACTTTCAGACGAGAGATTTTACAACAAACTCAATCATGACCCAACAGCTGAACACGCTGAAATCGTGTGTCAGACATTAAAAGACATGCATACAGCAGGTCACATTGATGACAAAACACTGACTTACCTCCTACCAGTTGACCCCAAACCTGGGAGATTTTATTTACTCCCTACAATACACAAAGAAGGGCACCCGGGGAGACCAATCATTTGCGGAAACAAACATTCCACTGAAAACATTTCTGAATTCGTTGATTATCACCTTCGGACTTTCGTGGAAAAACTGCCTTCATATGTCCAAGATACAACGGACTATCTCAACAACACACCGAAAACTAACCTTCCAGATAACACTCTCCTCGTAACTATGGACGTCTGTTCCTTATACACCAACATCCCACACGAGGAAAGTATCACAGCCTGCAAGAAAGCATGGGACGGTCGACCTGATCCTTCCCCACTTACATACTATTTGGTCAAACTCTTAACACATGTTCTGAAATTTAACAATTTTGAATTCAACAACCAACACTTCCTACAAATTAATGGAACTGCAAAGGGCACTAAAATGGCACCTTCGTATGCCAATATATTTATGGGAAGACTCGAACAATAGCTCCACAACGAGGCACCCAATATACCTCTAAGCTGGTGCAGATTTATTGAGGACATAGAATCGAAATGGATCCAAACGGGCGACAATTTCAAAATATTTCTTGAATTCACCAAAAACTTCCATTCTACGATTAAATTTATGTCAGAGTCATCAAACAGGTCCAACATCTTTTTGGATACTCAATCTACCCTCGAGGATGCGAACACAGAAACTGACCTGTATTCTAAACCAACTGACTTTCACCAGTATCTACTCCCAACCAGTTGCCACCCCCAGCACGTAATAAAAAATCTTCCTTACTGTATGTGCGTTTGGACCAAACGCATATTCTCTAATCCGGCTACCTTTGAAAAGAGACTCAGAGAGCTCAAGGGGCACCTTAGAAGGAGAAGATACAGAAATAGCTACATCGAGGAGACTATTAACTAAATTAGACTCCTCTATAGAGGAACCATCCTGAAATATAAAACCCTGAAGAAAACAAAAAGCGTACACTGCGTGGTTACTTTCCACCCCGACGCCCCAAAGTTACAACAGATAATTCGGAAGCATTGGAACTAGATTGAATCCTCCGAACATCTGAACAGGATAATTCATAAAGTTTCTATGGTTCTATGGTTGCGTACCGTAGACCTAAAATCTGAAGGACCATCTGGTAAGATAAATTCAAACAAGACCACAGATTCAGGCACATATTGCTGCAAAGACAAGCGTTCCCTTATTTGCAAAGATATGCCCGAGACCAAATCGTTCTGAAGTTCGACGACAGCGGCTAGCTACACTATCAATGATAAGTTATGATGTGGAGCCAAAAATGTAATCTATCTTCTAACATGCAAGATCTGTGGCACTCAATATGTTGGCGAAACCGTTGATTTCAGAAAACGAATGAATAACCACAAGAGTCACATTCACAACAATATCAAGGCGAAACTCGCCAACCACTACAACTTGACCTGGCATTCAGTCGAGTCCCTCGAGATGCTACCGATTGATTATAACTTGGGGTGGACCGATATAGAACGCACACGTAAGGAACGAAAGTGGATACTTCAATTGAAATTCATGGGTATTTCGGCCTAAATGAAAAAGTCTAACCTTCCTATTGCAATCTCATCAAAACAACAGCCAGGCATCTGTTTATCAGACGTACGCATTTTTGCAATAATATTTACACAATTAAATAATCGGTAACTCTTTACATGTATTATTAGTATTTTTCTTCTTCCTCTTCTTCTTCTTTTTCTTCTCTTCTTCTTCTTCTTCTTCTTCTTCTTGTTCCTCTTCTTATGATTATTATTATTAATATTGCCATTATTATCATCCTTTTATTATTATTATTATTATTATTATTATTATTATTATTATTATTATTATTATTTGAACTCTTGTCTATTATCCCGTAATACCATGCTCTTGACATACTTCCTTAGTACCTCCATGCTTAACTTTACTGGGATATAATTTCCTTTGCACATTTTGATGATGACGTTAATTTATCGCCGCGCGTGGTGTCTTTTGTTCTAAGCCTGGAATTAGGTCAAAACCCTTTGGCCCTCTGCGCGATACGCACGATAAACACTTTTTTTCGATTTTATTTTTGATAAATATGTTGGGCTGAATGCAGCATTACATACCGTCTATACTCGATTATAAGACGACCCCCCCCCCTTTTTTTTTTTTAGGGCTGCAAAAATTCAATTTCTCTATGACCCTCATATAAGTCGGGGTGTATTTCGCAAGTCAGATCAGTCGGAAGGGGTGACTTATCAGTAGTCAGAGTTGCACTTTGGAAATATAAACAAGCCAGACTGGATGGATGGATGGATGGATGGATGGATGGATGGATGGATGGATGGATCGATCGATCGATCGATCGATCGATAGATAGATAGATAGATAGATAGATAGATAGATAGATAGATAGATAGATAGATAGATAAAAACCAGTGTAAAATACAATTATATTATTGAGTGAAATAAGTCACAAATAAATTGACAACTTACAATTTGTCCATCTTCGTGTAATAAAATCCATTTAAGTCCATAATGCTTGATATTTTAAATCCATTTATATGATAAATCCATAAATTAAATTCTAGATCACATACCGGTATAAAAATAGTAGTTCAGAATCATCTGATTCACAGTATCAGGTAATATGTTAATTCCACATGTCTTACAAATAAACAATGAAAGTTAGGTCCGCATTTTTGTGATTTACAGTATCCTGCAAATGTCACTATCTGATGTCATCTGGTACAAAGTCCAAGAATTAATTCTCATTGTCTGATAATGTTCTGAAATCCTTCATAATCGTCTAGTCATTGTAAATCGTCGTCGTCTAGTCATCGTAAATATCGTCCGACTCCGATTGCTCATATGAGGGTGCTTATGCAGAGACAGCTTGGGCTCTGTAAGTAACCCTTTGATCATAAAATCTGAAATCTATTAAAGAAAGCAACTGAACACGTATCAATTGTGCGGCAAGATCACAGGGAGTTCAAATAACTACCCTCTGTTATTTGGCACTGAACAAATATCAAATTCGCGGCTTGATCAAAGGTTTGTCACGTGAGAAAACAAAAAGGGTTGTGTCGTTACTAGCTAAGGGATTAAGGTCAAAGTATATGCACAGGAAGTTGTAGAACTCTACTTGGCACTAGACCAGTATTAAATTCGCGATTCGATCAAAAGGATTATCAACTTGAAAACAAAATGAGTGCCTTTACAAGCTAAGGCTTATCGGCCCACGAACAATGGCAGATAACTTGGGAAATATCACTTGAGAATTAAATCTGATTTTTGCAAAAGGAAAACACAAATTAAATAAAAACTTGTATTGCATCAAGCACAGTCTTTATACAACAAAATACAAATATTAATACAAATACATGTTGTTGGGACTTGCACGAAAATGGAAGCAATATACTCACTAGTAAACAGCCAAGGTAAACAACATATACGGAACTTCACTTTGCAGTAGGTAGTATTCACTTTACTGGTAATATTTTCAAATTTTTAAAATCCAAATAATTGCAGATACAAGTATTGTGTAGTGAATACCGTCATGAAACGGATAAACACAGTGCAAACCATATATGCAGTACTGAAGGGGAATAGTGGCATGAAAAGTAAAAATATTTGAATTTACAGTATTTTTATGTACTGCAAACATCTAGAGTTTCCAATATTACCCCTAGATTTATAAAAATAAAAATTGTATGTCGCGCTTATAAGACCACCTACTCAGCATGAATCGAATTTTATGTATAAAAAAAACAACCTGGTCTTATAAGCGAGTACATACGGTCAATATGTAGTTTATCCGTTTTATACCTTTTTTTAAAAATTTGGTCTTCTTTCTTTCTTCTATTGTTTATCCTTTGTTTGTCTATTTCCCCGTCATTTAAACATGTAGGATTCAAGAATTCTTCTTGGCTTTTGTGTTTAGAATTTGTTTTTTGGATGTAAATTATTTCTTCCTCTAACTAAGAGCTGGTTTAGCTCGAAACGCTGGGAACTGTTTTGCTTTTGCGTCATTATCAATTTCTGTATCAATATATATATATATATATATATATATATATATATATATATATATATATATATATATATGTCATACTGTATGTAATGTTTGTTACGTATTATTGGATCTATGTATCCCGAAGCAGGAATAATTATAGTAGTAATCTCAAACAAAATTTTAAAAATATAGTTGGTTGGTTGTTATGGGTTTAACGCCATTTTTCAGCACATGATAGGCTATACATGGCGGCCAGTATATTTGGTGGAGGAAGAACCCGAGAAAACCCAGGTAAAAACCACCGACCCACGGGAAGCTACTGGCAAGCTTTCTCACATACCCACGTTGGCCGAGCCCGAGACTCGAACCCACGAGGACAGAGGTGAGATGTCAGTGATTTGTAAAGGTGAACGCCTTAGACCACTCGGCCACTTGGTCCCCTCCTTCCCCCCCCCAAAAAAAAAATAAATAAAAAAAATATAGAGTAAAATCCTTGTGTGTCCTATCTCAAAGGTAATGTTAATCATGTAACAAAAAGTACCTGGTGTATCTGCATTCTTTTTATCATTAATAGCGTCAGACACAATGTTTAACGAACGCTAGTGCTATACCAAGTTAATGATACTAGTTCTGATATTTCTATAATCATATCTATACAGTTGTCCTTAATTATCTGTTCCATTTGGTAGTCCTTAATTATTTGTTCCATTTGGTAGTCCTTAATTATATGTTCCATTTGGTAACTGCATTAGTTGATGCAGCATTTTTCTTTTATTTTGAAATTTTATTCTTTGATGTGTTTCAAGATAATGTATAGTCCTGAATTGATAACCCAGATGTAATCTCTGTTTGAGAAGAAATAACGTCAGACATTCAGTCATGCAAGCATTGGTTGGTTGTTGTTGCTGTTTTTTTTTTTTTTTAACGGGACTTAAGTACTTTATTGGCTATATCATGTGGAGAAATTGGGAGCTAAGTGTTTTCACAAGGACACGCTGTGGCAGCCGCCCCAGGCTGGCCTGGGCGAGTATTAAACCCGCGACCCTTGGATTACTAGCTTGACACTCTACCAAGTGATCTAGCTACCACATACATACATACATACATACATACATACATACATACATACATACATACATACATACATACATACATACATACATACATACATACATACATACATACATACATACATACATACATACATACATACATACATACATACATACATAGAGAATCAGTTAAATAAACCAGTATAGAAAATGGTGATTTCATGTCCGATTGCTTTACACGTGATTACTCATAATTACTTAAGACCTATACAGAGACATACAGAGATGTAATGCTTGACTCCTCGATCATCTCCTCTGTTCAAACAAGCATCATCACATGATCACAAGAATAAAGTTATTACTTTAGAAAAGTTCCAAAGATCACTCGAGTGAAATATTTGCATGAAATAGTTTTTACTTTGTTTCCCATTTATGAAATAAATCCGAAATTAAAGATTGTTTCTCTTCATTAACGCTTTTAATTGGACACATATATGAAGGTCTGTGATAAGAATGAAGCAACAGAACATTGTGTTGAATGATATGTCTCACTTGCTTCGCCTGTAAAGTACATAATTTAAAAACACTTGATTTAGGCAGTTTAGCAAGAAAAGTAAGTATTTATAGATGTTAACATAAGTGATCAATGTGAAATTGCGTGACCATACATGCAGCAGTGTCTATGACACTGAGCTACAAGTTATAAATGGTGCATGGAGTTCTCTGCCAAAGCAATTGTGATCGTTGGATACATCTAACTACAATATGAGAGCGAGAGGAGATAACGTTGCAGCATAAACTTTCACTAGGAAACATTAAGATATCCCCACGATCCCATTATACAACAAATGACTTGCTTTATACATTGCTCTAAAAACAAAAGCAATATAGCGGATCAAAACTGCTTTACTCTTTGTACAATACATTCTTGTGTTCAAACTATTTCATCCTTTTGGCAACAGCAGTAATTAGTCTCATATTACCGCAGAAATTAATGTGAAAGCATCATCTCTCTCTCTCTCTCTCTCTCTCTCTCTGCTATTTGCGCCTTTGACAAATTATTCAGAGTTTCCATTAGAGCATTATTTGTGCTTTAAAACTGCTGCTTACCACGTTTCCGTCAGTAACCGTGCTCTCCCAACTACTATGCATGCACAGGAAGTAGAAAGTGGACATGATAACATAAGATTCTTATCATTAGAGGACGGTAGAGCGTTCTCTATATTTGATTTGTTATTTTACATCCGGGTTGTTTTGGGGCTGTTTTTATTTCTTTAAGTAGAAGAGTACTTCCTTGTTAGACTGACTCTCTTACCCTTATGCCAAAAGATATATTTAAATAACCGAGGACTGTACACCATGTAAATTGAATAGAGTAGCCTACGTATATAAAATGGTTCATCTCCCAGGGTGTAAAACAACCAGAATTCTTCAGTTTTCTTAGCTGAATGCGAACTGTTGAGCATGCGCAACACTGCATCTAGTGAGCTGAGGTGTTTTGTTCTTACTGAAAGTAAAACTGTACCCGGCAACGGAAGCAGTGCAGGTGGACACAAGTTGTTCTTAAGTATTGGATCCTCTGTATACGAGGACTTCCTTTATAGCAGCTGGGTTTCTATTTCTTTCAAGCCATATGGAAAGTTTTTGTGAAGAACAGTGTACACATCCATAGCACGCGTTTCCGTTTATGCCAGGAATTGGCGCGAAAATCTAGACAGCCACTGAAGAGATGGATGAAACCAAAAACACTTCCTTTTCATGGAGATCACACGGTTGCATGGAATAATAACTTTAAAAAATCATGTGCATATATACCTTGTGTTTGTAATGTTAACAACGTTAAATTAAATAAATGCTAATAATGGTAACTTTTATTGGTTTTTAATAGCGTTGTCACAAGACTGAAACCGAATGGGTTTGGATTAAGTTAAAACACCGAACAGAATGTATGTGAATTAAATGTTTATGATAATGAAGTAAGATTTCCTACACCACAAATTACTGATGCAACCATAAAATGATAGAAAAATACAATGAAAAAAAAAGAAACACTACTAAAACTCGCACCTGGAACACAATGTTCATCATTTCACAGTGTTCATCACTTCACAGTTAGCATTAGCGTCCCCTCAGAGACAATTACACTGGATTATATACATAAACAAGATACTGACACCAAAGTTGGAGAACAACACTCCCTTAAATGTATACAAAGAAATCACCTGATGAAATGTTAAATGATGCCGACGTTGTCATATAAAACTATTGCAACTTGGTATTCACCATAATGCGAATATGATTTCAATAAAAATGAGCGGGTGGTTCACATAACAACATGTATTGTTTAAAATTCAACATGCATAGTTCAAAATTAAGAATTCCCAGTTCGAAATTCAAATCCTTAGGACGAATTCATCCTGGGTATGCTACACTCTTTTTCCCGAACTTCACGGTTCCTTGGAGGGAGTTCCAGTGACTTCTAGACGGAATGCCGATATCTTCCTAATATCAAGGTGTGATACACCACACCCATGTAGCTTTCTCTGGCAATGGCTCACCAGTGCAACGTTCACTTAGCCACGTATTACGCCGCTATGTTGTCAACTTATTTTGCTCAGCTGCCACTTATGTTGCCCAGTCGCCTTCTATGTTGCCCTGTAGCCAACAATGACACCCTGCTGGCAGCTAAAAGTAAACCAAACTGGCTAGTGTACTACATTAAATTACTATTACTAAACTAATAACCAAATATATACATGAGATAAATCATATCAAAATACAAAAGAAATACATTCTTATAATTATCGCAAAAAGCCCTTCAAATACATACTGCATTCAACTTTCTGCTTCAGTACAAACAGCGAACTGACTATACTCCATATCTCAAATCCGGTATAATTTAGGGAAAAAGTCTAACTATGCAAACAAGAATGAAAGCTTGAATAGTAAATTCATACAACATTTTCGACGTATGAAAACAATTACAAATAGAACTTAGTCCCTATATAAAATAAATTCATGCTTATCCCTATGGTTGTCTGTAAAATAGACACTGCCTGATAAGATCTCCGAATCGTTACGCATATAGTACGTACATCATATAAATACTACCATACCAAAAATAAAAAGTGCAAGATCCAGGGTTAAAGTACCCATGCACATCATGAACTACGGGTATCTCGCTGCGAGTGATCTACAGCGAGATGCAGCTATTACTCGATGTCTCGTTTAGTCAACAAAAAAAATATATAAAAAATAAATAAAACAAAAAAAAACTACACTAGGTAGCTTTGTACGCTCCGAAGATACATAATCATTCTCATATGACATCAAACTATTGTATTGCCCTATATTCCGTGACAAGCGTTACTAATTCAATTACACTTGGTTAGGTACATGGTTGTCAATGTTCGTTTTTCTTATCATCAGCTTTATTATCGGATTTATTATTGTATGTAACCGATTGCAAAACTGTGATTTTGTTATCCTATAAATTATTGTTATATGGATCCGTCTTATAACCGAGTCTTTGATAAGAAGGAGTGACACAATCCCTGTCCCACTTGATAGTATTAGTTGCCGAATGCATATGTATATGTCTGTCTTAACATTAAAGTGGGTTTATTTATGGTCATTTTTAATGTTTATTGTTGTTCATATTTAAGAAATAAATAATTATTATATATAGTATATTTGTTATATTTCCCTTGATTGTAATCAGAAAAGAATATAGTGTTTATTTGTAAAAGTGTAATTGCAAAAATGTTTGTAAAAGATTTTCTCATAGTTTTATGATGAAGGGAAGCACTAGGAATTATATTAAAATCGTTCTATTAGATCAACACAAACAACATTGGTTATATGTTTTTTAAAAGATCGTTCAAAGGACATAATTTTAAAATTTATGAAATAGGTATTCAGTTGGAAGAATGTTTAATAAAAAAGTGTACTTACCTATCTTGACATACAGAACATCAAAACCATAAATTAAGTGTTGAATCTGACCGATGGAATAAAATCCCATATGAAGAAGGAACATGTATCAAATGTCAGAATAACGTTTTGGGTGACGAATTCCATTTCCTCTATAATCTATGTTCTCTCTCGATCTCAATCTCTCTCTCTCTCTCTCTCTCTCTCTCTCTCTCTCTCTCTCTCTCTGATATTTCTCTTTCTTTCCTTTTTCTTTTTCTTTTCTGCATCTTATTTATATTACACCATGAAGGTTTCTTATTTGATGGTTCTTGATTCGTATGCCATATATGTATGACCTGATTTTTGTTTCCAATAAAGTTTTGTGTTGTTCTGTTCTTTTCTGTAAAATATGTCTTTCATTTACACAAACGTGAAAATATCAACTTTTTGATCTCTAATTGGACCAATAATTACTGACGCAATTAGCTCTTGTCTCTTTAAGTTCATATCCAAGGGTTAAGGACCATAACAATCAACACAAATCCAAATCTTAAATACAACTAAAAGAAGATAATATGACTAATCTGTTTTGAAACAAAGACTACAGGTGCTCGTTAACGATCGCAAGTAGAATATTTGAAATGCAAAAATAAAAATTGTGCCTATTTAAACTCTTGGAAAAATTAGTTCTGTAGCTACTGTGATTTCTTGCTGGGAATATATGTATTTTTGGATTGAGCTTAACAACATTTCATTTAAATAAGTAAAATATTTTTTAAAATTATTTAAGTTTTCTTTAAAAAAAAGAAACAAAAAAAAACAAACATTGTCACAATGAATTGTTTTGTACATGGATTGAATTTCCGCGGTTTGACCTCAGCAACATTGGATCACGCACCGACTCGTGTACGCGAGTGGCACAGTTAAGATACCTGTACTACCACTACTACTACTACTACTAATAATAATAATAATAATAATAATATCAAATTAAGTGAATGACTGATGGAAAATGATGGATACTGGATCTTTATTTTATACCAATGAAGTACACACAAAATTGCAGTAATTTGATTTTTTTTTTAAAATCCTCATTACGCGTTTTGCTATTATCTCGTTATCTTCTGTTTATTCTAATATTATGGTACTAATTTATAGAATAATTACTGTTTCATCTACTCCATGTTCCCAAAAGGGCATATGAAAAACACGGGATAAAATGTCAGCAATTTAAAACAGATGTCAATCTACAAATTCAACGAAAGGTCAGTTGTTGTCTGAATCTCCGTAAACGCTATGTTTCATTCATAAACGTGGGGTTTGCGGAGTTCAATTTTGTAAGAGAAATCTATCATAATCCATAAGAAATGTGAATGAGATGAATATAATATGTGACAAATACAGCGCAGGGAATGAGTCAAAAAATGATCTGTTTAAGAAGACAGCAGTGATGTAGGCGAACATGCTGCTTATATAACCAGTGGCAATTTGCAATATCTACTGATATTTTGTTACCTAAGAAATGTCCACAATTGAATTTTGTAACAAACAAGCATTACATTTCTGCATAGTCAGTGCTGGGCAAGTATGTTTATACTTCAACTAGTACCGTCTATACCTGCGTATAACTCGAGTCAAAATGCATACAACTTCGACCCTGATCTGCCGTCGCATAATGCGCCGGCAGATCAGGGTCTATGTTGTTTGTTCTGCTGATTAGTCCTTACAAACTGCATAGACCAAGATCTGCCAGCGCATTATGTGACGGCAGATCTGAGTCTATGCAGTTTGCAGTCAGTATCGTATTATACGCGGGTATAAACGGTATCTGTTTTATGAAGTTGGACTGGACAGGTATTCTTTTCAAATGTCTACTGTTTGATTACATTGTTGCTTGAACCAGTATCAACTAACCTTTGTCTGATCAATCCATTTCATTTAGAATAACTATTAATTTTTGATGTTTTTATTTCATCTGTCACTGTGATCACTGGCACATTGTTGCACAACGCTATACTTTGTATCTATTATTTGTATGATTGTTATTCATGAAAACATGCTTTATAGTAAATAATGAAATGTTGAATATTTGTGTTGCGTATTTTACCTGTCACTAATTACAACAAGTGGCATAATTTCCTCTGACGTTTCCCACCCCACTTTAGATCTTTTTACAATTTTATCAAAAATGGTCTGAGGAACCTTGGATTATATAATTTGATATATAATTGGATATATGTGTATAATAATAGCATTTTCACATGATGGTCGATTGTACTAAAGCTATGCTCTGTCCGTAGAGAAGAGTTACTTCCCTTGCGACCGATGCAAATCATTTCAGCGATTCGCACTATTGACAGTTGCTAAGAGTTATTCCATATATATATATATATATATATATATATATATATATATATATATATATATATATATATATATATATATATATATATATATAATTATTCAACCACCATAAAAGTAACACGGCATTTTCCAGTGAAAACATCATTATTCAAATAGCACATTATATTCCAAAACGTACGTGGGCCTAAAAGTCCCAAAAGGACCCAGAGTCCCAGTAGAGTACGGTTTGACTCATGACTTGAATATATGCATATGATAGGCATCAAACCATACATTTTACCTTACCAAGTATTTAAAAGATATATAACATCAGAAAATGTAATCATTAGTGAGGCTAGTCTGGAATGTATGGATTTACAACTGTCATTTAACAGGCGTTCCCAGTGCGTCTGGTATACTGGTGATAAATAGGTAAGGTGCCATTAAATTTACCCTTGAAAGAAGCGATGCATATGATTGAAAAATTATTATGAATACAAACAGCTAAATTAAGATCCCAATCTCATGTAATGCATGATGACCTCCTACCGCCTCTCTCTCTCGTTGGTTTTCATGCATTGGACAAGTTTACAAAAGGCTGTTAACCTTCAAAAGCCACGGATGGGCACACATTCATTTATAATAGTGTCAAACGTCAGTACTTGCACAACATTTTCTTGGCTTGTGAAGAACTCCTTTGTAAAAAAAACCCCACTTGTACTGTATTAAAAAATAAAATATGTCATGCGGCAACTGTTTCTGTCCAGTGGTTGTTATGTTCCCTCAATGATAATCGAAAGGCAGATCATTCTTTGTTCCGTGAGTCATTCATTTTTAACTCAGAGATACGCAAATGCAATACTACAGCGTAATTTCATGGTTTAAGAACACGTGGAAATCACCACAAAAAAGTTCTTTAAATATTTGCACATGCCTTTAATATTATAAGTAATATCCATGTAATTTCCTAGTGACGGATTGATAGTTACTAACCTCGCTCGTAGCTGTATTGGGGGGGGGGGGGGGAGGGGGGTGGTCGGGGCATATTTAGATGGTCCTACAGCCTAACACTGACTAACATACTTTACTTTCAAAGAATGTTCGGCTTTGAGCTGTACGTGACTCGTCACATTCTTACCACGAGAGATGTGCATTTGAAACTGGAAAATAGTTTCAAAGGCATCGTATAATAGACAGTTTTTGAAATACTGGAAGTTATGCTATTTACGAAATATAACCAAAATCTGATGTTAATTAAAACCAATTGGACAGCGGCAGGTCTGGTTCAATTTGTAATGCTGGTGGTGTTAATTACAGTTGTACTTACTGCCCGAGTATTGCACAAGGGAAGTAATGTAAAGAAATACTCCTTTTAAAGTGTTTGTCGTGATGAAAATAGAATGTGTGCCCGATAATACTGAACTGCCTTTCGCACTTTGATTCAAGACAAAGGTGTGTTATAATAGGAGAATAGTGTACCCGTCTCTACGAAGTAAAAAAGCAGCGTATAGGACAAAAATCTTTTTTTATCGATGATTTCATGTCCCGTTCCGCTTCCAGTGCACGCATAGTGTGGAGGGTGGGGGTTGATTGGCGGAAAAGTACAAAGTATAAGTTTTAAAGCAGATGCATGCTCTCAAACGAAACTAACAATAATTTGCTTAAAATAGATTGATCTTATGTGCTCCATAGACATCCTTCTACAGTCAAACATGGATTTTATAGTGTCTGCGCAAATACATTGGGCACTTTATAGGGTTGGCTCAATATCGATAATATTACCAGCTAAGATTAGGGTCAATCCTTCAATGGGCGCTGTTTATTAAATTTTCATAAATTTTACTTTGAATTTGTTTTTGTTTTGTTTTTATCCGTTTTAAAGTGTCACATCGTGAAATCAATGTTTAATTAAGTTTAATGTACAAAGGCTGAAAGTCGCGTTCCGAGTTTAGATGTACGTAGGGGTTTCCCAGTCTAAAAGTAGAGCATGACTAAAAAAAAAAAAATAAAGAAAAAAAAAATGGTCACATGGCGAATGTGTAGCCAGAGACGCAAATAGTAGGCAGACCTTATGATAATTTCACGTTAATTTCGGTGGTAATAGAAAACTATCTACTGCTGTCACCCATGTGATGGCATTGTTTTAATACACAGTAATGTATCTTCTAAGGCAGGTGTGTCAAACTCATTTGCTATGGCGGGCCAGATTTGATGTAAATAATAATAAATAATAATAATAAATAATGAGTCTGGCGGGCCGTATGTTTGACACCCCTGTTCTAAGGAGTAAAGCAGTTTGGATCTGAAATATTTCGACTATAAGATAAAGCAAGCCATTTGTTGTGTAATAGGATCATGCGGGTCATTCAACTATTCAGCGTATTACAAAGTGAAAGTGTATGCTGCAACGTTATCTCTTTCTCTCTCTCTCTCTCTCTCTCTCTCTCTCTCTCTCTCTCTCTCTCTCTCTCATATTGTAGTTAGATAACCACGGCAATTATAATTCCTTTGGCAAATTATGTAAGACACTCTTTATCTCATGTAGCTCAGTTTCCAAGAGAGACACTGCTGCATGTATGATCATGCATTTTCATGAATGCATTCATATTTTTCACTTATGTTAACACAAATAAAAAGTAAATTGAGGTTGTAATGACCTACGTTTCTTGCTAAACTGGCTATGCTCAGTTTTTTTGGATTACACTATATACAGGCGAAGCGGGCAAAACATCAACATAATTTCCTGTTGGTTCATTCTTTGCATCGACCTTCAAATTTGTATCCAACTATAGACGTGAAAGAAGAGAAAAATGTTTCGTTTGGTTTGAATTTATGTTTCATGCAATATTTCACTCGCGTCCTCTTTGGTACCAATTGTATTCTTGTGTACACTGTTGATGTTTTTTTTGTTGTTGTTGTTGTTGTTGTTGTTTTTGTTTTGTTGTTGTTGTTGTTGTTGTTTTTTTTGTTTTTTTTGTTTTTTTGTTTGTTTGTTTTTTTGTTGCATTTTATATCTTGAGAGCCGGATACACCATTTTCTTATTATAACATAATTTTGGCTTGCTTCAAGATGGAAAAGACAGTCCAATATTGTCAGGCACACCATTCTTCTTACAGCGTACGTGACGGGTCTACCATTCTTACATTATGCTAAAGCTTACTTTATGAACTTGAAAAAAACAGTCCAACAAGGAAGTGCTCTTTTACTTTTTACTTCAATAAATAAAAACAGCCCCAACATACTTATATGGAAAGAAACAACATAAAACAACCTAATAGAGGACGGCGTCTAATACAATGGCAGTGAGTTTCCAGCGTATAAAATAGTTTCTTTTTGCATATCGTCCGTACTATATAGATTATTTATAAAAATAAATTTTCAGTAATTTTTTTAAATCCTAAAAATTTGTATAACGAGAAAAGTACAAGAGAAGGACAAGTAGCAACCTGAAGAAGAAAGAGAGAGAGAACAAATATTAAGGGACGTAATCAAGATGCAACATTTGCAAAATATATCTTGATAGTTACCGCCCTTAAAGCGGTATTGAAATGGCAGACTTGGTCGAATTGGTTATTCTTGAGTAGTAGAAGTAGTAGTAGTACTTGTTGTTGTTGTTGTTGTTGTAGCAGCAGGAGCATATGTAACGGTAGTAGCAGTATTAGTAATAATAGTATTTCTACTACTAGTAGTAGTTGTTGTTGTCGTTGTTGCCCTATAGAAATTATGCTCATTTTGTCCTTATATATTTTACAATCAAATCATTACAATAAATGTACATGGAAAAATGCGTTTACGAGTCTTTTGTATGGCAACATTGGTACCAGTGACATTCCGACTTGTATATAGTATGGGCCCACATGAATTTCATGAAACAGACCTTCAAATAAGATTTATGGTAACAACTTTGGAAAATTTTAAGAAAACATTTTAATGGATGTTCCACCAATATTAAAGACGCATTTATAAAAGCGTTTTCAATAACGAAAAAAAAAAAAAAAAAAAAACAACGAGGTGAGGGGGTTGGTGAGGGGGAGGACAATTGCCCCTGGACGCTAGGCAAAGGGGGGGGCGCCGTTTTTTTTTTTTTTTTTTTTTTTTTTTTTTTTTTTGCAGCTGAAATTTTCACCTTAGTATAACGGGGGCAATTTTTCACAAAACTTACATTTAGGAGGGGGTGGGGTAAGTAGGGAGGTTGGCAACTGACATAATAACTGTTTTCTGTGGCAAAGTAGGGCGCCACTAAAGAACATTGCCCCTGGACGCATCGAACCCTCGCGCCGCCACAGGGTCTTAATTCCATAAATTACAAACTGCGATCGTCATGTAATTTCTACCAAATAATATTATCTCTTCTTGAAAACATGAAAAGGAAATTGTGTGGGTTTTTTCTTATCTACATTAATGAATGTTACAGATGATAAAGGTACAGTATAAAGTAAGTGTTATCAATAAAAAAAAATATAATAGGAGAATTAACAACTTAAACATTCGAGAGTTTCCAAATAGTGAAGGTGGTTTTAAGTGAACTAATCATGAATTTGACGTAAACTAAAAATTAAGTAAATGAAAACCGTTTGGCAAGTAGTCAGACCATCCTCTTCCGAATTCCTTGAACATAACAGCAAATCACATGGGAACAGGGACATGAGAAGCAATGTTAATTATAAACCTTTCTTGAAAGTCAACCAACGCAATTTTTAGATGTCTGTAACAAAGGACTAGCCTTGCTGTACTCGTTTGCAAATATGAAACTTGTATTTCCTGTCAGAGAAAGAGAATATAATCAAGACACAAATATTATAAATGTAGCAAGTCATTTCAAGTATTTAATTTTTTCAGCTCGCCTCTACGAAGTGGGGAAAGCTATTGTACTACCTCCCGCGTTGGCATATAGTTACTTAATCTGTGTTGGGGGTTTACACTGAGACAAGGAAATCACATTTGAGGGGTTACATTATTTGTTTCCCGTGATGCTTTGCCGAGCTGGGAGACAAATAATGTAACTCCTCGACTGGAATTTCCTTGTCTCGGTGAAAATCCCAACATAGATTATTTTTCTCAACCAATTTCTTCTTTTTAAATTAGAAGAACCCTTTATGTTTCTGCAATATGAATTAACACATTCAACACATAACGTATTCATCACGTACTATCATCTCCTCACTTTTTTCTATCGGCCATTCGGTCTTTAAACGTTTTTTGAAAATCTTTATAATCATATAAGTAGAATCATACTATATCTGCCGCTCTTACCAAAACAAAAACAAAAATAAACAAAAAAATAGAATTTAACAGTTATAATTTTTACGTGTTGTCTGTATTACACCAAGAGTGTAGCGAGCGACATGCTATTGTTTGTAAACACAGCACATTAATATGAATATGTTAAAGAAGGTAGTGTGTGACCGGTGGATCCGAAGTTCTACGCGTGAGAAAATAGCAACAAAAACATGATCGTATTGCGCTAATATCATATTTAATCAATGAATGTCATATGAAAATAACAACAAATAATTAATTTTGTTTATAATGACGACTTTTAACTTATAAGGATAACTTTCAACTGTTGAAAAAAGTAGTTTATACAAGTGCCCTGGCTAGCAGGTGGACAGCATCACTGAGACAACAGGGCTGGGACAACCGGACCGAGATAAGAAACGTAACGTTAGCAAATATAGCTCGATTTCTCTATCGCATGAGTGAGAAAAAAGAAACGAAAACTATATATACACTCTCTACATCTCAACAATTCTTCATTCCTATGTCATAGGCAACAGTTAGAAGTGAATTTCATAGCACCTACCCCATGGAGAGGTGGCTAAGGGGGTTAATTTTGAACATATACATTATTTGTATATTCTTGTTTATCTCAGTTTTTTTGCCACACATTATACATGCTGTAAAACTTGGAATCATGAAACGTGGAGGGGGGGGGGTGCATCTTGATGAGTACTACATCCTTATTACAAAAGTAGGTCACTGTGATACATATTTCATGATTCACTGACTTGGGTTCAATTTGTGTTGTAAGATTATTTATCAAGTTCTGTTCAAACTTGAACCATCAAACTAAATGATTGTATGGATATCTTTTTATACCACACCATTACAATCTAAGAAGCTCACTGTCACCTACATTTCACATTTTACTGGCGTAGGATAGACTTTGCGTGTAGCTCATGACCACTTATTTTTTCTTTTGACCCCTGTATACGTCCTGTTATACCACTGACTTGGGTTCACTTTTGTGTTTTAAGTTTATTTTTCAAGCACTGTTCATGTTAGAATCATTAAGCTAGAGGATTTTATGCATATCTCTGTTAGTACCAAAACCCTTACGACAAAAAAGTGAATGTGATCAAAGTCTCAAACTTTACTGCCGTTGGTCAAGCTATTGCGTTTAGCTTTTGACCACATCGGGGTTTTCTTGCATCGTGTATACATGCTGATATGCCTGAAATTATTAAACTTGGCGAGGGAATGCAACTTAATGAGTACCACTACGTCATTTCAGAAGTCAGGTCACTATGGCCTATATTTTACACTTCTCTGGCTTGGATGAAATTTTCTATTTGATGTTCTTTTTCATGCAATGTTCATGCTAGAATCGTAAAATTGATGATATGCATCTCTATTAGTACCTCAGCTTTACAACAAAAAAATGTGATCGTGACCCATATTTATCTTTTACTGGACTTGGTTAAATGTTTACGTTTTTAAGTTCTAATCTCAAGACCACATGAATTATTGGCATACTGTATGCATAATATCATACCTAGAAGCATGCAACTTGATGGGCCAATGCATCTTGACAAGTACTAAACCCTTACTACAAAAAGAAGTCTATTCGACCTATATTTCATGCTTATGTGACATCGTTGAAATTTTATGTTTACAATTTATTTATTGGATGCTGTTTATGTTCTAATCATGAAACTCGAAAATTGGATGCGTCATTGTTAGTACTACACCCTTAAAACTAAAGAAGGTTACTGTAACCTACATTTTATGGTTTACTAAAATAGTCTAAGTATTTGTATTTCGCTTATGACCACATATCTTTTTTGTATGCTATATACATCCTTGCCTACAAAGAAGGCCCTTTCCGACAAATGCAGTTGGAATAGAATACATACGTTTATTCAGTGGTAAACTTTCCATGTTAATGACTTTACATTGTATATAATGATATGTTACTATCAGAAGGTTAACTGTGTATGTTACCTGTGAATGTGTATAGGGATTAGATGAGTGGACTGTGTGCATTTCACGTGATGCCTCACTGTAGTGGCTAATCAGGATAGTTTCTGATGCATGAAATTATTGGTCATTCCGGTTATCATTCCAAGGATACTCAAAGCCTATGACTTTCACCAAACCAAATCTGGAAATATGGCTTCTAGGAGTGTACAACGATAACAGCTTTAAGAACAATGATTTAAAATAATATATTTCTGGTTTTTATGAATTAATCATATTACCCCTACTTTAATATCATAAAAAAGAATGTTCTTTTTATTGCTTTATGTTTTGTATGCCTTGTCACAGAGACCAACATTTCGTTCTCAAGATCCCTTTAGTATGAATCATTTTCTGGCATGAGAATTAATATTAATAACAGCTGCAATCACCTACAGACTTTAAAGAGATAAGTTATGTAATATTTGTTTACATTCTATTTTTTTATGATAATTCGACTTGCCTAAAATTACTATACTGCTTCCAATACAAGTTAAATATAATAGAGATGTTATAGATGAATAATTTATATTTTATCAGACTATAGATGCCATTGCTATGTTCATATTGACACATTAAAAAAGGAGAGAGAGAGAAAGAGCGATTAAAATAGCCCCAGACGTATTTACTGATGACGCAAACGTCACGAAGGATATTACATTAAAAGGTCATTAACAATAAAAAGATACGAAAACTTACAGACCATTTCTGAATTTCACCAACGTTTCTTAAGTCTGGACCAAAACGTAAGTATGAAATTGAGCAATTAGGTCTCAGTATCACCAGCATAAATCTTAAATTAGGTATAGAGTTAAGACATTCAATTTCTCAATTTTACCAGCATAAATCTTTGATTTCTCAATTCCACCAGCATAAATCTTAAATTAGGTATAGAGTTAAGACATTCAATTTCTCAATTTTACCAGGATAAATATTTGATTTCTCAATTCCACCAGCATAAATCTTAAATTAAGTATAGAGTTAAGACATTCAATTTCTCAATTTTACCAGCATAAATATTTGATTTCTCAATTTCACCATCATAAATTTTTGATTTCTCGTGTTCACCAGCATAAACCTTAAGTTAAGTCTAGACTTAATGCATTTGATTTCTCAGTTTCACCAGCATGAATCGTTGATTTCTCGATTTCACCAGCATAAATCTTCGATTTCTCCATTTCACCAGTAATGCTCTTTGATTTCTCGATTTCGCCAGGATAAGTCGTAAGTTAAATCTAGACTTAAGACATTTACTTTCTCAATTTTAAGTCAGGCTTCAAATTCAACCAATCAACCCACTTGATTCTTGACTTAAATTAAAGTCGAGACTTAAGTTCTATTGGTGAAATTCAGGCCTGATTGGATGAAATTTAAGTCGGATGTAAAATTTACTAATGAAATGTATTGAGTCTACACTTAACTCAAGTCTTATTTTGGTGAAACTGGGGTCTTATGATATTTCATAAATGTCTAATACACTGATACAGCATGTAAGATAAGTCGTCCTGTGATCTAAAACTTGTCTACTGAATGCAAGACTTTGATCTGATGAATATGTAACCCACTTTAAAAAAATATGTCTAATAAAATAAGTAAGCTCGATACGAAAAAGATTAAACATTTACACATATATCAATGAAAAATATACAATGAATTCAACAAGGCGAGAAGGAAGGCAGTCAATACATATCAGCTATTCAAGTTGCTTCTAAATAACATGTCAGATACAAATATTATTATTATTATTATTATTATTATTATTCTTATTATTATTATTATTTTAATACCTGTTAATTGTTCCGATGATGAAGAACTTAAAACATACAGTTAAATATACACCTGCACAATATAAATAGTGTACATAGTGTCATGTATCCTTGTACTTAATGGACCCTGAAATGAGGCATGAACCTTCTAGAAAGCAATGGAAATAATGTCCAATGATGGTATTCTGATGAAACACACACACACACACAGAATATATATATATATATATATATATATATATATATAGAGAGAGAGAGAGAGAGAGAGAGAGAGAGAGAGAGAGAGAGAGAGAGAGAGAGAGAGAGAGTGAGAGAGAGAGTCTCATTCATTCGACTCAAATTGTTTTCGGTAAAGATGCTGGATAAAAGCGAATGTCTGAATGCCGGGTAAAACTATTCTTTATGCTTTAAATTGGTGAATTCTGTTACAAAATTACAGAGTCGGAAATCAAATTTGTCCCATTATGTTGCCATTTTGGTTATTACACCATGCATTTGAGCCATATGACCTCAAATGAGCGCAGCAGAAACTGTAAATTGTGATGAATTCTAACGGCTCGGAGTATCTAGATTACATTACACTCATTGCTAGCAAGTAGAAATATTTCAAAACTGCCGCTAGAATAACCAACCCATTTTTTGCTATTTTCTAACTTTTCACTAAAAATGGTGTAATGACCAGTATGGGAACATACATCTTAGGAAGATTTAGTATAACAGAACAAAATGGTTCCCAATAATTATGTCAGATAAAGCGACTGTCAGATAAACAAATAACGAATAAAGGTGAATAGATAGATAGATAGATATGAATAGGTAATGGCGGTAAAAAATATATATGTATAAGGTTTGTGCCAGTAAACGTATTACCATATAATACTTGTAATCACAACGAGTGTGCCAGTAAACGTATTACCATATAATACTTGTAATCACAACGAGTGTGCTAGTAAACGTATTACCATATAATACTTGTAATCACAACGAGTATGCTAGTAAACGTATTACCATATAATACTTGTAATCACAACGAGTATGCTAGTAAACGTATTACCATATAATACTTGTAATCACAACGAGTATGCTAGTAAACGTATTACCATATAATACTTGTAATCACAACGAGTATGCTAGTAAACGTATTACCATATAATACTTGTAATCACAACGAGTATGCCAGTAAACGTATTACCATATAATACTTGTAATCACAACGAGTATGCTAGTAAACGTATTACCATATAATACTTGTAATCACAACGAGTATGCTAGTAAACTTATTACCATATAATACTTGTAATCACAAGGAAGGAGGAAGATAATTGGTTAACCTCTGTTAAGATGAACGATTGTCACTAAATAGACATCTTCTTAAGAAATCCATAAATAGATAACGATAACAAACTACGTCGCGAAATCTAAAATGTAGGCATCAGTGGAAAAGACCACACTTGCAGATTATTCTGCAAGACACGGAATCCTCATTGCTTATGTATATTTGCCGCAGAAATCAAATTCTGAGAATTTATTCGAAATGTAAACATTATTAGCAAATTTCTCCAAAAATGTAAACATAATTGGCAAAAATTAAAATCGGGCCGTTTTCTTTAATCATCCTACCATGTGTAATTATATTGTTCTATACACTTTGTATGCAAACTCCACCATTATCAAGGCAGCATTTACCAAAGCAATAGGTATAATATAAGAAAATCACCGTTGATAAAATTTATTTAAAAGAGGTATCCAAATTTAATTTTTCTCATTGCATGTTTCCCATTAAACTTTAGAATTCTCTGGTTTTCCATCTCTACATAATAATTAGTTCAATATCAAAGAAATACACTTTAACAGACGTAGATAACTGACAAAAACACAGCTATCACAATTTGTAAACGAATGAAAATTTCTTATTCACATAAGTTATATACAGTGTATGATCTTTCGACATTTGGGCATTTTATTTGCATATTTAACTAGATGTCGCGCTTTAAACTAATTATATTGCTTGAAACAAAAGGCATCATGAATTAACATAGGTCAATAAAACCATTAATTTTGTACTCTTTCCTACTAATGTAAAAACTGTAAAAACTCGTATAATGACAAACATAAAATTAAAGTTAATTGTACAAAAGAAGAAACAGAAAAAGATTAAAATATCATAAGATATGCACCTGTATGTACACCTATATGACTATTAAGTAAAGACTACCAATGTGACTGAGAGGAAAGAAAATAATTAATAAGTAATTATTCAATTTGTTTATTGATTCTCGGGCATGAGCACGAGAGCAGCAGTAAATCCTGTGATCGTGAACTGCAGAGAATGGAATAAAAAAAATTGTCATTCAAAAGTGACCAAACTCTTTTAAGTGAGGTCTGGTGCATTGATTATTTACGAAATATGATCGTTTTCATTTCATTTAGCAGAAAAAAAGGAAATATGTAAAAGGCCAGGTATGTTGATGACAGATTATATACAGTAAAAGGCCAGGTATGTTGACGAGAGATTTTATACAGTAAAAGGCCAGGTATGTTGATGAGAGGTTATATACAGTAAAAGGCCAGGTATGTTGATGAGAGGTTATATACAGTAAAAGGCCAGGTATGTTGATGAGAGGTTATATACAGTGAAAGGAAAGGTATGTTGATGAGAGGTTATATACAGTAAAAGGCCAGGATTGTTGATGAGAGGTTATATACAGTAAAAGGCCAGGTATGTTGATGAGAGGTTATATACAGTAAAAGGAAAGGTATGTTGATGAGAGGTTATATACAGTAAAAGGCCAGGTATGTTGATGAGAGGTTATATATACAGTAAAAAGCCAGGTATGTTGATGAGAGGTTATATACAGTAAAAGGCCAGGTATGTTGATGAGAGGTTATATACAGTAAAAGGCCAGGTATGTTGATGAGAGGTTATATACAGTAAAAGGACAGGATTGTTGATGAGAGGTTATATACAGTAAACGGTCAGGTATGTTGATGAGAGGTTATATACAGTAAAAGGCCAGGTATGTTGACGAGAGATTTTATACAGTAAAAGGCCAGGTATGTTGACGAGAGATTTTATACAGTAAAAGGCCAGGTATGTTGATGAGAGGTTATATACAGTAAAAGGCCAGGTATGTTGATGAGAGGTTATATACAGTAAAAGGACAGGTATGTTGATGAGAGGTTATATACAGTAAAAGGCCAGGTATGTTGATGAGAGGTTATATACAGTAAAAGGCCAGGTATGTTGATGAGAGGTTATATACAGTAAAAGGCCAGGTATGTTGATGAGAGGTTATATACAGTAAAAGGCCAGGTATGTTGACGAGAGATTTTATACAGTAAAAGGCCAGGTATGTTGATGAGAGGTTATATACAGTAAAAGGCCAGGTATGTTGATGAGAGGTTATATACAGTAAAAGGCCAGGTATGTTGACGAGAGATTTTATACAGTAAAAGGCCAGGTATGTTGATCAGAGGTTATATACAGTAAAAGGAAAGGTATGTTGATGAGAGGTTATATACAGTAAAAGGCCAGGTATGATGATGAGAGGTTATATACAGTAAAAGGAAAGGTATGTTGATGAGAGGTTATATACAGTAAAAGGCCAGGTATGTTGATGAGAGGTTATCTACAGTAAAAGGCCAGGTATGTTGATGAGAGGTTATATACAGTAAAAGGCCAGGTATGTTGATGAGAGGTTATATACAGTAAAAGGCCAGGTATGTTGATGAGAGGTTATATACAGTAAAAGGCCAGGTATGTTGACGAGAGATTTTATACAGTAAAAGGCCAGGTATGTTGATGAGAGGTTATATACAGTAAAAGGCCAGGTATGTTGACGAGAGATTTTATACAGTAAAAGGCCAGGTATGTTGATGAGAGGTTATATACAGTAAAAGGCCAGGTATGTTGATGAGAGGTTATATACAGTAAAAGGCCAGGTATGTTGACGAGAGATTTTATACAGTAAAAGGCCAGGTATGTTGACGAGAGATTTTATACAGTAAAAGGCCAGGTATGTTGATGAGAGATTATATACAGTAAAAGGCCAGGTATGTTGATGAGAGATTATATACAGTAAAAGGCCAGGTATGTTGATGAGAGATTATATACAGTAAAAGGCCAGGTATGTTGATGAGAGATTATATACAGAGCGCCCTATTTTGTGAGCATGCTGTCAAAATTTACCGACATAATAAAGACTGGGGAAAACTTGTGTACAGTGAGTGGATTGTTAAAATATGAAATACTCATACATCGAAACATGTCTTAGTGGACACCTATATAAAAAAACATCTCACAAAGGAAGATATTGGTGGGTCCCTTCTCTCTTATTTATCATCATTTGAATGCTCTATATAAAGGTATGTATGCATTGTGCGGCATATCAGCACAATATTGACTACATAGTGTCTAGCCAAAGCTAGATATTAAAAACGGTGGAGGCAAAAACGTTGCGAAAATCAATAGGAAGACAAAACTCTATCAACTAAAAGCTAGCAAACACTATGAGACAAAAGATAAAAAGGTAAAGACGCCGCAAAAGCTCACAAAAAGGCATACAAAACAAGGACAAATGCAAAATAATGTCAAATCGTTTAAAATACTAGGTCAAAACCTCGCTATACAAACAGCGTTCTTCAAAACGTCAAACACCTTCTCAGTTGAAACGTTGCCTCCATTAGTCACCTCTTACAACATGCAGGACGGTGTATGGGACTACTTACACATATCGATACATTTTGTGAACCATTGAATATCCTTTATAGCCCTGTTGTTGTTGTTGTCGGTCTGTCTGTATGTATGTATGTATACATATATATATATATATATATATATATATATATATATATATATATATATATATATATATATATATATATATATATATATATATATATAAAATCCGTTAAGCGATTAACGGCGCCTATCGCCTAACACTAGTGCCCTTGTCACACGACGATGTGCCTAGCATCAAAAAGGCTGTAACAAGGTCGAACGTGATGACTCGAAGCGTACGCAAGGCAATCAAAATTTAACACTCAGCTATATGTACAAACCCACTGGATATCTATTAAAATGCACGTTATAATTATAAACCGACAGAGAGGAAAGCGATTGAAAGAAACGTGTGTATATATATATATATATATATATATATATATATATATATATATATATATATATATATATATATATTCACATGCATACATACATGTATGTATGTGTGTGTATATATATATATATATATATATATATATATATATATATATATATATATATATATATATATATAATGATACCAATATAAGCAAACAAACAGGTCAGAGAGGTATTATTCGTTCCAAGCAGGAATCAAACCCATCCCGCGAGTAACGCCACCTATCGATTATCCCTCATGTACAAGCACCCTAAACCACACAGCCATTCGCTCAACCCCCACCCCCCCCACCCCCACACACACAAAAGGATGGAATTATGTCGAAGGTAAGGACTCAAGGTGCACGAGAACTCGTTCACTAGGCAAACGGAAATTAATGTTCAGTTATATGCACAAACCCTTGCATTTCTATTTAGACTATTTTGCAATGTAAGGTATATACAATAAATTATAATTAAAAATGCACAGACACACGCACATCTATATATATATATATATATATATATATATATATATATATATATATATGTCTGTGTGTGTGTGTATACTTTGTTACTGGGTGAATCGTTTGAAATGACAAATATGCTCTATTTTACAAAGATTCGGTTCAAAGCTCGCTCAGATGAGATGGTTTTGATCTCTCACTAGTT
This sequence comes from Margaritifera margaritifera, assembly GCA_029931535.1. Lineage (NCBI taxonomy): Eukaryota > Metazoa > Mollusca > Bivalvia > Unionida > Margaritiferidae > Margaritifera > Margaritifera margaritifera. The sequence goes on from JAQPZY010001125.1 coordinate 595,430, forward strand.
TTCGTTCTTTGTTTATCTTCGGGGTTGGGTGGGTGGGGTGATGAGGCTTACTTGTTATGTTTCCTTTCCTGAGGAAGTGCACATGAAGTATTATCAAAACCTACCATTTGATATGTATTTAACATAGACTTATACAAATGATCTATATGTGCAAAATGTTATTTCCTTCTGGCGGTTGATCGTGGTTCAGGCCATAACAAGCCATGGTGTTCTTTCAGTTCTTCCTGGGTTGCAATTTGGACACGAGTTTCCTTCTTCATATCCTCTTCTCGTGGGGCAGGAATGGCCTGCAAGTAGCAAGATATGTATTGGTTAGAGACCACGTGCAATAATTTACTCAAAACTTCAGATTAGTCCAGCATGCTAGGACAGCGAATCAACTACTTGAAGGTAAGCCAAATACATGTTCAGTGCGCGCGCCGTATGTTGTCGAAACATGGACAAAACCTAGCATTACATAAAGGGAGTAGAGTAGAAATTCTTTAGTTTCTCGACTGTTTATCTGTTCGGTTGATTTATCATCTTTTGGCTTATGCTTAAGCCTCATTGAGCATCCATGACCTATTTCGGAGTACGTATCAATATTTAGCGTACCGTATATACTCGTGTATAATTCCACTCCAAATGCAAACAACATAGACCCTGATCTGCCGTCGCATAACGTGCCGGCAGATAAGGGTCAATGTTTTTTGTTCTACTGATTAGTCCTTACAAACTGCATAGACCTAGATCTGACAGGCGCATTATGCGACTGTACACCTGGGTATATGCAGTTTGCTGTTAGATTATACGCGAGTACAGAGGTGTATACGATGGCAATATTTGGAGTCTAGTAGGAGAGCATCCTAATTCATGTCGGACAAACTCTTCCTAATATTTTAACACTGACGTGATATTGTGCGCCAGCGCACTGTAAGCTGTTGTGTTATTGGTTTGTTTGTTTGCTGTTTAACTGTAAATCAACCCATGAATGGTTATATCGAGCCAAGGCAATCAGAGTTACCTTACTTGTCCAGGAACACACACCGGCAGCTTATCTGGCCTGGTCTGGGCAAGTTTCGAATCGACACCTATCTGATCGCGAGTTCGGCACGCTGACCACTGAGCCACTGTGATCGGTTAGTAACTACTGTGAGTGACAATTTGTTTTTATTTGTATTAGCGAAAAACGAAATTCACTGCTTTTCAACTTGTATAATAGTTGAAGTATATAAACCATTATATTGTAAAAATAGAAGTTGATAATATTAATAATTTGCATAATTTGTTATCTCCGCAGCTGCAGGTCATGCCATTCAGTAGCAAGACTGGTTCTCAAGTGATGGTCAAGACCAAATTAAATGCTTTAAATATAATTGATCAAAAGTGATTCCACCGAAGTGCACAGATTTCCATTAATATCATAATCAAGCAAATTATATATATATATATATATATATATATATATATATATATATATATATATATATATATATATATATATATATATATATTTAAAACATACATTAAATATAACATGACTTTTCAAGTGTTGGTATAAAGCGAAGAATAGATGTACCAATACTGCTGGTATATCAAATTATGAATCTCGCATTGCGTATGCATGGGCATATAATTATGGTTTCAAAAGTAGACTATTGCTTCTGTACTCGCTTGATTAGTGACAACTTTCCACTTATTAATCATTAATAAAATAAAAAAAATGAAGAGAACAATTTTTTTATTAATGAGCGTTTTCTAAATGATTTAAACATGTTACATAACGTCATCGGAATTCACTCTACTTTCCCTTCTCTCTCTCTCTCTCTCTCTCTCTCTCTCTCTCTCTCTCTCTCTCTCTCTCTCTCTCTCTCTCTCATGTCAAAGGAGACAAAAATACGTGGAAATTTGTGGCATGAGAGGAAAAATAATTTGAGCTGGATGAAAACCTTGAACTTGAACTCACAGCAAGTAACCTAGATGAACCCGAGTCCTTCTAAATGTATGTGTACACTTTCCATTGGATTTTTCTACACTGTTACACGATACTAATGATACAAAGTTGCAATATCCTTTCGAGATTAGAAGGAGGTACTGTAAATTCCTTGGCTATGTGGCAAACTAACTGTAATCTATTTAATGCTTTATTATTTTTTTTTACCTTGAATAGGGTTTTAAAACAGATCATTTTTAAATATTAAAATGGCGGCAGGCCTCTATGATTTTTTTATTTATGAGTTTGTTGTGCCAAGATCAGGCATAATAGACGAGTTTATAGATTATTTCATTTTGAAATGCTAATACTCGAATTCTCTTCCTTTTTGTCAAACAAAATCGCAAGATATTTTTAAAAAATGTGATATGAATTACGATAGTCTCAGTGGTGTATGTCTTTTATATAAGGTTAGAAAAAATAGTCAATTTACATACCAACTGAGAAGTGGAGAATTCACTCACTCTTTCTTTATTTCAAAAACTTCCTGGTATATTTATACAGGTATATATTTATACAGGTATATCCGTCGAAAAATCCAGGTAGAGCATTCAGACTATTACCTGATTTTATACAAAAGAAATTCATACAGTCATACATCTTGTGTCACCTAGGTTTTGTTGTTTTGGAAACAGGTAAACATCCTGGTCGGAATAATAATGATGTGCAACTTCTCAGATAACTTAGATCTGCGCCTTTTGTATCTAGTCTCAAAGACTAACAACACATAAGTTTTATGTTCCTCTGGCTCGATATGAACAATCAACTGCGCTTTGGTTCGAAAACATACGTTGGAAAATAGGCAATCACAACTATTTATATCGTGCTTTTGTACCAAACCAAAATGAAATATAAACAACATAGATGCACGGACAGTGTTGGTGATATGGTTATCCCCCCCCCCCAACCCACCTCTCTCTCTCTCTCTTTCTCTCTGTTGGTTGCTCAGCCAGCATGTCAGTTTTACCCCAATGGATCCAGACCTCCCTCCCTCTCTCTCTCTCTCTCTCTCTCTCTCTCTCTCTCTCTCTCTCTCTCTCTCTCTCTCTCTCTCTCTCTCTCTCTCTCTGGACCATCGTCGAAAGCCACGAGAAAAAATCCGTGAAAAAGGAGCGTAGAGGAATTTTAACCCATGGCATGCAACGATGTCTCTGGACCTATCATGGTAATTCTGAATGACAAACAGAGCAACAGAGGAATATAAAGAGAGAGAGATGGATAAGTAAAGCATAATAATGACTTAGATCAACTGTAAATAACTTTAAATGTTTTAATTATCTCTTTTAGTTCGTCATTTCGCTTAGCATATTCCCCACCACTAGTTTCTATGTACTCGCCGTTGATTGAATCAAATGTACTCGCTTTTGTAGTGTTCTATTTTTATTTTTATTTTTTTATTTAAACCAACTTTCATCTTTAAATCCTAAGCGTGTCCTTTATTTTTTCAAGTCAGGATGAATGAAAATAGAGGCTCAGAAAAGGACTAAATTAACAATTTCCAAAAAGGATTGTGAATAGCAATAATAACTGCATAACTACATTTTGTAGCGGACACACTGGGAAGGGATGTGATGATTTCACTCCGTCCGTCAATACACAGTTTCCTGTCTTCAATCTTAACCCTGCTGGAAACGTAAATTTGTATAGTGTGTACGCTGTATCTTTTCGTATACCACTCGTTGTATAAAGCCTCGTTTCCTTTTAATGAAAAATGTATACATCTCGTGGTATATCAAAGAAACAGCGTACACTTTTACTATATATATATATATATATATATATATATATATATATATATATATATATATATATATATATTTGTGTGTGTGTGTGTGTGTGTGTGTGTGTGTGTGTGTGTGTGTGTGTGTAAACTAATAAGCAACAATGCCTTGTTTTAAAAAGATGACATAAAAAGGAAAATACTACTGTCGTTTCTCGAATATACCCGTTTTCTATTTAATACGCAACTGTTTTAACAGGATTTTTGCTCTCCAAATATTAATCAATAATTATCGTTTTGTGCTTTGACTAGTAATACACGATATACCCATGTACTGTAAGTGCTAACTAAAAAGTAGGAACCGCGATGGCTCAGGGATTAGTGTGCCGGACTCGCGATTGAAAGAGTTCGGGTTCGAATCCAACCATCGGATTAGACCAGGTTGGCTACCGTGAAGTATCCTTAGGCAAGGCACTTTACCCAAATTGCCACTAAATAACCTACTTGTGTTCTGTGCCATATGTCAACAAACCAACAAAACCAAACTACCAAGAGAAGAACGATCAAACGAACATATTGACGAATCAAAAGACTGAAATACAAACATAGTAACAAATGGAGGATATTTTGCCTCTAGATGGAAGGTACGAAAACCTACATATAAAATATTGCAGGTATATACCTTTTTAAATAATACCTCTTTAAATTTCAATTGTCGTAATTTTACCACTTGTATCTGATTATTTTTCTTGTCCTTTTCAGAAGAAACCCTCAACTATGTTTAATGTATGGAATCGTCTTCCGGGTAATATCCCCAAATCACTTGGAAAGGTGTATGGAATCGTCGTCAGGGTAATATCCGCAAATTATTTATGTAGAAAAGTGGTTTTGAGCAAATCGGGTATTTTAGTATTTTTAAATGAACTAAATAAATAAAACGCATGTGAATTCCAGATTTTACCCTTGATGCTGCCAAAGTTGTGAACAAAGAAATGCTAGATTATTGCCTTAAAAATATAGTGAATGAATTGTGCATTACTTTACATAACAAAAATGAGATGTAAAATATAGTAAAATGGATGAATATTAGTGATGATTCCTGACTGCTCTAAATAACTATAAATGTTCTAAATATGTAATTTTATTGGGATTGTCTTTATAAGTTCCGATCATTGACCCGCAGTTTTGAAGTCATTTTAGTTTAGTGTTTATCAGTTGTACCACTTTCGACGTCAATTAATGCCAATTATACTTTAACATAATTGTCAATATAAGTAACAATTTTTGCTTTCTAGTTTTACACGGTAAGAAATATGGAGCAGCAACAAAATCGAAAGACAGTAGCAGTTTTAAATTTACGAATCAATTCAGGTAAAATTTCATGATGAAGTAAAATCTTAATTTTGAAAAAAAAAACACACGACAGATCTGTTTCGGGAAATTTGTTATATCCGTTATGAATACATTTTGAACTTGGGAAATTATTTGTTATATCCGTTGTGAATACATTTTCAAACGGCGATAGTATTAAAGAGTTTTAATTTTATTTTTCAGTGGCAATGGCTACATTTTAATTGGACAATTTGTAGTATTAGGCAGACTAAACGTTTTTGTTCCAGGTAAAAATGTTAGACATTGAAGATACACATTGTCTGTTTCTGTATGTGTACGTGTTTTTTTTGTGAACTTTTAAAAAAAAATGTTTCCTGTGGAGAGAGACATAGAAATGACATACAGGACTTAGGTTCAGTAAATATTGTAAATTTTCTTCCTCAAATTGAGATTTTTAAATGTCTTGTAATAGCTATGCTAGCTACAATGAATTTGATTGTAAAACTCCAACAGGCTCCAGGAACAAAAACACACAATACTATGATTTATCGTGAACAATTTTTTGCTTTATCTTTAAAGAACATTTGAGAATTTCATCAAGTTTAAGGAATTTTTAAGCTATTTTTCTTTCAAGAACATAAGGATTTTTGGGTGTACAAATATAAAAACTACATGGGAATAAATGGTCTTTTTGCTTTTAACATCTCCACTTTTGAGAAACATCCGAGATTTGTAAGAAATGTGATAAGTAAGGTAATGAAAATCTAAATTTGAGGACACATTGTGAGAAATTTATTACGGTCAGGTCCAGGATATTTCCAATAGATGTCTTTGTTATTGCCACCTTAGTTATTAGATGGATTACAGATTTTGTTTGAATAACATACTAAGGTTATTTCCAAAAATCCAAGCAATACATGTCAAAATAATGAAGATATTTTCAATGTAAAAGTTTTAAGAATTTTCGAAAGAGGAAGCGTTTGTGAAGACATTAAATGTTCCTATAGGTTTAAATAATACTCACACTAGTAGAGAATGAGAACTCACCGTAGTTGCAGAATGACCAATCGTCAGCACTATATCCGATTGGGTATAGAACATGGACAGTTTCTGGAATCAAATTTGAATCAATTTTGCCGAAATGTGCCGAACATTGGGACTTCAAATTGTTCAAAGGTCTTTTTATTGAACCCGACTCTTTCCCCAGGTTAGTCTCGAGGACTTGAATCGCAAGCCTATTTGCATTTGATTTTCTTGGATGCAGGTCAGTGTCCATAAGTCGGCCGTTGATGACTGCACGGCTTGCTAATAGGCTTAGACGAAGAATTTCATCTGAGAATTCCCCGAGTTCCTGAATTGTAAAATGAATTCTCTTTGTCTTTTCCCCGATGACTTTCCGCTTCAGATCATCAAGTCTTGTTTTGAGAAATTTAACGTGTGATGCGTCTCGGTGTTCACCATCTTGAGATAGTTTATTCTTAATATCACCGACTGTTTTGATGAATCTAAACTGATTCGTGAAAAATATGAGAACGTTTCTTGATATTGATTTTGACTTTCTGCACGATTCATATACGGTTTCCATGTCCTCTATTTCTGAGTAATCTAGATATCTTAGGAAAAGATCTCTGTTCTCCTCCATTTGCTTTGGTTCATTTATTAACAAATGAGTTGCTTTGATTGTTTGTAATTTTTCTCTGAGTACATTACGCTCTTTGGTATATCTCTTCGTCTTTTCTATGGGACAGCCACAAGATGGACAACTCAAAACCCAACTAATTTTTGTCTCATTATCCTTTAAGATGTTATCGATATGGTCGTCAAGCGAATTCACTGGAAATATATGTCCGCAGTCAACAAGTTTAATATACATTGTATCACCGTTCCTTGGTGCTTCCCCCAACCGTTGTACATTATTTCCTGCACAGTCACGGCATATGCATGGCTCACAGTGCAATCCAAAGCAATGTTTCCTGTGGTTGCAGTTGTTCATTTTTTTGAAACAAGGAGAGTTGCAGCGCTCGCGATCACAAGGAAATCCGCAGACGTTTGAACATGAGAACTTATTTGGGCACCCATCTAGACATTTCCATTCACAGATATTTTTGCAAGGACTGAGAACATCCATGCACTTTGGCTTCAGATTGATGTCATTCTGGTGTTTACAATTCCATGAGCTAGATTGAGAACAGAGCGGACAAGGTACTCCACACTTTGCTCTACATTTATGGCCACACACCAGAATTTTGTTGCACGGCTCTCTGCATGCCTGATGTACGCGTCCAAAAAAGCAAGAGCTACAGGTGCCTTTACACACGTGACCACACTCGAGTGTAGTTTGACATGGAACAGAGCAAGGGGGGTTTGACGTTGCATGACATGCAACTTGAATCTCATGAGAACACACGGCGACAGCTTTCACGAGCTCGTTACAATCGGCTTCCGTGTTGCATGGTTGGCCACATTTCTTCTGACACCGATGACCACATGAAATCGTCCTCACACATCTGTTTTCACACTGGCTTTCTTTCGGATCCTTATGACATGGAAGAATTTGTTCATGTTTGCATTTGGGTAACACCTTTTTCACTTTTTCTCGACATAATCCACACTTTTCTGAGCATTTCTTGCGACACTTGTGCCCTTGCTTACAAAGTGGTTTGTTGCATATTTCATCACAGAAATCAGGGTGTGATAGTTTATCAAGATGACATAGTCTTCTGCAAGTGTGACCACATGATTTTGAATAATTACATGGGAGATCACATCCACCATCTGTAATGGTTTCAAAATCTTCTGACCTTGAAACTTTTGTCACACGATGAGGGTGATTTTGACACACGAGCTCAACAAAAGAACCAATGTTCCCGTTACGTTTGGCATCTGAAAGTATACTCTTTCAAATACCGTTGCATGATGAAAGAAGTTCCATGTTTCCTATGATATAGAAACCAATCTTGGCTCTGGAAAGTGCGACACAGATCCTATTTCTTTTACTCAGGTGTCCAATCAAACGGCGCTTATTACTTCTTACTATGGACAACAAAATGATCGTACTTTCCTCTCCCTGAAAGTTGTCCAATGACGTTATTCTAACGCCTTTTCGGTTGTCATCAAAATCCTCTAACTTTCCTATCTCTACATCATGTGTTGTAAATGAATCGTAACTGAAATCCTTATCTTGTTTGATATCGACTATACGCTTTTCGTGAACTCTTTTCTCTGACAAGTCTTCTTCCTCCTCGTTTTCTTGAATTGAAGGCATACTATTTCCTCTAAAACCTTGAAGAAGCTGATCGTTTTTCTCCATTTCTCTAACAATTTGTCTCAAAAGTCTTACTTGAGCAGTATATGGAGACAATATCGCAATTTCCTTTTTATGGTAGCCCTGTAGACGAAGATATCTATACATCTGAGCTATAAATTTGGCTTCAAAAAAATTGCTGTAACTTGTCTCAATCTGGTTTTCCGGCTCTTTGTGATTGAGGAAGAATACGTTTCTTTTAACCCCCTTCACGCTAGGATATTGTTTCACAGCTTCGTGGTCATTCAAGACTTTGTAGATATGTGGTCTTAGATAGCGAGATATTGTCGGTCTCATCCTATGTTGAAATTGAAGTTGTTTAAATTCTACTCCAGACTTGGCAAGCCGTTCAAACATGGATATGTCAGTATGGTGCTCTTTGGCAAGTCCAAAGTCTGTACATGATGGTTGAAGCTGAAAGTGATCCCCAATCATAATAAGTTGCTGGCATGATTGAGGCAAGGCCGCAATTAAGTGATGATCAGGGACCTGGGCAGCCTCTTCAACTATAACAATCAATGGACTTGCCATTCGTATTGCTTCAATATTCATGCAGGCCCCCGTAGTTGTCGAAGCAACCAGTTTTGCTTCTTTCATTATTTCGGCATCAACTGATGACCTTGCCTCACAATATCTTTTTTGTCCACGTATGTAACTTTCGGCATCTTTGATTAATATCTCTTTGACAGCTCGAGTTGCTTCAGCTATCCAATATCTGTATAACTTCCACCTGTCTTTTTCCGGAAGCCTCCATACATCTTTTATCCTACTTGCCTCCTCAATAGACATCTTCTCTCCGTATCTTACTGACTGCAGTATAACGTCTAGCACTTGTTTCCTTTCCGACTTTGGGAAAGTACACCAAACAGATATTTCTTGGGGATCCTTGTCGGTAGATTCTCTTTCTTCCTCTGGAAATAGAATCGAGTTATCACAGGCCATCTTGAGTGAGCAAAGGTTCACTTCATCAGTGATCCCTGTTTCCTCTTTATCGTCACTTGATTCATCCAGTTCTGGAAGATTCTTTGATTCCTCGTCTATTTCCTCTCTAACTAAGGTAGCTAGAGCCTCATCTTCCTCTGTTTCAACGTCAAGGTAAACGGATTCCTTCGTCTTCAACAGCGACAGCCACTCGATAAACATTGTTTCATTCTCGGGGAGAAATCTTGTTAGAAATGACTTTTCCTTCAGAGATACATGTTGCTCATATGACATAGCCTGGACTTGAAGGAGGTAGTCTTCATGTAAAAGACCAGAGTAGTGTTGATTTATCCAAGAATTAATCGACTCGTACTTTCTTTCACGAGATGCTAACTTCCCCCTGCATTTCCGAACTGAATTATTAAATACTTGCCTTCGGTGGACAGTAATGTTAAACTTCTTGATGTCCTCTTCCTCAGATCTGGAACCGACTCTAACAACATCGTTTTCACATCCATTGCGTATGACTCATTTTCTGGATCTCTTTTAAAAATTGATCCAATGCGTGGTTAGTGTAACTCATCAGGAGTATCGGACCCACTCCAGACGATCTCCAAAGGTGCTCATTATTGAGTAGAAAATTTGTAATTTTCATACCCATCATAGTTTTACCAGTTCCAGGGGGTCCTTGAATTAATGAGATCTCATTTGTTAATGCTTGTTTAAGAGCCTGTAGCTGAGAATGATCTAGTTGTAGATCTTTCTCGCTAGGCCATGCATTGGTGTCCTGGAGGTTTACCTTATCTCGATGATCAAATCTTGAACAGGGAAGAGATCGGCCCCTGGATCGATGCGAACAGTTTATTTCACCATCCTTCCGAAAACCGACAGAGGTCAAATCCTGACAGTTATTTTCATTCAACATGAGGCACTGGAAAGACACAATGGGCTTTTTTACTTGCAAATACCTCGGACTTTTTACCTTTGTTTTGAGATGCACAAAATATTCTTCAAAAGGCATACGAAACGTCTCCTGTGAACTCTGCTCTGCAAGTTGCTGTAGGCACTTTAGGGAGAAGGAATAAGCTGTATAGAAAGACTTACTTTCTATCATTGTGAGTGAGAGCCCAACGAGTCTGAACTGAATCTCAATGGAGACATCAATAAATTGGATGCCGATGATTCCGTTTCTGAACTTTTCCATTGTTTTCTCAGTCACAGTAGCAAAGTAGAAATCAGCAGACCCAACTAGGAAGAGGCAGATCAAAGAACCTCTTCGGACAGCGTTGGAAAATTTGAAGTGCCTTCGATTCCTATTCCTCGCCTCAAGGTGAATATCCCACACAACGCCGTCGTTACAGGAACACCTAGACCCTAAGAGTCTCACATCTTGATAAAGACGAACATCTGGGTGTACAAACTTTCCCTTATTCTTTGTTTCAATATGTTCAATATATTGATTGAGCCCCTTTTTCAATGGTCTAACAAAATCTTCGCGAAAAAGCCTAAACATCCGATCTAGATATTCTTGGGTATTTTTAAATGGATTTCTCGGGTTATGACTTGGAAACAGTGTTCTCCTATTATCCTTGATTTCAGAGGCTGTAGGTATAATTTTACCTTGAGACAGTGTTTTGGCTTCGCCGTTTATCTGTTTTTTACATTTCAATTTTATAGCATCTGCCCTACTACGAAGAGATTGCTTTTCTGGCGGAATAATTGAAATTAAATTCATAAGAAGCATCTCAATGTCAGAAATTGCGCTTGCATCATCTGTCATGAGATCAGCAAGTTTCAATAAATTTTCAATGAATTGCAAATCATTTTCTCTACATCTCCCTTCCATAAATATCCCACGTATCCTAGAAAGAACATCCTGTCTTTTGAACATGCTTTGCTTCGTGATGGTACACAAAGCTTTTGAGACGTTTTCAAGACATGAAGAATCTGCAAGCGAACTGAGAATTGCCATGATATGGTCAATATCTTCAAACTCCTTTTTCATAAAAAGCGTATTTTCAAACTCTCCATTTTCTGTGGCAAGAAAAATCGCAACATTATTGGAATCTATTAAATATGCTTCATCGAGAGCTTTCAAAAAGTGAACCATCCTGTCCTGCAGATTCATGTACGGGCTGTTTTTACAGGATCCGCGTCGCGATTCTTCTGACCTCATTTTCTTTACAGGCACTGGTGATATTGAGGACGATTCTTGGTTGGAGGTGCCTCTTTTTCTTGGTCTGGCACATTCCTCTCTCGAATTGAGAATATATTTTTGGTCCTGTGTAGATTCTTCGAGCGATGACATTCCTCTTCGATTGTTCACAGAGTTATTGTCTTCATGTAAGTCAGCACGATGCGCATTTGAATTATTGGAAGAAAATTTTTGTTTTCGTCTCGCAAAATGATGTTGTTTTAAATATTGATTGCTAGTATGACCCCTACTTGAGTCAGAATGTATTCGAGTTCTCCATAACGATCCACTTTGTGTTTTGCTCTTATCGCAAAAATTTTCCATAACTCTCTCTTTGCGTCCTGAACTGAAAATGAAAGGAAAGGCACTTTAGAATTGATATCTTTCCTTACTAATATATATATATATATATATATATATATATATATATATATATATATATATATATATATATATATTATATATATATATATATATATATATATATATATATATATATATAACTACATACATAATTGCAAGAAACTGAAAACGAAAAAAGCAAAACTAGTTTTTAACTAGCCTAGGCGCTTTCGACTCTCACTGAGTCGTTCTCAAAGGCAAACACAAAACAGAGACAAGACAAACAATAAACACAAAAAAGCTTTAAAATTACAAAAGTTTACATGACTATTTCTAATTGAATTAAAGCGCTTGAAATTGTTTGATGTTTTGTCAAGTTGGCTTCAACTTGACTGATGATGTTGCATGTGAACAACTCACCAAAGTAGGAGCCGGATACACTTTCTACTGGAGTGGCCAAAGTAAGGAAGAGCAACGTTAAGCTGGTGTTGGATTTGCCAGAAAAAAAACAACTAGGCAGCAAACTCACAAACTTCGAAACGGGCGTGATTGATAGACTAATGCAAATGAGACTCCCACTGTCTGGAAAAAGACATGCAACTATTATCAGTGCCTATGCACCTACCATAACCAATCCAGACGAGATCAAGGCCAATTTTATGAAGACCTGGAGTCTCGTATCTCAGAAGTACGAACACAGACAAGCTCATCATTGTTGGTGACTTCAGTGCTAGAGTTGTTGCAGATCACCAAACATAATCATGCGTCATTGGCAAAACTGGCTTTGGCAAATGCTACAATAACGGACTCCTCCTTCTGAGGAAATGCGCTGAATACGACCTCCTAATCACCAACAGTCTTCCGCCTGCAAAACCGCAACAAGACGTCTTGGATGCACTCGCGCTTTAAGTACTAGCATTTCTTTGACAACCTCATCGTCAGCAGAAGAGACGGACAAGATGTCTGAGTGACGAAGGCCACGAGAAGTGCAGAATGCGGAACTGATCACCGGCTCATAATCTCCAAGCTCAGTATCCAGGTTCAGACTAGCAGACGACCAAAAGGCAAAAAAGGGCCCAAAAAGTTCAATGTCTCCAAGTTGTAACAGGAGAATGTGGACTATGCGTTTATTGAAGAACTGTGCAGCCAAATAGAAACAATTGACGCAAACTCTGATAACGTTGAGGAAAATTGGGCATTTTTCAGAGACTCTGTGTACTTAGCTGCATCCAAAACCCTCGGTCTCACCACACGTAAACTTCAAGATTGGATTGATGAGAACAATACTGTCATACGTACACTACTGAACGAGAACCATCGACTCCAGAAGGCCTGTTGAGAAGACAGAACTTCATCATCTAAGAAAGCAGCCTTAAACAACATTAAAATGACTGCCTATTGCAAACCCAGAGAGTTGAAAGACTCATGGCTGAGCAACAAGGCATATAAGATTAGGTCCCATGCAGACAGGAATGACATAAAGAACTTATATGATGCCTCTAAGACAATCTACAGGACACAGTCATCAGGAGTGCTGACGGCACCAAATTACTTACTGACAAAGTTAAGATACTGCAAAGATGAGCAGAAGATTTGAAAACCATTTTCAATCAACAATCGTATGTCAGTGTGGCGGCAATTAATTGACTGTCCCAAGTGGATACATCAACATATCTCTTGCCGATTCTCCAACGCAAACTGAAACTGAGAAAACAATTGACCTGCTATCAAATCTCAAAGCACCTGGAACAGATCAGGGCAAACTTTGGTTGCCTAGAGAAATTCATCGTAATGGCTGGGCAATTCAACAATGGCGTGCTCGCTTGAGTGGTAGACGACTGTGAGTCATCGGAACCATTTCCAGTCACTAATGGAGTCAAACAAGGCTGCCTGTTGGCCACAACCCTCTTTAGAATGATGTTCTCTGCCATTCTTAAAGATTCCTTCCGTGATTATGACACTGGGATCGACATCAGATACCGGATGAATGGCAAACTCTTCAATCTGAGGAGACTACGGGCGAAGACAAAGTTACAAGAAGCGATTGTTCGTGATGTTCTATTTGCTGACGACTGTTCCCTCAATGCCAAATCTGAGTCATACATGCATCAGAGTATGGACCATTTTCTTTCAGCTTGTGACAATTTTGGTCTCACAATCAGTATAAAGAAGACAGAGGTGATGCACCAACTGCACCAGTCTGCAAACAAAACGGAAGATCTACAAATCCATTTTGTTGCCGACCATGCTGTATGCATGCGAAACCTGGACGGAGTACAAAAGACATGCCAAGCAACTGAACCATTTTCACATGGGCTGCATGAGGAAACCGATGAGGATAAGATGGCAGGACAAGGTCCCAGACTCAGAGGTTCTTAGACGGGCAGGCATTCTAAGCATCCACACTCTGCTGATGCAATCACAAACGAGATGGGCAAGATACGTCACCACGATGTCAGATGAGCGACTACCAAAGAAGATCTTCTACGGCGAGCAGAAGGAAGGAAAGCGATCTCAGGGAGGTCAAAAGAAACGCGTCAAAGACTACCTCAAGTCATCCTTGTAATACTCCAAGACTGATCATGAGTTTTGGGAAGATCTCACACAGGATCCTTCCACCTGGTACAGTCTCTTCCAGACTGGAGCTACATACTATGAGATGAGGAGAAATGCAGTGGAGAAGTGCGAGCAGCACAAATCTCGGAACTGCAGCGCATCCTCTATTGAGAAAGCAACACAAAGCGGTATTTTCCTGTCTAATGTGCCACAGACAGTTCAGAGCACAAAAACACAAAAAACTGACCTGATCAGTCACTCACGTGCTCCCAGAAACCAATCCAGTTAGTGATGTCATGGTCATCTTAGAAGTTGAAGGACGAACAACAACAATAGCAACAAGTCATTTGTCATATAAATATTAAATGCTGCAAGTTATCCAACGGCATATAAATATTATTGATATCGAACAATGGCGCCTAAAAAAGATATAAAATTTAGAAGAAGAAGTACAAAAACCACATGTGGCAAACAAATCAAAAGAAAACTATCATTCTGGATTAAAAAATGATTTTAAAAATATTTTCTTCATTAAATTATAAAAAGAACTTGCAGTCGTCAGAATTAGAGTTCATCAGTAGTATATCACGAATGGTGTTGTTTCTCTTCCTAATGAGCAGGTTGTACGCACCCACTATTACAGAAATGTTAACTCTCTCTCTCTCTCTTTCTCTCTCTCTCTCTCTCTCTCTCTCTCTCTCTCTCTCTCTCTCTCTCTCTCTCTTTCTCTCCACGTGGATATTTAACCAGCAGAATCAGTAGTAGTTGTTGTTTCTCTTGCTGTACTTATTTTAATAGTATTACCTGCAGCAGTGGTAGTTGTTGTTGTTGTCGGTTGTGGTGGTGGTTGGCAGAACAAATACTACATCATGATTATGTTTATACGTCGACGGGTTTCCGGCAAGCGGTGAAACGAGTCATCACACATACATACATTCATTGGTTATCGTGACTTGGGATAGTGCCAATGACTTCTTTTATCTATAAGTCGTATGTGAAAGACTTGGTGGTTGACAGACTAAATACTACACCATCAATACGTATGTATGTCAGCGGGTTTCCGAAAAGTGGTGAAACGGTTCATTATATACGATAATCAAATGTAAAAAATGGGTTATCGTGTCTTGGATTTATGCCAAAAACTTCATTTATCTGAAATTCAGTGTTCTTCCAACTTACTCGCTAATCATTAACATGATTTGCCGTCCCTTCAAGTTTTTAGTGTTTTGAAAGTAAAATAATCTCAAAATAGTGTAAATATTTACATAGGTTTTATATGTGCACAAGGTCTTCCTGGTTGAACCTCATCATTATCGTCATTACCTTGATCAAAATAATAATTGTTTCAAAAACATTTCCAAAATTACCCCGAATTTTTCTTAGTTGGGTTAGAGAGAATTTTAGATAACTGCTTTTTTTGTTGTCTATTACAATGTAAATAGACTCTGGAGCTTCTGATGAAATACTTCTAAGTATTTAATTTAATACTTGCATATTATTTTTGAAACCACCTGTAAATTCTTTAGTGTAATCCGGATTCCACCCAGTACTGGAAATCTAGTGTCCAGATTGGAGATCAGCAGATCTATTTAACATTCTTACTGAAAATTCAAAATCAGAATAATCCGACAAGGTCATTTACATCAAAATTAGAGATGAAGTTCAAAGATGTTTCAGCGATAATGAATCATTTAAACAGTGTACTCGTCTGTGACTCATGAGCCATTATAAGTATATGACTCCTGGACCAGTATAAGTGTATTTACCAATATATTTATCACTATGTAGTCTACCATTATATGTACGAAGTTCCGTTACTTTACAATGATCATATAAATAATTACCAAATTCATTCATACATTTATCCATCGAACACCTTTCCATATATGTCTGTCTATTACATAATCATGCTCATTTTTAAATATCATCATCATCATTGTCATCATCACTGCATGAACATTATTGGCATGCTATTCCCCGATTGTACTTGATGACAATTTTTACTAGACATACAACATCGCAGAGTTCGAAAAACGAAAATTCAGGTTTTGACCTCTCCATTCCTCCTATCCAGGTCGCTCTCCCACCCACCTAGCAATGACCCGGAATTGGCATTTTAAAAAAACCCATAACATCTATATTTCATTGTTACCTAAAGGCTGTAAAATGAATTTCCAATCTGTTCCAGTAATTGATATGAAATAAAAAGGTAATTACCCATTTGAGTCTGAATTGCAACTCACCTAGCCACTCCCGCGAGAATCATGCAAGAAATGACACTTCCATCGTACTTCCGACCTTCGCTAAATGATGTCGGATGGGAGGAGACGTGAGGAGGAGAGAGGGGAAATGACAGACACACAAATTGACAAACGAACGAAGATATGGTGGGTATCAAAATATCTCTGAATCTTTCCTTTTAAATCATCATCATCATTGTCATCATCATCATCAGGAAGAGGTGGAGAAGGAGAATATTGAAACAGAAGACAGCACAAGTCAAACATCTAAATACCTTGAAGCGCTATCCATAATGGAAAAATAGAATATCTTTCGATTCCAGGTAAGATACTTCCATACTTCCTTCTATTCAGCAGGCATATATATGAAAGTACAGTTCACGTGATTGCCTATATATGTATACATGTACCTTTCGAACAACTTATTTAGATACTTGGAAAAGGCGTACTATCTTTCTGCTTTCGGTTTCGGTTTCGGTTGACTATTCATTGTACTTTGGACATTGATTTACCAGTAAAGCCTATTATTTCTTGTTCCTTTCTTGATAATATAAATTTTATGAGTATTTAATGCTGATCTGAACAACATTTGTATTTGAATAAGTATGTCATATGTCACATGTGATCTGACATAAATAAAGTTTTGCTCTGTTCTGTTCTCTACATACATACATACATACATACATACATACATACATACATACATACATACATACATACATACATACATACATACATACATACATACATACATACATACATACATACATGGATATGGCGAGACTGACAGACATACAGAAAAGCAAGCAATTTTTATTTTTAAATTTTTTTTATCTTCTTAAGATTGTAAATTAAGCAGAGCTTTCGACTTTTGCAGTAGAATTAATATGGAAGTTGAGAAATTTGGGACATTATCCAAGTTACGTAGTGCGACCAGAGCAGTACATAGCAGTAAATGTGATAGTACAGTATAACATCACGATAAATCGAATCCAGTTGAAAACAACATACACTCAGATCTACAGATCTGGGTCTATGCTGTTTGTTAGAATTAATCAGCACAACAAACAACATAGACTGTTTTTCCCCTGGCGCATAATGCGACGGCAGATAATGGTCAATGTTCCTTGCAATTAGATCTGACTTATACATGAGTATGTACGGTATTTAGTACGAAAATAATCATCACCTGTCTCCTACGTAAATCATCAGTTGTCTCGTTCGTTTGTATTTTGGTCTATCTGTCTGTCCTTATGTTTGTTTATGCATTTACACATGTACTATGTAAGGAAGGAAGAAAGGACGGAAAGAATGGAGAAAGGGTCGATGGATGAATGAATGGATTTTTGATAGTTTTCTGATTTTGGCATCTATTGATGTAACTGTTGTTAAAGGCCCTTGAAGCAATTTCAGGATAAAGATCTAATGGAAAATGTATGTTGTTATTGTTATATACTGCTTTGAAATGAATAGAAGACAATTGCTTCACCACTTGTTTCGACATCCGGTAACCAAACACAACTTATCAAATTTACAACGATGACTATAGCACGTAGACAAACTAAACTTCTAATACGGGAAGGCCTCTTACTACATGCTAAAATGTTTTCGAAGGAAATACAAATGTAGACGCTTGACATGTGATTGCTGAAAGCAGGTGACATTTAAGGCGGTTTGACTGTATCTCCAAGCTTACATCAGAAAGCATCAATATGATGATACTCTCCGTCGGTCCGTCCATCTATATGTCCGACTGATTCAGTTCGTGAGTCTCTTCATCCCATCTCCTCCTTTTCCATCTTCTCCTGAAACAACGGGCAGAATTACCCCAAACTAGGCAGTATATTTCCCTATCTGTTGTTAGAGGTGTATTGTTTTAGTTTCACCCCAACCTCCTGGCCCTTTAGATATGTATTTTTATATAAATGTCAAATAAATATTCATTTTCAATATGTTTACATACATTTTGTATAAGAAAATATTTGGGAATGACTACAGAGCCTACGAGGCCCAATAGCTCCATCCATAAAACCTACGAGAGAGAAAAGTAAAAACACGCTTTATATGATAAACATGTACCGTATTATTGCTTTTTATGACAATCTGTCTGCTATACACTCTACACGAAAAGAGCTGTTAAGTTTCAAACTTAGATATTAATTTGTATTTTTTGGGGCACCGTGTCCTTAATGTGTGTTTTTATTATCGTGCAACCAGTTGTGGTCAGTGTAGATTAATCTTTCGCTAGAAATACTTCTGTAAACTTGTAATTGATGTTTTAATAAACTCAGGCGAAATCCATAACGGTTCGGCAGTTTGAGCAGGTGGTTTCTTAAACCTGAGTGTTCTGTCCTTTAGTTAGTTTCCCCCTCATTATTTTATTCCCACACCAACTGCCGACAGAATATGATTTTATTGCAACGTTTATATCGTCGTACGATTCTTCCGCTCTCGCTCTTTGTAATAACAACACATCATATCAACATATGCATTATCTGTTACTAAGTGATTCATCTTTTATGAAAGAGTCAAGTCATACCTTATTACACTTCACAAGCGATTCAAATGCAATTCAGCATGTCTATTTGGAAAGAATATGTTCAGGAGACACACTAAGAGATACTGCAGAGTTTCTGTTTCAGATCTATTGCATAAATGTATGAAAATGAAAAAAGTCAAGTATACATGCAATGTGCTATATATTAAATTCAATTTAGTAACGGAATATCATCTGCACATACTAATAAAATGATTTTTTTAAAAACCGGAATAGGTAATGAAAATTGTAATTGTGTCAATTATGACACATAACAGCAAAACAGAATTCCAAAATGAAACTTTTATGTTTTGAAATCGATATTTCTACATTTTTCTATGTCAACACCCGTATTGGCAATGCCTAGTATCACATGAAAAGAATCGCCTTGGAGCCCTTGTCAACCATTTTTGCACAGGGTGATATAAAAAGAACTGTCATTATATCATACTAAGAATTCCTGAATCCTTCATGTTATGCAAATAATTAGGTTCTAATGTATAAGGTAATAGATTTTGATAATAAATCATAGACTGGGATATTTTTCGCGATCTCACTCCAAAACCATTAAATTGCTACAATTTCTTCACCTCTAAAATTACCCGCTATACGGTATTTTTGCGCCTATAGCGTGAAAAAAATAAAGTAAGGATGTTCAGGGTGAAACACTTCGCTTTTTAATGTTTGCCAAGGAAAAACGCAATTAAATGGATCAATTTTTTTAATAAATAGTATGCTGACTATTCTGCGAGTCTTTCACTTTCCAGTGCTTGCATTTTGCATTAGTTATGGCGTCTGTTATTTTCTGGTGCGTGCATTTTCCAATGTGGTGATTGTCTTTTATTTTCTTTTGTGTGCATTTTCTGTTGTGGTACTTGTCTGTCATTTTCCAGTTCGTGCATTTTTCAGTGCTGGTCTACAGAGATGCATCTGTTACTTTCCAGTGCGTGCAATTTCCACAGATGATTAGAATATGACATTTCTCCTATCATTAGCAATGTTTGCGTTATTAGCCATATAGACTATGCTAAGGTTTTGCATGCCCAAATATAGGTACATAGTTGACTAAGTCCAGCCAGTACACCATTTGCAAAAATGTGAACGTGTCCCTTTCTGAAAGTTTGGTTCTACCTAGTCCCAACATCCCACCAGAGGTATTGTTTACTATATTGATAACCAGGGTTATCTGTTTCGCCGATTGATGTAAAGCATACCAAATTAAAAGATCTGTTAGGGATACTAGTTCGTATATTAGATGTAAGCTGTATAATGGAAGATTTAATGTTGCTTAACAAACATATGACCCTTTGATGATCATCATATGATCGCATGAAGGAAGTAAATGAGTACATGTCCTGTCTCCTTGTGTAAATACAATTTTGTACACTTGGACGAAAATGGTGGATTTATATATATATATATATATATATATATATATATATATATATATATATATATATATATATATATATATATATATATATGTGTGTGTGTGTGTGTGTGTGTGTGTGTGTGTGTGTGTGTGTGTGTGTGTGTGTGTGTGTGTGTGTTTGTGAGTTTGTAAAAGGTGCAAAACGGGGACATCGGTGAGAATACACACCAACATACTGGGGACACACCTCGAAACGGGACGTCCCCGTTTTGTAATAGTGGCAGAGATGGATTGCCACGACTTTACTTAGTAATAAAAACCTTGAAATAAGTGTATCTGATTATGTCCCCGTTTGGTTGGTATTTTTTCACATCATACCATACACAAAAATACACACGTTCCACTCGTCTCTAAACATCGTGTGTATCAGTCGAAAAATCGAGTCCCCGTTTACGCGGTAAAATTCTCATTTGTCAGCTCCGCTGCCTTCTCGTGCACTTTGCTACCGAATTATTTATTGAAGATGGGACCAAGAAGATCTAACAGGATTCAAATTAGGCATGTAAGGATGGACAAATATGTTTTATATATTTTCTTTTTAACACAGAGAAAAAGATCGATTATGTGTTTATTAATGGATAACCCACTGTTCGTAACACACTTTCGCCAAATTAGACAGATCGGGAAAGAATGATAACTGAACAGACGGTTTTGAGAATACAGTGAACACCACTTTTTTCAAATAAATTGATAAGATTTATGCAGATATTCTTCTGAAAAATTACGATGGGCATGAGACTCTAGCCATTCAGTTCTGCTTGTACATTTTATCGTTTAGTTACATTTGAACCATCTGCCTTTCGAAAAGAAATATATCGCAAAATATGAACTTTTGAAATGTAGTTAAATTATGATTTGAATATAAAACGCTATATCAAAGATTGCTGTTGTCTAATTGTAAGCATGTGTGTTATGATTTGAATTTTGATGAAGAAATTGTAACAAAGGTGATTTCGTATTTTTGCATGCAGTTTAAATATTTGTCTCCATTAAGTTTATTACTACTATTAGTAATACTACTACTTCTACAAATCATCTCATCAACATCAACATCATCATCATCATCATCATCATCATCATCATCATTACTGTCACGAAATTGTATGTACTAAAATACCTTTGTATAATATATGAACGAAAATGTACATGTGTTTCGTTGCCGCGTACATCATTACCCGGAGGTGTATAGTTTTAGCCTTAGCTATTTCAAAATACTGAGTTCGGTTCACCCACCGCCGCACGTATAAAGTGCCAGTGGTGAGAAACATATGAAAGCGACATGGGACTCTTCGACGCCGCGCAAGTTGATCATATGAAACTAAGTAGGCTACATCGGCATGCTTCCTTTGCCTAGAATATTTACCATTCCGCTCAAGTTTCATTATGTCGGTTGTCAAATTTCATACCGTGAAAGTCTTAATGCCGCGCGAGTTGAGTGACGGACCGAGTTTGCAGATTTACATCAACCGGCCAAGTTCAGATAATCGCGGCCAAACAGGTTCTCTTACCGACAATGCTTTAAAACTTTAACGCAGTTGTACACATTCGCGGCACATAATTTTATCGGTACGTAAAAATACCCCGACAATTCCTTACATTAAGAAATTTGACAGGGTCCATCGTATGAGACTAATCCGTACCATAAAGTTTCGTGAATACTGTACACTATGACGTCTGTACTTAGTAATTGGCTAATCACTCGGTTTGAGAAATATCTTCCCAACACCCACTCCACATAATCAACAAATAGTCACCAAACTCTAACAAAGCTATAAATAGAGACGTAACTACAAATAGCACACACCCTAGTTTTTTTCCTATATTTCATGTTTTATTCTGTTTTAGTTACTTTGAACCTAAACAAGAGTCTAAAACAGATCATTTTAAAATATGTCAATGACTGAAGCTAGCTTTCTCTCTCTCTTTCTCTCTCTCCGATGGTTGGTCAGTCAGCCTATCAGTGGATCCAGATGCATATTTCTCTCGCTCTCTGGACCTATAATTGTAAAACGGACTGTTAAACTGACCAACACAGAGAGAGAAGAACTTAAAGAATAGTAAACTGAACAACGTACATACACATTACACAAGCAGGCTAGAAAAAGATTTTACTAATACACAATGGTCTAGATTTTGTTTTCATAAAAATTTGAAGCATAGTGGCCCAGGTTTTTTTCCATAAAAATTTGAAGACAGGTGCCCAAGACTTTTTTCTTTTTTCATAACAGCTCAACTTGAAGGTCAGTAGCTTAGGTGGTCTTATATTTTGCTGTCACAACTATTTTGAGGACCAGTGGCTTAGGGTTTTCCATAATAATTTGGAGGATAGGAAGGGAGTTGGCCTTGTGTAAACGGTTTAGAGCGGATGAAAACTGGTTAACCGGTTTAAACTGAATAAAACAGAATAAGTGGCACAGGACCTGGGTTTTCTATATTATTATGGCTTAACCTGTCCATACAGGCTGTATTAAGTGTCACGAAGCAGCAAGGGTTTACATTTCCATATAGGTTGCATTAGGTGCCACGTAGCAGCAATGTTTCACATTTGAAAACAAGCTGCATTCAGTGTCACATAGCCGCAAGGTTTGACTTGTCAAGATAACAATTCAGAGATAGAGTTTCGAAAAAGTGTGAAAGTATATATTTATAAAACTATTTAAGTAAAGAGTATTTGTTGCGCATTTTCGTGAAGCTTTGTTGCGAAGATTATTTGATGATTGGTTGTAATAATAATAATAATAATAATAATAATAATAATAATAATAACAATAATAATAACAATAATGGAAATAAAGAAGATATATATATATATATATATATATATATATATATATATATATATATATATATATATATATATATATATATATATCTTGCCTCAAGACATGAATGAATGTAATCGTTGTGTGATTTTGGTTCGCTGTTATCCCAGCTAACACATAACGTTTTTACAACGTTGCTGTAAGGTTGTGATTTGGTTACGTGGGAAAATAACGTTCTAGCAACGTTGCTAAAACATTACACACGAACATATTATTAATTGTCCTCTGATCGCGAAACTGTGCAAAAATTACAAAAAGCACGCATATACATTGATTATTACAGTTTGTACAACAAATAGTGTCACTTTTACTAAGATAATATGTGACGTTTTTACAACGTTGTACCGATGTCGTGTTTGACATTGCAGTATGAGGGGTAACAGTCATTGTTTCGTAGTTTTTTTTTCATTTTTATTTTCAAAATAAATACTGACCGAAGTTTACAACTTTTGTTTAAAAGTACTTTATGCGCCAGCAATGATGATTTCAAACGTGAAGTACGATCATTATAAATTGTTTACGAATCTACGAACCAAAGTTTGTTGCTCTTCCTGTTCGGGCATTACGGCATCTGTGACTGAGACGTGGACTATTATTTGCTGCTTTCAACTGAGTGGAATAGTCAAGGTATGTACACTAATCAGTTAATCTACAATTCATTTTAATTTCAAAAGTAACGCTGCTATTGTCATGGAGAGATTATTTTTGGGGTGATTGTTCTACCTTGCCTACGGACGCTTTCTTGCACATGTAAACACCATGCCGTAAGCGAAGCGGTGCCATTTTCAAACAAAGAAAATTAGGCCTGTCTGCCAAAGTGTTCAGTCTATGCATACAATCATATACATTTTTGTAGTATTTCTGTGGCATTTATCTTACTCAGATTAAATAAATTATATTTGGGGCATTTTTGCAAAGAAATTTAGCGAGAATAGGGATGGGTTGTGGTAAAATGCCTCGAGTTAACGTTAAATTGCGCATGCGCGCAGATCAAGAGCGTGAGATTTATCGTTCTTGACCCCCTCCCCCTAGTATAATAAAATAAAATTTAATAAATTAATAGCGGAATTGAAAGGAAATTTTTATATGCTTAGACAGATGTATACATGTTGATATGCATGAGTGTAAAAAAGAAAATGTACATTAAAACGTAATTAAATGTTGATATTACAAGCATGAATGAGTGATATTATAAATGTTGCATGCAAAACCATGGCAAAAAAGCTATATTTCTAAACATATTTTGCCACCTGTCTAAAGAAATAATAATAATAATGATAATAATAATTTAATAATTATTGTTATTATTATTATTATTAGTATTATTATTATTATTATTATTATAGTATTAATACCTTTTTTTTCAGATTTACTCCTCGAGTTCCCTTGGCAGTTATAATATCGGGGAGACTATCCGCAGAATGATGAAAAAAATTGGTACCAACAGGCTCTGGTCAGAATATAGCCATAAAGAGAAGAAAGCTTTTCAAGAGCGCCTGATATGAAGGGTTTTGATAAGTAAGTATGACTTGATTTACATTGTTTGTTTTCATACTATTGGCCACAGATTTTCAAATGTTTATTTTTCATACTATTGGATACAGATTTTCAAATGAATGGAAAAGGTACTACGTGTGTCTTCACACACATACTGGAACTACGTACATGCAAAAGAACCTAAAACCACGTTTCGAATGATGTGTTTTTACAAATACTACCTTGATTATTGATGACAGAAAAATTCAATGTATCCTTTGTTGTGAAACTTATTTTGAAAATATTTTGTTACTCTTGCAGGAGCATGCTTGAGAAGTAATAACAAGGCCAAGGCAAGTGAAGTTGAAAATGCCACATCAGAGACCATCTAGTAACTTTTGGACACGAGGAGGAGGGACAAAATACAAGGTTAAGCGCTTGAGCTCTTATTTCATCAAGATTTGATTAGATTTTGTGTATGTATGCATTATATTTGCAAAAGTCGTTGCATTTCTAAATTGCAAATAAAATTGATGTTTATCATATTGCCAATGACGATCAGAACTTGAGTAGACAGCTAAAATTACATCCAGCTTGTTCAGTTGAGCAAGTGCTTTCACTTGGAATTTTACTGAAGTGAATTATTCGGACAAGTAAAATCTACTTTTGCACAAATTGATTTCACCATCCACTTGCCTGAATGGACAATCATGTCCAAAAATTACCGTCTTAACCTGCTTAACGATATTAAGGGAAGGGCAAGTACAGAGAATTAAGTTTCATTACACTAACCAGTTAACTTTATTTCTACATATGTAAGTATTGCTGAGATGATGTATGACTTTGTTCAAGCATTAAAATTAGTTTTCAACTTGCAGGAGCCTGAGCAGAAGAAGAAGACCCATATTGATTTTGCTGTCGAGGATACAGTATCTATCACAGAATCTTAATTAAATCCTGAAAATAAACAGATGCAAATAAAGTAATAGTAAAATATATGCTGTATTGTTTTCTTTTCTTTATACCCATTTGTCTCGTCTTAAATACAAATGTCTGTGCCTCATGCCTGTAAAGCTTGTTAGCACAACTATTTGATGACAAAACCTTGGTATTGGCAAAATGATATTTTCAAGTAATTTCCTATGCTTATGTAGAGTAGAAAAGGTTTCATACAGTAAACAATCTTTGCGTTTAAACAATTTTAGAACAATTGCACAGAAACTGCTAGATTTAGGTTAACATATTCAGAAAGAGTTTCCCCCTTCATAACTAGATGATCTGTAAATTGCATCCAGTTTAGTGAATTTCATTTTTGTATCCCCACATCCTCACTGCTTGCATTAAAAGCATCTAAATTGGATCCTGCCCATCCTGTTGTATGGCTATCCACCCGTACAGATTCATCAAGTGTTATTGCACAAAAACAATTAAAGACGACTGTAATTTAGTTATTACTAATATTAGTACCCTACTTTCTTTGTCGACGGGGTACTAATTTCACACCCTGTGCTCTTTCTGCATAGTGTCAGCAAGTTTGAAGATATTGGATACACATAAACTTGAATCAAACAATCCTCTTATTACACAAATTCCCAATTTTCACCATAGAAACATGAAAAATGGTGTTCAACTTCTTAAATCAAATTTTGCTGTTGAACCATCTGCCATCTTATGTAATACTTCTACCGTTTTCAGCATACACCAGAGGAGCTTATGGGTTGGTCTGTACATCTGTCAACACAACTTTGTTATTACTACTCCTACTAAACTAATTGGAGGAATGCTAGGAATCTTAACAAACAGATTCGACCTAAGGTTTAGTTGGGTCTAAATGAAAATGGTGCCGCTAGGGTAACAATACCGCAGTCACAGTGAGCATCTTAAAAGTCTTGTCACTACTCCTCGTAGACGGATGGTCATATCATATGGGGTTTTCACTAGAAGACTTGTGATGATGTCTAGTTAATCCTAAATAAAAATGATGCCAACCTGACATCAATATGGCAGCCATCTTGAAAATCTTATTGCTACTCCTCCTAGATGGATATTCATATTGATTAGGAATTTTGATGAAATGACTTGCTATGTCTAGTTGGCCCCAAATGAAAATGGTGCTGATCTGACATCTAATATGGCCACCATGGCAGCCATCTCGAAAATCTTGTAGCTACTCCTCCTAGATGGATGGTCATATTGACACAGAGTTTTCATCAAATGACATGTTTAGTTTGTCCCAAATGAAAATAGTGCTGATCTGACATTCAGGACAGCCACCATGGCAGCCATCCTAAATATCTCGCTACTCCTCCTTGATGGATGGTTACATCAACATTTTTGTAATGTTTAATTGTACAATTGGATTTTCTTGTCAGCAGTGGGGCATATGTATTTCAGAAAAACAAGTAGCTTTCATTCTTAACAGTTTTCAATATAGTTTGTGAATGTTGTCAGGAGGTTGTGGGAATGTTATATTATGACGTTAAACAACAACGTTGTAGCAACATTCCAGCAAGTTCACCAAATCACGTTGCCACAACGTGATACAACAACGTTGCCACAACTTTAGTGCAACGTTGCTGCAATGTTGTAGCAATGTTAAATTGTTAGCTGGGATGCCTACTACTGTTCTGTACTTGATTATAACCGTCCAGGTGATAGACGTGACCCGATATATAGTAATTATAATGCAATGACTTCAATGAAGTTTTGCCAATCTTACATTAATTATTACATGAATCAAGTGGATCATGAAATAAAAACGCATAAAATAAATATATAGGTCAATTTGACAGAGTAGCAAACACACAGATAGATAGATAAACAATAGAAACATTCATTGCAAAATAGTTGTATTGTGAAGAAAAAAAAATAACGTTTCATTTTTTCTTCAAATATCCGATTGACACTTTAGTATTAAACGCATATCTTTTTCTTCTCTCAATAGTAACTGCTCTTTGAGAAGTTATACAACTACATACATTAATTATACCTTTCCTTTTTCTTAACATAAGAGTGCTTTAGACTGAATCTTGTACAGAGTAATAAACCACTTAGAATAGGGCTGTTATACGACAAGTAAACATTACGAGTACGTAACATAAACGTTCTGAAAAATACCAGTCCTCACCTGAATCGTAAAATGTCGATTGATTTAAAACCTCTGATGCTTTTGAAGACGCCTGTTAACTAAAAATAAAATTGTAAAATTTTTAGTATACTCTTACTTTAAGATTTATGAGTGCTTCAGTCGGCATGAAACATAATAATTTACTGCTATCCAACTGGATCATGTTCAAATAATTTGGACCTCTGACTGAATATCATATTGCTTTGTACTAGATTTAAAGTGTATTTTAGTAGAATTTTCCATGTAGTTTGTTTGCATACATAAATCTTTACGTTAGTTTTGTTTCAAATGATGGAATAAAAATATCGGACAAAGTTTGCATAGTCTTGAGAGGCCGTACATTTTAAATATTCTGGATAAAATGTCATTTATGAATATGTCAAAGTGCTTATCCTTCCTTTCTGATGATGAAAAGTCGCACCTGCGTTTTTTCCTTTAAAATAAAATACAAAATACCCATAACAACAACATAGCATATGTGCAAAATTATGAAGAAATATGGTTTCGAATTTATGGGAGTACATCGAAGATAATGAATACACATTAAGATCGAATTAGAATGCATATGAACCTGCTGGGGCGATACCATTCCTGCATTACCCAACTTGGAATGGTTCCTGCCATCTCGGCGACAGCTACAGGGTGATATAGCCATCCCACATCGGGTAATTGGGCGTACTAAACACGGTCCGTTAGATCCAAGGAAATTATTTGAAGCCCAATTTCTCCGCTGTTATTATTTGAGAGAGAGAGACCAGAATTGTAAAAATATTTTAGATAATAAAAGTCATGTGATATCACAGTTTATGTTGAGTTTGCTATGATAACGTTCTCTTGCTGAAAAAAGGAACCAAAACATTACACGTGAATTAAAGATTAGTAGAAATTAACGAAATTTTTATAAGATAACATCAATCATTTCAGAAAGTTTTCTTAAAAGAAAAAATTTCTCAGAACTCAGCAATTCAATGATTAAGAAGTGTTTGGGTCATAGCTGCTTTCTTTCTTCTTATAAATAACATTTAGAGAGATCATGTAATTCATCACAATGCATTTTTTTGCACGCAAAGTTGGTACAGTCCTTCGTGTCTAGGCAAATTTTCCCACCGCCCCTTCCCTACAGGTCATCTATCGTTGCATTTCGAAATTTTGTGATATTTTCCTTATATTTGTTTTGATAATCCGGTATACAGATGTTTAATTAGCAATATAACCACTTTATTGGGAAAAAAAGGTGTGACTAGTCTGTAGAAGGGGATTCTGTCATGTGCAATCTGCTTCCAGTCTAAGATTTATTTTTTAGTTTGTATTATGCATTTCTTCAATAACAGATGAATGTGATACAGCTGTTACTGGCGAATAGTTTGTTCGCTGCACGAAAGTTTTGTTTCAGGAAGGGGAGGGGTCAAGCTTCATGATTGTGTCACTGTATCGATCGTCAATCATCAATCATCAACCATATATATATATATATATATATATATATATATATATATATATATATATAGAGAGAGAGAGAGAGAGAGAGAGAGAGAGAGAGAGAGAGAGAGAGAGTGAGAGATATATAGCGTGTGAAATTTGACGGCTGACATAATGAAATTTGAGCGGAATGGTAAACATTCGCAACTTTGTCGGCTGATGTCCATGAGTAAACTCTGCCGGTCATTAACTTGTGCGGTGTTAAGACTTTAACGGTATGAAATTTCACGGCCGACATAATCAGACTTGAGCAGAGTTGTAAACATTCGCGGCACATAAAGCGTACTGATGAAGTGTTCTTATTTTCATATGGTCAATTTGCACAACTTCAGAGGGTCCCATATCGCTTTCCATAAAAACCTGATTAATTCGAATTCTCTGGCTGTGAATTTGATTACAAACAGGGTACTTGTAGCCCTAAATTCTCTCTGTATAGTCACAATACAGACGAGTTTTTCAGGAAGCTGTCCACTTCACGGAAGCAATCTTCAGCTAAAGAGATATGTAAAAATAGAAATGTATTATTTCTAGCTATCCGTTCTATGTGATAGACTTGTTTTATTTATTGGATGTTTCAGAATTTATTCTAAATGTTACAGCCAGTCAGACCTATGTCACATAACGCCATGCTATTGGATAGAATATAGTCTGTTTCAAGTTAATCATAACTGAACAGACAAGTTGAATTCCATTATGTTGCATGCAGTCAACGATGATTAGTTTTCGAGTTCTTATAATCCAGTGCGATTATTCTTGCCGGAGACAGATTCACGAACGAACATGGTTATTATAATAATAATCTCGTACAGTTGTTCTTATGAAATAATTTAATGCATAACGAAGTCAATTCATGTGCGCGTATGCGTAATGTATATCATTGTATTCGTACTTAACCGTGTCTCGTGTATTACACGGCTTAGTCATTATATGTTAGCTGTTCACGGGGAGTCATCGAACTCTGGACCAGCGGGTCTGCAGGAGAAGGAGGTTCTCGGGGGATCCTTCGGCAGTCTGGGAGGGAGCAGACCACGCGAGGTTGTTCCTTCAACATTGGACTACAGCTGTGGAATCGGAAAGCTCTCGTGATCGTCGACTGGGCGCAACGAGATGAATAATATCATACGTTCCACTTTTGAATCAATCTCATTAAATAACACTATATGAGTAAAATTCAGTTATGCACCCATCATAATTGTTGATGAACCATATATCAATCATACTTGTTCATAAATTTCATAGTGATCATGTCATGTTGATAGATCCACATGTCAACCATACTTGTTTATAATTCCATATATAAATCATATTTGGGGATAGTTCCATACGTTGATCATATCCGTCCATATACGGGATCAATTGTGTTTATTTGTTGAAATTCCACGTTGTGATCGGTTCCACTTAGGAACGATATTATTTTCTTATATCCATTGTTGAACTTTGTGCACATCATTTTGTTTTATCTGCTGTTGGACTTTATGCGCACGAGTAAGGTGTCAGATTCAATCATTGTTCATATGCATTAGAAATAAACCTCTCATTCACGTAATTGTGTTTAGTGTTTTCGCTAGATAAGATCCCACCAGGTTTCATTCCTGTTACAATCACCACCACCACCATAATCATCATCATCATTGTTGAAAAGGAGCATAACAATGCATTCGATACCTATAACTCAAGTAAATAATAATGATAACCGTTCCTTTCCTCCTCTTTACAGCGTTAGAGGTAAATGTGACAAGTTGATCTTGAGCTAATTGGAAAAAAATAGATTTCTGTAAAAAATTGTACATGGTACCAGTCACGACATAAAACATAAAACAGTTCTCATAATTATATTGAGTGTTTCTCAATGTATCTTTATTGAGCAAGCATGCAGTGTAATCGTAATGAAAAGCAAAATGTTTATGATTCTTAATGACTAAGTTAAATTGTAGAATATTTCGCTTTCTCTCTTTTTATTTTGTTTCTTTCTATCTTTTTATTTCTCTTTCTTTCTAATTCCGTTTAGTCGGTACTTTTTATATTCTCTACATTTTCCTTGATTTCATTCTTTCATTCTTTCTTTCTTTCTATCTTACTTATTTTTATTCTTTACAAGAAATCCAGAGACTAATAGCACACCTCTTTTGAAAGATTTGAGCACAACTTAGATATTTGTTCTTCGAAATTTAAATCACTGTGGTTCTAATAGTAAATTACTATACACTCATAATACATCAAAGTTAATTTTAACATTGTAAACTCTATGAATTTCTTCTCTCTCTCTCTCGTTTTTTGAATGTCTTAAAATTGTTACCAAGCACAGACATTATGTTCTCAAATGTGCATATATCTGATTACAACACTGATGGAGAAACATGTTTATATTAGCAGAACTGTGTAATCTATTGACATGATAATAATTACCGAACATAAAGCATCCTGCTCAGTTTGAGTCGACTTAACTACCTTTGTCATACGACTGGACAAGTATCTGTTTATATGACTCCTGAAAAGGCGGAAATTCTCTGCCAAGCGTATAATGCACAAATGCCACAAGCGTATGATACACATGTGCTACAATCGTACCCCCTCTCTCCAACACAACACACACATTTACATGTATATTATGTATATCTGACTCTTTCCTAAAGCATTTACAAAAAAATATCATATTGTTATCAAATTTATGATGCATTTCTCATTATTTAATTTGCATTTTATTTCGTTTAAGTTAACAATGCCTTCCAATAATATGTTTGTAAAAACTATTTCAAGAAGCACATAAAGCTGAATACAAAAAAGATTAGATTCAATTGAAATTAATGAATTTTAGCGAATCGGACTTTAGACGTTTACGATGGAATTAACATTACATAAATTATACCGAAAGTATCTGGTTTGTAGCATCGTGTAGCCATGAGTTTGTGTGAACCTATGATAAGATAGAGGGGCGGATTTAGAGGGATTCGTGGTGTTCAACCGAACTCCTTTTCTAGTAAAAGTGCTACACTTTTGAATTTAAAAAACAAAGATAAATGTGGCCATCAAAACAATCCACCCCAGTTTTAAACTCGAACCCCATTAGAAAAAAATCATAGAAAATCACCACTCTCTTTCTTATCTCCATCCTCTCTATTTTGTCCCAAAAGTTTGGACTGGAGGAGGTAAATAATAAGTTCAGTTCGGGAGAGGCACATGAAGTGTCATATTTTGATTATCAATCCAACTGTCGAATGTACAACTGAATGTGTTATCAAATGAAGACATTATTTCTCTTTCATCCTAGGTTTCTTATTGACAGAGAGATACAGACAGAGAGAGAGAGAGAGAGAGAGAGACAGAGACAGAGAGTGAGAGAGAGAGATAAAAACTAAATGTGCTCGAAAACGTGTTCAGAAAATGCTTCTTTTAAAAAATGATGTTTGACCTGCCATTCGCGTAGGGGGGGGGGGGGGAGGGGGTCTACGTCGTTATAGTTTCGTAAACATTTTCACAAATCTGAGGCATAATCGTTTTTGATTACTCTGTCAATAGATTTTTACATTAGCATACTATTTGACAGCGTTATTTCACTTAATTCGGTAATTAAATTCTTAATCTAGTGGATACAGTTCGATGATACATAGACAATTCCTTGCTGCGATTATGAAATTTAACATTAAAGTATGACATACCTAATTTATTAAAACGGAGTCATATATATATTAGATCAAATTCGATTTTACAGTATATGGGTATTAATCGTCAGACGTATCACATGACATTTAATTGGTAGATGTTTATGTATGCCGGTATTTATCTGTACAAAGTATTAGTCCATATAAATAATATAAATAATATTGTGTTTCAACAGATATAATCTTTCTTTCTTCTATGAATATCAACTTTCTCCCTTATTCTCTCCCCTATGTAAGCGAGTCATTGTCTTATTACGACTTGTGCTACAGTTGCAGACTCAATTTATATATTGTAATCAATATTATTAATCAAAATACGTATTTAAAATAATTTTTATTTACATGATATTATAGTTCCATTTTTTACTGTGTATTTCCATAGATAATATTTGTACTGCCATCATGGAACTTGTAATTGTTTGTATATGTATACTGAAGGGTCAGTAGACCTGATGGCAATACAGTTCTTTTCCCCAACTCCACTCCCCCTTACTCACGCACAACCACCTACCCATACTTACTACTAATACTATTATTATTACTACTACTAATACCTTTAATAATAATAATAAAAATAATAAATGATTTGCTCATTTATAATCATATAACTAATATGCATATCAAGACATTGGTCAGCATTAACAACTTATTTTCAAAGCCTTTATTTATTTGTTTTAATTGTTAAACTAGTGAGAGAGAACGATAGATATATTCATTATATTTGAAATGACAATACATAGGATGAATATATTTCGGGCTGAATCATAAAAAAACATCTAAAATACGCAAAGCAGTGATAAGCCAAGTCTGAAAGGAGACAAAAGACTAGAAAACCACTCCCACCCCGATATTGCATGAAAAAAAATAATAATGAAACTGATGTTCAAACTGACTTGGCAGAGTCTAATATTTGCAGAATTTTATTTCAGCCTTAACTTCCTTTAACGTAATGTTTGTTCAGTTTTGTTCTATAATCAAAATGAGCGTTAAAAAATAGAAAACCTTTTAATAAGTAAAATCGTGTTTCAAGCTTCTGTTGCATGACAAAATATGTAATATAAGCTAATGCACCATACAAAACAGTTTTTATACGTCTAATAGACAAAATGTATCGAGCAAAATGGAATGTGCCATGTTTTTATACACGCAGGGCGTCCATAGTAGTTGGAATGTGCCATGTTTTTATACACGCAGGGCATCCATAGTAGTGCCGGATTGCAAGTGTAATACATAGATTATAATATGGTCTACAGCCGAAATGCTTCCGCAATAAATGTTGTCAAACTTGACTAATTCTGGGTCACTGAAAACGAAAATGATGCTTAAAATTACTGATTGGCTCTAGTTTTAAAGATATTATACTGGGTCAGTATATACGACCCTTGACTTGGGAATGGCGGAGGATAAGTGAATTATAAAGGGAAGGCGTCTCAATTTAAACCAGAAATGACTAAAATAAATCTTTCACTGGATCTATAAACAAATCTATGACCGGGTTTGGACAGTACTTGCTTTGTAGGCAAAGCAATGAATGATGCAATCTGAAGCTGGTATTGCGTCATACATGATATGAATTGCATCATGTTATTGATTGAAGTCATGGATGATGCAATCATAACTAAGCTTACATCACTCTGCTGAAGAAATTGCCCTATATCAGCTCTACAAATCATACACTGTCGTGCTCTCTTATTTGTCAGTGTTTGATTTTGCAAAGGGACACATTTCTGTTTAGCCAAAGTGAGCAGAGATGCCTCGTACTTGTGTGAACAATGCAGATACCTTCTGCTATGTTTGTGGTGAAGTGACTTTTGCATCACAAAAGTGCAGTATAACCACTATGGTTAAGAAAGCCTATCACTTTTATTTTGGCTGCAAAATTGGAGATCAGGACAAGATGTGGGCCAACACGTATGCTGCAACACTTGTGCAACAAATCTTCGCCAGTGGTTGAACAGGAAAAGGAAATCTATGCCTTTTGCAATGCCAATTATTTGGAGAGAGCCGACAGATCATATCATCAATTGTTACTTCTGCATGGTGCCTCCAGTTTGGAAAGGTGTGTCAAAGAAGGAAAAGTGGAATGTGCATTATCCAAACATTCCGTCAGCTATATGCCCAGTACCCCATGGAGAAGGACTGCCGGTTCCTGATGCACCAGAATCATTCTGACTTGAGTCAGACGAGGAAGAGGAAGAGGATGAAACTTCTACTCCTGAACCATCAATGTCACATGACCCATATTTTCTCCCATCCTCCTCCTCTGAACCACACCTCATAACACAAGGTGAACTGAATGATCTTGCAGGGATTTGGAACTACCCAAGAGTAAGGCAGAGCTGTTGGGCTCCAGACTACAGCAGTGGAATCTCCTGGCAGGTGATGTTAGGGTTTCCATGTTCCGTGACCGTCAAAAAGATCTTATCCCATTCTTCTTCATGGAAGGTGATCTTGTAGCCTGCAACAACATCGATGGTGTGATGGCAGCCCTCAACATCGTTCATGATCCAGATGAGTGGAGACTGTTCATTGATTCATCGAAGACGAGTCTTAAAGCTGTTTTGCTGCATAATGGCAGTGTTTTGCCATCAATTCCAGTTGGTCATGCAGTCCATATGAAGGAAACCTATGAAAACATGAAACAACTTTTGAGGTGCATAAACTATGACCAACATCAGTGGCACCTTTGTAGCGATTTCAAGGTTCTTGCTCTCTTGCTTGGTCTGCAGACTGGATACACAAAGTACTGCTGTTTTCTCTGCGAATGGGATAGTCGTGCGAGAGATTCCCACTACATCAAGAGAGATTGGCCACTCCGACAGTCATTGGAGCCTGAGATGAAAAGTGTTCAGCATCCACCACTTGTTGAATCAAGGAAGATTTTGTTACCACCCTTGCACATCAAGCTGGGTCTCATGAAGAATTTTGACAAGGCCATGGACAAAACACAAGCAGCTTTCAAGTACCTCCGTGAGAAATTTCCATGGTTAAGTGAAGCTAAGATAAAGAAAGGTGTCTTTGTTTGTTCTCAGATTCGTGAACTTCTTCGAGATGATGCATTTCACCGTGCACTGCGTGGCAAGGAAAAGACGGCATGGAAAGCCGTCAAGTTAGTGGCAACAAATGTTCTCGGAAACAACAAGGCAGACAACTACAGGGAGTTGGTGGAAAACCTCCTCAAGGCATACAAAAGCCTTGGTTGCAACATGTCACTAAATATACATTTTTTTTTACTCTCATCTAGATTTTTCCATTGAACTGCGGAGCAGTGAGCGACGAGCACGGCGAGCGATTTCACCAGAACATTGCAACAATGGAGAAACCCTATCAGGGCAAATGGAGCCCATCAATGCTTGCAGACTATTGCTGGACAGTGATAAATGAATACAAGAGACAAGCCAAGAAGCGCCGAGTAGACACTGAATAAGGACTAAACTATGTACTTATATATACATAATAGTTTTTTGTTTCAATATATTTTTTATTTATATAACCCTTTTGCTGTTCTTTAAAGTGTTACATAAAGAGGACAGGTGAAATATTATCATGTAAAACAACTATAAACACATTAAAAGACCTAGGTTTACAATTTATGATTAAAGGTCTACTATGTACACAATATACATAGACGTAAAATGTAAAAACTTAAATATCTTGGAAAAAGTAGCCAATCAGTTGTTTTAATTGTCGTATTTGAATTCAGCACATCAAAATCCCTGATAAATAGCACATTTTATCTCTGAAACAGACAACTTCGAATTTTGTTTAGACCAGTGTTATTGTTGTAAGTTTCGCGCGGATCTAGGAATATTATATTACCAAATATTTATTTATTTATTTATTTTTCCAACTTCTATTCACGTTTCAATGTCAAGGTCACTGTTACTAAAAATAGATATTTGCATATGCATTTCATTTACAGATGATAACTTGGTTTTACTAGCAGATTGTAGTCGTCCTCATATAAAACTCATTACAAAATGTATTATTAAGGGTTAATTGGTTTGACTGCCTAACAATCCTAGGTCCGGAGAGAAGTTTTACTAACTAACTTTTGCTCATCGATGTATTGAGAATATTTTTATATATATATATATATATATATATATATATATATATGACTGAAGGTTCAGTGGGCCTAATGGCAATACAGTTCTTTTTACTCTACTCCTCCCATCCACCCACCCACATATATATAGACACACACACGCACACACACACACACTACCACCTACCCATCCCTGACTATTTTTCAAAGCGATTCTCTTACAGATAATAATAATAATAATAATAATAATAATAATAATAAAGATTTGCTAATTTATAATCATAATACTCTAAATATAACCAATATGCACATATAAAGACATTGGTTAGCATTAATGACTTATTCCCAAGGCCTTTTTTTATTTTTGCTAATTATTAAACGTGAGAGAGAGAGAGAGAGAGAGAGAGAGAGAGAGAGAGAGAGAGAGAGAGAGAGAGAGAGAGAGAGAGAGAGAGATTAATTTTGAGGCTAAATGATATGCATGCAACCTGAAATCTGCTAGTAGAACTAAGTTATCATCTGGAAATTAAATGCATAGTAACATTGACCTTGACATTGAAACGTGGATAGACGTTGAAAAAATAAATAAATAAATATTTGAACTTTAAGTCACATTTGGTATTATTTTGTTCTTAAGTAAAGAATAAACTTACCTCATTCATCTATTTGTTACGCCTGCAATCTGGTACCATGGATACCCTGCCTGTATGAACACGTGGATTAGATTTATTTTTCATGCAAAAGCATCTTGAAAAACAATTTTGCGTATTAAAAGGGTTCATATTTTTTACAACTGTTTTGGTTATTGAACAAAACTGAACAAACATTATGGTAAAGGAAGTTAAGACTGAAATAAAATTCCGCAAATATTTGTCTCTTCAAAGTTAGTTCGTATATCAGTCTCATTATGTTTTTTTTTTTATTTAGAGAAATGTTCATTTTTCAAGCAATGTTTGGATGGATTTCATTAGTCTCTTGTCTCCTTTCAGACTGGTATACCACTGCTTTGTGTTATTTTGTGATGCTATTTCTGATTCCACACGAAGTATATTAATCCCATGTATGGTCATTTCAGAACATACAAAGATTAAAAAATCATTCTTATTTTATTGATATTTTAAGTTACAAAATGTATACATGTCAGTAAAATGATTTTAACTGAACATCTGACATGCAGATCTTTGATTAGTTTATTTTAACGGAAACATGCTTTCTATATTTTCGCACACTTCTGACGACTAGGTTTCTTCAAAATAGGGTACATACAATTTTACCTATGCATAAATTAAACATAATAAAATACTTCAACATAAATTTCAATTTAGTGCGTTAATATGGAACATAATTATATACATGAGTTGAGATTACTGCAATATTTGGATTATTTTCTTATTTGTTTAGAATCAAAATACATATTATGGAATGTCCCCGATTTGATTGTATAAATCCCTACACTTTATGTATATTTGTGTGTCCCCATTCTGATAGTAAAAATTCAAATACAGTAATTTTTGGAAATCGACTACAAATCGATTGCAAAAGACATCAATATAACCAAAGCATAGTAAAACCGATCTGCCTCTGCAAAAATTTATTAAGATAAAAATGTCCCCATTTTGATGGTAAAAAACGTATGTCCCCGATTCGTAGGTTTTACAAGAATGTGTGTGTGTGTGTATGTATACAGACACTGAAACAAACAAATGTGTACCTCTCTGAAATGCAAATGTAATGATCATCGAACGGACGATAAACGGTAAAAGAAAGAACAATAAGCGCTATGTGTGAAACGTTGCAGAGAGAAAAAAAAAATGGTAGGATTCGAACCTGCACATTTTCGATCCAAAGTCCGGCGCGCCAATTACTGAGCCCCTGCGGTCCCTTCCTCCATTAGTTACCTCATACCACATACGGGAAGGCGCATCCGGCCTATTGTACATCCCTGAGCCAACAGGGGAGAGCACAAATGACTCCACTAAAGTAGAATTACACAAGACATGTTTGTAATTAATCATTAGAATGATTTGAGCATACAATTTTAAATTTTCGGAGTGTACGTACATTAATCTTGGTCATTAATTGTCAACGCAAAACTGAACAAGAAAATTGGAGTAGACATAAAGTCGGTCTGTGGTGAACGTTCGTAAAATAAATATTACAGCCGATTTTGAAGTGATGTACTCATATTTCGATCAAGTATCGATTGTCATGTTGTTACGACTCTATGTCCTAAAAATATGTAACAGAAAGACAAATAAAGTGAAGGTTTAAAAGACACTTACAATTTGTGAGTTAAATTCCAAATAATCCTAAATGTCCTAATCACAAGTCCAAAATAATAGAATGTTACGAATGAATCCCAATATCCTTGAATGTCCTGATGTACCACAAAGATGTAATCCAAATTTATTTGAATGAGTTCACATAAATCCCTAAAATCATGCATTAATCCAAAAGTCAATGAGCACTTTTGTGTTTCCAATGAATATTAAAACCAAATAATACCTCTCAAATTATATCTGATTTCAACAATACAACTACAATAGATTCCTTACAGACTGATTTTTGAGAGCCAAAATTCTAGAATAGGAATGAATTTGTTTACCAAAATCTGTATATAAATACACATGCCTACATGACCAATGTCACAAAAGTATAATTGCGAAATACCTATGAAAATACTAGCCTACCTGACACATGTCACAACTTACAAGCATGGGCAAAAGTTAAGTATATATTTCAAAAAAACCATACAACTTACAATTATGGACAAAAGTTAAGTATATAAACATCATATACAAGAAAATAGTATTATGCAGATTTCAAATGTTCTCATCCGAAACATTTGAATGTAAGAGCGCATAAAATAAAAGCCACATTCGTCTATTTAATTTGTCCATTTTGATATAGAACATAACCAATTAGGTTGTACATGTCTTACACCCACAGATTAGAAACAAGCAACATTCTTCCACAAAATACAAGGACACACAAAACAGAAAGAAAATCCCATATTATTATTGTATTAGTAGTAGTAGCAGCAGTAGTAATGGTGGTAGTCAAAACATGTATAGGTGTATTCTCTGCTATTTTATTCATATTAGGCACCTTATGTGTATCCCTGTCCGGAATGTTTGTAATAGTAAAATAATTTTTCTTGCTTGAACGGTAAACATTTTTGGGGTTTATAAGGGACGTTAAGACGGACGAATAGACGGAAGGACACCAAGACGAAACTAAAATACCGAACATTTTTCTACTCCCTTCAAAGATTTAGACTCGGGTTTTATTTTTTATTGGATTTTTATTGTTTACCCTCGTCAAAATCCCTTTGCAGGTTCTAAAGGGGGTATTCGGGAAAATTTCGTGCCTCTGACCTGGTTAACATCGAAAGTGTATATTAGAAAACAAAAAGATATTGTTAGAGTATCAGTTTTTCTCACAAATTCTTTTAATTTTCAAAAGTTCTTTTTAAGTTCTTAGCAGCATAATCCCAAGATGAAACATCACTGTTATGAAAGTCGACTGGAATCGCCGACATTTTGAACAAAGGCGTGTGAAACTGGGTATAGCTTGTAGACACTCTTATAATAATAAATGCTGTTGTACTAAAGGGATTACTTTTTTTCTAGACAGCATGTATTACGAGTCGTATGGATGGACGGACTGACGGACAGGCAGGCAAGGGTAATACTAAGCTATAGAATAAGCTACAATTATAATCAAGAATGCACTGGAAGCAAGAAATATTGGTATTTGGTGTGGAAGTGAACAACTTCCTGAAAACACACACATTCAAGAGGAAAATGAAATAAAATATTTGTTCATATTATCTGGAATATTTATTGCTACGAATGCAATTAACTGCACAGTCAAAAATAAATAAAAACAGCATTGCTATGATTTTTTAAAATTGCATTTTTTTAACAAATAAATGGTAAATGAGTTTTTGAACACAAAATAAAGAAAAATCAGGTCATAGAGATTATTTCTCTTATAATATTTTCGCTTGAACAGCATGTTGTTTATTCGTCTGCCTGTTTCTACTGACACCTATATTTTTAACAAACGTAAACCGAGCGGGGAAAATTGGCATTAATATGTTCTTCTTTTTTCACAGAAGTGAAATAATTACATAAGTTCGACAATACTTGTAGTTTTTTCATTTGTATCTTTTTTTAACTTAAATTTTAGAAACACCATCTTATTATTTTAAGTTCCTGGCCGTACTATTTACCGTTTACAGGTACATTTTCGCGTCATTCTATATGTGCACCATTCTAGCAGCCGGATCAGATATCAGGAAAATTTAGACTCGTGCAGATATTTGCAATTACATGTATATATGATCGTAAAAGATCAAATCACGAAATTTACACACGCAACATTTCTTAGAATCGGCCAATCACGAACATTTGCAATATCATTTTTTTCTCCATGTATCGTAGCATTTCTTAAATCTGAATCTGTTACAAAAATGTCAGAAACACAATATCCAGCCTATATTTAATAATGATGCATTAGTTTTTAATTCTTTGGAACATTTAACATTTGTAGTAAATATGAGGAAAAATTATACAATCCAAATAGGATAAACGCAATAACAATAAAAGAAAAATAAATCAGCTTGTGATTTTATGAATGATATAATGGTTTCAAATTATGTGGAATAGGTTGCTGTCATGTAGAAACTTTGCTGATGGTGAAAATTACGTACATCTGAAATATCACAACAGATATTTTGATACATGGGCTTATTTATGCACGCCAAATGTATGGAACAACCGGGCTGTTATCTTGCTGTCTGAAGTAACAATAAATGTATTGCTTAGACCAGGGATAATCATAATGCGGTCGTCTTTCGATTATGTGAAGGGTTAATGATATGTATGATTTTAAAAATTGAGCCACAAATACGCTGAGTGCATGAACTCCCTGAATCTGAACTGTTTATACAAGACTTAATAATTTGTATCTTCATTTCCATTTTGCAAGGATACAGCTAGTCTTCGTTATCTGTGATGTAACACTGTCTACAGTATCAATGTTGTTTTTCCTTTTTAAATAATTACGTTAGTTCTGAGTTTTAATTGACACTTTAAATTGTGTAAATATGCCCCTGTTGTATGTTATGTCCCAGTTTCCACTGTCTACACGTTTTGTGTCAATAATTTTGTTCGTTCTTAGTTTTAGTTGACCTTTCTGACTGTTTGTGTAAATATGTCCTGATTGTCCGTGGTGTACCATTTTGTCTCTGCAACCTATGTTTCGGTCAAACGGTGCGTCGTCAGTTTAATTTATTGTGATTCTGTTTGTGTAAATATGACCTGATTGCCTGTGATGAACCATTGTTTACAGGCTCCATGTTTTAGTAAATTCGTATGTCCGTCTTTCATATTACATGATTGTACAGATCATCAGTGGAAATATGTAAAACCATGCTAAGACAAAAGAAAGAGATTTATTTTCAAAGGCAGCTAGAAAGACTTTTGCAGTTTCGAAATAACCCTGCTATGTTTTGGAAAAAAATGTTAAAACATGTACATGTAAATAACGTAAGGAGAAACAGTGCTCATATTACTGGATCTCAGTGGTTCAATTATTTTAGAAATGTGCTTGCTGGAGATGTCGAAGGTACTGCAGAAAGCAAATTCAAATTAATCGTAATGGGTGTGAAATTTTGAATGAACCAATTACTATAGAAGAAATTGTGCGTAGGTCAAAAGCGTTTATTTACCCCTTTCTCTGTTAAGATTTTTTACTTTCATTTTGGTACAGTTCTTAAATAACTCAAAACATATAATGTATGCTATAACACCCTAATGACCCCAGAGATCCTGGGGTAGGGTCCAAAAAGTAAAACGATAGGGCATCACTTAATCATGTCGTCATATGAGTCAAATCCAAGGTCTTCGATAGTACTTTTGCAGCGAATGAATATTAATCTCTCAAGACTTACAAAGTCTTAAGACAGGGATATAGATGATGTAAATAATCTGTAACGGTACTATTGTGACTGGAATTTGCTACAATTTTTCATACAGTAGAGTTGGTATTATAGTTGAATACTACGGTAAGATCTTATTGCTTTCAGTGAACAAATATACGATATGTGAGCTGATTCTCCAATGCTTTACGTCAATAAAGTACAACATCATCTATGCAGCGGTGAAGAGGTTTTTTAACTCTGGGTACGATCATGCGCTGTCACACTACCTGTCAACTCATTTGGGAAAGGAATGTGTTGCGTAATGGCTTCTGGATTCTGTTGCGAAGAGTTGCGTCAGTGGTTCCTTAGGTATGTCCATTTTTGGGTGAGGATCGGTGCATTCTAGACAATGGAGTTCATATAAACGATTCGCAAAAAGCGGATGTAAGATAGTACTATCGCTAGTATTGAAGCAACTGTTGTTTTTCAAACTTCGTAAGTGGAACTATAGCAGAAGGCACATGCTAAAGGTCATGAATTTGGGGTTCTGGCCCCTGAAGTAACTGTCCAAGAGTAAGGTGGCGAGAGGAGCCTGGAGTTAGTGATGTAGGGAATGGATGTGGAGATTTGCAATGGCGAACATCGAAGTAGCACTACTTATAAACACTTTCAATCTAAAGCATACATTATTTTTAAAAAAGTGGATATTTGCTATGGTTTACTTTCGACTTTCATCTAGTTATTATGATTGTTATTATTATCATGGTCACTTCCTCTCCTCCTGCTCTTTCTTCTGTTTCATAAGTAGATGTAGTAGTGATAGTGATGATAACTCATGCACTCTTAATGATTTGGTCGGGTTTTGTATTACTGAATATTTTTGTTTCTTCTTTTCTTGTTCTTCTTTGGCGTTTGTGCCGAACTCCTTGTTATCAAAATGACTTTATTTCGTGCCCGAAACAATTACTCACCATCACTGAAGAAATCTGAGCGCTGTTTGTTAAGAAGTCATTTAAAGCATTTTATATTTTTAATACTGGTGGCTATATTTCATGGTGAATAGGCATCGCTTTTGCCATTTGAATGCTGCTGATGCCAAATTGAATCTCGTGACTTATGCTAAGAACTATAGAGTGCTCAGTATTGGTACACTATGGTCTTAGGTGGTGGCGAAAATTGAAGAATCCGGAGGAAACCACCAGCCTTGAATGGAAGACCACTTTACTCTCGCGCATGCTAGAACCGGTAAAAGAATCCGGGACAGAAGAGGTGCCAAGTAAATGTGTTACCAGTGTGCTATCCATGCCATCTATATATCAAAAGTAACTTTATTATGTGGCTGATAAAGCGATATCTCATACCCAAAACAGGATTGCTTTCCACCCATGCCAAAATATATATAATTCTTTTATTCTTCCTGACATGTTTTCTTTTGTATTCCATCTTTTGATGCTCTTTCCTTTGTAGTTCATCTTCTGAGTCTTTCTCTTTTCTCTCTCTCTCTCTCTCTCTCTCTCTCTCTCTCTCTCTCTCTCTCTCTCTCTCTTTCTTCATTTATCTATCGAACAATTCCAAGGAATCAAATAAACAAAGGAGAGGGAGAGAGAAAGAATAAGAGAGACAGAGAGATTGACTTGCTATCTGTCTTTATATATCCATATCTTTTGTTTAGTCTTTCTTTTCCTTCTTTATATTTAAACAGAAGTTTCGAACTCTACAGTTCAATAATAGCTATTTATTTAAAACACGCCATTGTTTTCTGGGTCGTTAGTTCAAATACAATATGCAGGTGTGAGATGAAAGAATGGATTATTTTCTTCGAGCGTCTTCAATATCGACATTATTACATTTTATGCCTATTATCCAAGTATTGCCACAGTGTGATTTTAGACTATTTTGAAT
This sequence comes from Margaritifera margaritifera, assembly GCA_029931535.1. Lineage (NCBI taxonomy): Eukaryota > Metazoa > Mollusca > Bivalvia > Unionida > Margaritiferidae > Margaritifera > Margaritifera margaritifera. Next base: position 640,421 of record JAQPZY010001125.1, read on the forward strand.
TAAAACATACCAAGGTCTGTATTAGTTGTTTGAAAAAGCAGTTATGGGAGTTATTTTTATTCTGATTTAATTTTCTCGTTCTTTTCAAGTGCAATGAACACTTTGTCAGTGATAGGTCTCAAATATCATTCTATTGCATGCACGACGTAATTATCTCCTAAAGTTATTCAGCTCAGCGGGATGCAATTTAGAGCCTGGTTTGTCATTTATCGAGTATTGTCTTTTGTCTATTTCTCTTCATTTTTAACACTACGACATTTCTAAATTTCTTACGGCCAAGCCTACTCCGGCCGTATCATCTTCAACAGCCTTGGTAAAGGATGGATGGATGGAAGGATACATGGACTGAGTGGGTAGATGGATGGATGCGTTTGTTGGGTAGTACATATTTAATTTGGTAGAATAAAACCTGAACAGTATAAAAATATTCCTCATACCAAAGGTCGAGGTGCTTCACATTATTGACTTGAAAACAGGTTTTGTACGATGTTTCTCATTATGTTTGTTTTCTCGGTCCAGCTGGAAAATAAAAGAGTCAGGTAAAAAAAATAGTTCAGAGGACATGGATACCTTTTGTTATATAGTATAGATGAAACTGACAAAAAACATGGTTCTAAATGTAAGGGGAGACTTCTCGGTCGAACAGGACCACATTAGCAAAAACAGGGTTAAAAGCTTCATTGGAATCAAACATGTCGCGTCCGATTCGAAGCAAGGTTTTGTTCATAATTTTGCTTTAAGCAGTGCTCTACCGTAACGATATAGCGCAACCATAAAATTTAAGTAATAGATATTTATCTTGTCTTGTTTATTTAGTCAGAGATTCTCTGATTTCTTCGATCGATTGTTTTGCGATTGGCTGACATATAATGCCACCGTATGAAAGTCCGAAGTATTCTGCATGATTGTTGTCTTATGACGATGAGATTGTGGACTGGTGGTTAGTTTTGCAAAGATATTGGTCATATTTGAGTTCTACTATTGTTTCCCTAATAGGTTTTATTGTATGATATGAAATATGAACTACCCACCAATCCATTTATCCATGTACCGAATGAACCACCTATACGACAATCTACCTATTAATTAATCCCTTACCAAGGCCTTGGCCGTAACAAATCTGTTAATAAAAATCAAATATTCAAATAAAAAGAAAAAACAAGTTCTAACTTGCCTCCGGCTGAGCTGATTACCTTTATCAGATAATTATGTGACGCATACATTAGAACGATAATTGAGACCTAAGTAAGTCTGCTTTAAGCACTTATTATTACTAACAATGAGGTGCACAAGGCACTTGAAATAACGAATAAACTAAATCTGAATAAAACGAACTCGACGAACTGCTTTGGTGAATAGTACAGACCTTGGTATTATTTAAGTAAGGAAAGTCTAAAATTGCACTGACAGTAATTGGATAATAGACATAAATCTCAGACTCCTGATATTCAAAGCGCTTGAAGAAAAAAAAAAACATAATTATATATTGCATGTGAACCAAGGACAGAGATATCAATCCAGGTGTTTTTCATGAGAATTTTTAAACTTTCACAACATAAAGATACGAAGTATTAACCCTGATATTCGGAAATTAAATTCAAACAAAGATAGAAAGAAAAGAGAAAGAAAGAGATTTAAAAATTCAATGGATGTATGAAAACAGCCAGACGATCTTTCATATATGCAAAATTGTTAGACAGATAGATGAATAGATGAACACACACACACACACACACACATATATATATATATATATATATATATATATATATATATATATATATATAGAGAGAGAGAGAGAGAGAGAGAGAGGGACAGAGACAGACAGACAGAGACATAGACAGAGATTCAAACGCAGAACTTAGAAAGAAAACACCTTAGGAAAATTAACCGAAGAACATCTAGTATTTGGAGAATGGTAGAAAGCAGTACTGTTTCCTGAATGGATTGGTGAATGCAATACTGTTTCCTGAATGGATTAAAGAAGCAATACTGTTTCGTGAATGGAATACATATTTATCAACCATATAAAGAAGTTACTTTTGACATAATGATGGCCTGATAGCGCAGTGGTAGCACACTTGTTTCGCTCCTCTGCGGGCTCGGGTTCTTTCACCGGTTCCAGCATGCAAGGGTCGGTGGTTTTCCTGTCTCTTCCAATACAATATATCACAATACGTCAACATCTGAGACGGGAAAGTGCTTAGGACCAAGTTGTGTTTTTTGCGTGTTTCTAATGGCACGTTCAGCGTTTTATTTGGCTATATCAAGCCGAGGATATCCGATGCTTGACAAGAAATTGACGTAAAATAAATAAAGTTTAAAATTTAAATATGGCCGCACCACTCGTGATTGCCGTTACTTTGTCTCAATAAAAGAAAACTTAATAGGCTAGAGAGATAGGCATATAGAAGTTCGCGTATGCATTTAGAAACAAAAATACTAACCGAATCACGTAGCCATGTACAAACAGGTTTATCATCCAAACAGAACTTGGCTAAAATATTTAAAAGAAAATACGACTATATAATTTCTTGGCCAAAGTTTTAAAAAATTTAAGTAAAACACACAAATTTGTATATTTTGTTATATGTAGACATGGTAAAATTTGCATAATGTGCCAATTTTCACATGTGCCAATTTCCTTTTGCACTACCTCAGGAGCGGGTGCAAATACACACCATGCAAGTTTAGATTGGTGTGTAATCCGTTGACATTACTAAATTTACATAAGTATGCAAAAACATATATATGTAAATTTATACACGTATGTTATCTGGTGCATGCGAATGGGGTATTAAATAACAATTTCCTTTGAACCGTAATATTACACGAAACAAAATCTTACCAGTCTGTGTACTTTGCTAACAACGTTAGACATTTCACCACTTCGCTATCTTTTATGTGAAGGAAAGCATCAATCGGCACGATTGTCATCATCACCATGAACAGCAGCAACAATAACTACGGCATCAACAGATCGTCGTCACCTTTATCATCATTGTTGTAACTACCATTATCATCATCGTTGTAATCTTCATCATCATTCTTCTTTTTATTATTATTATTATTATTATTATTATTATTATTATTATTATTATTATTATTATTATTATTATTATTGCTTTGCTGTTCTTAAAAGACCACACATATATAAACATACTTTTCTTTGAATAAGAAACTACAGTATAAACATCTATTTTCGTTTAAATCATACAAATCTACTGAAAATCCGGAATCCAAAGATATGTATACCCGTAATTTATACTCGAGATCATTTTTACTAAACAGTGACTACACCTTCTATCAACAAAAAATGCTCACTCAATACAAGTGGTCTCTCGACAAGAGGTCAGAAAACTATAAAATGACTAGCTTGGTGCACAAGGTTTTTTGTTTCAAACAATCTAGAAACAAAACTACCTGTGATTTAAAAAAGAAAGAAAACAGGTATGTTCCACGAGCCCGTACCATAAGATGGTAAAAAAAGCGGTGATTATTAGCTACTTCAATGTATTTACAATTCAGCCCCGTTAATTAGGAAAAATAGTAAATATTCTCTCTCTCTCTCTCTCTCTCTCTCTCTCTCTCTCTCTCTCTCTCTCTCTCTCTCTCTCTCTGTGTTGTACATACATATATTAAGGCAGTGTGCATTAAGAATAAATTATATTTTAGTCTATATCTCTGATGCATACATATATTAAGGCAGTGTGTATCAATGATAAACTAGAGTTTATTCTCTCTCTCTCTCTCTCTCTCTCTCTCTCTCTCTCTGATACAGACAAATATTAAGGCTGTGTGTATTAAGAATTAACTTGATTTTATTTTCGAGTCGAATGATATTTAATTATGTTATTCTATTTAAATTTATCTGTCAACAACTACTTTGTTAACAAGTTATTTGGTTCACTTTTCTAAAAAGCCTTTTTCTGTACCTAATTGGTCTAAGAAATGGTCGAATCGTGAGCGTAACGTGAGACAACGAACATAGCTTGTATTTATTAGCCATCTGATCACAAATTTTGCAAACCACGTCGTGTAGGTGGAACACAGTTTATTTAAAAGTATACGTTATTAAACCCTTGAACACAAGAAATATATGAATCTGATAATTAGTTCATCCCTCCAAATTATTTGTATCCAATGTGGAGTATTTACGACATAATCAAAGAGGAGGATGTCCAAATTCACAAGAAGGTGGACACGGACGATTTGCGCCGAATATCTTGACTTCGTGAAAGGCAACCTCTATACATGTGTCAAATATCTTGCCTTCGTATTAAATAAATCATCCATTTCTAAAGTCTTACCCCTGCCCCATTACGCTGTTATGCTGTACATCCTTAGTCTGTTAATGTTCCGTCTTTTGAGTTGGTGAACAAAATATTTGTGGAAATATCGAACCGAACAAGACAAAATTTGTATGTAGGTGCCTTTAAAGGGTTATACGACCAAATTTGTATGTAGATGCCTTTAAAGGGTTATACGACCAAATTTGTATGTAGGTGCCTTTAAAGGGTTATACGACCAAATTTGTATGTAGGTGTCTTAAGAGGGTTATAAGACCAAATTTGTATGTAGGTGTCTTTAGAGGGTTATAAGACCAAATTTGTATGTAGGTGTCTTTAGAGGGTTATAAGACCAAATTTGTATGTAGCTGCCTTTAGAGGGTTATAAGACCAAATTTGTATGCAGATGTCTTTAGAGGGTTATAAGACCAAATTTGTATGTAGATGTCTTTAGAGGGTTATAAGACCAAATTTGTATGTAGGTGTCTTTAGAGGGTTATAAGACCTAATTAGGTTATGATGACCTTACCTTAATCCAATTTTCAAGGGCGACAATTAAGTACCCCAAAATAGATATCTGCTTCTGATTAAGACAGCTCAAGTATCACCTAGTAAATCTGCTTGTTAAGTCACAGGGCGATATATTGTGCCCTCAAAAAGGACGTCACCTTATGAACAGTATATATCCTGTATCTGCGAGACCAAATATAACCTAATTTGATATGCAGATGTCTTATGATATTTCAAAGAGCTTTTTGAGATCTGTAGCATTAAGGCTAATCAACGTATGTCAGTCAAACCCTAACACATGCTGATCGATACCTATCGACTGCCAACCAATACTATCACTAGCAAAGGTGTACGGTGTACCAAAAGGGTCAAAACTACCAGTACTGTTCAACAGGTATCAATATATCTTTGCAACTGTATCCAGTATCGTTACAGGGCTAAATTTTGTTCATGCTACGGTAATTTTATTCTGCTGCAACAATAAACATTACAGTTGCAACGTATTTTTAACACTGGTGTCATTGCAACTGTATCCACATACCGCTGCAATGATATTCAACTACCGTTGAAAAAAAATATTCAAATATCGGTGCGACGGTATTTTCTCTTGTTTTAACGGTAATATCTCTGTTGCAGCAGTAATCTTTATGGTCGTAATGCTAAAATTATATCTTACCGTTGCACTGATAAAATAAACCGACGCATCAATAAGAAATACTGACGCAAAGGTAAAATAAACGATTGAAACAACACAAAGTACCGTTGCACCGATACTTGAATGTTGTTGGAACGGTTCGATGACAACTGCGTCTCACTTATGGTGCTCGTGAGAACGCACATAACTATTATCCTCAATCTTTAGTGAAACTACTAGCTACCTGTCTATAATATTATCTTGCCAATTTAGGCAAGGTTCCAGCAAATTTGCAACGGTATACGGATACCGTACCGTTGCACCTGTATTTGAATGTCGTTGCAACGATAGGTGAATATTGATGCAATGGTGTATGTATTGCCGTTATAAATACTGTTGCAACAGTAAATTTTATCGCTACAACAGAAAGAATTGCCGTTGTACTAACAACATTCAGCATTGCAACGATAACTGGATACCGTTGCAACGGTATTGACAGTTTCAACTCTTTTCTTACACCATAAAGGCTTGTGCCATCACGTGATTTACAGACGCACTTAAAGCTTGTCAGATGTTCCGACCTAACGTCCGTCAAGTAGCTGACTGCTAATATATATGGTGTACAAATTCAAATTGCTATAACTTCAACATTTTTTCACCATTTTTTAAAGAAAAAATGTAAGTTTACACTAACACTATAAACACCAATACACACGAGTTGAGCGCCAACATAAAACTCTGATTTTTTATCACGAGATATGTTAATAAGTAGGCGTGGTTATCTCTGCTCTGTCGATAGGTCAATTGCAGCAGTCAGGGGGAAGGCACATTATGGCTGGCATCGGGCTTTAGTTTATATGCAGAAATGTTAATCATTGACCTTAAAATTGGAGAATTTCTTGGTCTCACTCATAACCCAGTTCAATTTACTGTACCTACGCTGGTTTTCTTGCTTTGACCGATGGTCAAAAATGTATGTTATTTGCGGAGGGCGATATATCTGTTTTTGTTTGCAAGAAGAATTTACATTTTAGTGCTAAGAATACTCTCATTATTACATAAATTCTTTACATTTTGATATTTGAGTTGCATATTTTATTTTACTCTGTAAAATGAGAGAGACACAAACTAATTACAGCAATTATAAATGGGATTATAGATTTATGTTACTTACATGATCAAGGCAAGCTGAACACCATTAATTGTTGAAGTGGATGTCACAAATAAACAGTGATAAATGACAGCTATAAAATGCAAAGTAATTTTTTTTAATTTTACATTGTATTCTGTGATAGTTCAATTCGTAAACTAAACTTATAATTGTACATTATAGAACCTGCAACAACATCTTTAGAGACGGCTTCACGAAAGCAGTCTGTGAACAATGCGCAGGGAGCTATCGAGAAACCAGAGCAGAGTACATTAAACATACAAATGCAGGCAAGAAAAAATGGCTGAAGAAAACAAAACACAGAATGACTAACACAGAAACAGGGAATATTGAAACAAAATATAGAATGATTGGCCAAAGGGCGAAGGATGCAATGATCAGTATATGAGAAGAAAGACAGACGTACAAACTGAGTATATATCCTCATTAAGACAGGCTGATAAGATAAAATATGAATAATACATATGTTAAAAAATAATTTTGAAAAGCATCTAAAATAAAAGATACATTACAATTATAAAATATTTAAAACATATAGTAAGAATAGAGTGAAGCTTTTATAAGACAGTCACCTTTGGTACTGACTAATACAGACTATGATAATTAGGTGACTGATATATCAAGTATGATTTTAGATGAAATGTGTGATGAATTGTACTAAATATCTTCTCATCACAGAACAATCTTTTGACCAGACAATATGTATTGACCAAATTACTAGTATGTGTGCGAACGTTAATGAACACCTACAAGTTTATTTTTTCACATGTAGGGAACAGGGATAGCTGATATTACTGTAGCTATAATGTTACGAATGTAGTCTTCTGTGCGATAATCATCAAGTCATGTTTTGTTTCTTTATTTCACATATTTTTCCTGTATCAAAACAAAATAGAGCTGGTTGGACATGGTGTACAGGTCCATTGTTTAGATATTGATATATGAATGCAGTAATTGCATCTTTTCTCACCCACTTGACCTAACTCCCCGACGGTGACCTATAATATTTAAAGGTCTCCAGCACCAAGTTACACGAATATCTATGGAATACTAATATGCAGGCAAACATATGTAAACCATATCCTCAAGCTTTTATAATAAGAAGGCGTAGGAGTTTTAATGTACAAGTCCTAAATATATGTAATACGATCCTCATATCTTTATAACAAAACTACCGAATAAAGTGTGTCCTCTCTTATTATTCAGCTTAACTCTAAAGGCACAATGACATGTACTTCACTTTCTTAAATTTTATATCAAAATGGGCTACACTTAGATACCACAGGATTGACCTTCTACTGCACGTACGTCCTTACACTGGACAAGCGCACCTTTGTCAGTACTTCATATCAAAGACGATATTTGAATAAAATGTGATTGGTTTAGCTTCGATATACATAGTCTTAAAACTTTCCTTCTATGTGTTCAACAATACTAGACAAAATAGAAACACAAATTGCACGCAAATACAGATACTGTTATGTAAAACATTTACAAGAGCTGGTTCTTAGTTCCACGTTTATTACATAAATGCAGTAAATAGCTCTTCCGTCTGCACAAGCGCGACTATATAAATGATGAATGCAAAGACGATACTTAAAAGTTACTTGGATGCTTATCAACAAAAAACACATTCTTAACAATCTTATTTCTTCCCTATGATTCAACTGAAGCTGTAACACACTTGAACTTCCCGTCAAATAAATAACGTTTAGAAACTTCTTGATCAATATTTTTTTTTATGATGACATTGGATATTTAGAATCAAGCGGATGAAAAGAGAGAGAGAGAGAGAGAGAGAGAGAGAGAGAGAGAGAGAGAGAGAGAGAGAGAGAGAGAGAGAGATTCTTCAAAAGAAGCAATTATGGCACACTTTATTTTTAAGAAAGGTAGTAAGTCTGTACTAAATATATGGCACATCCCATCTAGAACGCCATCTTTGCAAGATCTGTTCCATAAATTTAGTAGTCAGAATTTTTTCCTTTGAAATCACGTCGAGGATAAATTATTTGTGTTATGCTGGTTAATTTTTAATTAAGAAAAAATGTTGATGCTTCTTTAGAGGTGCCATTTTAATAAACAGTTACAAGAAACACGAAAGATATGCTAGAGGAAGGCGGTTATTAGTGTTGAGGAGTGTAAGGAAAAAGAGAGACAGACAGACAGATGCAGAGAGAGAGAGAGAGAGTGTGAATATAAAAAAGAAAAAATAATGCCAACTTTAAAAGAAAGTCTCTGAACTGTGAACATTTTTATGATGAATGCTTATTGTCAGTAATGCAGGCCACTAACCCAAATTACGCAATATATTTACAGTGAATACAAATTCATTGAGGAGGGGGATACCATAATCAGATATAACAATATTCAGTAGAACAGAAATTTTCTTTGTCCAAGGCATATCAAATAAATTTACAAAATAGTGCAGCTGTTTCTCTGTGGTTACTTACAGAGTAAAATTATGTGTATCATATCATAATCATATATGATATCCCCCCCCCCCCCCGGAAAAAGAAACAAAAAGAAAAACAAGTGAATAAATAACTCCTGCTATCAGCCTAAATTTGGCTGCTGTAGTAGCTTCTATATTTTCAAACTTTTTGATAGCATGGTTAAACCAATTTTTGCTATGGTTCAAACTTTTTGATAGTATTGTTAAACCAATTTTTTGCTATGGTTCAAACGTTTTGATAGCATGGTTAAACCAATTTTTTGCTACGGTTCAAACTTTTTGATAGCATGGTTAAACCAATTTTTTTCTATGGTTCAGACGTCTGGGGCTACAAATATTCGAAATAAATAGAAAAAGTACAACATACGTTTTGTAGACGGTACCTTAATCATGGTGCGGTCGTCCTTTGATTCTGAAAAGGGTTAAGGATTTGTCTGGGATGAAACAAAGAAACTACAATTACATCTGAATGCACTAACCCTCCGAGTCTGAACCGTTCATCCACGGCCTAGTAATGTTTGTCATCATTTTCACTTTTTGATATACCATCCAAAACACAACTTTTTTAGTACGATCCAACACACCACTTTTGATATACTATACACCACACCACTTTTTGATATACTATCTAGCATCCCCTTTTTGAGTATAATCCAATAGACACTTTTGGTTACTATCCAGCACACCACTTTTTGAGTACTATCCAACGCACCATTTTTTATATACTATCCAGCACCTACTTTTTGATTACTATCCAACACACACTTTTTGATATGCTATTCAATACCCACTTTTGCTTACCATCCAGCACCCACTTTTTGAGTACTATCCAATAACCCGCACTATACTATCAAACATGCCGTATGTAGTGACCAATACTTAGATGTTTATACTTACAAACACACAAACATACTACCGCACAAGAGGGGCGTAGGATGTAAAATGGAGGCAATAAATATACACACACTATCACACACAAGCAAGGTAAGGGTATGTAGTGTTTATAGACACACTATACCCACTAACACAAGAGACAGGTTTTTAACTTCTAGTTGGGTTGTAAACATAGACATCGACATACACAAACATACAGACATGCAACAGATAGAGTGGCAATGATTTTGAGCAGTATATCTCTTTTCGAAGAGATTTGAGTGACCCTGAAAAGGGCCGTTTGGTGCGGTTTTTTAAAGTCACCACTCTCCATTAGTGACCGCATCTCCCAGGTCGGGCTCCACATTTAGTGCATCTACTCCATCGATCCCCACTCCAAGGATTAATGGATACGGGAAGGGAAAAGTGAGGATGTTAGCCTCTTTTTCCCAGTCCTTTATTGATGTAATGATGGGTTCAGGCTCCCGGTGTTGTTGCTGTTGCTTTTGCCATTGAAGGAACAGATTGTATTGTCCCTTCTGTTTCTTCTCCTCTGCTAATTGTCTTTTTTCATTATCCACTTCTTCCTCTAACAAGAAGACTGCTAACTCTTTAGCTGTTTTGTAATGACCCATTTCCCTCTCGAAAGCTCTCCTACTGGGATGTAGTTCGATGTCTTCCGAGTGGCCTAGGAGATGTTGCTATACTCCAATTGCACTAAGTTTCGCTTAACCTGCCGCTCATGTTCTGGCTGCTCATTCTTCTGTGTTGACAAGTCAACAAGGAATGGTAAGACTGACTGACTGAATTTGAATTATACTCGCTTTCGGCCATTCGGCCTTGTGCGAGTGGTTAATGGGCGCACGGTGCCTTATTTAATTAATACACACCACTCCCTCGCATTCCCCACTTTTAGGGTTCAATGGATGCGCGTAATTAACTCGTCAGATGAGCTGCCGGGCTGCACACCCATCTGTTGCATTACTGCACTGCACGCTGATTAATTATATGTCTGGAGAGGCATGCTGCACGGACTCGGCAAGGGAGGCGCAAAGTGGCATGGAAGTACTGAAAAGCCACGAACGTACATGATCCAATTCTGCCCAATTAACTAAATTGGGCTATCCCTAACAACCAATTATGTGTTGGCCACATGTTTAATTATGACAATCCAATAAATTCCAAATTTATTTATTTATTATTATTTCCATCCAGGTATAAATTTTGAGTACATTAGTGTACATCATTTTTCCAAAAAAATTACCACTCCATGAGTACAAGTTACTCGTTTTCATTTCAGTATCACGCTCATTTATTCTACCTACTTTAAAAGGTATAATCGAAAGGGGTTTTCAAAAACTTCAAAAGGAAAATCCCATAGTGTCAGGCAATTTTGATCAGCTGATCCCTTGTGACATCTCCTGGGGGAGGGTTCGGCGCGACTAAGGCTGCTCTCTTCATAAGTCTGCACCGCACTCTTTGTTTCAGCATTTGTCTCCAGGTTCCTCTGATCTTTTTCAGCCCTCCTTTTGCACTCTCTCAATCTGTCTACCTGGCCCCTGCCATCATATCGGTAGCCCGCTCACTTATGGCTGCTCTGGTTGTGATGTTACTTCAGGTAGCTCGATGGGGGGGGGGGGGGGGGTCGACTGACTACAGCTGATTCCTTCCCTGGTTGTACTGGGAGCCTCCTTCGCTGCTAACATGTGAGAGATAGGTTGGTGTGCACCAGCTCACACCAAGGCTTTGCCTCGCTGGCTTCACTGTGTCGCGTTTGGCTCAACCGATCTACTCTCCACCACGGCTGGCTCCTGACTGGAGACGTAAGACTGATTGATTGATTAATTTTTGAATTAACGACGTGTGTGGCCATTCGGCCATGTACGTCCGATAGCAATGTGCGCACAGCGCACTATTTAATTGCTTGTGGAATGTCTGGTGAGGTAAAGGAGGCAATCTGTTCGGCAAGGGGTGCGCCGTCGTCCCATGAGTCTCCGTCATGTCCAGAGTATAATAATTTTGAGTTATGTGCCAAACAGAATAAAATGTGTCATCTTGCAGCCGAATTTCAACACGGAATTTAGAAGTAACTCTGTACTGTATGGCTAATGCATTATTGTTATTGCAGGGGATTAGTAGAGAATATATTATTAAAGAGCGAAATTTGTTGCTAAGACAACTTGCCTTATTGGATTATATTCACGCAGTTAATTATTTACTTCCTTGTGCAGTGGGCCTGATGGTCTGGGCTTGGGACCACCTCATATGTATGATAGGGTGCGGAGCAGAACATTGGGGAGTGGGGTGTTTTAACCTTCCAATGATTGCAGCCTTGTGCAGCTGGCCCTGATGATCAGGGCTTTTGACTACCTTATATAACTTGGCAGTTCTGTGTTTTCCTTATCAATATTGCCGCCTTGTGCACCTGGTCCTGATGGTCTGGACTTTGGATCACCTTATATTTCTTAATTTTATGAGGTTTGCAAGTTTTCTGGTCTGCTGCCTCGTTTCCGACTCCTTGTGTTAATTACAGTTGTTAGTGTAGCATCTCAATACCAGACAGTAGCAGGAGAGAGATAGTAGAGATTTGTTTTTGAAAAGTATTATTCCTGTAGTAGGAAATGTATACAAAAATTAAAACAAAAACATGCATGATGTGTTAGTAATTGGGGTAGAGAAGGCTGTATTATAATTACTGTCTTGGAGTTGATTTTTGGTTATTACCTATTTAATTGGTCGTTTAAATCCGTAGGTTTGGTTTATTCCTAATTGTCTTTTCTATGGGAATGGAGTTTTTCCCGCCTTCTTATTCTTTAAACTGAGAATCGATAATGTATCGTATCGTAGGCTATGTATCGTGAATTGTATCGATACGCGCACAGGTGTATCGTTTCACCCCTAATCATATATGCTCCGGATGATGGAAGTTTACGTGTGAGTTCTTTTCCAGATGTGGTAAAATAGCATCGCCATGATGATATAGCCTTGCATGCAAAATCTTGTCCGGATCAGATAAAAAAAAATTGGTCCGCACATTGGAAAATTACATTCGATTTCTTTCCGGGTGTGGTAAAAAAGCATCGCCCGGATGATGTAGCCTTGCATGCAAAATCTTGTCCGGATCAGATAAAACAAATTGGTCGAGTGTTTCTGGGGTGGGACAGTAGTGGGCAGTTTACGCCTGCTTCTTGAATACCAGGTGCAAACCTTCCAAAACTGTTTGCTAGGAGAGTTTTTCCAGTTTTAATTTGGTTTATGACTTCGATGTCATGTGGGTTTGCTAGGTTTGGTGAGAGGGTGTTTCTACTGACTTTTTTTAACATTCTTGATTCTTAATTTTTGCTTCTTGTTGTTCTTCCAGAGGTTTAATAAGCAAAACTTGCCTAGCATCGTGCGCTGTCGCAGTCTGTTCTATTTTGTCTCTTACAGGCTTAAGCAATTTTTGTGCTACAGTGCGCTGACAATCCTGTTAGCCTATTGTTTCTGCGAGTATGTGGCCACGTAACTGCTGTTGCTGTTCTGCATACTTGAGCATACTTTTAGCTTTATCTTCTTGCATATCCACTCGTACAAACGACATTGTGTATAAAGTATTTGCCTAAAATATTGCTGCAGGTAAGATATCTCAGTTATCAGCAAATTAATCTGGCAGATAAAATTCGTCAAAACAGCGACGATACCTTTCAGGAATGTGTTCTCTGCATCTCTGTGGAAGGTCATAAAATTATGTTTGTTGCTGCCTATAGCTTCATGATAACACTGCTTAAATTTAACAGTGTTTGTGCCACGAAAATGATCTCGCGCAATAGAATCTATGACGCGATTGTCCAGTCCTAAAAACAACACGAAGCAACCAGTGTTGCGGCGAATGTACTTTGGCACGTCATAGCAAATTGTGCTATTTAAATAGAATTGCAGCGCTTCTTTCGTGATAGAGAAACGTATTCTTTGATTTTGTTCATGTTGTCGCGGTTAATTTGAATGTCATCAAAACTATGACAGAGTCGTTGTCGCAATCAAGTTATTCTAGGGGCGTTATTTCTTCTGGCTCTAATATTGTCAACGTAGCAGTCTTGTTGTGATCAGCAACAGCAGGACTGATAACGGATTTATCAAAATCGCTAAGTGTCTTATATTTATCTTGACTTGGAATTAGCGTGCTAATGACTACCCGGTCATAAGTGAGGCCATTGTTAAGCAGCATATTCAAAAGCAAATTTGTCTTGCCGCGACCAGTTGGATCGACAATCATGTAATTAGAGTCTGGAAACAAAAAGTGAAGTCTTGATTTCTTGATGTCTTCTGAATCAAAGTTGATGATGCACATATTTTATGAGCAGAGTATATATTGAGCCATTATACAGTTTTTGGCACAGTTGGTGGTGATGCTGAATCGAGCACAACATCAACTATTTATAATGCAGAACTTAACAGACGCTTGCTAAACATTGGTGACACCATGTTCTGACCGCTAAACATGTCTTCGCAAAAGATTATAAATCTTTCCTGCACCAACAAATAATGCAGATGCGGTCAATAAACACTATGCAGATAAGTATGTAAATGCCAAAGTGCTGTTAACGGATGCCAATACAAATTTTCTTCGAGTACGCTTGCTTTCTGTAGGACAAAACCTGGCATCGGTAATCCTTGGCAATGAAATGTTAGTGTCAGCGCCATATGTTTTACCGCTAGCTGGTGGAACTATCATTGGCAACATCGACAGGAATTCTATAAAAAATTACAAACTTCGCCGCCCCAGAAACTGCAAAAGATGTGGCTTCAAAATCATATGCAGATACAAAACTTAGCGCAAACGGCGACATTTTGGCTATGGTACCAGCTACAGTAAGCAGCAGATATATCGGAATGACTGCGGATCTGCCAGTGGGTAAATCCCTGTGTCTTGTTTTTGGTTCGCCCACAAGGCGGAGTTTGTTCAAAGATCATCTGAGATATCTTATAGTTCAATCATTATTCAAGTGTCAGAAAGTTTTAGAATTATCAACAATATAAACCCAGTTATGTTTGAAATTACTGGCGCTGGAATCAATGTAACTTCAGCACAAATTTAAAAACCACAGCCCGAAGCAGAAAGGCCACAACCTGATCAGCCACAACCTGAAGCAGAGCCAAAGCAACCAATAGAAGACGTAATTATTATGCTCCCAGGAGGAGGACTGCCAGGAGGAATAATTAAGCCAACAGGCCGCCAAGCAGAGCAGCCAAAGCCGCAGCCACATCCTCAGCAGCCACAGCCAGAAGCGCAGCCACAACCTGAGAAAGAAGAGGAAAAAGAAATTCCAAAGCATGTACCGGAGTCTGATCTCGATATAAAAACGTTAGTCGAGGGGCTCTATAGAATTTTTAAATACTCAAAAAGATCATACAGATTATCTTTACCTTACAGAGAGCTGTAGTTTATTAGAGAAGCGCTTAGAAAATTTAAAATGGATTCTATTTATTTTACCAAGATTCCTAGCGGCTACTTTGATAATGAGTGAGATCATACAAAGGAACAGATAAAGACTCTTAGGCCTGATCCAAAATGGCTTGTTGGTCATTATATGGATGATCTTAATGAGAAATATAAGTCGCTTTACGAAGCTACGCAATAAAAATATATCTCGGAGCTTATTCCAGGAGACGAACCTCTTGTTCCAGAAGAACCTAAGGAAGAGGAAATAGTTGTCTAGCGCTATCATATAAAATGAAAGATATCATGGATTTCAATCAAATTAGCAACCATCTTGACAAGGAAACGCGCGATGAGCTTATTATTGCATATTATCGCAGCTATTACAAACGAGCCTACTGTTTAAAGACGTCATACAGGCATTACAAACTCCTATTATTTTCTTGTCAGCTGTTCCGTTGGTGATTACTGCGGCCGGAGTTGCCAGTACAGGTGCTTTCTTAAATCCATTTCTTCTGATTATATCTGGCGTTGGCATTGCAACTTGAGCTTGTTGTAGAAAGCTAGAACCAAAAATTCAAAATAAGATGGCCATGTGCAAATATGCTTACATCACGTACACACAAATATTAAATCAAATTAAACAAATATTGTCATCATGTCTCCGTGGTGCTGCATTTAACATGGCTGATTTGGGCACAGAATTTCGCATCATACTGTTGCTGAGGTGAGTCCTATGTGCGTTGCCAAATACGAAAAACTACATTAAAAAAATATCAGCACTGCGGTCTTCAAAATGAAACCGATGTTTCTAGCGTTGATACTGGTGATACCAAAGCAGAGGACAATGGCGGATTTACAAACTAAGTGGCTACGGATGAAAGTTAAAGGTGACTACATTAGTAAATTAAAATTTGGTGCCATCTATATTAGTCTTGACAAAATTGTACAAGATTTTTAGTTGCCTAACTTGTTGTACTCTTCTCCTAGCAGGCGTCGAGATCCTTCAAGTTTTATTGCAATGTCAGCATACTAGCTAAAATGCTCTATACGCTCTTTTGATGTTTGATAAATCATCTAAAGAGCGTCTTGACAAATTTGTAAGTGTCATTTAATGTTCTAATTTAATGTATCATCCAGCTGATGTCTTCAGTATTCCAGCCTATAGGAAACATTGGCGGCATATGCACGCTCGTAAGTAGCCATTATTCTTTCAGATTCAAAATCATACATTATATAACCTGTTTTCCAGTCTCTAATTCGCTGATAATGTGTTGCAATTTTGATATGTCTTTGATAGTCTTATCATAGCCTGGTTCGCAAGCAATACAGTTGTGCGTGATCTCGAAACGTTTCTATGACGATACCGCAACTAACTTTTTGTCAGGACACTGTTTTGTGATAGTATCAATCGCTGTGGCAATGTCATCGAGATGGTCTTGAATGACAGCATTAACATAATCATGTTCTCTATGCAGATCTTTCTTCAAGGTATGATACAAATTCAGCCTCGTTAGTCTCACAAAGGTCAACATATTTGCTATCAGTGTTGCTAGTGCTGCTGTCATATTTGATGTCCGTGCTAAAGAATCCTATAATGCCAATTGCTAGTGCTGCTGTCATATTTGATGTCCGTGCTAAAGAATCCTAAAATGCCAATTGCTAGTGCTGCTGTCATATTTGATGTCCGTGCTAAAGAATCCTATAATGCCAATTGCTAGTGCTGCTGTCATATTTGATGTCCGTGCTAAAGAATCCTATAATGCCAATTGCTAGTGCTGCTGTCATATTTGGTGTCCGTGCTAAAGAATCCTATAATGCCAATTGCTAGTGCTGCTGTCATATTTGGTGTCCGTGCTAAAGAATCCTATAATGCCAATTGCTAGTGCTGCTGTCATATTTGGTGTCCGTGCTAAAGAATCCTATAATGCCAATTGCTAGTGCTGCTGTCATATTTGGTGTCCGTGCTAAAGAATCCTATAATGCCAATTGCTAGTGCTGCTGTCATATTTGATGTCCGTGCTAAAGAATCATATAATGGCAATTGCTAGTGTTGCTGTCATATTTGGTGTCCGTGCTAAAGAATCCTATAATGCCAATTGCTAGTGGATCTTTGTTATAGAGGCAGTAGTCTCTATTATGAAATTTCTTGTCGTATTCAGAATAAAATCCAAATTATTCCAGCGAGCACTTACGAAAAATTGTTTCAACAAGCAGATCATATAAAGCCACAACTGAGACTTCAAGACCTGATAGTACTTGCAGCAGATAGTAATTTGTCAACGTGATGACGTTTCTGGTAATAAGACATTTGAATTCTAGTAGCAGAAATGTTTTCTTGTTAACAATGTAGCAGTCTTGACTATATCTAAAACCATCGAGAGTCTGCATACAAATATAGTTGCTAAGTACTTTTTCATTCATGGTGATCTCAACATATATTCTGATAATAGATTCAAATAATGTACCTCACAGGCATGGTAACGGCACATATTGCGGCTGCGTGCTAAACTTTCTTTTGCCAATATCATGTGTTGTTGCAATGGGGCAGATGCCATGGACAGTTGCTAGTTCTGATCCACCAATTGTTGATGTTAGCAAAACTACCATTTAGGCATCTTTTGCTTAATTTGATGCAACTTAAGGAATGATTCCAATATTAATTTCAGATCCATTATACTATATGATCTCTTTAAATCAAAAAGCAACGTTATAACTCCCTGCTTTTTGTTGAACTGCATCATATCCAAATGACCATTTTGTCCCGGTTAAGCATGAAAACGTTTCTTGCTTCAACCCGTTGCAACACTTACTTATAGTTGCTGGGGCAACAGCAGTCGATAACTAAGCAAACTTCGTTGTTTTAAAATTAAGCCTAAAATAATTTTGAAGACAGTATGCGATAACTGACTGGGCTTTTATCTGGTAGTGTGCGCAGTTTTCGTGGTAATATCTCGCCATAATATATAAGTACCATTTATATCTCTAATTAGAAAGTAAGCATCGTTTTTGTGTAATTTCATTATATAAAGGTAAGAACACGAGCAAGTTTTAACGTCATCAGAAAGTTGGTGTATAATATAAGAAGTAGGGGGTTTGGAACGCTTATGTGATTGAGCAGGGCCATGAATCGAGTTCAGGGACTATGAAATCACAAAAGTGGCCCAGGACTCTTTCTTCTATATACTACTTATTTCCGCTACCATTACTATCACGATTAGAATACAAATATACTACTGCCATTGCCGCTACTGCTTCTATCACCTATACCAAGTTACTACTGCCATTTCCGCTACTGCCTCTATCCCTTATACCAGATTCAGTTACACCACCACTATCATGATTCAACACCAGTAACACCATTACTATTGCTAATAAGAAGTAAATGAAGAAGATCACTGCTGTTGCTTCTGTTCATTTTTACTCCATTGCGGTTACTTTTCACTCTCCCCATTTATACGTTTATATTTACTACTGCCTCTGTTGCTTTTACTTATATTTCTCCCACCGCCATTACTAGCATGACCACATACACCACCACCATCACTAATCACTATATACATACGTACGTACATACCAGGACCGGGTCAATGAATATCGTGAAGGGGGGGGGGGACGCCAAGGAAGTAGGCAAGAGGTATGTGAGATGGAATCCCTGGTGTGGACGGGAGGGGGGGGACTACGGAAATTCCTGCATTTCAAGCGTTTCCAGTCCGTAGTTTTAACCATCTAACTGTAAAGAAAACTTACTCTAGGAAACGTTCCGGTTGTGTCTCACTCATTTTTAGAGTGTATGTATGTACGTATAACCCATACACAATGTATCCGTTTTTGTAATACTAAAATATTTTCATGGGATTCAAGTTCTGCATGCTGCGCTGGTTCTTCAATTTGATATAAAGTAGGTAGTTAGAAGATATTATAGCTTAATACATGCAGTGGAGTTTTATATTTAAGGTTGCCGAAATCACTTAAGGTTTGGATTGGTGACCTAATTTTGACGTCAATGTTAAGTTTAATAAAACAAGTAGTCTGTAGAATCAGCGTGTAATGAATACATTTCAATTTGTGATCGCTGGGTATTTGTTATTTGTCTATTCAAATTCTATTTGTAGACGGACTTTACATTTATTGGGAAAGGTTTTTGCTTTGAATGGTCGCATAATAACAAACAATAGATGGGTTTACGAGATCTAGTTCTAGACTTGTATCGAAATTATTAGTAAACCAGTCTTAACTACGCTTTATGTAAACCAGTCTTAACTACGCTATATTTCTAATTATTAAAGTAAAATTCTGTTATATAAAACAAAAGGTCGGTTTGCAGTTATATATGTAACTATAGCCATATGTTAAAAGACAGCCCTCGACATCGAGATTAGTGTCGGGGGTGGGGATATGGTTGGTGCAGCGTTTTAATGTCTGAGTTTAGACTTCAATTCTACAGGTGTGCTGGCTCAAGCAAAAGTTTGGAGCAAATTTTGTGCAGCGTTTGATGGTCTTTAGAAAGAATGAGTATCTATATACTTCTGTGTTATAATGCAATATATTTATTCTACTTATGTTGCTATGTCTGGTACGGGTATGGTTGTATTATGTAAAGTGATCGCTGGAAAACACTGCTACCAGCTCCTGTATTTTTTATTTTTTTTTTGGGGGGGGGCGTGCGTGGGGGGGGGGGAGGGGGAGCGTTACATGAGGATGGATCTCATTACACGGCTGCGGTATTCCAGGATATCCTATTCTAATGTCTGCATCATTCTTGGCACACTGGTTCTGCAGCTACAGTCACAAATATCAAGTTATTTACTTATTCCTTAAGTACCAAGTTACTTATTCCGTATACTTAAAATGAGATTCGAACCCTCTTCTGGGCATCCATTGCCAGAATAAATTGAGATCATCTTCGTCGAGGCGAATATGAGGAACAGGCCTAAACTGGTACAGAGAAGACTAATTCTATCACTATTTTAGGCAAAGCACTCCTCGAAACATTTTTATAGTTTAGAATCTGTTTTGGAAACCTACAAGAAGAATTGACGAAATTCATTGAGCAGAATCGGAGAAATTAGAGGAGTTGGACTTATGGGCTGATTACATATAACATGTATAGAGATGATGGATGATATGAACACTTTGCTATTTTGCACGTGCTATTTGTATAGGGTTTAACGGCACGTCAGCGCAGTCCTAGCTATATAGTACTGAATAACTAATTAAGTTATAAAAATGTAAAATGAACAATTATACACAAAAAGCTTTAGGAAGATATACCCTTTCAAACAAATCTAAACATGTAGTGCTGCAAGATCAAAAATTAAAGATTAAAATTCATTGACAGGTAAATAAAGTAAAAAATAAAGGTACAAAGACGTAAATTTCTTAAAATATTGGGTCTATATAGGGAACTATGGGGTCTGTTTTGATCCCAAAGATGAATATTTGCAAAATTCGTCGAGTGGAATCGGAGAAATAGGAGGGTCCTTGTGGGTTAATTACGTA
The DNA here is from genome assembly GCA_029931535.1 of Margaritifera margaritifera. Classification (NCBI taxonomy): domain Eukaryota; kingdom Metazoa; phylum Mollusca; class Bivalvia; order Unionida; family Margaritiferidae; genus Margaritifera; species Margaritifera margaritifera. The sequence goes on from JAQPZY010001125.1 coordinate 661,268, forward strand.
TAGCCTGAATAGAGATGACCGATGATACGAAGACTTTGGACTGAGATCCCCTGCTTAAAGTATTAGGACTGAACCCCTTCTGAATATCTTGTATTCAGGGATCTGCTGAAACATAAAAGTATGTTTGGACGAAACAGCAGGTTCCAAGAAATATGGAGGCTAAATATGGAATAATTATATCATATCTAAGGGCAGATATATAGTATTTACACATAGATATGATCAGATTCCCTGCTTAAAGAATTTTTCTTTCGATACTGTCTTTGGCATTTAGTAGTTTGGAATCTGCTCGAACGTCTAGAATAAGTTGTGACGAAATTCTTCGAGTGGAATCAGCACAATACAAAGCAAATAATGGGAGGTTAATCCATAGTCTTTGTAGATACAACCTGTTATGCGACAAGTTAGGTCTTTCAGAACCCTTTTCGTATTAGGGGTCAACATATACCCCTACAATATGTAGATACCAATTTCCTCGAGCAAAAGTGGAGAAATATGAGTGTCCTTATGGATAGCATACATAACGCCCGCATATAGATGACTGATTCTATCAGCAATTTGGACTACACGAATCCCTGCCAAGAATTTTTATTGTATTCCCTCTTTGAAAGGATGTTGTTGGGAATATGCTAAACCGAAAAGGTGCGGGTTCAGATGAACCCGGATCGGCTTCCTTTGTGTGTTCTTGGGCAAGACATTTTACTCCAATTGCGCCGGCAATAAATAACCTACGTGTCTTGCTGTGCTGTAAAACAGCAAACATAACTGAACCAATTAAACAGTAGAGATAGTTTGGACGAAGTTGTTCCTTTATATCTGATTTGATATTTCTGAATCCACCTTTCTGTACAAGAATACTTTCGTCTTTTTGGCCTTGTTGTAATAAAGGTGTTCATCTGCATATATCACCATTATTTTATGATCACTATCACTTTTAATATGATCTCAATTTGTTTTCGTCAAAATCTGATAGTTTTCACCCATATCCCAATGAATGTTTATTTGTAAATATAGACTTAACATATTGTTCAGTCGTGTAGAATTACTTTGTAGTAAGTGAGAATGGTTATCAAAATAACTAAGGACTGTTTGATGTTCTTGGGTTTTAATGATCCAGATTGAATGCAGTATTTTAAAACTCTGGAAAGTTGAAGTCCGCTGCAAGTGTAATAAATGTGCCTATCCATGGACGTTCTGATATGTGTTGACAAGGATCATGTTCCTATCCATGGACATTTGATACGTGTTCGTGTTGACAAGGATAATGTTCCTATCTATGAACGTTCTGATATGTATTGACAAGGATAATGTGCTTATCCATTAAAGTTCTGATACGTGTTTACAAGGATAATGGGCCTATCCATTGACGTTCTGATACGTGTTGACAAGGATAATGTGCTTATACATGGACGTTCTGATACGTGTTGACAAGGATAATGTTCCTATCTATGGACGTTCTGATATATGTTGACAAGGATAATGTTCCTATCTATGGACGTTCTGATATATGTTGACAAGGATTTGCCTAATCCTTTAGTATCAGACATGACGAATAGATTTAGATGCCCCAAGCTGGACCTCAACCCAAATGAGTTTCACAATTAGTGTCCATCTATAATATGTGGCAGACTGTGGACACCTGTGAATGTGGTAATACATGGCGAACAGCACACTGTTTGTAATACTGATGCACCATATCTGAGTCAATCAGATCTTACTACGTATTTGTACCATATTTGAGCCAATCAGATCTTACTACGTATTTGTACTATATGTGAGCCAATCAGATCTTACTACGTATTTGTACCATATTTGAGCCAATCAGATCTTACTACGTATTTGTACCATATTTGAGCCAATCAGATCTTACTACGTATTTTGTACCATATTTGAGCCAATCAGATCTTACAACGTATTTGTAGCATATTTGAGCCGATCCGATCTTACTGCGTATTTGTACCATATTTGAGCCAATCAGATATTACTACGTATTTGCACCATATTTGATTGAATCAGCTGTTATAGCATTCTATTACAGTCCCTACTAACATCATTATTATTTTCGCTCTTATTTTTTATTTATCAGTAGGTTTACTAACAAGTGAAGAATGTCACTTGCATTCAATAGAAAGCACCATTAAAGCCACACACACACACACACACAAAATATTTATTGAGCTCAACCTCTGGACTGGCAAACAAGTGTGATTCGTCTGGTTTCGGAAGGTCACTTGCACTAAAATGTCCAGACATTTGATTCAAATGCAAGTATTTCCTGAAAGGCAACATGACCTATATAGATAGTCTTGACGCATCTAAACTTACAGCTAATTCAATGGATTTAGTCAAAAGGGGGGGGGGGGGGCCGGGGGGGAGGGGGCCGAGTGGTCCAAGGTGCTCGCCTTTACATATAACAGACATCTCACCTCTGTCTGCGTGGGTTCGATTCTCGGGCTCGGCCAACGTGGGTACGTGAGAAAGTTTGCCAGTAGCTTCCCGTGGGTCGGTGGTTCTTCCCGGGATTTTCTCGGGTTCTTCCTCCACCAAATATACATGCCGCCATGTATGGCCTATCATGTGCTGAATAATGGCGTTAAACCCATAACAACCAAAAATGTTGCAAAATGAACGAAATATATGAGGAACATGATTTGTGTGGTGATACCTTCAATAACACAAATGGGAAATTCCATGGTAAACACGTTATATTTTTTGTGTGTGTTTTATATATATATATATATATATATATATATATATATATATATATATATATATATATATACTTAACTATCCTAGATGCATATATATCTAATTTGTTCTTGCATGTAAATGAAATAAGCAAATCTATCAGTTATTTGGTGCATGTTTAAAGAATGCAATGCTTAAAAATGTAGCTTTTACTTTTTAAAGGTGGGAAGCATTATATTTTCTTTCCTATAATCACACATGCTATTCATTTTATTTTGCCAGATGGTTCCATAGCTTTTAATTAATCTGAAATTGTATTTGGATGCAACAAAAAAAAGCTTGGGACACTGGTACAGTGTAAATAGGACACATGGGGGTGGTTCAGTTCAATTCTTCGAATTTGATGTCACGAAGCTCGGGCACCATAACTGGAATAATGCTTGTTTTGTCTTCACTAGAATTATAAACATGGACATTTTTTGACCATTTTCTAAGGAAAGGAGTTTGATTTGTCCATTCAAGATGACACATAGAGTTATGACAATGCATACATTAGGTATGACACATAGAGTTATGACAATGCATACATTAGAGATGACACACAGAGTTATGACAATGCATACATTAGGGATGACACATAGAGTTATGACAACGCATACATTAGGGATCATATTTTTGATCAATTGTGAGGTATATGCTAAATTGACGGCATCAAATTCTAAAATGTACTATTCTCAGCATTTTATATATCTTCTCAAAATTAGAAATCAACCAATCAAATGAGTTTATGACACTCTTTTTGATTTCAAAGAGTGAAGAGTGAGTGTCTGCTAATATTAAGGAAGTTTTGTGTTTCTGCAAATGACCATGAATCTCAAAACTTCCTTTATTTCACCTCAGATGTATATAAGTAATATACTTTCTCAGATGCATATAAGTAATATACTTTCTCAGATGCATATAAGTAATATACTTTCTCAGATGCATATAAGTAATATATTTTCTCAGATTCATATAAGTAATATACTTTCTCAGATTCATATAAGTAATATACTTTCTCAGATGCACATAAGTAATATACTTTCTCAGATGCATATAAGTAATATACTTTCTCAGATGTATATAAGTAATATACTTTCTCAGATGTATATAAGTAATATACTTTCTCAGATGCATATAAGTAATATACTTTCTCAGATTCATATAAGTAATATACTTTCTCAGATTCATATAAGTAATATACTTTCTCAGATTCATATAAGTAATATACTTTCTCAGATGCACATAAGTAATATACTTTCTCAGATGCATATAAGTAATATACTTTCTCACATGCATATAAGTAATATACTTTCTCAGATGCATATAAGTAATATACTTTCTCAGATGCATATAAGTAATATACTTTCTCACATGCATATAAGTAATATACTTTCTCAGATGCACATAAGTAATATACTTTCTCACATGCATATAAGTAATATACTTTCTCAGATGCATATAAGTAATATACTTTCTCACATGCACATAAGCAATATACTTTCTCACATGCATATAAGTAATATACTTTCTCACATGCATGTAAGTAATATACTTTCTCAGATGCATATAAGTAATATACTTTCTCAGATGCACATAAGTAATATACTTTCTCACATGCACATAAGTAATATACTTTCTCAGATGTATATAAGTAATATACTTTCTCAGATTCATATAAGTAATATACTTTCTCAGATGCATATAAGTAATATACTTTCTCACATGCATATAAGTAATATACTTTCTCAGATGCATATAAGTAATATACTTTCTCACATGCATATAAGTAATATACTTTCTCAGATGCATATAAGTAATATACTTTCTCACATGCACATAAGCAATATACTTTCTCAGGTGCATATAAGTAATATACCTTCTCACATGCATATAAGTAATATACTTTCTCAGATGCATATAAGTAATATACTTTCTCAGATGCACATAAGTAATATACTTTCTCAGATGCACATAAGTAATATACTTTCTCAGATGTATATAAGTAATATACTTTCTCAGATTCATATAAGTATAAGTAATATACTTTCTCAGATGCACATAAGTAATATATTTTCTCAGATGCATATAAGTGATATACTTTCTCAGTTGCACATAAGTAGTATATTTTCTCAGATGCATATAAGCAATATACTTTCTCAGATGCACATAATATATTTTCTCAGATGCATATAAGTAATATACTTTCTCAGATGCACATAAGTAATATACTTTCTCAGATGCACATAATATATTTTCTCAGATGTGTATAAGTAATATACTTTCTCAGATGCACATAAGTAATATACTTTATCAGATGCACATAAGTAATATATTTTCTCAGATGCATATAAGTAATATACTTTCTCCAGTTCATTTTGTTTCTTCTATACCAATTTATTTCTTGGGGGGGGGGGGAGGGGATCATCCTACAAAAGCTGCAACCTGTTTGGAGATTTTGGCCAAATATTTTGACATATTTTGTGTTATTTAAATATTTATAAATATAGCAAAATAATATTAAGTAACTTTTCACCAAAATAAATATTCCAAACTAGCTCAAATATATTTAAAAACCTTGAGCATGACAAATATATGTTTGTACCTTATAATTGTCACCTATGGCAGCACATGGCACCACATGGCACCACATGGCACTCGACTTAGACCACTGTCTTGTAAGATATATTTTTATTTTAGCAACCCACTTCGCAGCAAATGCAATCAAACCTCGTGGTTATGTGTCAGTGTTTTTTTCTGATACAGTAAAAGCAAGTGTATTAAATAGGTGTTACTTTTTACAGCTCTGCCCTGATTCAACCAATCAGCTGTTATTGTATCTTACTGTAGTCCCTAGGAAAATCGTTATTATTTTTCTGATTTGTTTTCCTGTTTGTAGAATGCTACAAAATATTATATTCATGGCTACATATCGCGTTATGATGCGATCAAGTTACTAGATGTGTGCAAAAGATATAAAGATAAGTACAATGAACAAATATCTAATATCTATAGATCATGATGGAAACTGTATCATTCATGAGGAAAACTATATTTCATGAGACAAACTGTATCTTTCATGAGGAAAACTATATTTCATGAGGAAAACTGTATCTTTCGTAAAGGAAACTGTATATTACATGAGAAAAACAATATTTCGTGAGGAAAACTATCTTTCATGAAGGAAACTATCTTTCATGAGAAAAACTATATTTCATGAGGAAAACTGTATCTTTCATGAAGGAAACTGTATCTTTCATGAGGAAAACTGTATCTTTCATGAAGGAAACTATCTTTCATGAGAAAAACTATATCTCATGAGTAAAACTATCTTTCATGAAGGAAACTGTATCTTTCATAAGAAAAACTATATTTCACGAGGCAAAATGTATCTTTCATGAAGAAAACTATCTTTCATGATGGAAATTGTATCTTTCATGAGGAAAACTTTATCTTTCATGAGAAAAACTGTATCTTTCAAATATTGAACTTAATGAATTGGTTTGGTTTACTTTACTTATTATACTGCTCTGCACATCAGGGAAGATGCGTACTTACTGGATGGGTGAACACCCTGAATATGGTGCATGAAAGAAAATGAAGCAGGAATAAAAAGGAAATAATTTATTAAAAAGATGCACAGGAGAATACAATTATTTACAAAGTTTGACACAAATATTCGTACAAAATTTACATGGTATGTTGCTTCAACTGCCAGCTTACCCTTTGGTCGGAAATATATAGTTTTGTACACCAGTGCTGTTATCTTTTGATACCCATATCAAATAAACGTCAATCCTGATATCACAATATCAATCCTGATAACACAATATCAATCCTGATAACACAATATCAACTTAAAATTGTAAAATTACAGGTATTTAAAAATGAGAATCTTTACTCTAACACCGTCTTGATTGTTTCCTTTCTAAATCATCAAAGAACTAGAGCCGTTAGCCACGCCGACTGCATTGACGTCTTGCATTATGTCGTTTATGTAAGTATTCCATCACGTTAAAACTTCTGATTTGCTTTTATCATAATTTTATCTGAAGCAATGCATTTTATTGTGCGCATTCAAAGTTACCTCAAAACAATTGATGTATTTTTCTTAATGAAATGTCCTCATAGGAGCTTCTCAATGAAACATTATCTAATAGTCTGCAGCTTTAAAAGATGCATTTCGTTGTTGTCCTACAAGTCACCATCGACATGTGAATGGCGTATGAAGATACTTGATAAACTGTGCCAATCACAGCTGTATACTTGATAAACTGTGCCAATCACAGCTGTATACTTGATAAACCTTGTCAATCACAGCTGTATACTTGATAAACTGTGCCAATCACAGCTGTATACTTGATAAACTGTGCCAATCACAGCCGTATACTTGATAAACTGTGCCAATCACAGCTGTGTACTTGATAAACTGTGCCAATCACAGCTGTATAATTGATAAACTGTGCCAATCACAGCTGTATACTTGATAAGATGTGCGTGCCAATCACAGCTGTAACGATGGTTAAGATTGTCTAAATACCTAATTAATAAAATATCTTTAGCAATTGAAATTTACTTAACCTAGATAACAGCTGTAAATATATTTTTCCGACGCAAAAGTGTGGTACGGTAAGCAAAATTATGATAGTTTAATCACATGACCTACACATTGGTTATGCCGGTTAAGACCCAAAGGTGCTAAAATCTTCATGACTAATGTTGATAACTCGAGATATAGCCTCTATTTCTGAAAACAAGCAAGTGGACCGTACTACGGTGATAACAGTAAAATTAAAAGTGACTGAAATCTACATGTATGCTGTTAATTGCATGCTTTGTGTGATGCTACGAGAATAACAAAGTTCTTCAATAATGAAGTAATTCTTTAAACTAGATACATTTTTCAAAATGCCCATTACACGGTTGTTTTCTATTACCCTAATTCAACAAGGTTCAAACTGTAACAAATGCAGACTATACCTTTGTTTCTGTAATATGTCCGTGAAACTTCTTCGCTCACTAATTTCAGATCATTTTATTGCAAAGAAGGTACAATACAAAGGAAACAGAAATACTTTACTTTTCATTTAATCAGAGCTGTATGCAAGTTAAGTTGACTGAAAGATGAAATCCATGACAGCACATACAGCTTGGATGTATAGAAATTATTGAGACATAAGTGACGGATAATGAAAAAGATATACAAGCGTTTTGCTGAATATTATAAAAACCGTGATAACATAGAACTTTAAACGAAAAAAGTTTTGATATATATGTACATACATTTTTTGAGAATACATTCAAGCAATTGCAAATGCTATCCATAAAAACATATGTACAAATGTGCAAATATCAAGTACAAGTATATTTATACAGTTACATTTAAACTTTACAGTTTACGATGAAATACTCTTTGAAATAAAGAAATGAGCACACTTTAGATACTATCAAAAGCATTTTGTGAATATGACTTACAATAAAGTACAGAATATGACGTTAAGATAACAATTGTTCTATATAAGACACTGTAATCTTCGATTGAGCAAGTAGTACTACACGCACAGAGTCATGGTCAGATCCCGTGGCGATGATTAGAGTTCGAAGGCGGGCAGTTAACTGTTTTGGGTTTTTTTATATCTTTTTTTTTTTTAGGTCATTTTATGTGTTGCATGTATACCTACACTTTGACAAAAAAAGATAATTGCGATGTACAGTCACCCAACTTGTAATAGAGTCTATTCCGCTTGCACTATTTCCAAATTCACTCTTACAAGATTTCCAAATTCACTCTTACAAGATTTCCAAATTAACTCTTACAACATTTCCAATGGAGTATATTCCCGTGCACCATTTCCAAATTCACTCTTACCAGATTTTCAATGGAGTTTATTCCCCTTGCACTATTTCCAAATTCACTCTTACAAGATTTCCAATGAAGTTTATTCCCCTTGCACTGTTTCCAAATTAACTCTTACAAGATTTCCAACATTATCCGACAGATTATTAACTTCATGTACGTAAATCGAATTGTAAATATATGCATACAAGCTAGGAAGTTCCATGTATCAATTATAATGGCTGGCATGCGATCAATTATAATCAGTGAGATGTGTAGGGATAGAGTAGTATGTTCAACATGCTATAATGTCGACTTTTTTTATCCATCAGTGTGATTCCAAATGCGTGTGTGTGTGGGGGGGGGGGGGGGGAATATTTACGGTCGAGTTTCTATTATCCATCAGTGTGATTCCAAATGCGGGGGGGGGGGGGGTTACGGTCGAGTTTCTATTATCCATCAATGTGATTCCAAATGCGTGGGGTGGGGGTGGGAGTATTTACGGTCGAGTTTCTATTATCCATCAATGTGATTCCAAATGTGGGGGGGGGGGGAGATTTACTTTTCATATGAGTAGTACTACTTGAGTTGATATCTTATGAAATGATTACTTAATAGAAACATATCAATCTCCCACAAGCATAGCCAGAGTAGTTCGCCGCAAATAGATATACACAAAACTGTGTACGTGTTTTGCAGAGTAGGCTGGAAAAAAGGAGATGTATTCATGTGCCATTTTAAGCGAGTTATTTCCCCAATGCGAAATAAATTTTGTATGCATTATATATGCCACCCCATCTACAACTTTTGAAGCTTTCCAAATATTTGAACCCATACAATGTAGATCGAATTCAAAACAAATTGGTATTTTTAAAAAAATATTTAACATTGTTTTTAAAATATGTATTAGGTGAATGTACTTATATGCGCGGACGTCTGTCAAAATGCCTAAGTAGTTACAGTCTGGATTTGTAATATTCAAAATACAGACTGAGCATCCATATCGAACACCGACCAGATCAACCATATAAGATTAAACGGGTATGTAATAAATGCACGAAACGTAATACACCTTTTGTTCCGTGTTAGTGGAAAGAGTAAATTTGATATGGCATAGGTTTACGTTGAGGCTGTAGGGCTGAGACGTATTCACACACCATATCAATGGCATAGGTTTACGTTGAGGCTGTAGGGCTGAGACGTATTCACACACCATATCAATGGCATAGGTTTACGTGGAGGCTATACGGCTGAGACGTATTCACGCACCATATCTCTTTCTCCAGACTCAAAATAAAATACGAATACAGTTTTGTACTTATTATGTACCCACTCTTCAACGCTTTCCAAATAAATGTTAGCTATACAATGTAAATGGAATTCAAAATAATGTGGGATATATGTAAAAGTTCGATATAGTGCACCTAAGAATATTTACGCGCGGACTTCTATGAAAACACCTAAATAATTCCAATATGGGTGTGCGTAAAGAAATAGAAACTGAGTGTCCATATCGAAAGTCAGATCAACCCTGTATGATTAAATGAATATATAATACAAATCAGGCTCACATGTATAAAAAAACCCAGAAAGATAATATAATTTTATTTATGAAACAACCTCCCAGGCTACATGCAGAGAGCTTAACAAATACTGATGATAGTCAAACTTACATTATAGAAAACATGGTTAGCTGAGAGCAAGTATTTTCAATTGCTCAAACGCAATTAATTTTCAAAGGAATTCACATAATCCGGTTTATATCAAAATTCTATGAGATTTTACTAACCATTTCTTATTTCACAAAATTATTTCCAATAGAATAAAATGTGCAGAAAGGACATCGCTCACAAATATGAAATGAGCATGCTAAGTATCAAAGGAAGAATAAAGGACATTGTAACAAATATGAAATGAGCATGCTAAGTATCAAAGGAAGAATAAAGGACATTGTAACAAATTAAAAAAACATGTTTAAGGTGCTAAAACCTCAAACCAAGATTGTGTCAAGATCTATCAAAACAGTGACATCAAGAGTGGTCACAAGTAAGAGACATATGTAATATTAGTCGATACATGAAAGAGACATATGCAATATTAGTCGATACAGGAAAGAGAAATATGTAATATTATTAGTCGATACAGGAAAGAGACATATGTAATATTAGTCGATACAGGAAAGAGGCATTTGTAATATTAGTCGATACAGGAAAGAGATATATGTAATATTAGTCGATACAGGAAAGAGATATATGTAATATTAGTCGATACAAAAGAGACATATGTAATATTAGTCGATACAGGATAGAGGGATTTGTAATATTAGTCGATACAGGAAAGAGACATATGTAATATTAGTCGATACAGGAAAGAGATATATGTAATATTAGTCGATACAGGAAAGAGAGATATGTAATATTAGTCAACATAGGAAAGAGACATATGTAATATTAGTCGATACAGGAAAGAGAGATTTGTAATAAAATATAAAAAAATAACTGATTATCCAATGCAACCAAGATTTTATAGCTCTAACCCGCTGTAACTAGGTTTCTTTGGTTGCAATAAACCGGAACTGGGGGTGATACAGTGTTCCAAACCCAAAATAATAATTTAGTGAAAATCACGCCCAATCGAGGTGTTACAATGTTCTAAAGCTAAACGTATACTTTGACTGAAATCAAGCCTAACTGGGATGCTACGGTGTTTCAAAGCCCGAAGAATATTTTAGGAAATCTCAGGCCCATTTTGGGATGCTACAATGTTCCAAAGCCAGAAGATTACTTTGAGAAAACTCAGGCCCAATTTGGATGCTACAGTGGTCGAAAGACAAAAAGATACTTTAATTAAAATCAAGCCCGATTTGAGAGTTACAGTGTTCCAATGCCAAAAGAATACTTTAATAAAAACCAAGTCCAACTGGGGGCTACAGTGTTATTAAGCCAACCGAACACTTTAGTGAAAATCATGCCCAATCGGGATGCTACAGTGTTCCAATGCCAAAAGAATACTTTCGTGATAATCAGGCCCAATAGGGGTCATATAGTGTTCCAAAAGCCAAAAGCATATTTAGTCATCAGGCCAAATGGTGCTACAGCGTTCCAAAGCCAAATGAACACTTTAGTGAAAATCAGACCCAATTGGAATGCTATAGAGTTCCAAAGCAAAAAGAATACTTTAGGGAAGATTAGGTCCAATTGGAACGATATATTGTTCCAAAGCCATTAGAATACTTTAGTGAAGATCAGGTCCAATTGGAATGCTATAGTGTTCCTAATCGGGGTGCTACTGTTCCAAAGCTAACAGAGTACTAAGCCTGAGTCGAAGGAGGGTGACTGGTTTCTCATTCGCTGTTTTGTTAAATGAAGACTTTAAACAGGGTTGGTTAAAATAAGCCAATATATCAGGATGCTGAATGAACTAAAATTAAATGGGATGAGTACGCTAATTATATTAAGGGACTAAAATTAAATGGAATGCGTACACTAATTCTATTAAGGGACTAAAATTAAATAGGATGCTTACACTAATTATATTAAGGGACTAAAATTAAATGGGATGCGTACACTAATTCTATTAAGGGACTAAAATTAAATGGGATGCGTACACTAATTATATTAAGGGACTAAAAATTAAATGGGATGCGTACACTAACTATATTAAGGACAATTAATTTTATGAATATGAATAAAATAGCCTTATTTCAAAATCATCCAAAAACTTATTGGGGTATAAATGAAATACTGAATTAGGTTTAAATTAAACTGATAAACTAAGGATTCCAGATTATTCGCCAGCAGATGGGCGACAGCACTGACGAATTAATTCTTGTCCCAGGCAGCATGGGACAAAGGCGTTTCTTAGTGGAAATATGTATGGATAATTATCATGCACTTTAGTCAATACTCTCTTGTGCGTACACAAGTAGATCATAAACTTTTATAACATAATCGAAGTTTTAAAGTTGAAAAAGATCACAAATATGCAATTGCTCGAGAAAATCCTCCAAAAGTAAGTATCTATTCATGGATAACTACAAACATGAACATAGTGTATGGATAATTATCATGCACTTTAGTCAATACTTTCTTGTGCGTACACAAGTAGATCATAAACTTTCATAACTACAAACATGAACATAGTGGTGTACATTTTAAATCCGATCAAGGTTGTAATCCAACTGCAAATTCAACAGCGAGATGAAACAATTGTTGTCAAATAAGAATATGCAGAAAATATACATTTAAATTTTTCACAAGGTGGAACTTTTTATCCTCTGGCGCCTATTATCCAACCTTTTACTCTTATGCTGGCATTTGTACGGGTACAACTAGTAATCCAAAGGTGAAAAATGCGTGTTTTAGGACGAGCTGTACCCATTGATGTTTTCTCTTCTATTTCTCATGCGAGTATCAGTATATACAACCTTATAATATGCCCCAAATTACAAAAGTAATAAAGATTTATTTGATGGAAGTATTGGGAGAAAAAATGCATAAAAATGTTATACTTTATATGTTATTAGTGAGAAGAAAAAAAACCACCAGATGAAATTAAATTAAAGTACTGTTACACCATTGATGACAACTATGGCAAATGGTACCTAATATCCCGACTAAACAGTAAATATCAATGATTATCTCGTTTTTACCACAGAATAGTCAAAAGCATCTTCCCTGAAACTCAATAAATCTCGGCGCTAGTGCTAGATTTGAACTAATTACATAAATACTAATCAAAAATTAAAACGCTGAAGCGATGTGTACACGTCTGTATTTCTCATTTAACTTAGTTTGACTCTTTATAATGTTGGAATCCGGACTGATTACAAATATAACGAAATGACTAAAATAATGAAACTGAGTATATGAAATACTTAACATTAACACAATTATATGCAAAACACACCCGTTTAATGCTGAATAATATAGATATATTATCACCATACATAGCGTTGTGATTTATTAGAATGTTTCACTATTGTCTTTGTTTATGGTAAGTCGAGTATAGGTATTGCGTTATCATCGAAATTCCGTGGATGCATTGACGCCTAAAACCCCTCCCATCCCATTCACTGCAGCTTTTTCTCAATATCATACCGCATGTAATGCGCTCGTATAATAGTGCATAGAACATAGTCAATATAGCATTGAAATGTGAGACGAAGCATTCTCTTTTGAATCATGTTGTTATCTCAAGGGTGATCTCACATATCTTGCACTGCAGATCAATAGAAAGAAAACACGCCGGCCCCCTGTATTCCAAGTGCCATCTTTAATTTGCCTCAGACTGATGAAATTTACAGAGGATAAGCACGGAAGAAACGTGCTGGTTCTCCTGACTTGAGATATACTACCAAACTCTGCACTTGTGATCTGGATTCATAAAACTTTCTGGCTTACAGCTAAAGACTTTCGAAAACTCTCTTGAGTTTTGAAGAGTTCCAATAACTCTGCAATGGAAAGAAGGTTAATTTTACCATATAAAAATAATTCAAGTTTGCCCAATCCTATATCAACAACTCAAGACTCATTGAGAAAGAACAAACAAGCATTTTACATGTTGAAATATAATCTCTTTAAGTTAAAGCCGTGTTTCGATTTCAGCAATTAGGGCTATCGCAGCTCTGACAGCTTTCACCGTTTAACGATTGAACTGGTAAATCCTGCAGTTACATGAATGAATTGCTTTGAAATACGAGTAGATTTCCTGATACAATACATGTTCTAGATGCAGGTATTAACAGTAGAAATATCTGGACGATTGACGTATACATTTTTGTCTGATGATGATGAGTATATTATTATTATTATTATTATTATTATTATTATTATTATTATTATTACTCCTCTCTTCCGCAGCCTTTTTGGTGGTATTTCTGGCTGGTCTTTTCTATTAGGCTGGGACCACTTCTCGTGATCTTTGATCCCTGAGACCTTCGGCAGTATTCTTGCTGTTCTGAAGATTGCTGATTTTTGTAGCAGATGTGGCTTTAGTGTCAATCCTAGCGTTTCCAAAGTAACTCCTAAATTGTGAGTTGTTACTCCTAATGATCAAGCCACAGTTGGTATGATCTCTGTCCGATTCTTCAGACCTTACTATGTTATCTGGCCACGTTGTTATTATTATTATTATTATTATTTTTATTAATAGTATCATTACATAATTTATTGTCATTTATAACCTAAAAAGCCCTCCTTATCCCTCACCTGTATCTACCAGGACTATGAACACCTGTGCGGACTCTGTTTACTGCTGCCTCTGGTCTCATGGTGCCACACCATACCTAGCCAAACAAAAATACAATACTTTGTGTTTTATACACATTTCTGTCCATTCCAGACGCTACGTGAATGATTGCATAGATATGAAATTTTGCGAGGTTAAAGAAAGATGCCGGATATGAAGTGTGTTTGAAAAATGTCATGCAATATATATTTTGTAATGTCGGGCAGATGCACACATTTGCATGCTCTGATGAAAATTAAATAGTAACGGTTCTCATATTGGTGCTTTTTCTATTACCTCAATCTAAATCGATTGCGATTAAAGCATCACAATTGTATGTAACATTGATAACACGAGTGGAGTGTTTGAAATACAGTGTTGGATCAAAAGCTGACGGCGGACTCTCGTTAAAGCAGACACATGGTTCCAAACTTTTCGAATTAAATAACACAAGAAACCTCACAATTGGAACAATCTCGGGCCTTTCCACCAACGATAAAAAAAGCATTGCGTGTACGTGTATTTTGATTACCACGTGACGTCATATATGCGTCAGGCAACCATACCGGTTTATTACGGCGACTGATCGATTAAAAGAACTTATTCTTGGTCTAACCAATCCATGATTCTTGTTACACGTACGACCTTATTGAGGAAACTTGCTTTTATTGAACTTGTGCAAATAATTCAATAAAGATATCAGAATGCGTTTGACATGGTTCTTTTCTGCCTAGAATACTTTAGTGTGTGACTGAGTCCTCTGCCATTTTTTATTTCCAACTTTTACGCTGTATCACGCCATCGAAGTATATCCGAGATGAAATTTTGTAGAAAATCCATGAGGGGCTCCGATTGCAAACCTATCTAGATTAGACCTGTTTTCAAACTGCATTGCGATTGACCTACTACCCTGAGTTGATTAGCTAATGCTTGCTGAGACATTAATCACGCACACCTCTACATTTGAATTGATCTTTATGTCATTAGAAACACAAATATGGCCCATCTTTTATTATGCCCTGGCATATTTTTCTATTTAAGTCTAACATATTGTTACGAAACTTTCCTCTAGGGATGTCAAGGAATAAATAGACTGTTTCGACGCTTTTTTACAATTTTATTGTTTAAACTGTTCATAATTTCCTGATTAATATCAAACTAGACAAAGGTTAAATAAATATATCAATGGACCAACCTGGTATTTACAACCAGCTTATAGGATTAATACCAACCTGGTATTTACAACCAGCTTATATGATTAATACCAACCTGGTATTTACAACCAGTTTCTAGGATTAATACCAACCTGGTATTTACAACCAGTTTCTAGGATTAATACCAACCTGGTATTTACAACCAGTTTATAGGATTAATACCAACCTGGTATTTACAACCAGTTTATATGATTAATACCAATCTGGTATTTACAACCAGTTTATATGATTAATACCAACCTGGTATTTACAACCCGTTTCTAGGATTAATACCAACCTGGTATTTACAACCCGTTTATACGATTAATACCAACCTGGTATTTACAACCAGTTTATATGATTATTATCAACCTGGTATTTACAACCAGTTTAGAGGATTAATACTAACCTGGTATTTACAACCAGTTTATATGATTAATACCAACCTGGGCAAAGTTTAGGAAGAACAGTTGTTTATGGTTTAGATGTAAAAGTCCTGGAAGTAAAGGTTCTTCTTTCCCTTGTTTTTCTGCCCAATTTTCATAGGCCTGTAATGAAATACTAAGATATTTCAAACATGTTTCTACAATAGGGTTATTTATGAGAAAATCATAAAAACAAATTGAGACAATCACTATTTAAATGTTTTTTCACGTCTCAAGTCTCAGTATCCCAATCTTGACCTTCCCAAATACGATCTACGCATAGTAATTATTATACGGTTTGATAAGTTCCATACTTTGATCTAGGTTGCTCGAAATTTCTTCTTCCAAGTAACAGTCAACCTCTTGGTTTGTTTTCTTCGAGAGAGAGAGAGAGAGAGAGAGAGAGAGAGAGAGAGAGAGAGAGAGAGAGAGAGAGATGTAGACTTATTTGGTTACACTTTGATGTGGAGAGACATATCTATTTTGTAGTCAAGATACAAACTCGGTCAATTTCAAAGTAAAACAACTTCTCGTTGAATTAGCATTGCATACATTACTATATTTATGAACACTTATAAATATAAGTAAAAGTCGTACTTATAGCATCACGACTTAAAAATTCGTGAGATAAAAAAAGAACTTATTATCGAACTCAGTTTTCCCACATTGTTACTGTTACGATATACAGTAAATAGATTTACTGAGAGCATATTTAGATTAACACCGTACTATCAATGTTTACTGTGTACTACGTCATCAAATAAGGAATAGAAAGAAAGCTACCACATGAAACATGGTGTCAGATGTGAAACCAGACAATATTTTCACCAAATGCAGGCTGAATTAAACGTTGTCGACATCAGGAAGGAATCGGGTATACACAGGAATATACGGACTACGTGACTGTTTAACAAATTCTGGATTTATCGTGTTTTCAGACCGGAATCGAACGTTTTGTGACTTGTGATCGTCGTCCTCGTGTTTCCCGCCCGCTTCAAGATGGCTTCAGGCAAACTTCCAGTGCCTTTTCCAATGGAAGTGAAGGGTAATCTAAGGGATAACTGGACTTTCTTTGAATCTCAATGGGACAATTATGAGATAGCAACAGGTCTGGATAAAAAAGAAGACAATATTCGCGCGGCTACTCTGTTGAGTGTTATGGGCAGAGAGTGCTATCGAATTTTTCAACATTTAGATATTCCGGACGGCGATCGGAAGAAGGTGAGCACAATACTCAAAGCACTAAAGGAACATTTCATTCCAAAGACAAACGTCATATATGAACGATATGTTTTCAATACATCCGATCAATTACAAAACGAAGGTGTAGACGTCTACGTTACCAGGCTTAGGGGTCTCTCCAACTCATGTGAATTTGGCACGCTACAAAGCCAAATGATTCGTGATAGAATAGTGTTAGGCACCAGAGACAGTGGAGCAAGGTCACGCATGCTTCGTGAACCGGACTTAACATTTGAGAAAGCGGTAGACATGTGTAGAGCTAGCGAGATAGCAGATAGCCAAATGAGGAAACTTTCTTCTACCGAAGAAGTGAACTATGCGTCGAAACAAAAAGTCAAACATGAAAAAAAGAAGCGTACTTCAGAAATGGAAGAACAGAGTAACTGTCGGTACTGTGGTGGAACACACGCCAAGCGAGAATGTCCAGCGTATGGAAAGGTGTGCTCAAAATGCAAGAAAAAGAACCATTTTGCAAAAGTCTGTCTTCAAAGCTCGAGACCAAAAGTTAACAGTGTAGAAGAAACGGACAGTAGTAGTGATGAGTCAATCTATACACTGAATGCCCTTACCGATAAGCAGTGGTTTGTAAACGTAACCATGTTAATGCCGAACACTCCAAATAAGAAGTCAATCAAGTGTCAAATAGACACTGGTGCGTCATGCAACGTAATATCAACCAGTGTTCTATCACGCATAGCAAAACAGAAAAAGCCAAGAATGGTGCCAACAAAAACGAAGCTGAAATTATATGATGGGAGCACATTATTACCAGTTGGAAAATGCGTAATTAAATGTACTGTAGGTCAAGTAAAAAAAATCTGGAATTTCATGTTGTGGAGATTGCCGGCAAAGATGCTACAACATTATTGTCAGCAGCAGCTAGCGTAAAGTTGGGCATCATCACTGTAAACGTGGTAAACAGTGTGGTGCAAACTACCGAGACAATACTAACCAAGGAAGTCATTTTTGAAGATTATAGTGATGTGTTTGATGGCCTTGGATGCCTACCAGGGACATACAGCATTGAAATTGATAAAACTATAAAACCGGTTCAGCATCAGCCTAGACGGGTACCAGTTGCCCAGAAAGCAGAAGTGAAAGCAGAAATCGAACGACTAGTGACCAAAGGGATCATTACAAAAGTGGTGGAACCTACTGACTGGATTAGTAGTATGGTAGTTGTAAGAAAACCAAAAAAGCTCAGGGTGTGTTTGGATCCTAAAGATCTTAACAAAGCCATAAAGCGTTCCAAGTACATGATGCCGACAATTGATGACATTCTTCCTAAAGTGTCAAAAGCCAAAGTATTTACAGTTCTTGATGCAAAGGATGGATTTTGGCAAGTAAAACTTGAAGAAAAAAGTAGCTACCTTACAACATTCTGGACTCCATTTGGCCGATATAGGTGGTTACGTCTCCCTTTTGGAATTTCGTCTGCACCAGAGGAATTTCAGCGCAGACAACACGATGCTTTAGAAGGGCTACAAGGTACTGAAGTTATCGTGGACGATATTTTGGTATATGGTCAAGGCGAAACCATGGAAGAAGCCATAAGAGATCATGATAAGAAACTGGTTAGTGTTCTAGAGCGAGCAAGAGCGGTAGGATTAAAGCTGAACAAGGACAAACTGAAGCTTCGACAAACTGAAGTAAGTTACATGGGCCACATACTCACGTCCAGTGGTATACGTCCAGATCCAAAGAAGATACAAGCAATATTAGACATGCCGAAGCCAACCGACGTAAAAGGGGTACAGCGCTTTATTGGACTAGTGACATATCTTTCCAAATTCTTACCACTTTTGTCAGAAGCATGTGAACCGTTGCGAAGATTGACAACAAAAGATAAATTGTGGTATTGGCAATCACAACAAGAAGAAGCCTTTGACACCATAAAGCGACTAGTAACTGAGCAACCAGTGCTTAGATACTATGATTTGGAAGACGAAGTAACTCTACAATGTGACGCGAGTGAAGCAGGGCTTGGAGCAACATTGCTTCAGAATGGACAACCAGTTGCATTTGCCTCAAGAGCGTTAAGCACTGCAGAAAAACATTATGCACAGATCGAGAAAGAGTGCTTAGCAATAGTATTCGCGTGTGAACGGTTTGAACATTATATATATGGTCGTTCTCAAGTCACTGTTCATACAGATCACAAACCTCTAGAAACAATCTATGGAAAACCACTGTTAAATGCACCAAAGAGGTTACAACGTATCCTCTTAAGACTGCAGAAATACAGTTTATGTATTCAATACACAAAAGGGACCGAGATGTACATAGCCGATACATTATCTAGAGCATTCTTACCGACAACATGGAAGGACAATGATGACACTATTGAAGTTTTCAGCATTCAACAGCAGAAGCTTGACCAAGATCTATCAGCAATTAACTTTGCTGAAACAGTTAATGTGACTGAACAGCGTTTTAAGCAAATTCAAGTACATTCATACCAAGATGAAGCGTTACAAACACTAAAATCAGTTATTCTGGCAGGATGGCCAGATTCCAAAGCGGAAGTACCTGTCATAATTCGTGAATACTGGACGATTCGAGATGAATTAGCAGTCCAAGACGGGGTGGTTTTCAAGGGAGCCAGACTAATAGTGCCAAAGACACTTCGCAGTGAAATGCTTACGCGAATACATGCAAGTCACATGGGGGTCGAGTCATGTCTAAGGAAATCTCGCGACACACTCTTCTGGCCAAATATGAACAGTGAAATTCGCGATCATGTTGAAAAATGTAGCGTATGTAATGAATACAGTGCAAACCAACAGAAAGAGACGCTTATGACACATGATATTCCAGACAGGCCCTGGAGCAAGGTTACCATTGATATTTTCACATTTAGGCAGTCAGACTACTTAGTTACAGTTGACTACTATTCAGATTTCTGGGAATTGGACTTATTACCAGACACAACCTCAGCTGCTATAATTAATTGTCTGAAAGGTCATTTTAGTAGGCACGGCATTCCAGATACTCTGATATCAGACAACGGTCCTCAGCTGTGTAGTGTGGAATTCAGTAAATTCTCACAACAATGGGAATTCGACCATGCCACATCATCACCGTACCATAGCCAGTCAAACGGAAAGGCAGAATCAGCTGTCAAAATTGCGAAGGGGTTGGTAAAAAGGGCCACTAAAAGCAACATGGATATTTGGAAGGCTATCCTCGACTGGAGAAACACCCCAACAGAAGGAATGGACAGCAGTCCAACGCAACGTTTAATGTCCAGGCGAACTAGAAACACATTGCCAATTTCAGACGAGCTTCTAAAACCGAAAGTAGTAGAAAACGTGCGACAGAAGAAAATGCTGAAACACCAGCAGTCCAAGTTCCAGTACGACAAAGGAGCAAAGGACTTGCCAGAGTTGGTGATCGGACAATCTGTCCGTATGGCGCCTCTACCAAATGATCGAGAGAGAAAATGGCGGCTCGGAACCTGTATGGAACAACATTCACCACGATCATATGTAGTCGATGTAAATGGGCATCTATACAGAAGGAACCGAAAGTACATCAGGGCTACATCAGAAGCCATTCCAGAGCCAATGATCAGTGATCCAAGTGTTTTCAATGATCAAAAGTGTGTAAAAAAAACAGCTTATGAAGAGCAAAGTGCAAGTGAATCTAGTGTCAAGTCTAGTAAAAATACAGCCACTAGTGAAGAAGTAAATATGGAAGGCAAAAGTTCTCAGTGTAAAGAAAATTCAATTCATGTGGAATCATCGCCCAAACCAAAAGCAGTGAGCGGACATCCTGTGGTCAATCTCGAAAACTCATACAAATCAACAAGGACCAGAAACATTAAACCGCCAAAGAAATATGAAGATTTTGTCTAAGAACATGTGTACTCAGAAATAGACTAGTTAAGTTAGTTATTGTTAGACATAAGTCAAGTTCTTTAAGCTGTATTATCATACACAGTGAGTGTTTTAATTTTTTTTGTTTTTACATGTACAAAGTTTCGTTATTTCTTTGTTTTTTTTTTTTGTGAAAAGAAGGAAGGATGTTACGATATACAGTAAATAGATTTACTGAGAGCATATTTAGATTAACACCGTACTATCAATGTTTACTGTGTACTACGTCATCAAATAAGGAATAGAAAGAAAGCTACCACATGAAACAGTTACCGTTGATGACAAGATTTTTAAAATTTAAATTGCAACCTGCGCATCTTGCGTTGACTGGTTCAAAAGTCAATCGCAAAGATTTTTGTTCTGATTCATTATTCATATACACAGAAAAATCTTTATTAAATGCCGACTTTGGTTTACCCTGAATGCCTCCTTCAGTCCTCCGTTATCTGCTATATTTTCACCCTGGGTTTGGATTCCGTTCAGCTGAAAACAAGAGCATTTGCAGTTCATGGTTTGCATCTAACAAGCCAAGATAATGTAAATTTATATTATAAGGGATTAGCTGTGTTTATATGGAAGAGTGAATTTAAGAGAGGATGTCACCGTCCGACGTGTAATAAGATTGCAGGAATTCAGTGCAAAAAAAAAAAAAATAGCAGAAGTTGGCAGAAACAAAATATTAGATTCAGCCTCCAAATATTTCCTCCTGTCTTATGTCACACTCGGTCATTTGAACTGAAATGACATGTCTATAGGAAAGACAGCAGTTTTAAATATATTTGCAGACCACAAGCAATTTTACCTCCATAGGAGATATAATTAAACAGAAATCTTAGCCAATATTATTCAAGGCAAGGATGAAGAATGATGTGGAGAGTTCTAAAATTTCCAGTAAAGAGACACCTATGTATCGAGCGCATCTGCTGTAAATAAGTTGTCCTTTTTTTTAATTATGGATTAACTCCGGCATGTGCAACTTCCTCCAGGGCGCGGGCCGGATAAGCGATTTTTAAAGCCACAACCTATGATGTAAATAAGCGGATAAGACCAGGTCGGCCCCGCGGGCCGTAGGTTGCACTTGCCTGGATTAACTGATTGATTACATTAGTGACAGGTGCGGATAACTCTTACCAACTTTAGACACTGGTAATGTTAGGTACAGCCCACTTATTTTGAGTTTTACGTATTCAGTCTCAAAGTGATTTCAACGGAATGCTCTTCCGCTTGAGGTATTAAGCTGAAGAAAGCAGATATTTATCGAAAAGGAAGAAATAATAATGCATGTTCCAATTAACTTCTCAACTTGTAACGCTTTTTCTACTCTTTACACTAATGATCTCCATTCTAACTATTATTATCGCACTGATATGCATCAGTTGCTATACAGTTTAAATTCCTATTTCTAAATGTTTGTTTGTTTGTTTGTTTTTTTTTGTTGTTGTTGTTTGGGGTTTTTTTTAAATAATTTCTTTAACTTTGCTGTTCTGCTCTAAATCCACTAACTTTTTATTTTAGATAAACCAAGTCCAATAACATGGTTTCGCAGCTATTAAATCTTTTTTGGGAACATTTAAAACCCTGACATAAAATTCAAAAATCAATTATTTTTTTCTGGAACCCAATAAACAAAATGTCTCAAAATGCCCTCCTTGATTAATTGTAGGCAAACACGAAACGTCTGAATTGTATCATGGACATAGATTTTCCAACGTTTCATGACTTGTGTGTGTTATTTTATCTTACCATTGTACTCCTAAAGCTATGAGGCAAAATATCTCATGAGGTTTTGAAATTATTTTCCATATAGTAAGGTGTATATATTCGCTGTATAAACATTAACAATTATGCCCTTTCTAGCAAGCATTCACGTCCTTTTTCGTCTTCTTCTTCAGGTCTCGCATTTTCTTACCAACCCAAAAGTAAGCGTATGATAATACGTCATTATACTCCGAAAAATTTTGAAATTAGGAAATGAAAAATTGGCTAAAGTAATTATTCAAGTTTCTAGCCTTGATATCATATTAAAACAACCGGTATTTTTCTTATTTACCAAATCTATTCTGTCTTATATTTGTGTGAAAAATGACATGGTATACATGGAAACTTATATATATATATATATATATATATATATATATATATATATATATATATATATATATATATATATATACATATATATATATATATAAATAGAGAGAGAGAGAGAGAGAGAGAGAGAGAGAGAGAGAGAGATAAGCCCACAAAACTTTAGTTAAAATGGACTTGTAGCTTAGTTTAGTCATGATACTTACATTTACTCCTATTTCTAGGGTGAATTTGCCATACTGTTCTACTATACACTGTGCTTCCTTCTTGAATTTCTCTATCACTTCGTCGTCCCACCACTGCTTTAGGTTGCCATCTTTGTCATATTGCCTTCCTTTGTATCAAATATATAACTTTTGATCACTTTTATGGATAAAAAACAAGACACGCAAATAGTTAGGGTCATTTCTAGGTAAGAACAATTTTGCTTCTAGGAGTACAAACCCTCGTGTTTTATCAATCTAGCAGTACAAACCCTCGTATTTGATCAATCAATCAGTACAAACCCTCGTGTGTTATCAATCTAACAGTCCAAACCTTCGTGTTTTATCAATCTAGCAGTACAAAACCTCGTGTTTTATCAATCTAGCAGTACAAACCCTCGTGTTTTATCAATCTAGCAGTACAAACCTTCGTGTTTTATCAATCTAGCAGTACAAACCTTCGTGTTTTATCAATCTAGCAGTACAAACCTTCGTGTTTTATCAATCTTTCAGTACAAAACCTTGTATTTTATCAATCTAGCAGTACAAACCTTCGTGTTTTATCAATCTAGCTACAGGAATATCAGTATTGCAGTATTAAAATTTGGGGACTTTTTGTACAAATACTTTTCATGGCAACCAAACGGAAAAATATTATGCTGTGAAATTTTGTACTTATAATTTGTTGATAAAATGACTAAACCATAACTATTTTTATTTTCTTTGTTTTGTTAAAAGACCAACTGATAACATTTTGCTGTGAAATATTTGCTACTTCAAAGACATCTTTTTATGTATAAAATACATAATTTTATTATCAAGCTAGAAATATATATTTTAAGTAGTAATTAATACTGAAAGTGGATACGTTGGTACATTCATAGGCATAATCTTTCACAGCTTACTTTGAAATGAATATTGTTCTTATAAGAAAGCGTATTAAGGCTATATTCAAAACAAAAATATCATATGATACCTCTATCGTCGAATCCATGGGTTATTTCGTGGCCAATTACCATTCCAATACCGCCATAATTTAATGATCTGAAAGAAATATAGTTATCAATTGCTATTTCAATTTATTTACTTTACAAAATTAATTTTCATATTGAAAAATGTCTTAAACAGTATTTCATTGATGCATTTCTCTATATTTCATGAAATATGATGTAAATGAAGTCTGTAAGTCCTGCCGACACAATGCTGCAGTTTCAAGCACCCTTTGTGTTTGTCTTTGTGTATATATCGAACGTACGTTTACACCTTACTTAACGTTTGAATAAGGGAGTAGTTACAATATGCCCTGTTACTAGCCTTTGATATAATTCGGGGTTATAGTTTAAATTTTCTAATGGTATGTACATGAATACATCATGGTACGTCTAAATAATCTTGAGACTCCCTTAAAATTGACCAAAAAAAATTGTCGGCTTCCAACTGTCGTCACAATTTACTAGAATTTAATCTGCATTACATATCTAACAAATATATGTATTAAATATCTGTATCTACAATACACCAAGTAGCACTACAAAAACAGAAGTATCTCGAATTTTGCATCTGCATAATCCTTCGATCACTAAAGCAGTGACTAAGAACTGGAATGTTGTGTCCATTCTTCTCTTTAGAATGAAGAATACCTCAAAGTTTCTTATTAAATCTGAATTTAATATATATGTGTAATTGATATAAACTATTCCTGACATTTGTTGTTAGGTATGTTGTACCGAAAAGAATGAAATGTCCACGAAGAGATGAATATGAAAAAGAGGAAAGATAACCATAACAAGTAACTAACCGAACGCAAAAAGTCTTTTACTCTTTTACTCTACCATCAAGTGACTGGATCTCTTCATTGTAAGTAACCATTTATTGGAATAAAAGCTGACAATTGTTATATGTATGTCATAGCTGTTAAAAGTTTTAATTTTTGTATTTGTAGTTGACATTATATTGACAGAGAACTGAGGAATGCTTTCTACTTTGTATTCAAAATCGCATCAAATATATGTACCTCAGATAAGAGACAATACATTAGCTTCTGTACCTACTATCATATGTTACGGTATCTAAATTACCTTTACGAAAACTAAATTAGCGATCATTGTAAATAAATGAAAGCAACAACAAAAATTAATTGTAATATGAAAATTATTTTACTTATTTACAAGGGGTCAACCAAATAATATTTCACATAAAACTCTTCCACATGCACAGAATCTTAGAGAAATCATATTTCTTAAAGAGAACTGATACGATTAGATAGTTTCTAAATGAATTGTACTGTCATATTAGCAATTATGGAGAGCTTTTGTCATATTAGCAAGTTATGGAGAGCTTTTGTCATATTCGCAAGTTATGGAGAGCTTTTGTCATATTAGCATGTTATGGAGAGCTTTTGTCGATAAACACTGTAGCTCACCTCCTACTATAGCATAATCAAGTTTCTCTGTTGATTTGCACTAAAATCATTCAAAGTGCAGTGCTCAAGTCCGTTTTCTTGTGTTTCTTTTTTGTTCTGATTGTTTATTTATCTGGTTGGTCTTTGGTAAAGGAATCCATAGGTCTTGACAATGCTCCAGCTGTGTAAAACTAGTGTTTTGTCATAGATCTTGACAATGTTCAGGCTGGGTAAAACTATTGTTTTGTCATAGATCTTGACAATTTTCAGGCTGCGTAAAACTAGTGTTTTTTCATAGATCTTGACAATGCTCAGGTTGGTAAATATAGTATTTTGTAATAGATCTTGACAATGCTATGGCTGGGTAAATCTAGTGTTTTGTCATAGATCTTGGCAATGTTCAGGATGGGTAAAACTATAGCTTTGTCATATGTTCATTTATCACATTACTTACTTTGGATATCCTTTGCTGTAGAATGGTGGCTGGAGAATACCGGCAGGAAACACTGAAATAAACAATGTATATATGTGTGTGTGTGTGTGTGTGTATATATATATATATATATATATATATATATATATATATATATATATATATATATATATATATATATGTGTGTGTGTGTGTGTGTGTGTATATATATATATATATATATATATATATATATATATATATATATATATATGTGTGTGTGTATATATATATATATATATATATATATATATATATATATATATATATATATATATATATATATATATATATATGAATGATTTCATTTCCGGGTGTTAGAGTGGTCTAAGGCGCTCGCATTTACAGATCACTCACACATCTCACCTCTGTCTGCGTGGGTTCGATACTCGGGCTCGGCTAACGTGGGTATGTGAGAAAGCTTGCCAGTAGCTTCCCGTGGGTCGGTGGCTCTTCCCGGGGTTTTCCCGGGTTCTTCCTCCACCAAATATACTGGTCGCCATGTATAGCCTTTCATGTGCTGAAAAATGGCGTTAAACCCACAACAACAACAATCATTTCGTTGCTATGGTGGGTAATTAATATCCACGACATTAGATCTACCACGAAATTAGATCTACCATGAAATATTTGTTTTTTTCAATTGGGTGTTTAGGCAAACAGATTGACTCGCGAAATGTTATATCCCCCACGAAATCGTCCATTTACATTAAGACTACGAAATTTAATCCCAACTAGTATATATATATATATATATATATATATATATATATATATTTACACGGTGTCGTCACAATACCATATACCACTTGCACGATAGATCTCTAAAGAAGAAAACATTATGCTAGTTCATGGAAATTAGCTAATGTTGTAGCACTTTTGAAAAGGGTGAAAAAGTCTGGTATCTGGTATCCAACTACAGACCTATCTCACTCATAAGTTACACTGGAAAACTATTTCAAAGGATTGTATATAAATATGTTCATAACTTTTTTATGCAAATAATCTCTTTTATAAGTATCAGTTTGGCCTCTTACAGTCTAACTCTACATTATTTAAATTGATTCAGATTTAACATACTCCATGACAAGCAAGAGAAAGAAATAAACTTAGTTGTATGGTATCATGTGACCTATCGAAGGCATTTGACAGAGTGTGGCATCGGGTACTTGTCTTCAAACTTAGTTGTATGGTGTCCTGTGACCTATCGAAGGCATTTGACAGAGTGTGGCATCGTGTACTTGTCTTCAAACTTAGTTGTATGGTGTCCTGTGACCTATCGAAGGCATTTGACAGAGTGTGACATCGGGTACTTGTCTTCAAACTTAGAGAACATGAAATGTATGATGATCTACTTCTCTGATTTAAAAGCTATCTTTCCGATCGTGAGCAAAGAGTTAGTATTAAAGATTCATTATCTAGTGCTAGGAAAATAAATACAGGCGTACCACAAGGTTTAGTAGTATGCCCTTTGTTATTCTTCGTTTAGGTAAATGATATTGTTCAATCGTCAATAAATTCCCTTACTCTTCTTTTTGCAGATGACGCATCATATTGTATTATTCATCTGCTAACAATGATGACATTAAACAAGCGTCCAACCATGATTTGGAAAAATTAAATTATTTGTCAGAACAGGGGCTTGTTAATTCTCATAGACACCTTAGTTTGACGATTCAAAAAGATTTTAATTGGAACGAACATATTAAAGATATTGGAAAAACAGGAAATCCAAAATTAAGCATCGTTATGAGAGTATTACAATTTAAGCTTTCCAAAACAACTCTATCAATGTACCTGACTTATATTAGACCCTTCATGGAATTAGCCAGTGTAGTTTGGGACGGTTGTAGTGAGGAGAATTCGATTAAAATAGAACAAGTACAGCTGGAAACTGTCCGCATTATCACTGGTTTACCTTGTTATGCAAGTAACGAATGTTGATATTTCGAAACAGGTTTTATTCCCTTGAGTGAAAGCAGTAACAGTCACAAACTAGCAACTTTATATAGGATTATCAACGGAAATGCACCAATATTTTTACACACATTGATTCCCCGTTATATAAGCGAGATAGGTCTGACATTGTTTCAGTATCATGCAGATATGCTTCTTATAGGAAATCATTATACCATCCCGTGTCAATTTGTGGAATAATCTGTCAGAGGATATATGTCAGATTACGTCGCTAGGGGAGTTCAAACTATCCCTGCTCCCAAAATCTAATTCTTTCAAACATATTTGGCGTGGTGACAGAAAAGTATCGATTATGCACGCAATGCTGAGGAATAATTCCAGCTCCCTACTGCAGCATCTCTACAGATTAGGTTTAAGTGACACTCCCATCTGTATGTGTGGAGAAGGCGTTGAAACCAACAAAAATTATTTCTTTTCATGTCTCAGGTGTATTAATCAAAGTCGAGCATTTTACTAAATCAATCAAATTATAGGTTTGGCAATGCTAAAAATATATTAAAGCTACGAACGGTTCAATCGCAACAATGCTTGAATCTTTTCCTGTATATGTATATGTTACATATTAGCTAGATTATTTTAAGTAGAGGTACATTGTGCCTTTTAGATTTTTATTACTGCGATACGTCAGCCCTTCTATACCCCATGACTTCAGTATTTTTTATCTCGATCGCCACATATTAGTGCATGCGCGGTTGGGTTTACGAAATAATATTTTAACGCGGGTAATCGCTACAATTTATATTATAAAGTCTTTCTGGGAATTGTCCAGCGTAGCAATCACTAGATGTATACTATCAAGATTCGCAAGATGGCCGCTATCGCTTAACAGGCTTGAGGCAGCTGCTCCGGATTTTTGTGCCGTTTTTCATGATTTATGTGCAACTTTATGTGTCTTCGTCTACGTCATTGTGTTCATCATGCATTGGCTGTTCTGTTGGAATGTGTTTCTTCATCATCTTGTCTTGGAAACGAGAACTATTAGACTTTTTCTCAGCCGTCTTGCACCACTGCTACAACTTCCTTTGTTATCGAACATACCGCCATCACGTGATACTCGCCAGTCCACCCGTTTACGCTATGATAGACCCTCATTAATTGCTTTAAACGACCACTCCTTGGCTCTCCACACTACATTGTGCACTAGACTAAACGACCTGAGACTACATTCTTCATCATTACTTAAATGTAAACGGAAACGAAAAAAGAAACGTTGTTTTAAAGCTTGCCGGCGTAGAACAGGAAGAAGAATTCCAGTTATCTCCCTTTCGCCATTTCCAGCACGCCAATTTGAAAACTCGGCCGTTAATTTAGATAACCTAATTCAAATTCCTCTTAAATCGTCAACCTTTGTGTCAACTATCCAAGAGATATCATTACGCATCGCATTATTCAATGCCCAATCAGTAGGACCACCGGAAAAGCGCACAGAAATAGTTAATTTTATCAACGATCAGAATATCGACATCTTTTTCCTAACAGAAACATGGCTAAAAACATCAGGCGATAAGCCCAAGTGCGCGGATCTAACACCCTCCGGTTACTCCATCAAGTCGTTCCCCCGCCACTCCCGTGGAGGTGGAATTTCTGTCATCGCAAAGAACTCCATGATCAACCGTCTTAATCACACTACAACATTCAATTTCAACCACACATCGTTTGAACTAGTCCAAACCACACTCGCACTGGAACAAAGGTCAGTCCATTTTTTCTGCCTCTACCGCCCTCCTCCTAGTAGAAAAAACAAGCTGACTGAATCTCTCTTTTTGGAGCAGTTTCCGAATCTCCTTGAGTATGGAAATTCGACAGGTGGCAACCTGATTATTCTTGGAGATTTCAACTTTCACTTTGACTGTCCTGGAAACCCATACACATCAAATCTGCTAGATTCCATTCACGTTTTCAACCTCAAACAGACAGTTAGCCAACCCACCCATAAACATGGTCACATTTTAGACTGGATTCTTTATAGACCTGATGATAATATTCTACAGTCCTCCCTGGTGTCCCACGAACTTGCATCAGATCACCTCTACATTATATGCCATCTTGACGTATCAGTCCCAAACCTCCACCTTTATTTGCTACTAAGAGAAACCTCCGTATGATAAATAGAACTCAACTAATGCATGACATCCAAGAAATCCTAACAACTTTGCTACCTCCTACAGCAGAACAACTTGATAACTGCCTGCGTTCAATGCTTGACAAACATGCCCCAGCAACCAAGTGCAGAGTATCAATTAAACAGTGTTCTCCGTGGTATAGCAGTGTTAGGGACCAGCTTCGCACTGCTAAAAGAGACCGCCGTAAGGCTGAGAGGCTTTGGGTTTCCACCAGACTCACTATTCAT